>CM023481.1:213966737-214626290 GCA_013339685.2 Hyalomma asiaticum
GCGCTACTGGTAGAGCATTCCTCTACTTATTGCGCGCCTTCCTGAATAAAAATACGGTCTCTCAAAATCTTGCCAAAATGCCAAAAAAGGTAAGACTACAACTGGGATGCCATTCTCCCATTTGTAACATTTGCTTATAACACCGCAGTTCAACGGACTACAGGATACTCTCCGTTTTTCCTGGTATACAGCCGTCAGCCAACCTCTCCACTCGACGTTTCTTTCTTCTCTGGCCCCGTCAACCCTTCACCATTCATTTGCGACCAGTTGTGTCCCGCCTTGCCCAATGCCGTCGTCGCGCCCGGATGAACACCGAAGCTAGACAAGAAGACCGCAAATGTCGTTACGATGCCGCTCACCGAGTCATTGTCTACCGTCCGGGTGATGATGTACTGCTATGGACTCCCGCACGCACACCTGGTTCATGTGAAAAGCTTGAGTTTCATTATATCGGCCCCTACAAAGCCATCGAGCAGACCTCGCCTGTGAATTACCGCGTTACACCTGTTCATGCTCCCACTGACCGACGCTGCCGCGGAACAGAAATCGTGCATGTCTCCCGCCTTAAACCCTTTCATCTGCGGTCCACTGTCTAACACGTGGCCATGTTGGCCACTTCCGTCCACGGGGGAATTAGTGTAGGCATTGATTCGGACTTCATCTTCATCACCTGTACAATAACCATCATCAGTCATTGGCTCGTGTTCCTTGTTCATCTGTGCCATCTTGGCTTGGCCAAATAAAGCGCTTTCGGAACCGTGGTATTTCACTATATCAAAACTCAAAAGCAGGAGCTTGAACGTTCTAGTCAAAAAGTATTCGAGGATCAGACTATCCACTTAAGGAACAAAAAAATTGAACTTGCAGCATTCATTGCCATTTTGACTACTGCACCAGATCATTACTAAGAACAAGTAGAAGCATTGTACGGCACCACCTTCGAAGTGCAGTCGAACAGTTTATCAAAGACTGTAAAAACTAAAATGAGGGAACTCAAGAGCATTACCTAGCTGATAACACAAAATTTCCTTCAGCTGCATTGATATTGTGAACTTTCATGCATGTTGAGGACTTAAAATGATCAAGATTGGTGACTTCTAGCCTGATTTCTGTATTTCTAGTGCAATAACACTGCCTATTGTGCTTTGTAAAACTTGTTATGGTCAAAAATTGCTACTCAAGATTCTGTTCTGTATCCTCGAAAAACCTTTTACAGGGCCTCTAAAAACCTTGCAAACCCTTGAATTTTTGCCTTTGAAACCTTTGAAACTTATGCCTTTGAAATGGCATAAGTCGCAAGTATGTGAAGTTAGTAATGTCATGACCTCTCAGTCATGTTAGCCATACACTTGTAGTCCTCCGTGACAATTTTGGTATATACCAAGTGAACGAGAAATGGGTTTTAAACTTTTTGTACCATAAGTTTTCTACCATTTTTTTCTGATACCACTTTAATTCGAGCAGAAGAAAAACAGTGCAACAGGAACGGGGACAACGGAAGAAACAAACACCACAGGAGTTTATTACAGGAAAGCAGCCCATTTCTACAAGGCCAGAGTACACATACACACATCATATATAATTACCATGTACAATCAATGTTTCCTTCAGAAAGTTTATCTCTTTTTCCATTAGCAGAACAGAGGGTACACTAACGCAGTCATAGTCACCACAGAAACGAAAACCACAGTCGTTGCTTGCCCTGTGGTGTTCGTTTCTTTCGTTGTCCCCATTCCTGTCCCCCTTCTTTTCTTCTGCTCGAATTACCCTTCTTTTCTTCTGCTCGAATTATGAACCAACTAGCCGTCATCAAGTTGTCACTTTCTTTAGGGTCATCTTTGCATGATACACGTAAGGCATTTGCTTTCGAAAGTATGTAAATTGTTTTAGTACTTCTGGACTCAATGAGCAGTCATGTGCATGTTTTATATCTTCTAACTTTCGTGTAAAGCAGCAGGCAGTGCACTGTACTTGTGCTATTTTAAACAGATGTACCTGGGTCAGTCTCTTCTCTTGTACTGAGCCTGGTGCAACAGCACTAACTGCTGCATATCATGGTTTATTGTAAACACGATGATTTATAATTACGAGTAGGTGGTAGATTATTTGTCGTGTGTCACCATTGGCGATAAAAGTGAAAAATGTGTTCTATGTCACCCTAGCTGTAACACACAGGCAAGGTGCAATCGATGTAAGCGTTGTCATCATGGGATTCTGCTATAGTAAATGCAATCCTCTGAACACTGATGCATGGTGAGAGCTCCACGAGTGTGTTGGTTATGTGCCACATCATTGTGGAAAGAACATTGGTACCGTCGCTGCTAACAGCCTTGATAGTCTACAGTACCTGGTGTGTCGGACAGTGGTTGTACAGTTAATGCACGTTTATACAGTAATTGGAAGCGCAACCAACCTATTTAGAATCCATCTTTTTGTGTTCCATTTGAGATATTTAGAGATAATCTCTTGCAAGGCCAAGTGCTCCAAAGTCAAATGGAAAGTGATAGCTGTCATCAATGCTTGCAACAGTTGTGAAATTGGCTAATCTCCCAAACTTGGGGGAGGGTGGTGCAAGCACTCAGAGCGATCAGACACGCCTGCATTGTGCTCCTGCAATTTTTCGATTTTCAGACCAAAATGTTTTCAGACGGACGTACTTTGGGCACAAACGGACGCGCAAAGTTTTTCTGAACCTTGGGACCCCACGCTCAAGGACTTTCCGACAAAATTTCCATGTGATAATTTCGATTTTCTAAGCCCTCGTTGTACCTGGTCAAGCTAGGCCTAGCGAGCTCACAATGAACTAGACCCAACTTCGCTGCCTCGCTGCATTGGGTGTCCCGCCTCACCGCCGCATCGCCGGCTGCATCAGGTGATATGCAGTACATGGCAGAAGGTACAGAAATTCCTGAAAAAGAACTGAACGGCGATTCGTGGCAACCACCACCGCCTGGCCTGCGAGCCCAAGAGAAGCGTTGATCGGAGATCCGTCGTGCAACGCCGAACCCGAGGGATGCAGAACAAGCGACGCTCCCTCA
The DNA here is from genome assembly GCA_013339685.2 of Hyalomma asiaticum. NCBI lineage: Eukaryota > Metazoa > Arthropoda > Arachnida > Ixodida > Ixodidae > Hyalomma > Hyalomma asiaticum. Next base: position 213,969,776 of record CM023481.1, read on the forward strand.
AAACGCCTCAAAACCGCGCCCTCCTACGCAGAGAAGACACGGCCCACTACCACAAATGCCCGCCGACACCATCCACATTGTGGGCATTGTGGGCAGACCGAAGAGCCCCATCGCCCTTACCAAAATCCTACCGTGGCAATTATACAAAGCTTTGCTCAAGGCGGCGTCATTACCCGACCAGCCACCGGCTACGAGAGACCAAGTGAGAGTCCACCCAACCAACAACACCTTCACACTTAGTGTTCAGGACTCGAAACAAGTGCTGAAGTACCTTAAAATCTCGACCATAAAGATCGGTGACGCAAACGTGAAATTTCACATTTACGCCCCTCCGCCTGATGACTCCTTCAGAAGGATCCTCTTCCACGTGTTTGACAACTTCCCAGATGAGGAGATACTGAAGGACCTGCAGGACAGTAAACCAACCCTGCAAATAGTGGGTGGTAGACGCATGGGCCACACCAACCACGTCCTCGTCACTATGCTTGTGGACCACCTGCCACACTGGATCCTTTATCACGAGGTTTTGCTCAGACTTCACTTGTACTATCCTTGCAGGAAAGCCTGCTTCAACTGTAGGAAGACTGGCCATAGAACGGATGTATCTCTGCTTCCCAGAAGGAACCGATGCCCACGCTGCGGGGCAGACCACCCGCCCCCTCAACAAGGTACAGAACCGACGTGTCAAGCACGCTGCATCGTCTGTAACGGGGGACACATCACCAACAGCTCCAACTGCGAATATCACTTCGTTGAGAAGCTCTCGCCATCCTGCACAAACTCCAATCGTGCCCAGTCACCTCAATGACCGTCGATCCTGTGAAGCGGGTGCCCGCCATCCCGAGACGAATCTTTCCCACCTCTCAGCCAACCACCGCAGCAAGAATGGGTCAGTCGTTCCAGGTCCTGCACCTGCAACAGATCCCGGTCCCATTCGAAATCCCGGTCCACAAGCCACCACTTTGTGTCCTCGTCCTCCCGGGGCCCTTCGACGTCGGTAGACTTTTCCCCGGGTTTGGCTCAGGGCTCATCGTAGTGCTCGTCTGGCCCCACAAAGGTGGCCTGGGGCAAAGGACTCCTGTCCTCTCTCAAATCTTCGTCACAGGACCCTTCACCGGAAATGCAGGTGAGGGAGCTGGTTAGAGAGAATGCCTCTCTTAAGGCGCAGTTGTCGTAGCAGTCCCAAATCTTCACACTCTTATCCCAAACGGGAAACCTGACTCAGTACATACAGTCGATTGAATCCAAATTGGATAACGCTCTCCCCCAACCGGCTCTAACAACAGTCTCGCAGCAGCAGCAGTCACCTCCGCCGCCCCTGCCGCTGCAAGCTGCCGCCACTGCGAGAAAGCTTAAAGCAACCACTTCGACCGCGTCGCTCCAAATAGACGCTGACATTACTGCTGCAATCACGAAAGCTGTAGCCGATGCATTTCAGGCCAGTGACGCGAAGCTTGATGGCTGCCTTAACACGATGGATGTGAAATTCGAGATGCGTCTGAATGCCATGCAACGCCCGCTTCACAAATCTAGAACAAGCAATCGCCAACACGCACGCTTCTCACAATGCTTGAGAACAACACACAGAGCGTTCGCTAGCGTCAATAAGCGCATCGGACTCGCCCTCCCCTCCTTGCACAGTTGCCCATCAACGCAGAAAGGGGCCACCCCAGGTAACTAGGTACGGCGCACACAAAATTGAATGTTTGGCAGTGGAACTGTAGGCGGTACCACTAAAAGCGGAGCCATCTACAGCAGCTTGTGCAGAAATTGCAGAATGACCAGCAGGCTAACACCGAAACAATTCCAGACGTCATCGCGTTACAAGAAACATCCGCCGAAGCCACCCTTTCTAGCTACATGGCCTACCAGCAGCTTGGTCCGCACGCATCCCCTTGCACTTCCACGCTTGTCCACAACAGTGTCACGGCCACACAGCATGATATAGAATGCACAGAAATCCCATATACACTCGTCGAAATCCTACCACGAAACCGTACGGATCGGTCGCTATTCGTTCTAAACATATATTGTTCCCCGCGAGCAAAGGTGGACAATTTTTCTTATTTTTCGCAAAACGTTAGCACTCACCGGTGATGCGCAACTGCTCGTCCTTGGCGATTTCAACACAAGCCACCCTGACTGGGGCTACCTGCACACAAACACCCGAGGCAGAAAACTATGGGCACTCGTGCAGGACCTGCGCCTTACCTTGCTCAATGACCTGTAGCAGCCGCCCACGCATGTGGGCAACAGTGTATGCCGCGACACATCGCCAGACCTCACGCTATGCGCTCGACACATCGCCAGACCTCACGCAAGATGCGCTCGTGCAAATACATCACGACATTCTTCGGACACCGCCGCATTTCGGAACCCGTGCCTTGCTTGCTGTCGGTCCGCACAAGGCATTCAACTAGGTGCAACACGCGGCTATAGCCTCAAGCCTTGCTGCCATCAACCCGGGTGAGCGCACGTATAATTACATCTGCGAATATCTTTCGAACCACACAGTGGAGCTTTCACTGCCCGGCGGCGTCTCCTCAAGTCGAATGACACTCGGTGACAGGGGCACCCCTCAAGGGGCAGTCCTGTCTCCGTTTCTGTTTAATCTAGTCATGCGCTCACTCCCCTCCTTGCTCGACAAAATCCCGAGCCTGCGCCACACCATTTACGCAGATGATGTCACGTTATGGACAACCACAGGATCGGATGGCCAGATCGAAGAAACTCTTCAGCGCGCTGCTGATGCTGTCATTCACCATGCATTGCAAGCGGGCCTCAAGTATTCAGAGGGCAAGTGGGAAATCCTGTTGATTCGGCCCCTGATCATCGCAGGATCAAGCATCCTCCCTTGCCGACACTCCGCGTCTGTGTGAATGGCACACCCATACCACAAGTGAGCTACATGCGCATCCTCGGGCTCTATGTTCAATCAAGCTCACACAACACCGTGGCAATCGAACGCCTGACTCTTGCAGTCACGCAGACGACCCGCCTCGTTGCTTATGTGTCGGCTCGCAAGCAAGGAATGAAAGAAAAGGAGCTCCTCCAACTCATCCATGCCTTCGTGATATCCAGGCTTACGTATGCACTGCCGTACCTCCGTCTACTGAGCACCGAAAAGCAGCGAATCAACCGACTAATTCGGAAAGTTTACAAGACGGCCCTCGGCCTCACTCACAGCACATCTATGTCACATCTACTCAGCCTCGGCCTTCCCAATACCCTGAACAAGTTAAGCGAGGCGCATCGCTCAGCACAGATACAATGCCTTCGTGGAAGCAAGACTGGCCGCTGGATCCTCGATCGCATCGGCCTCTGCGCCTCACCATCCGGAGTGGACCCGATCTCTTTACCCCATTCACTTCGGCAACAATTCATCGTTAAGCCACTACCGAAGAACATGCTGGCCGGACGCCATGATGGTCGAAGGCGAGTAAGCGCCCAGGCCCTGCACGAAACATATACCTCGCAACCAGATGTGGCATACGTAGACGCGGCACACTACCCTTCGCAGTCGAACGCGTACGCACTCAGCGTTATGGCCACCCTCACTCCTCTCGACATTGACACCACACTGCACATAGCAGGGTCAGTCCGTGATTAAACCTCGCCGAAGCTGAAGAAGCGGCTATAGCTCTTGCAGCTTCCTCCGGATACACCACGATACTCAGCGACTCGAAAACCGCAATCGTAAACTTTCCATGCGGATCCGTTGGCCCTGGCACGATGCACCTCCTGCGATCGCTCGCTGGTCACGACAACGATGACGACCCACCCCCCATCTCCCTCATGTGGGTCCCAGGGCACGCAGGCAACCCGTGAAATGAGATCGCCCACCGGCAAGCTCGAGGATTCATCAACCAAGCGGTGGGCGGTGCTTCAGACCCTGAGGAAAGCCCCAGTGAGCCTCTGACTTCCTATCACGACATCACTCAACATCATCGCCTCGCTCGCCAAACTACAGTGGAACCCCGTTCATACATTTTTCAGCGGACTGGGGAAAGAAAACATAACAGCCGGGAAAACGCAAGAGTGAGGAAAGCTCCGAAAACGGATGAGAACAGGGCCGCTTTGACTTCAAACAATTTATTTCAGCAAGGTGAGCCATCAAGGTCGCCGACCGATAATTCGGACCGCCGCGCAGTACCGCCAGTGCCCCCATAGACTTAATGTGTTAAGACGACCGATATTTCGGACGGTTTCTAGCTCTAAATTCAATAATTCGGACTCCGTTAGCGGCTGTCAAGCGCAGTGAATGGGCCGCCATTATAGCCTCCGGCGCCCCGATGAGAGAAAGTATGGCCTCAGAGATCGCTATCAAAACTGACCGTTCCAGCGTGACGCGCCAATTTCGGAGGCAAGTCGCCCCGTCACTGCGATCACCGCATCTTGTTCCGGCACCCCGCGCGTGGTTTGCGATTGCGAGTACGGCTGGTTGCGTCGGGTCCGCGATCGCTCGATAGCGCTTTCACGTTCCGTCTTCAGTGCTTGTTTACCGTATTTACCCGCATAATTTGCGCTGCGCTGATATTTAGCCAGCTTTACAAAAAAAAAAAAAAAATCCTCGCATATTTTGCGCTCGCCGTCCGGCCCGAACTAGCACGCCGGCATGCGCACGGACAGACTGGACAGCCGCGCGGCCGTGCAGGCGAGCGCAGTCATACATAAAAGGGGCTGCGAGTGCGAGGTCCCTTTTTCCGATTATTTTCTCCGGAAGCCCCCGGAGCCCAAAGTACAGTCGATAGAATAAAAACACGCGAGTTGGGGCGACGAAAACGGCTGAAGCAAAGATCGAACGAGCCCGGCCCATCTCCGTCGCTCGGACGCGATAACGTCACCCCTATCGGGACGCCTGCCGTCGAAGCGGGGAGAAAACGCCCCGGCCGTCTTTAACGAGCATGTAAAGACGCAAAGGGTCTGTTCGATTCACCTGCACCCCTCTGAACCGGTTCACGGCGGTGCACGAGCAGTTTTGAAATTGTGCAGCTGCAGTTCAGTAGGTGCAGGCGCGGCGCGACACAAGAAACGAACGGAGAGGTGCCGACATGGTGCAGGCCTCGCTTTTGTGCGCGGTTGAGAGGTCGCGAACAGCAGTACATAGCCAATCTGCGAAGGCGAGGGAGTTCAAACGGCGCCTACGTCACAATGGCGTGTCGTCTGCTGCCCTCACCCTCACGCCTGCACCAAGCCGGCACCTTCAACGGAGCGGGTGCAGGAAAATCGTGAACCAGCGCTGCACCTTCCCCGCACCTTTTGAAACGAACGACGTGGTTCCGAGGGTGCCATCCCTGCACATCTGAAACGAATGACAAGGTGCGGCACCTCGTGAACTGGTTCAAGGGGTGCAGGCGAATCGAACGGACCCAAAGGCCGGAGGGGGAGGGGTGTGTGGAGGGGGGGAGTGTCGCTCGGCCGCCGAGCGATCGCATGGCTGCCGAGATAGCGCTGCCGCTATCTCGGCAGCCATCAGCGTGCGGCGATACCTACAAGCGTAACCAAGACTGTCCAAAGTCAAATCAAAATAGCGGTGCCCGGGCGCGGGTACGGCGTGCCAGGTTGCGACGCATCATGCGGGAACAGGCCCACAGTTGTGGCGTAACAGCGGGGTTCGCAATACATGGGATCCTATGGGAGCTATGCCGGGACCGATGAAAAACAACGTAACAGCCGGGAAAACGCAGCAGTGAGGAACGTAACAGCGGGTTCCACTGTAAATCTCTCCTGCATCCCAGACTCACAAAATCCCAAGAAATTGTGTGGCGCCACCTCCAGACGCATTCTTTCCCATGCCCACAATTATTCAGTCGCATCTACCCCGAATTATTCAGCCCGCACTGCTCACAGTGCGGGTCCATCGCCACACTTGCGCTCATACTCTGGGACTGCCGCGAGGGCCCAACCCCGCCCGATCTCCTGACCACTCCCTCTCCTGGCGTGTGGGACACCATTCTCTGCGACTCAAGCCTGGCAAAACAACTCCAGGCCATCATACGAGCAGAGGAGGTGGCAGTGAGGCACCGCCTGACCGCTATACCTCCATGATTTTTTTTTACCGAATTAAGTTGTTCTCTCTCTCTCTCTGTCCCAAACTTGGGCATGATATGGCACTGCCTCAAGGTCTTGAAACGTGCAGCAGTGCATGGTGAGGTCGTTGACTGAGCTAAGACTTTCCTTTCTATTTATGTAGCTGTACATGACCTCAGTAATACCTTTAAAAATGGGTCCAACTTTGATCTCTTCAAACATTTGAGGATTGTTTTGCGGAGCTGTGGGATTGCCTCTGTGCACATTGTACTGGTCTCACATGGGACTTGAGCACACTGAAGTAATGTCTGCTTCACCTAATTCCTTTATTAGTGGCATCTCCAAAGCACTCTGTGATGGCGGCAATGTAGCCATCCTAGATTACTAGTGTATCCTACCATGTGTTCACTATGTCCGTGAGGAAGAAAACGACATTGTCCAGCTAAGATGCTTTTTACTTTACTGCCATTTTACTTGTTCACACACTGAAGTGGGTGAACTATTTTTCCATGCCTTCACTGAGTTTTTCTGAGAGAGAGTGTGGCTCCATCTGGTACATCCAGGCGCTGGTTGTTTGCGCTATGTTATTTGTCGCTGCTTTGCGGGGTATCCTGTGTCCTTGACCGGGATATGGAGTGGGTGCGGGCACTGACCACTCTGCTCTGGACTATCCACCAAGAAGAGATTACTACATAGTATAACAATATTACAGCTTATTGCAGGGAGAATTGCAAGATATACGCGGACCCACATACAGAATTAACAAGGGAATAGGCAATGATCTGGAGGCAAATCCAAACTGATTGCATTTCTAGTCCCCATCGACTATCCAAAATTTACCCGGATGAAATCCAACTGAACTGCCTTCACTGCAACTGTCACGAGTGTGTGGGAGATCTCGAGAGCACTTGCTCCGATGGATTGAGAGACGCTAAGAGCTTAAGGCGTTGACAGAACAAAACGTTTGTTTATACAAGAGAACATGACAAACGCATCACAGGAGAAAACACAAAAGATTCACACAGAAAAACGGAAAAATTTAAGTAAACTATCCCCACAACCTAGTTCGTCTCTAAAGTTCCTCCACGTTAGGTACAGTCCTAACGGGAGTCTGCCAACAAATAGGCTTCGCGTTCACGTCCGCGGTAGGTGCTCAAAAGCTCAAATTGGATGCTCTTACGTTGGTTGCGGTGCGGGGGTCGGAAACAGAGTCCTTTCGGCGGTGTTGCGTCCACGTAGCCGTCGTCGACAAACGGTACTTGTGGTGGCCACCGCTCACGCAGAGTCCATCAGTCTCCGCCGCCTTCCTTCCCGGATGACGTGTATCACCGGCTCCCTGCGAGGCCTAGGCGCAGCCTCGGCCTCTCCCTTGAAGTGATGCCCGGTCTCCAAAGTGACCTGGCCCTCTGCTGTGATTGCTCTGCTGGTCGTCCCGTTCTGCCGGCGAAAGTGGAGCACTGCGGCTATACCGGGAACTGCTGCGGTTCGGCCACTGCCACTCCAAAGTTCATGCTTGACCAGAAGCCTGGTCGACGGCCACCCAGGAGCCCGGCACCTTCGTCTCCTCATCACCAGTCAGTAGCTGGCAGGAAAACCTTCATCGACTGGTGCCATGCAGAGAATGCCAGCTCAACCTTGCCCAGTTTTGGTCACGGCTCGGGTCGCGCGCCACAAGCCCGCTGTCCACCAATTATATGCATGGACGTGTCCACGGCGCGTGCTTTTCCGCGCCACTTTGCTGATCTCTCTTTTTCACATAGTGGCCTGTGTTTTTGGGCCCAGTTACTCATGACAATGGCCCCCCTTTTAAGAGTTTTTTCTTAAAAAAACTGCTTACTCTCCTCATCTGACTTTTCAACAACTTGCCAAATCTTCTTGCTTTCTAAAAAATGTCTGGAATTTTGGGCTCACTGCATCTCGCTTGTCGACCATCACGAACACACCACACATCACATCACACCGACACACTTTCGCGCACATTTTGTTCTCTGGTCATCACCACACCCAACGCTAATACGTAATCACTTCACACAATGTTCACTATCACAAAAGTTAATGCTTGTTCAGTTTGCGTTTGTGTCCACTGAACAATACAGTAAATCATTATCTCACAATATCAATACATTATATCACTATGTCACTGTATCAATGCCCTATATCCAATACACTAAGTCCCTACCAACACACAACTATACATAAATGTACCCTTCACTGCAATAACACTCTTGGGTGTGTGGACATATGCTACAGCCATTCCTTACAATCCGTTTTATACCAGTGGCTACTAACTCTTACAAAACTTTTCTATAGCATTCTTCTCTATGCAGATTTCCACACCACTATTTCGCCCTTTTGCTACTTATCCTCCTCCAATATTTGTATACTAATTTTTGGTAGTCCCGCTAACCGCTTTTAATTTTTCTTGGCCTTCAAATTGCTAAGTACTCTGTCTAGCTTTTCCTACTTTACCTGCTCTACTGTTTCCTTCTGTCTGTCTATTTCCTTGAGTATGTCTGTTCATTTCCGTCAAAATCCATCTTTTCATAAACCCGTAATCTTTTTTCTTCAGTGGCTACAGAAAAAACTGTTCCGCTTTAATTCTGGCCTTCTTCCAGTCGGCAGCTCGCGCTATTCTCTCGTGGGTATCCTTACTGCTGCACGTTCTCTTAACTGCTCACTACAGCCACGGCGTTTGTTCTCATTGCCATTCTCAGGCGTCTCTTCTTTGCTGAATTCGCTCGCGAACGCCTGGTTCCGCCACTGCATTTACCCTCTTTTACGGTCAAACGCCTCATCAACCTACATTCTCTCGGGCTTCTTACTGCACACCGTCGCAACCACCTTGTGCGGCTGCTGCTTTTTTCCTCTTTCCATCTCAAACATGTCTTTCACGCGACTTCCCTTGTGCATCTACTTAATGTGTGCTGTGGCTGATGCAGTCCCATGCATATTCACATCTTAATTCTCATTGAACTCTTCTTTCGAACGACTTTTCTATGGCGTCTACTTGCTCGACTCTCATTAACCTTGCCGCGTCTGCTCACATTTTCCTTCTTTCGAATTCGCGTTCTTTGGCGCGCCTTAGTGCAAAGTCCTCCGTCGGCAGCTTCCACGTTGCCCCGCCACGGTGGTCTAGCGGCTATGGTACTCGGCTGCTGATCCGAGGGTCGCTGGATCGAATCCCGGCTGCGGCGGCTGCATTTCGATGGAGGCGAAATTTTGAGGCCCGTGTGCTGTGCGATGTCAGTGCACGTTAAAGAACCCCAGGTGGTCGAAATTTCCGGAGCCCTCCACTACGGCGTCTCTCATAATCAGAGCTGGTTTTGGGACGTTAAACCTCACATAACAACAACAAGCAGCTTCCACGTCTGCCTTTTCCTCAGCTAAGACCTCCTCACTCCCACTGCTGTTCAGCCTTTTCTTGTTTACCTCTCTCTCATTGTTTACTTCTTCACCGTGCTCGTGCTCTAGCTTTGCACTGTCGTAGCACGGGTCGTGACCCATTGTCACATCTACTGTGGGGCACGCATCGGCACAGACCCTGGTCAGTCCGCATTTGCAGCAACCTGCAATACACTGGCGGTGGTCCTGCACCGAGTGCGCGTTCTCTTCCCCAAGTGCACTTGCAGCTGCTCTTGGGCGCCTACGCCCCCATCATCAAAACCCGATTCAAGCTCCTCTAGCCTTGCAGTAACTGTGTCGCACTTCTCTGACTCTACCGAAACAATCTGCTGGCTCCTTTGAATTTCCTGAAATTGACTAATTTCCCCCTCACGTTCACTAAGTTCCACTGATTGCACTGCTGGCAAATTTACATATGATGTCTCCTCCTTATTCCGGTGCATGAGCTTTCGTTCAACATCATCTATTTGTTGCTTTAGCATGGCTACAATTCGCTCATGTTCTCGCTCGCGTTCCCGTTGAGTAACTCTAAAATTTTCTTTTCGCGTTCATAAACGTTCTCAAAAAACTGTAACATCTCCTCCTTGGACATAATCGTGTCCTTTGCAGTCGCCGCCAACCGCTCCCAATCTATCTTCGCAACCTCCGACGATCTTTTGTGACTGGGCCGGAAGATGTTAAGTCCTGGCAGGCTCGCCACTTTTTGTCACGAGTATGTGGGAGATCTTGGGAGCACTTGCTCCGATGGATTGAGACGCTAAGAGCTTAAGGCATTGACAGAACAAAACGTTCATTTATACAAGAGAACATGACAAACACATCACAGGAGAAAACACAAAAGATTGACACAGAAAAACGGAAAAATTTAGGTAAACTATCCCCACAACCTAATTCGTCTCTAAAGTTCCTCCGCGTTAGGTGCAGTCCTAACGGGAGTCTGCCAACAAATAGGCTTCACGTTCACGTCCGCGGTAGGTGCTCAAAAGCTCAAATTGGATGCTCTTACGTTGGTTGCTGTGCGGGGTCGGAAACAGAGTCCTTTCGGCGGTGTTGCGTCCACGTAGCCATCGTCGACAAATGGTACTTGTGGTGGCCACCGCTCACGCAGAGTCCGTCAGTCTCCGCCGTCTTCCTTCCCGGATGACGTGTGTAACCGGCTCCCTGCGAGGCCTAGGCGCAGCCTCGGCCTCTCCCTTGAAGTGATGCCCGGTCTCCAAAGTGACCTGGCCCTCTGCTGTGATTGCTCTGCTGGTCGTCCCGTTCTGCCGGCGAAGGTGGAGCGCTGCGGGTATACCGGAAACTGATGCAGTTCGGCCACTGCCACTCCGAAGTTCACGCTCGACCGTAAGCCTGGTCGACGGCTGCCCTGGAGCCTGACGTCCTCATCGACCGGTGCCACGCAGAGAATGCCAGCTCAACCTTGTCCAATTTTGGTTGCGGCTCGGGTCGCGCGCCATGAGCCCGCTGTGCACCAATTATATGCATGGACGTGTCCACGGCGCGTGCTTTTCTGCGCCACTTTGCTGATCTCTCCTTTTCGCCTAGTGGCCTGTGTTTTTGGGCCTCTTTACTCATGACAACATAGTATAACGAAATTACAGCTTATTACAAGGAGAATTGCAAGATATACGCAGACCCACATGCAGAATTAACAAGTGAATAGGCAATGATCTGGAGGCAAATCCGAACTGAGATCTGGAGGAAAATCCAAACTGATTGCATTTCTAGTCCCCATCGGCTATCCAAAATTGACCCGGATGAAATCGAGCTGAACGGCCTACACTGCAACTGCATGAAGGCCATTCAAAATCACATACTTTGGGAATGTGAGGGGAACCCTCTTCCAAACACAATAGTGCCAATTCCCTCCCACAAAGCCACATCTGTCTGTCGACTGGCTACCAAATCCAGACATACATAGTCAATTGGGCTGAAATAGTTCTGGCAAGCAATCTTGCCACCATCCTTCAGACCATTGGCATGCTAACTTGACAAGTTGTGCCATAAATAAAGCTGTTTCTCTTTCTCTTTCTCTCTCTTGTCGGTGCTTGTGGGACATTGGGATGTCCAGTGGTGTAAAAGACATTTGACCAAGGCATTGGCTTTCACATGGGATTGCCTGCTACAGCCCAATCTGCCTGACTGAACTACCCAGTTCCTCCACAAAATTATGGCATAAAAATTCCAGTGGGTGAAGACATGAGCACAAGAACAAGGAATGTACAGGCCTTAGTCCTGTGCATTCTTGTTCTTGTGCTCGCGTCTTCGCCCGCTGGAATTTTTATGCCGTGAATCTTTACCAACACGCTCAGCAAGCTACCTCCACAAAATATTTATGGTTGAAGGTTGAGTTATGTTTGTTTACAGAGTGAGGTTGTTGGTCAGGTGATGGCGGCATCAACAGGCTACACCAGCTGATGTCGTCTTCTTCTCCTTGCATAGTTCATATCTGGCCCAGCTCGTCTTTTCCTTTCCTGGCTTATGCTCTAGCAATACATCATTTTATGAACTAATGTGACCAGCTCATTTTTTGCCTGGCTTATGCCGTATGAATATGTCTTTTTAATGAACTTACGTGACAGCTCTTGGTGCATTTACTGCCAAAACACATTTATGTGCCCTCATTTAATTATGAAAGTGGTTCTACTTGGGAGTTTGATTTTCACTGCTATTCTGCGATTTTCTCTTGAGTACTTCAGCATTTTTTTATCTAGGTAATGCTACATTAGTTACTGAGTTGGGCGGGAGTCATTATGTCTATTCTGTGCAGGCATCTGCCAACATCTGTCCAAGCCATCTGTGAAGGTATCCTGGACAAGGATGCTCAAGTTCGGAATGCTGCCCTCTTTGCATTGGGCCAATTTGCTGACTTTTTGCAGGTAAGTCAGACATGCCTCCGCCTGATATGTAATACCTTCAGGAAACGGCACGGATGAAACAAAACTATTTGTTGTGTTTTGTTTCATCTGCGCTGTTTCCTGATGTACACAATGACCAACTCGCCCAAATGTTCCTCCTTCTACTGTGTAGGGGTTTTCTTCTACTAATAACTACTGCTAGCAACGGCATCGCCGCTAGCAACCCCTTGCAGTGGGTTCGAGCACTCAACGAGCAGAGAATGAGGTCGTCGCGTTCGCGCGCTAGCTATCTCAGCCATGCATGCCGCGATGCCGCGCGCGTCGGCCCGCGGCCCGACTCGAGGCAGGGCAGCACGAACCGTCGCACGCGGCGAAAGACGAGAACATTAGGCGCAACTCTCCGTGCATGGTGATTTAATAAACGTTAAAATAATACAGACAAAACAAGGTCAAATTAGTCGAATTAAATATAAACAAAGAGTAACGATAACGATTAACAAAACGCGAGCACGATAACACAAAGGACATTAACAATGAACACGCGAACACAAAATAACACATAAAAAAGAACCATGCAAGGAAGGAGAGCCTAACCCCGGCTAGCGCACCCGCGACCGCGAGCCCTCAGAAAAGGAAAATAGAAGAAGAACATACAGACATGGGCGTCGGTCGCAGGTCGCCGCCGTGGTCGCCGGGGCCTGCAGAGGCACGCCATCTGACCGATGGCCCGGTCGGCCGGAGGGTCACAAAAGTACGTGCGCACCTCTCCAGGACCCAGCAAGTTCTCCCGAGGCATCTCCAAAACCAGAAACGCCAGAGCGCGCGAACATTCTGGGAATTTCTCGCTGCCCAATGGCAGCCTATATTAAAACCACATGGGGCAAACGGGCGGGCCGCCGCCCCGTCCAGCTGGGAAAGGGGGGTGCGAGGCATTTCGTGCAAAAACATGGCTTCGAGCGGGACGCGGCCCCACATCCCTCCCTCCTTAAAAGCCCCCCTAAAAAAAAACAATACCGGCGGTGCCGACACGCAATAAAATCCGCTAACTACCCCCAAAACCAAAAATACCGAAAACAAATGCGACAACACAACCGCGTCAAGTCTCAATGTGTCAGATGAAGCAGGCGCACGCCACGGCATCTCTTCACGAACCCTGGACGCCGGCCGCGGCAGGTCTCACATGCCGTCGACCCTGTCGACTTCCTGGCCGCACCAAGTGCCGCGACCACGGCTCCGTCCGCAGCCTCGCCGTCGACGCCGCCCCGCTCTGGACACGCAGACTTCGGCCGCCAAATCGGCGTTGCAGAAAACACACAGAAACAACAAACAAAAAGAACAGGCGCGCAGAACAAAACCAAATTCAATTGAACCAGCGAACAATAAAACAACGGGAGTCTACAATTCTCAGGTAGCGAAAACCAAAAACTCAAAAAGAAAGAAACGGTACGTAAACAGAAAGGAACTTTAGGACAAACAGCGAAGAAGAGCTAACGAGAGGGTAGAGAGAGAAAGAGAAAGACGTCTCTGTCAGGTTATGTCTCCGTCTGAGATCAGTCGGGAAATAACCAATGTAAACGTGGCCTTCACTAGTGCGATGCCGCATGACCTTACACTAGCGATGATCCTTCCACGAACGCACACTGCCCATCCGTGACACCAAACGAAACGGGAGATCCACAACGTGTTGCCTACGGAATGAACAGACGCGGAAGGGACGGCAACAGCTGAGCATTCACACTGCACCGTGCCAAATCGCAGAGCACAGTAACTTCAACTAAAGCCTTCCGCTCTGACGACTGGCAAGAATTAACGCAGGGGCGCGCAATCGCTCTCCTCTGCTGTTGGGGGGGTGCCACTGTCGACGCGCGTAAACACGGTGCTAACCGCAAAGGTGGCATGATACTGTGGCCAAGCTCGTACAGACCGCGCAGAGTGAACCCCCTTCCTCTCACAGGCCACGGCTACACAAGCCGCTTCGGGCCCAACCCGCGCTCGTCGCAAAACCAGACAACGATACCGCGCGCGCGCCATGTGCAGTACCAACACATTCAGGCGCCTCGCCTCCCGCAGGCGAAAAACAAAACCGCGAAAGAAACTATTTACGTTATGTACACATGGGTCACTCTGCCGTCAACTACGTCGCTCTTCGGGCCAGCGAAAAAAAAGCAAAAAAAAAACCAAACAAGAAAAAACCAGATTCCGGAGGTGAGCCCGGTGAGGATGGACCCCCTCTTTCATCCTTTCCCCCCGACCGGCCGGCTGATTAACGCCACAATGGCCTCCTTCTCTCCCGCCGCGGGGACGCTGGAACGCTCTCCCCTTCTGCGTGCGCGAAGAAAGACAGGTGCCCAAAGGGCTATTCAAGGAAGAAGGGTCTTCCTCTACTTCTTTGTTCGCCTCAGCGGCCTTTCCGCCATCTTTGCCTCCCTCGGTGCAAGTCGGCCATGTGCAACCGAACAGCGCCGTCAACTTTTAAAGAAAAGAGACTTTCGGCGACCCGGGCAAGAAATAGCGCGACAACTATTCTTTCACTGGTTCTGAATTTAGTGAGGAAAGACGCGCACGACGCGAAGTCTAAAGAAAACCGTTGGACTCACCGACTTGAACGTTCAACGGGAGAGATGGTCACTCTCCCGGCAATGGCATGATGGAAGCCTTGGTCAATCCAACGAGTTTCCGCCACCAAGAACAAACTGCTGCATCTCGGTGGCAACTTGCATCACGCCTTTCCTCGTCCACGCTTCGCCTCACACAACTTCGAAGCGGGTTACCAATCCGTTTGAGAAGTGACATTTGCCTCTCCTCACACCACGATACATCGACAGAGAAAAAGGGGGGACAGACAAAGAAAGAGATACGGGCGGTACACGGCAGAGACGGCCAACCTCAACCAAAGCGCATTTGACGCTGGGAACCGAACGCAACTTCCCCACTCTGCCGACACCTGCTTGTCGTTCGAGCGACCAAGGGCAAGGCCCCTGGCCCCACTTAGTTGGGCGCCAAAATGTCGGGGTTACTCTGCTAATTACTACTACTGCTAGCAACGGCATCGCCGCTAGCAACCCCCTGTCGTGGGTTCGAGCACTCAACGAGCAGAGAATGAGGTCGTCGCGTTCGCGCGCTAGCTATCTCAGCCGTGCATGCCGCGTTGCCGCGCGCTTCGGCCCGTGGCCCGTCTTGCGGCTGGACAGCACGAACCGTCGCACGCGGCGAAGGATGAGAACATTAGGCGCAACTCTCCGAGCATGGTAATTTAATGAACGCTTAAATGAAACAAATAATACAAGGCCGAATAAATCGAATTACATATAAACGAAAGGACAATAATGAATAACAAAACGCGAGCACGATAACACAAACAAAGGACAGCAACAAAGAACAACACGCGAACACAAAATAAAACACAAAAGCACACAAAGACCATGCAAGAGAGAAGAGCCTAACCCCGGCCAGCGCACCCGCGACCGCGCCCCAAGAAAAGGAAAATAGAAAGAAAGGAACATACGTAGATGGGCGCAGATCGCCGGCCGCTGCCGTGGGTCGCTGGAGCCCGAGACGACGCGCGGTCCGGGCAACGAGGCCTCGCCCGGAGAGCCGCAAAAGCACGTACGCATCGCCCCGAGACCCAGCGTGTTCTCATGAGGCATCTCCAAAACCAGAAACGCCAGAACGCGCAAACATTCTGGGAATTTCTCGCTGCCCAATGGCAGCCTATGTTAAAACCACATGGGGCAAACGGGCGGGCCGCCGCCCCGTCCAGCTGGGAAAGGGGGGTGCGAGGCATTTCGTGCAAAAACATGGCGTCGAGCGGGACGCGGCCCCACAACTGATAGGTAACCTTGGGGCGAGATTGCAGGTATACGGAAAAAAGGGTACTTGTTGAAAAGGGCACCGACTGACTGATGGGGTTTTACGTCCCAAAACCAGCTGTGATTATGAGACGCCCCGTAGTGGAGGGCTACGGGGTAATTTTGACCACCTGGGGTTCTTTAACGCACACCTAACTCTAAGTACACGGGCCTCAACATTGCGCCGCAATCAAAATGCAGCCGCCGCGGCAGGGATTAGATCCTGCGACCTTCGGATCTGCAGCCGAGTGCCATAACCGCTAGGTGACCGTGGCGGGGCGAAACACCGCACCGAAGACTGCTACGAGGTTCGTATTCCATATATTGTACCTGAGGCTCGTAATGGAATGTCATCGTTCTGTCGAGAAATTTGAAGCGCACGGAACAAGCGCTTCCTTTTCCTTTTTTTTTTTTCGTCATGAAAAGAAACCATTCTACAGCAGCAGTTCTTGCAGTTATGGTTTAATTACTTGGGTTTTCGGTCAAATAAAATACGACGAGGAGTCTGATACTGTTCACAGTTTAATAGAAATTGAGCAGCTGTGGTGTGCGAACCATTTGGCCTTATGCGCAACTTGGCGCAGTCGAGAGATTTCGCTCACTTGCAGGCGAATGTATGTGTAACAACTTGTATGTTCGCCTCTGTTGGCACAGCAGGCACAAGTGGCACAGCAGGCACATTATTGCGAATGTACGGTGTCCGATTTCAGGCAAATTTTGAAAAGCTGAACCAGTTGCAGTGATGAGACAAACGAGCGGCGCTCCTCGGGCCACGACGGCTGCATTTCGACAAGGCGAAACGCAAGAGAAGAGAACAGGCGTGTACTTTGATTTACATACATGTAAAAAGTCCCCAATACGGCTTGTCTTAAAATCATATCATGGTTCTGGTGCGGCAAACTCCGAATTTTTGTGTCATTTTCGACTGCAGCCGCCGCGAGCTGCATGTCCATAGCTGTTATTTTCTTTTCTCCCGGTTGCTCACTTCAAGGCAGATGGCGCGTTCATGCAGTCACCGACGCACGCTGAATGTTCGAAGTAAATGCAGGAAAATGAAACGATTGTTGTGGAAGTTTAGAAAGCTTGGAAATCGAGGCAGACCAACACACTACAGCAGCGGTAGCGGGAGGCAGCATACCCTCACGTGCGCAGCTGCGCCCCTAGTGGCGAGTGCTGGCTCCATATGAAGCTGAGGCGGCAGTTTCGTGACCAGAAAAGCATTGAAGGACTCTGGTCCCACTCATGGTGATCTTTTGAAACGTACATAGAGAGCATATTTGTGAAGGTTCATTTGAAGCGCTCAGTCAAACCTTTCATTTGAGAATGCTAGGATGTTGTCAGTGTGGGTTTAATGGAGGAAGAACACAAGGTGTCAGCAATAACTTTGGACAGGAATAACGGCCACGGTCACTGGGCGGCTGTCGCGGTGCACCATGAAGCAAGATGACGTTATGCAAGAGAAAATCTATGACATGAAAACTGGTTGGGAGAGTGCACATGATGGCATATCAGGTGGCATTGTCTGGGGTGATGGCTACACATTTGTTCCTGGAGGATGACGTTGGGAAGCGGCCGAGAAGGGCGAGCCCAACATGGAAGAACGGTTCTCTGGGAATGTCTGTTGGCTGGAGGTAACCAGCAGGGAGGACTTGTGTTTTGTGACACTGACAAGAATCGCAGGAAGCAAGTGTAGCACCAAACTGATCGAGCAATACCGGGCCAAAAGAAGTGACGGCGGATGTGGTCATACATGCGCAACACACCGAGGTGTCGTGCAGTGAGCGCGTCATGAAGGTCATGGAGGACGGTGCAGCGTAACTGTCGCGGAATGACTAAGAGGAGTTCGGGCCCACCACGAGGGAAATTTTCACTGTATAGAATGCCATCCTTGAGGACGAACTGGCATACAAAGGCGTCTTTCAGCGACGTTTGGAGATGGTTGATGAGTGTGTGAAATGAAGGGTCCTTGCACTGCTCATCTGCGATGTTGGTGAACAAAAGACACAGACAGAATGCTATTCACGTTGTAATTATCGGTGTCGTCGGGCATGTCGACCGGACAGCGAGACAAGCAATCAGCTTCCTTATGCAGGTGGCTGGACTTGTAGATGACCGAGTATGAATATTCCTGTAGGTGTAACATCCAGCTACCAAGACGTCCTTTTGGGTCTTTCAGGGAGGACAACCAGCACAGTGCATGATGGTCTGTGACGACTGAAAAGGGTCATCCATATAAGCATGGGTGGAATTGTGCGTCTGCCCAAACGAGGGCCAGGCACTCACGCTCAGTGATAGAGTAACTACGTTCCCAAGTTGAGAAGAGCCTACTGGCATAAGCAATAATGCGGTCGCCGCCTTATTGCCGTTGTGCTAATACAGCGCCTATACCATGCCCACTGGTGTCGGTACAAGCTTTGGTTGGCGCAGATATACTGAAATAGGCGGCGTTGCGAGCAGGGGGGCATGTGAGATGAGCGAATGCAGATGCCTTGGCTTCGTCCCACACAAAAGGAGCATCTTCGAGTCGATGACCTTCGAATAACCCATAACTCTATCGACTCAAAATACATTCTGGCGCTGCTACACGGCAGTTTTCAACGGCCGTTGAGTCGCCGAGTGATTTCGCAACAACATGGCGGCAACCAAGGCACCTGCTTCAATTCTAATTCGTACTAGTTGCTTGCTATTAGCACCGACGGCAAGAAACAAACTTTAAATTGAGCCTTCTATTAATCTCATGTACCAAAAGGGACAAAGTATGCGCAACTTTTTGCAGTCGTTATTCAGAAAACTTGCCGATTTTGACATTGCTAAGCCTAAGTGCCCAGCGTGAGCCCCAAAAATTGGTTTGATTTGTAGACACCAGATGGCGCGACACGCGGTGTTTCCCACCAACTGCATGGCATTTGTTTTTTATACCAGGGACGGTGTATTCGTTCTAGAAATAATGCAATAAAGTGAGAGCGTTGGCCTCTCGGCACGTTTACAATATTTTTAACCGGTGTACGATTCTACTTACTGATACAACGACATAAATATGGCCATGGCCTCCGAGACTAACGCGTACGGGAGCTGCCGGTGCGCCAAGTCTCGGAGCCCGCTCCGTTTCCGTTTTCGTCGCCCAACGGCCTTTGAAGTTTCGATGGAGTTGTAGGGTGCTCCGTTGACTCGATAGACTATCGACTCGACGGCCATCGAAACCGCCCGTGTAGCAGCTCACACTTGACCTTTGAGTCAATGGACAGTCGGTTCGAAGGCCTTCGAAACACCGGTGTGACACCAGCATTACATTTCTTTAGCTGCAACATAGAAAGGTCACTCTGATAGCTAAGGTACAGTTTGCTTTATCTTTGAGGGTAATATAAAAAGTGTATTGAAGCAAGATTGCCAGAAACTCTAAAAGCTCCACTAAGGAGACTTCCTTCATTGAGGAAACTCATTTTGTGTTCATGGCAATGAACTACAGTTAAACCTTGATATAACGAAATTGAGAAATTCCCGGAAAACTTCGTTATAAAGAGGATTTCGTTATATGCAGGTTCGGCACGTAAATTCGAAAAATAAACGCTTAAGTAAGCAAAACGGTTACAAATGGCAGAGCTGACCCAAACAATTATTTTGGGCGAGAAAACATTTACAGCTGAGAACACTTATGTTACTGCTTATAGTACAGGACTGGCAATAATGCGGTTCTTTCTACCCCCCCCTGGTTTTTCCTGACCCCCCGCATACCGCTTAATGTGCAGCCCCCCTCACACCTCCCCCCCCCCCCTTCCCGATATGAAGGACCGGTTATAATGCGGCTGCCCGGAAATCGCGGACAATCGAGGTAGGGAGCAGGCTTCACAAAGTTGCTTCCTTGTGAAGTTGCGCTTCCTTTGTGAAGCTAGCAGGCTTCACAAAGGAAGCGCGCCAGTGTGCCGCCCGAAAAAAGCGCAGCGAATCACCGTGGAGGAGGAAGGAGTGCGGAACGAATTAACAATAAGCGGAGGGAAGAAAAAAAAAAAGGCCGCGGCAGCAACGCGTCGCGTGCGCGCCCTCTGAGGATAGGATTTCCAAGGCGACGGAGAATGCTACTACGGCCGTTTGTCAGCCGCGAAAACTACACACAGCGCGCCCGTGTCCTCCAGTTTACGGCTGTTTGTCTCCAGTTCTTTTTTTTTTGCCATTTCACGCGCGCTGCCCTTGAATCACCCCGCGATTTCCTGTGCACCCGATCCCTGCGTTGTCGAAGGCAAACTTCCCTTGAGGCGCGCCGCCCGTGACCCCTCGAGCTAGGCCTAACAAGCGCTCTCACCTACTGTCAGGTTAGCGAAGTGCAGGCTCGCGCAGCAACCAAAGAGTCGCACTGCTAGCACGCCGGAAAAAAAAAAAAAAAGCTTGTTTTTTATTTCTTTCTCTCTTAAACCGGCGCGACTCGGTAACATCAACTGGAAAGGGAGGGTGGCGGCTTGGCAGGCTAGGCCAGCTGCAGAAAGCGGCGGGAGCAGGTTTGAAGTGGGGGGGAAAGGACACGCCCGCGGCGGGATGATCGCCGGGTCGAGGGATGCAGGCCCTCCTCACGCACGCTCGCACGCACGCACACCGCAAACGTGCACTCGCTCTCGCCTCGCAGTCGCCGTGTCTGTGAGCGCGCCAAGCGCGACACCTTCGCATTCCGTTGCGGCGGAGGAGGTGCTTCCGGTTGTTGCTCGCACAAAAGTGACAAAATTTGGGGTAAAATCTCAGACTGTCAGCGGAGAAAATTCGTTATTTCGAGGGGTTCTCCCGCTGCCACTTCATTACGTAGAGGTTTCAAATACATGTACTTCTATGGAGCAACGGCGGGGAATAGAAAAACTTCGTTATATCCAGGAATTTGTTATATGGAGGTTCGTTATAAGCAGGTTTAACTGTATTCCTATACTTTCTCCCTTTCAAGAGTGACATCAATAGTTTTCCATATTGGTGACATCAGTGGGACGTTCTTCAGCTGCTGTTTTATGCCCATTTTCTTTACATGCTGCAAAAAATCTCTAGTTTATAGCATTCCGGACAAGTATAGTGTCCACACACAAAGCTGTGGCAGTGTTCCAATTACCAGTCATCACCATCCATAAAAGCCATGCAAAACTTCAACTTTTCAATTGATTGTGTGAAAGAAATGACATGTTAAGGTAAACGTGTGTCGCTAATCTTGGTGTTAGTGTGCACTTTCAATTACGCAGGTTGAGCATGTTAGACATTTAAGTGTGAAAGAATGCGAACATGAAATAGATACATGTAGACAAGGCGGATACTATGTATCAACTGAGTGCTTCACTGACAAAAAATAGTAGTACATTTACATTTTTTTCGTTCCTGCATGAGGATTGAGTGAAAAGTGCCACTCGTCATTACAAAGGGGTCACTCTGAGAATGACAAAATCGAGCACTTTTATAGAACGACAGAAACACTCACACACATCGATCAACCAACCTTCAATCCTTTCGCCCATCCCTGTCTGTGTGCTCATCTGGTGTTGTGCTTGTCTGATCGCAGTGTTTTTTTTAAATTATTGTTGTTCATAAAGGGCAACTCTGGTGATTTTTTGTTGTCCATGGATCTCAAGGAAATTTTCAGTATATGTGCTCATCGTCACTGTAATAATATGTATGCCAAGCAAGGCAGTTGCAAGTCATTTAGTTTTCCTGAAAATGAATTTGAAAACTTTCTAGCATTCTCATGCGGCCCACCCTGTGTTTTTGATGTCATTAGCGTCTACGCTGCCGACCCAAGCAGGCAGGCTGTCCAGAGCTATACGGTGATATTCAAGGGCTGAAATCGGTGCTGTCAAGTTCAAAGCGGGCATATAACTCAATATATCGTCGAATGACACCGCCGCTTTCATTTTACTGGCACCAGCTCCATATTTCTGAAAATGAATTTTAAAACTTTCTAGCAGATTCTCATGCGGGGGCGACCTTGTGTTTTTTACATTAGTGTCTATGCTGCCTACCCAAGCAGGCAGGCTGTCCAGAGCAATACGGTGATACTCAAGGGCTGAAATCAGTGCTCTCAAGTTCAAAGCGGGTATATAACTGAATATATCGTCGGATGACACTGCCGCTTTCATTTTTCTGGCACCAGCTCCATATTTCTGATGGCAGGGACACGTGATGTCACCGCATACGCTGCAAGAAGCATCTACCTGTTTTGGTTTCGGTTTGAACACGTTGTTTATTCGGTTATTTAAGATTATTGGTGGGTTTCTGGTGGGTTCCACCCTGCCTGTTCCAGGACTATCAACACCACTGAAAAACATTGAACTCGGAACATAGTGAAAAAAACCGCCAGAGTTGCCCTTTAAGCGGAGGTACGCAGGGTTGGCCTCTAGCATTTCTGCATGGGTATTGCAAGGTACTTCGGGCAGATGTGGAATGACGTGGGCCACATCGTCGTCTTTGAAGACCCATTTCTTGCGGCTGTACACTATCAATGCTGTAAACAAGTACTTTTCAAATGCACTGTTCTTAAAAGATATTACACACTTCGAAAGAGCTTAAATGTTGCCTTTCAAGCTGTGGGATAGTGTGCTGCCATTCCTTGAGGCATGCAACACCTCTGTGTGACAAAAAAAAAATTGTCATTTCATGCCCAGAAATACCTTCGAGTTATGCCCCCTTTTGCACCCGGGCATAAAGGAACATGACATGTTGTTCGACCATTAAAGGGGCCCTGCGACACTTTTTTGACTGCCTTTCTAGAGCACTGGAGTGTGTGTAGTATTGAATACTGAGATGAACGCAAAAAGAATTATGTGAATCGGTGCCTGAGAACTGAAGTTATTAGTCCTCCAAGTTCAAAACACGAGCAGACAGCCTGAAAAGAATGTTCCCCTTCGTATTTCGCTCTCCCACTGACGTATGCGGTTACATCCACTCAGCGTGCACCTCTTATACAGAGATACTGGAAGTTTCTTCTCAAGGTGGCCTGTACAAATTACCTTGCCACCGCTCTTTCTGACAGTTATCATGGCTACAACAGGGACAATGAGCCACATGCGTCAGTCAGGAGAGGCAGTTGGTTTTTAAAATATTATACTGGAAACAGTTTGTTTTTTTTTGTCAGGAGTGCTTGTGTTGTGTTTCTGACAAGCCTCCAGCACTTTCAGGTGCACCAGCGAGTCGCTACATAGCACAGCACCACTGCTGCTATAGACCAGTTTCTGGCACACCTTCGCAGCCGGGCACATACACACCAAAAGAAAGAAGAAAAAAAAAGCAAAACAATCATTCCCCACCCCCCCACCCTGCGTGGCTGCATCTCCATTGAGGGCTCTGGGTAAACAGGTAAACAAGTTTCACGAGGTCAGGGCTATGCCTACAGGAGGCGTTAGCTATGCTTTTTAAACCACTGCGAATAAAGCATGTGTTTGTGGGCGACCTAACAGGGATCAGTGAATGTAAAATGCGAATTGGCGTGTCCGACCAACCACAGTCATCAATTCCTGTAACAAAATTCGTCGCTTTGTGTCGCCATGGTTCAAGAATAACTCTACAGAAGGTGATTTCTTCGTTGAAATAAATTTATAACCACTTTACTTGAAGCACTCCCACTCTGCTGCAGCGTCCCCGCGTGCCACAGTTCTAGAATCAGCTATAAAAAACGGCTTGCTCAATTGGTGTTGCAGGGCCCCTTTAAGTTGACACAACAACGTGTGGATTTGTGTGACTCGACAAGCATGCAAAATGGCATTTTCCGAGTCAACAGCATGGTGATTGATTGTGGCGATGAGCTGGCTGCTCAGGCATACAATGTGTTGAATGCCCCTGCATGGAAGGAAATGCAGAGGGGCCACTCCGAGCGCCAAAGCTTTCAAACTGAAAAGAATCTAAAAGCTTTGGGCGAAGCTAACATTATTGTACGGTATAACTTCGTTACAACAGATCTGCTTACAACAGATACAACAGACATTTGGGTACAACATACTAAACTGTGGTGTTGTGCTGATCTTCCTATCTCTTCCATTCATTGAACTTCTTCTCCATGGTGGATTCTGATACAACCTACATTCGAATATAGGGGACTAAATTACAAGGCCAGCTAGCTGGTCAGCACTCCTTTACAGCAGACTAATGTACAGTGGACATCCTAAATTCAATAGCTGCCAACCTGAGACATCACTTGTGGGATCAACACAGTGAAGTACTATGGTGGCAGTTAAAGTCAACACTATGCGTGATGGAGACACGCATAGTGTCAATACTGTTCACTGGGCATCACAGTTAAAGCTGACAAGCTTCTGTCAGAGTAGTTAGAGAATAAATCCACCCTTCAACCATGTCTGTGACTTGCAATTCAGTCTGGTTATAACAGCCACTCTCAGTGTCTACATAAAAGTGTGTTTTAACTGTATTTGTATTCTACATACTCCTTTTACATCAGACTAAAATCTTAACTATTAAGGTATGTTGTAATGAAATTAAACTGTACTGCCAAGAAGCGTACAGCGACAAAGCTAGCGCTTGTGTACTGCAGCGAAGCATACAGTCACGATGCTACCACTCGTGCACAATGGCGGAGCTAGCACTCACATAGTGTGGCAAAGCTGACACGTGTAGTGTGGGAAGTTAACTCATGCGTGTGCCCACTTCTTTGTTGGACTCTCTTTCAGGATTTAATCGTTATTTTTCTAGGGACAACATGAGAGCACGCTGTTTATGCAATAAATTTGTTTTTTTTTTCCTTTGTTTAACAGTACAATTTTCTGTAATGCACCATGGTATTCGAAAAACATGCAAAGATTATTCGATTTGCAAAAAATATTTGAATTCGCTTGTCACTCAAAAAATTTTGCTATTTGCACAGCTTCAATAAAAGTTAATGAAGGGATAATGTACAGATATATTTTTATGCATTCTACATTGCATAGTGATTGTGCTTCATCTTTAGGACACTTCGTGATATTGAATAAAATTTTGACAACCTTACTTTTGGTTTTTATTAGTCTTGTTGTTTATTTAGTATCATTTATTTATTTGTTGCATATTCAGCTTATATAGAGAGCAGTGTGAATAGCAAAATTTTGTCTGAAAATTGAATATTTCTTAATAAGGTTCGAATATCTTTTTAAACAATACCATGTTAAATTATAGAGAAATGTGCATCTAAACATGGGCAAAACAAACTTGCTATGTCGTCTCTAGAAAAAAAAACAGCCAGGCCCTAAGGAGCAGTCCAACCGAGGAGTGCGCATGCGGGTGGGCTACCTTCACAGCAGTACACAAGTGTTAACTTCTCTGAAGTGCACAAGTGTTAGCTTCACTGCAATATGCAAGTGTTAGCGTCGCCACGGTATGCAAGTGCTAGCTTTGCCGCTGTCTACAAGAGCCAGCTTCCCAGCTGTATGAGAGTGCTAGCTTTGCCGCAGTACACAAGTGCTGGCTTTGCCACAATACATGAGTATTATGTGGTGAAGCGTACTACATGTGAAAATGGGCTACTTGTCATGAGATTTAGCATATTTTGCCCCTTAATTACATACTTTGGATAGTAAATGTTGAGAGCAAATCAAATAGTAAACATTATTAGAAAATTATTTGAATTTCGCACACCCATCCTTATATATTCTTTAACCATTGCGCCTTAGCCTTATGCCATGCATTTTCTCATGAAGCAATGCGTCCTGATGCAAACGAAACCAGCTGTTAGTGCCTCTTATGTGGTTGGCTGTGTCAGAGTACCTTGGTTGTGTCCTCTCTCAGTCACACTGTGCCTTCACAACATATCTGTCCAGTAGTTTCTGCATCCTGCAGAAGATGTAAAAAAAAAAAAAAAACTTCCAGCCTCTCCAAGCCAGACTGCATAGGCACACACTTATTCAATGTCGCACGCACACATACCCATCCAACCGCCAGCCCTAACTACTACTGCAGGGATGTGGATGCTGCACCCTGCATGACAAGTAGCGAAATTGTCTGTGGAGAAGCCCTCCCATTGTTCCGAGCCGATTGTGAAGGCTGTATGAAGGAAAGCACATGCGCCTCTCTGGACCAGCCATGGTTATAAGAAGAGTGGCCACTTTGCAGCTGTGTTTGGAACTGAATTGTGAATTGCCTAGCGCATACAGTGCAATAATATTTGGCTGACATGTTGCATACAAGACAGATTTGGACTGGTTTATAGCTATGTTCAAATAGTGCTGCCGGGCCCTTTAACTTGTCCATACAACGTTATCCGGTGAAGCATACCAGATGGGTGAGGGGGCAACCAGCTTTTATAGTACGTATATAGCACATGAAGTTTTTGTCCACACTCACGGTATAATTGATGAGCACCAGTGAGATTTTGCCATTATCGACACATTTTACTGTGGTACTAGAAGCAGTAAATAAAATCATATGTTCAAGTTGCTTCTTTCTGCTTTTCATCAACAGAATCATGCCTAATGCACAATTTTGTTGTTGAAACTTGTTGGGAGATTTGAAAACGTAAATACATTTTGAACTGTCATTTGCTCTAAAATAATTGGTCTATATGAAATCTAGGAGGTAACAAAATAGCTGGACCCCATGTGGTGCCGCCATTTTTATCGCTCTAAATCAACCCATACAATACAGTGAAACAATATATATATATATATATATATATATATATATATATATTATAGGTTGCAGGGCCAGGACTCCAAATACACACATCCTTCAAAATTTTCAGGAAACATTTCATGACCCCTTTAATGCACTTTGTAGAATTGATATAAGTAAAGCTTTGGTAAAATGGTAAGACAACAGTTCGTCTCAATATGCTTATCTGAAGAACACACAACCGATTTTGGCAACTAACACATCCCGCAATCATCAGCCAAGGCAGCAGAGAACGGTACCACAGCACTGCCACTGACCGCAGAATCTAGACCTTGATATGCCACTAAATTTGGGCATTACTGTGTGCACCTTGTGTAGGTAGGTGCCACACATCTCGTACTCTCATCTTGAATGCCTACTTGGCATTTGTTAGAAACAACTTAATGAACAAACATTGAAGTCTAGGGGAAGTTATTCAAGTTCCTAATTGTGGGGTTATAATTTTGGAGTAAGTAGAAAAGAATTACCCAGTAAAGTGGATGGAGGAACGACCGCCTTCGTAGCTTAGTGGTAGAGCGTCGGACGCTTTATCCAAAGGTCGTGGGTTCGGTTTCCACCAAAGGCAGGTTTGTCTTTTCGTCCACTTTAATTCCTTTCTACTTACTCCAAAATTACAATACTACAATTAGGAACTTTAATAACTTCCCCTATGCTTTCCTAGACTTCAATATTTGTTTGTTCGTTAAGTTGTTTCTAATAAATAAACGAGCCCTTGACCCCTTCCCTTTTGTTACTTGGCATTTGTGTGAGAAAGTGGGCATACGATTGTGGCCTAATGATTAGAGGATCACATGTGAAGTTCACTTATTGAATTTTTGTGTTGCTTTGCAACATACACACTGGTGCTTTACAGCATTTTTTTCTAGTGGCTGCTGACAAAGAACTTCTTTGTGATTTTTTTCTTGTGGTATTTAGATATGTAGATAATATTATAGTTATTTCTTAAATAATCAGACAAAGAATCTAAATGTTTTTTGTGCTCAGCAAGATGTCAAAACTGCGGCGAAAAAGTACTTTATTATGCTCAGGGAGGATATCTCTTATACAGTAGAACCTCGCCGATATGCTCCCGGTTGATACAATTTCCCAGTTCCAACGTTCGTGATCGCGAAAACATGAACTTTTCTCGTAGAGTTACGCTTCTTTTCTTCCGGTTAATACGTTCCCGGAAAATACGATTATTCAGCACCAACGTTCGATTTATCTTCCAACTACGATCGGATGATACGTTTTCTGGCCTCTAGAGTCTGCACGCAACCGAGAAATAGGGAAGCTTGCGCAATCGAGAGCAGTAAGCAACCCACCACGGTGGCTACATCTCAGTACTTGCAGACCGTGTCACAAGAAAACACCGGTGTGCTCTCTTCCGATACTAGCGTATCACCTAGCTAGACATAACACATCGCGTTCATCGGTATCGCCGCCGACACTCGCGATCAAGGCAGCTTTAACAGCACGCGTACGGTAGCTGTTGGAAACGTACATAGAGCGCACTTTTAATGGCCTATAACCGAGACATGCCTCCATTTCTTTCAGTAGGACCGATTCGCGAGCGCAAACGGTGTTTATGCGGGTCGTCTCTCATCATTTCCCCAGACTAGGTGTCATAGACATTGAAGGTAGCGAATCTTGGTAAAACGTTATGGGCAATGTTAGCTACATAAATTAATTTAGAATGTAGGCACACACTTTTTATAGGGATGGGAGAGCTGTAATGTTGCATGCAGCCTTATTTTTGCTGTTATATGTCACTTGTTTGTACATTTAACAGGGGAAATTGGCACTTTTCATATCATTTTACCACTACTCTTACTATGAGTGCCATAAAGGTCATAAATTGACTAGTAATGTATGTTTTGATGAAAATATTGAAGAGAACATGGAAACACTGGGGTTTTTCTTTTTCATGTTGGTGTTTCGTTTTAATTTTTGCCAAAAGAACACCTTGTGCGTCCTGTTATTCCAGCTCATCGTCAACATGGCTAATGAAATTAATTGGATCATGTTCCATTTTTTTTTATTTGTCACTTTCGTAAACTATTATGCTTGCCTGGATGTTGATTTTACTTTAAACAAGCGAAGCAGTAAGAAGGTGTTAGCATTTAATCCAGTTATAGTATGTTGTTTCCAATGCTGGATCGCACTTCTTTTCTCCATAAGTGCTTCGCTTTTCTGTGGGCAGCACATAGGTTTTCACAGTCTAGAAAAAGCCTTGAGTTTATGTGTTGTTTAAAGAATTAATGTAATTTAGCTTTAACTACAGTGGAACCCGAATTGTACAACTGAGGGGGCCATGTAAAACTGTTGCATAACCCGGGCATCAGATAATAAAATAACTAAGAGTATAGGCCATGACGCTCATTAGTTGCCCCCCCCCCCCCCTTCCAGAAAAAAAAAGCAAAACAAAGAACATGTACAGTACAGACCACCTAATAGGCCTGTGGAATGAACATGCATTGCTTTACTGCTTTAAAGGAGTACTGACACCAATTTTCGAAGCTGAGTTTACTCCACCATACAACTCTCCTATATGCGTAGACAGCTCTGAGCAAATGTTAAGCTCAGGAAATGCTGATAACATATTTTAATTTGACGTCAAAGTCAATATCGACACTAATGTGACGTCAGGCTACAGTACAAATTTTGGTGACTTCACGCAGCAGTATGGCAAGTTGTGATGGCGTCAGGTACAAAATCATGCAAAATGGCCGCTCGCGTGTCACTCTCAGTCGTGTGCTCTCGCCGTTCAGTCGCCGTAGCTGAGAGTGCCCGTGAAGCGAGCGAGCGAAGTCGAATTACCCTCTATCGTCGTCTGTGCCCACGTGTAATCGAAAGGCAAGCTTGCTATGGTGCCGGCATTTTGCCCCTGAAATGCCGCGGAGGTCTCGGAGGCCACCTTAGCTTATCACGGCCTCCGGAGCCACGCCGACACCCACCGTGCGTGCCGTACGTTGCATCTTGCACTGTGCCAAAGTATTTGCTGTCGTCGCGGAGTCGCTGTACAAAATTTTGTACATTGTAGACCCCGCACTTGCTGCAGGCGCTGTACGCGAGACACCACTGGGCGAAAACGTCATGATTTTTTGCGGGAGCATGTCACGAGGAGCTCATTGCTATGCACATACTGTGTCGTGACATCAGGCTACAGTAGGAACCGAAACCAGTTTTTAAAGGCATGCTGTAAATAAATTTTCACGGCGCGCTCACGTTTACCAGTACGTTTTCTGGGCTCTGGAGGGCTTGGCCTTTCATTTCATGCAAAAAAACTCCGACTGAAAATTTTCGTGGCAGTACTCCTTTAAGGGGGAAGATCCTTTAAAGAATATCTTGCACTTCTTCAGTGCATGAGACACTGGTAGGCTGTTTCGGTGCAATTGCGGTGATGTCATTATGGATAAGAGTGAAGGCGAGAGGGCAGTTGTGCCGACAAACGAGCCGGTATGAGTTATCGCCAACAACTCTATTACAATAAGCATCTTAGCTATCTCCCTGGCAGCGCACTGTGCGCTTTTAGCTCACAGCGATCTCCATTCCCGAAACCTCCATTCCCAAAACCGCTACAAGCATGCGCCCCTTTGTGGAAACAAAAGCAACTTGCTCTTGCCAAGTTGACTCATAAACGTAAGCACACCATAGTCATGCATGATCCAAGAAACTTCGCTGATCTGGCCACAGCAAAGGCACACGTGCAGGCGTATAGGGCAGTTGTAAGTGCACTGCGCTTTTTAAATAGGTGAAAACACAAACGTGCGCCGCACATTGTGGAGAGCACTTCGCTTGCAGGAAGCTCGCCGTCGCCGCATCGATTCTTCTAACCTATCGTTTCGAGAACAGTGGGTACAATGAACACTTCAGTGTGCTGCAAACACCGGTGTACACTACAGTAAGTGCCCCACTGTGGCGGCGTGAGCCGAGTAGGTGACACTTTGCATACATCTAGCGAGGGACAATTGGCTTCACGTCACAGCAGTTTGTACCGCATTTTAATGGCACAGTGCATTTTTCCAGTGTAGCATTTCGCAGTAGACATACACACACAGATCATGGAAAGCCACTAATCACTGCCATAGAAAACATCAGTGGAAAAAGCCTCTCTGTCAGTCTTTGTGTGTTCTGAACCTTAAAGGGGCACTGACACCAAAATTTCACTGCAGGGATAGCCAAAATGCACACGTCATCTACCAAATCTCAACAGTGAAGGCAGGTTGGAAGGTAATTTAAATAAATATTGAAGTTTGTGTGCTCAATCGAGTGCTACATGCTGCACATCAGGACATCGACAACACCAAAGGTGACCCCAAGGGGACTGCCAACTTCCACCATGTCACCACAGCAGCCAAGCTCCGAGCAGTGCAGCTAGCAATGATGACGTCATAGCCACCATTGCTTGTTTGCTGCGCCTGCATTAGTAGACTACCAGCAATACCAGGCCTCAAAGAAATCATTTCCACCCAATGACAATGATACTAGCAGCAACGATAGCAACGTGCAGGACATGCTAAAGGCAAAAGAAAACAAGCACGCTTTGCAGGTCACGCAGAAGTGCATCACAGTTCTCTGTGCTCGCGCGGTTGAGTTTGATCACCCCATTGTGAACACTAGGTGGTGCCACTTGCATCCGGCACCCTGTCGTATATGAGCTCTCCCAAACCGAAACTGCAACTAGTCAGTATGAACAGGGCGTAAACAATTACTTGTCGCATGCTAAAGCAATTAATATGCCATGTTATGACTAACAGGTTCCCAGCTAGATCAAAATCTTTTGTTGGGCAAGTTGGTTCATTCTTGAAACTTGTAGGTAACAGCACAAACAGATGACCACAGGAACGGAGACATAAACACACAGGCGCTGTGTGTCTGTGTATTTGTTGTTGTTGTTGTTACCTGGTTATAAAAAAAAGGCCTTGTAGTAATATAGGCTACAATTATTCTGCCATTGCATTTATTTTGTTGTTAGTGGTTGCAGTGTACGTCAAGAGTTGCAAGCTTTACTTGGTGGTTGGTGTGTGCTACTGTTAGCGTGCAGTTTTGGAACAATCAGGCTGTGGGTCCGTGTTTCCCTTCTTGTGGTTGCCTGTTTGTGCTGTTACCTATAAGTCCCCAGCTACATATTGCAGCAAAAAACATCAGGTGAAAATTTTTGTGCCAGTGCCCCAAGTTCCAAATTGTCCTCAGTCACCATGTGGTGGTGCGAGAGCGCCGGATTTTTTTTTTGTTATTCGGTAACAAAAAAAAAGACATAAAAGACCTTACAGTAGTGTAAGCTACAATTATTCTGCCATTGCATTTATTTTGTTGTTAGCGGTGGCGGCAGTTATATCAGGAGGTGCAAGTTTTGCTTGATGGTTGGTGCGTGCTACCGTTAGTGTGCATTTGTGAAACATTCAGACTGGAGGATGCATGAGCGAATCTTCTTGCTTACCTTTGTAAAAATCAAATCTCTTGCTCTTCTTTGAAATAAGACGGGTCCAAAAAATGCTTGCACATTGGCATTGAGTATGAAACTGAAACCACAACATGGAACTGGCTCCATCATTCCATTAAAAGGGTCAGATGCAGTATCATTGCCATGGAAAAAGGGCGACCGCACACATTTTATTGCATGTTGGCAGTTTGTGTATGTTTGTTTTGAGTCGATTGCATAATATTTGTGCCCTACGAAGTGCGAATGGTGACATCCAGCTTTCATTATGAAATCACATATCAAAGAGGTTTTTGTGCACATTAGCGATAGCAGCATCATGTCTTTTTTATGTCCTCGAGGCCTGTGACTGTGAGTAGCTTAGACAAGGGAGGAGATATAATTCAGCCACACATTGACCAGAAAATGGGCTTAAGCATGAGATACCTGGACATTGAGACCGGCTGTCAGCAAAACTGTCAGCAAAACTGCGTCACAGAAGAAAAAGAACTGCCTAAAGGGCAAGTTTCCCATTCTGGGAAGGCAGATTTTGCTTGTCTCGCTCTCTTTTTGTGATTTTCAGTGCATGGCCATGCTGTAGCTTTATTTTGAATGATGATTTTGGGGGTGTTACGTCCCATAACCATGGTTTATGAGAGACGCCGTAGTGGAGGGCACCAGAAATTTCAACCAGCTGGGGCTCTTTTAACCTACACTGACATCGCACAGTACATGGGCCTCAACATTTCACCTCCATCGAAATGCAGCTACCGCTGCCTGGATTTAATCCCGCAATTTTTGGGTCAGCAGCTGAGTGCCATAACCACTAGACCACCATGGCAAGGCACTTTATTTTGAAAATATGGTAGCAGTACTATCAGGTTTGTTCTTATTTTGAGCCCACGGATGTTGAGTTTACGTTGGATTCAGGTAAATACAGTGTTTCTTTTCCTCGGACAGAGCCACAGAGGTGTAAGATGTGGGTCCGGTACAAACAAAACTGGGTTGGATAATTGAGGTTTGAATACATCAATTCTATCGGGGTTTTGCCGAGACCAAAATAATTCATCATAAAATGTGGGTTGTCGTAAAACCATGTGACATATAATTGAGGTTCCACTGTACTTCCACAAGAATGCTGACACTTTTTTGCTCCAGTTCTGTGAATATAGTTGATTTCCTTCTTTTTTTTCTCCCATTCAGCCAGACATGGGAAAGTATGCCAACCAAGTGATGCCCATCTTACTGAATCACCTAGGTCAAACAGCTGAGCTGATGGCCCTAACACGGAAGGATCCTCCAAATCTCACCAAGACCTTCTATGCTCTTGAAACCTTCTGTGAAAACTTAGGTCAGGCTGTTTTTGCCATACGTTAAGACATAATGTTTCTTCCAACTACTAAGGGAGGAGACGCATTTCAATCCACACTTGTGCTTGTTTTTTTCTGGTGATCAAGTGATTTTTTTTTTAGCAGCTCACTTTGACGCAGAAGTGATTACCATAAAAACCCACTTATGATAAATGTGGACTCACATATAATATGAGGTGTAATAGAGGGATAGCAAAAATAAAAACAAAAATGTTTTTGTTTGTTGTGTAATACATCTGAGGCAACTTCACAGGAATCATTTATTTGCATTGCAGTTGACCTTCAGTCATCCATTTAACTGGTATTGTCTCCTAGGAGCCCATTTTCAGAAATATCTTCCCACAGAAATTTGTCTTAGTGCAGTGAAGTGTGTTCAAGATGCCGCATTTTTTAAAACTGCATCTGACGAGTTTTGGCCCATGCATCTTGAACATAATATGGCAAAATTAATGACAGTAGAGTTCTGGAAGGATGATTTTGCCAGGCGAAACCACTTCATTGTTTTACTTTAGCATTGCTTCAATTATCACATGTGCCCTCCTATCACAGTGTTAGCACCTAGATTCCTAGTAGCTATGCTGGCAACGCTTCAGAGACTCCATGATTTTTCAGGCAATTTTGAATTCCTTTTAGATGTTGACTGTACCTGTGCAATTAGCCCCTAGAATGAACTCCGGCATCAATACAATCACGCCACTGTGACATCATGGCAAGGACTCTGTCTGCTCGCCTTTTCCGCCACCAACAATCATCTCCATCTGCGCTGGATGCTGTCAGTGTGCCCATCGGTTACAGAGTCATGCCTCCCAAAGGTGGCAGAAAGTAGTGCTTATATATATCTTGTCTTTCTGAATCCGTGTGTATGTTTATACACGGTTCCTTTGCAAAACGATAGGGTTATTAAGGGGTGTGCGAATATTCGAAATTTCTAGTAATTTTCTAATAGCATTTGCTATTCGATTCAATTCGCACTTAGCTTTTACTATTCGATCTATTCGAAGTTAGCAATTAAGGGTTTTTTTAAAAAATATGCTGTCTTGTGACAAGTGGCCTGTGTAGTGTGCTCTGCCACATAATACTCATGTACTACGGCCACATTAACACACATACCACAGCAAAGCTAACGCCCGTATGCTGTGGCAAAGTTAATACTTGCGTAGTACAGCTAAGTTACTTCAGCTTTCTGTCGCACAGTTCTCTGTTGGACTGTTCTTCAGAACTTTGGAATGCCACTATGGGAATACACTAGTCATGCAATAAATTTTTTGCCCATGTTCAACAGTACATTTCTCCATAATTAGATACGGTATTATTCAAAAAGATTCTATTAGATTCGTACGTGGACATTCACACAGCTCTAGTTATTATGCCTCAGTTCTGCAACAAAAATATTTCGAGGTAGAAGGTGCAAATTTCCATCATACAGTAGCCACCCTATTTTCCGAGCCTGGCGGGGAATGAAGGGTAATCCAGAAAATTTGTCCAGCTGAAAAAGTCCAAATTATTATGTATTATGTTTAGAGTGACTTAAAAGAGATGTCATACTCTGTTTGGCGATTAGATGTGCTTGCGTTTTAGCTAGAGTGAGGTCTTCCTGTACGCTCTACGAGAGCGTAACCACATTGGCAATCTAAGCTGCCGATGGCTGCTGGTGGTATACTCCAGTACAGGTCAATAAAAAAAGTGGTTTCTGCCTTTTAAAAGACCCCCCCCCCCCTACAGCCAGTGGTGCTGTTCTGTCAACGTGAAGTCACAGGAGACCGCCTCCACACTGCGCTCTGATTTCTTTCGTAAGCGAGGTGTGGAGGCGGTCTACCGTGGCGTCATGTTGATGGAGCAGCACCATTGGCTGGAGGGGGTCATTTGACGGGCAGATGCTGCTTTTTTCTTGACCTGTACCGTAGCATAGTAAATATTATCATGCAGTTTTCTGTCTACAGGATGACTGGATGTATGATTTTGTCATCCATAAAATCGGTGCACAAGACAAATGTTATTGTCCACATGAGTCCGAGGTCACGCATTAGGCCCTCCATCCAGTCACTTGATTGGTACCATCAGTTGTGTTGTCAGGGTCATCTGCCATGAGTTAAAAAAGCAGAAACATTAGCATGAAGCACGATGCACCACACGATCTTCTTTGGCTTTACTGCCTTCTGCGCATCGGCCACATACGTGCACAAAAATGCATGCAACACGTTGAAGACACGCAGTGTTGACAGCCCACGTGCAGAATGGCAACAGAAACCACTCCAAAACAAGGACAAAGAAGCCCTACCCCACACCACGTGATGATAGTGCTTATAGGTGACTTTTCATTTCCAGTTTCAACAGTTTTGACAGCTGAGCAAGAGCGGGCATAGCCTACAAAGCTGAACTATGAGCACGCTTTGCACTTTCAGAGGCCACAGAATAGGCCATCAGCAGTCAAGCCTGGCTAAGCCAGCCAAAAATCCAACATGGCTGCTTTCATAACGGAGCGGTGTGGCACAATATGATAGATTTAGTCCAGAAATTAGAAGGTTAGATCACAAATTTGTCCAAAAAGTCAGTCACAAGAATGCATTGGCTCTATGGAAAGTTTTATGGTGCATCTGTAAAGTCTCGAATATTTTCAGAGTCCGAAAAATCTGTTGGTGACTGTATCCAAAAAAGATGAAAAAAACCTGAAGAAGGTTTCATTAATTTGGGAAAGGCAGTGTGCAGCCCAAACAAAAGCTTCACTTTGTAAAAGATGTTGCTTAATCAAAACAGCAAGACATTTCATGACAGGTTGAAATGTTTAGTTTTCAATTGCTGGCGAAATGTTTTTGATAAATTGTTAAAACCTTATTATAGAATTTGCCTGGACTTTGCATTTGAGATATGTGTCGCGAAGCTTTACAAATAAAATTAGCCAATTTTTTATTGTGACTGGCTGCATTACAGATTATTGTGCAGTTGACGTATTCCCTGCAAGTAATGTAAGATACATGATAGAATTCTGCCTGTCATAAACAAAAATTTAAATTAAAAACTTACATACTTTAAATAAGAGTTGTGTGAATAGCAGAAGTTTGGGTGCAAAGCGAATTTGTATAATAACTTTTTTTAGTGTGAATCAAATTGAACATTTTTCGAATAATGTTTGAATAATTTGTTGTGTAATTATACATGATAAATTACGCAGACAGTGTACTGTTAAACATGGGCAAAAAAACAAATTTACTGGGCAGCTAGTGTACTCACACAATGTTCCTAGGAAAAAAGAACAGTCCAGCAGAGAAATGTTCAGGTGCAGGAGTTAACTTTGCTGCAGTACTCAAGTGTTCGCTTCACCAAAATGTGCTAGTGTGAACTTCACCACAGTGCACAATTGTTAGGTGGGAATGGGTAGTACATAAGCGTTAGCTTCAATGCAGTGCACTAGTGTGAACTTCGCTGCTGTACACTAGTGTTATGCAGTGAAGTATACATATGGGAATGGGTAGCATACAAATGTTAGCTTCACAACAGTGCACTAGTGTAAACTTCGCTGCCATAACTGTTGTGCAGCGAAGTGTAGTACAGGCGGAAATGGGCCACCTGTCACAGGATGTAGCATGTTTTGTCCCTTAATTACAAACTTTGAATAGTTTGAATTCTAAAAGGTAGGTGTAAATCACATTGAGTAGCAAATGCTATATGAAAAGGTATGCAAAATAGTAAAGTCAGACTCATAGCACTTTCAGAAATTCTTAAATAATGGTACTTTGAGCATATACAGAGTGTCCCAGTTAACTCAGATGAAGATTTAAAAAAACAAACCACCACTACTAAAATCGTACCAGCTCTGTGTTATTAGTAGTTCTGTGTAATTACAAGCAGTATTTTTTCATCACTAATTATGAGTTACTTAATTGCTCTTGCTTGTACAACTTTTTAATTACTGCTCATATCACTACCATGTCATTTATAAAATTGTAGAGCATCCCAAATAACTTCGGAATCAAGTTTTTGTTTTGTGCTGAAGTGTGCCTGGTTGTTTTTTCTGAGCGAAAACAAAAGCCTGTGAAACATGGGAAATATGAAATAGACATGTGCTGAACTCTAGCACTCCCAAGCAAGCATCGTTAGACACGGCTGGATTCATTGATTCCCACATTGTATAAACTTTCAGGCTTTTGGACGGGCGCAGCATGGAAACTCAGCGCTGGAAACTCGTTGATAAGCACAGCAGTATGTCCTGAAACAAAAGGATGAGGGGGGGCGAAGGAAAGACAATGCTGTGTCAGCAAATTCTGACGCTTACCGTGCAACCAGTCTGGTCACAAGCCCTACTGAACCCTACTGAGCCCTACCGCACCCTGAGCGCTCGGGGTGCGGCGCGTGAGTGCGCATCTATTTCATATTTCACGTGTTTCGTATGCTTTTGTTTTTACTTGAAAATAACAAGCAGGCACACTTCAGCACAAAAGAAATGCTTGGTTCAGGGGTTATTTGAGACACTCTACAACTTTGTAATTGACATGTTAGTGGTATGAGCAGTAATTAAAAGTTGACCAATTAAAACCAATTAAGCAATTAATACTCAGTGGTGAACAAAATATGGTTTGTAAGTACACACAACTACCAGTACTATGCAGTTATGGTTCTAGTAGAGCTCTTGGTTTTTCCAAAAATCTTGGTCCGAGTTAACTGGGACACTCTGTATAGAGCTTTCTTCTCAACTGCCGCCAGCGATTATGTTTTGTACATTGCTTCACATGAACAGCTGGTCTGATCTGCTGCTGTGGTGCAAACAGTGATTTTTCACTTCATGTGGAACGCAGCTGATAGTGAGACATTTCCAAAACAAATGTCGTAAAGTTGAAATGAGTGTTCTGAACTGTTTTGACGGCACACTCAACAAATTGGCTAATGTAATAAACGTTCTGCTTCAGTGAGGCACCAACTCGTCTAGTATGCCTAGTGCACATACTTATTGACACCACTTGGGTATAAAGCAACTGCAAGCAAAAATAATGTATGTGTACTTTATCTAACCTGGTACATTTGAGCCTGACAGCACTGCCGCTGGACGCTGTACAAAAGCAAGTTGACAGCAAAGAAATTCAACTATTCAAATCAATTTGCTTTTGTATGAACGGAACTGCCAAACTTATTTCATGAAAAAGAAAAAACTTTAAACTAAACAATAGGGTGAGTGAGCTAGTACACAAGTCAAACTAATATAACAGCTGGGATGGCATTGTAGGGCGAGCATATTCGGCACTGCATGTGGTGCTATTGCGACTGGGCTTGGATGAAATGTGGATGAAAAGAAACCTTGTGGAGGCAAAACCATTTCGAAAAGCGTTTGGCCTAGAACAATGCAACCTTATAATGAATTACGTGGTTTTATGTGCAAAAATCACAATTGTGAGGCCTGCTGCAGTGAGAGTTCCCGGATTAATTTTACTGCCTGAAGTTTCTTGCATGCACTTCAGTCTGCCTTGCATTTTGCCCCCATTTAAATGCGTCATGATCAGGAGTCTTGCATTCTCAGGTTTTGCAGCGTGACGTAATAACACAGTGTGACAACAATATGCACGACGGAACGCGAACATGGATGATGATTGTACATGCAAAGCTGTCATTGTTCTTAATCTTAACCATTTTTTATGTTCATTCAAAGCAACGCAAAGCCAACACAAAAACCATATTGAGTAAATGGTACAGCCTAAGTGCATGTTTTCTAGGCACACCACGGTGGGAGCAGAGAGAGTTGAAAGGCAAGTACAGTAGAACCTCGTTATAACTAACCCGGATATAACGAAGTAATCGCAATTCCCCTTGAAGTTCTTATAGATGAAATTGATATTGGTTATAACGAACTAATGGTTATAATGAAGTAATTACCGCTCCCCCTTCAACTTCGTTATAACAAGGTTTTACTGTACTTGTCATGATGCGATCCATGCCCCTCCCGCCAGGCAGCACCATCTCAATGAGGCACGTCTGCCACCTGTATGATTAACCAAGCGAAGCAGTGCATAGCTAGGCTATAACACCAGGCAGACATGCATGTGCACCTGCGTTCCTGTCTTTTCTTTCTGTACTATTGATTTGCAAATGCCATGATTCATAGAGGTTTGTCTGTGCTTTTTCTCTCTTTTTTTTCTGTAGAGGTGCTTTAATGGATCTTATGCTTTTGCAAATTTTGGCGATTAATTGGTGGATCTGAGCTTTGTAATCATGGACCTAGAAGGTCCTCTCCGCAACTGTTGGTAAGCTTAATGAGAATTTGGTTAAATGCTGTGCAGAAGGAGCACTGGTGTCGTACTTGCCAGATGTCATGCGTCAAGTCCTCCTCTTCCTGTCAGCACCGTCATACCGAGCTAAGGAGCTGGCCATTAGTGCCATTGGCTCTGCTGGTAAGTATTGATGGTGTGTAAATGCCAAAAAACCAACAATAATTGTCATGCACCTATTGGGAGTATTAATGACGGCCATGTGATATGTATGGGTGCATTTTAGAGTAACGTGTTAGTTTTTATGTAAAAATAAAAAGCATCCAAATTAATGCAGAAATTTCCTGTCACACATGGCTATTGTCCAGATGTTGCCACCCTAATTCCTACTGGTTGAAATGATGAAATAAACCACTTACTGTAATGTTCTTGTGCGTCACTATCAGCTCTTATTACAATTAATGCCTCCTGGTTGTCTGCAAAAAAAGGCAAAGGAATACTTAAAATGCTGGAAAAGAAAAGGCATGCAGACCATTGTATCAATCCGGGTATTATACGTGTAAAATATGTTCTTAGAATAAAGTCAGTTCTCCAGCCTTCTATGCACCTGCGGCCTCACACGGCTCTGCCTTCCACCACATCTGAACATAAATGTTCTTTAAATGTGTCTTGGTATGGCTGTATTTTGGAAAACATGGGGCCCGAGTCATTGTGCAAATGACTGCCTGTGTAAACATGCCAATAATCCTGGATCGAAGGCTGACAACGATATGACTATTCATTAACATGGTGTGGATGCAGCCTTCACTGTTACCAGGTGCACATCACCCACAGCTGCTGCAATGCCCACATTTGGGAAATCGATGAGGACCTCATCATGCATCCTACACAACCTGCGTTAGTTCACCATTCACCGAGTAAGAGAACTAACAACTATCTCTCCAACTAAGCATGTCGTCGTATCAGATAGGATGGCATGCTTACACGAGTTACGATTCTGCCTCTCTTTTGGATGCGTTTATGCAATTGAACATCGATATAAAACACAGATATATTGAATTATTTCCTATGTCAAACTCTTTACATCACACCTCAAAAACGGTGTACATTTTTAATCCTTCATTTCAAACAGTATTGTATTGGACACACCGAACTCCATCATCCCAACACTTCATAGACTTGCAGCACACTTTTCCGCCATGGCACTTCGCTGGGGTGACTGTCAGCAAGCTTTTCTGCTACACCACCTGCAATCCAGTGAGAGCCAGCAGGTTTGCCTTCAACAGCATCAAAGATTGCGGTGATGCGGTGGGCATTCCTGACTACTGTGCACTAGGCTGCACATACACATTGACCTACCGAAGGTCCCATTTGAACGTGGTGCTGTACACAAGCAGTGGCTTGGCTGTTCAAGGTCCCATTTGAATGTAGTGGCATACACAGGCAGTGGCTTGGCTAGTTGGTCAACACAGCGCGTTTGACATATACTGCTCGTCGGTGCTAGTGCTTGTGGGGTCTCGACGGATTACACATCTCCAGGTTCAGTTATTACGCCTGATATACTTTAAAACCCGCTACACCGTATGGGACAGTGGGATAACGATAGGCGGTTAACATATGAAGCTTTTTTTCTTTTCTTCTGTTTTTCTGTATCTTGTAAAAGTTTCATTAATAGTGTGCCAAACTTGTGCCTTCTGACTGCATCATGTCTCAAGAGTTGTATTTGTATGCAAGCCTTTCTGGTTAATTTTTCTGTTGTGTTCATCCTTAACATTTTGCATCTGTGCAATGGCTCCTATTTCTTGTACAGGCAGCAAAGGTGGTTGTGGTCACAGATGTATAGGATAGCTAGCTACTTCACTTCATTGAACGTTTGGGTGCATAAGCACCACCTAAATCATTAAACGCGATTGTAGAATCGTAGAACTAGCAGAATCAGGCTACACCACTGCAGTTCTTGCATCCAAAGAATTAAATACTTTGTTTGAAGCTTCACATGAGTAGTCACTGCATCAGAAATGGTTTATTGATTGATTTGTATGAGAGTTTGACATATTTCTTTACAAGATTTTATATATTGAATTATGGTTCTGTCAAACCATTTCATGATCATTGTGCTGTCCTTAATATCAAGGTTTGGCTGTGTGTTTGCTTGCAATTTAAACATTTTTTGGATGTTCGTCTCAACTGTTCCTGTCATGTCTTGTTTTTTATTTCTTTTCACTCTGTTTCCCAAAGCAAAAACAAAATTGACTGTGCCATTGATGGTCTGCATGAAAGATCTTATCGTGCCCTAGTGGGCCTTGAGTAGTGGGTGGGAGGGAAAATATGGTAGGGGGAGCTGGGAAAGGTGCTGGTGGTCCGTGCTGGCCATATGCATAATGACAGCATGCAAGAGAGCTGTACACATTACAGTGGAACCCCGTTCATACGTTTTTCAGCGGATAGGGGAAAGAAAACGTAACAACCGGGAAAACGCAAGAGTGAGGAAAGCTCTGAAAATGAATGAGAACAGGGCCGCTTTGACTTCAAACAATTTATTTCAGCAAGGTGAGCCGTCAAGGTCGCTGACCGATAATTCGGACAGCCGCGCAGTACCGCCAGTGCCCCCATAGACTCAATGTGTTAAGACGACCGATATTTCGGACGGTTTCTAGCTCTAAATTCGATAATTCGGACTCCGTTTCGCGGCTGTCAAGCGCAGTGAATGGGCCGCCATTATAGCCTCTGGCGCCCCGATGAGAGAAAGTATGGCCTCAGAGATCGCAATCAAAACTGACCATTTGAGGCTTAGTTCCAGCGTGACGCGCTAATTTCGAAGGCAAGTCGCCCCGTCACTGCGGTCACCGCATCTTGTTCCGGCACCCCGCGCGTGGTTTGCGATTGCGAGTACGGCTGGTCGCGTCGGATCCGCGATCGCTCGATAGCGCTTTCACGTTCCGTCTTCAGCGCTTGTTTACCATATTTACCCGCATAATTTTCACCCTCGGATAATTTGTGCACCCCTGATATTTAGCCAGCTTTACAAAAAAAAAAAAAAAAAGTCCTCGCATATTTTGCGCTCGCCATCCGGCCCGAACCAGCACGCTGGCGCGCGCACGGACAGACTGGACAACCGCGCAGCCGCGCCCCTCGCTGCGCAGGCGAGCGCAAAAGGGGCTGCGAGTGCGAGGTCCCTTTTTCCGATTATTTTCTCCGGAAGCCCCCGGAGCCGAAAGTACGGTCGCTAGAATAAAAGCACGCGAGTGGGGGCGACGAAAACGGCTGAAGCAAAG
Source organism: Hyalomma asiaticum (assembly GCA_013339685.2). NCBI lineage: Eukaryota > Metazoa > Arthropoda > Arachnida > Ixodida > Ixodidae > Hyalomma > Hyalomma asiaticum. The sequence goes on from CM023481.1 coordinate 214,012,759, forward strand.
ATCAAACGAGCCCGGCCCACCTCCGTCGCTCGGAAGCGATAACGTCACCCCTGTCGGGACGCCTGCCGTCGAAGCGGGGAGGAAACGCCCCGCCCGTCTTTAACAAGCATGTGCAGTAGCGCGGGTAACAACAACGGACTCAGCAGGTGCAAACAATGGAATGCTTTATTAACGATAGCGCAGGTGCTTTTATTCCCTGTGAATCCGCAAGAGCATGCGCACTTCGGGGTGCGATAAACGGGCTTGCCTTGCCGCGATACGGCACTTCCTCCCCCTTAGAAGCCTAGCCTGTCGGGTGGCCTCCTTGTGCGCGTAGAACGCCTAGGAAGTTCTAAGCCCGCCGGTACACTGGAGGATGCTTCACTGGAAGCCTGGGATGTACCAAGTGATTGGTCTGACGATGGTTCAGCGTCTTCCACTGCAGAAGGTTGATCAATCTCTGTGCCTTGGTTGTCTTCGGGCCGAGTAGCGTAGAATTCTTGCTTCACTTCACCCTCTGCGAGCCGTGGCCGCACTTGGTCCACGTGACGGCGCTGCACCCCTCCTGCGGTGTCCACCGTGACGATACGCCTACCTCTTGTTGACGTCACTGTGCCGGGTAACCATCTCTGGCCGGCTTGGTTGTACTGCCGCGACCAAACGGGCGCTCCCGGTGAAAAGACTTGTGACAAAGGTGCCGGGGGTCTGCTTACCGTGGGATCCCGTGCCACCTCTTCCTCTGGAAAATGTGCACTTAGACGGGTCCTGGGCTGAAAACTGAGCAACATCTCGGCGGGCGACTTCCCATCTCGAGTCGGTGTTGCTCTGTAGCGTAGCAAAAATTTGGAAACACGAGTGAGCAGACTTCCATGCTTATTTTTCTTGATACTTTCTTTAATGGTGCGCACCGCACACTCAGCCAATCCACTTGACTGGGGATAGTATGGAGCAGAGGTAACATGACACACATGGTTATCTTTGAAAAATCTTTCAGTCACTGAACTGTTAAACTGTGGCCCATTGTCGGAAACGACTGTATGGGGCAGACCAAAACGCGCGAATATCCCTCGCAATACTTCGACTGTAGTTTCTGCACTTGCTGTCTTCAGGGGTACTGCCTCTATCCATTTCGTTTCCGCATCTACCACCACCAAGATCATGTGACCTTCCACTGGCCCTGCATAGTCGATATGCAGGCGAGACCAACGTTTGTTGGTTTTCGGCCAGCTTGAAGGTACCTGTTCCGCTGGCATGGCCCAACATTGCACGCATTGCTGGCAGCTTTGTACCAGCTTCTCTATGTCGTGGTCCAATCCCGGGTACCAAAACAACGTACGAGCCAGGCGCTTCATTGCAGTCATGCCTGGGTGGGTGTCGTGAAGTTCTCTCAGAATAAGGGCCCGCACGGTCTCGGGCAGAACTACACTATGACCCCAGTATATTAGCCCTTTACTCACAGCGAGTTCGTATCTGCGGGTGAAGTACGGCTGAAGGCACTGGTGCTCCGGCCCCAGCTGGTTTGGCCAACCACGAAGAATCCACGTCTTCACCTGTCGGAGAAGCATGTCCTTGCTTGTGCTCTCTGCCAACTGCTGCGCGTTAAGAGCAAAATCTGTTAAAGCTTGCGCATGTAGCACGTATTCGCCGGGATCATCTTCCCCCGAGTGCCCTTGCTCCGGCAGTGGCAAATGGCTCAAAGCGTTGGCATTCGCGTTCAATGGCCCTTTCCGGAATTCTATGTCATACTGATACGCTAATAAAAGAAGCGCCCAACGCTGTATCCTGGCTGCCGCCATCTGTGGAATTGGCTTCTCTGGATGGAACAGCCCTGTCAACGGCTTATGATCTGTTATCAAACAAAATTTATTGCCGAAAAGATAGTCTCTGAACCTCGTCACACCGAAAACTAGGGCGAGATGCCATCGTTAGATCCTGTCACTCGCAGACCATGCTCACATGAGGTCCCACCCTCGTCGCCACTGCAGTAGCGCGGGTAACAACAACGGACTCAGCAGGTGCAAACAATGGAATGCTTTATTAACGATAGCGCAGGTGCTTTTATTCCCTGTGAATCCGCAAGAGCATGCGCACTTCGGGGTGCGATAAACGGGCTTGCCTTGCCGCGATACGGCAGCATGTAAAGACGCAAAGGCCGGGGGAGGGAGGGAGTGTCGCTCGGCTGCCGAGGAGATAGCGCTGGCGCTATCTCGACAGCCATCAGCGGGCAGCGATTCCTACCAGGGTAACCAAGACTGTCCAAAGTCAAATCAAAATAGCGGTGCCCGGGCGGGTACGGCGTGCCAGGTTGCGACGAATCATGCGGGAACAGGCCCACAGTTGCGGCGTAACAGCGGGCTTTGCAATACATGGGATCCTATGGGAGCTATGCCGGGACCGATGAAAAAAATTACAGCATATCCACGGAGTGAATGATGATGAGTGGGCGAAGCTCGGGAGGTTCATCATAGATCGTGCCGAGTTCCGGATTAATTTAGTTAACGCGCACGCTACGAATCCTTATGGTTCAACTATGCACAAGTGAAATCTCCCACCGGCACTTCATTGCAAGTCAAGATCCAGTGCCTATATATATATATGGGTGGCCGGTGAACAGTTCTCCAACGCGAGCAGTCGGTATTTCTCAATCAAGAAACTCACTAGGCTGGTAGAGCGTTCATCTAAGAAAGAGCGTTTCCATAGACAACACGCGCCTTTCCCTCTCTCTCTCTCTCTGTCTCTCTCTCTCTCACAAGACAGCATGCGCCCTCACCCTCGGTTACGCCTGACATGGGACAAGGTTAGACTAAGAGGAGCTTCGCCCCTAAAACAACGTAACAGCCAGGAAAACGCAGCAGTGAGGAACGTAACAGCAGGGTTCCACTGTATATAGGAGAGGGATGGGGAATCCAGATAAGTGTGCATCCTGCTCCTGCTGGTGCAGCTACATCCTTTTTCCTACCTTGTGGGTAGTCTGCAGCTGGTGCATTGGCTGGGCAAGCCAAGGCAGCAGTGGATTATTATAGCTTTGGAAAGACTGCCTACACCTGTTGCACATGATGGGAGTGCATTGGTTGGTAGCTGCTCTCTATGAAGTATACCAGGCAAAGCTTTACGTGTGGTGTCATGCTTCAAATGAGGTTCAGTTTTTAAGTTAATTGAGCTAACACAATTTGCAGTTGGAAACAGAAGGGGCCGGCCACCACTTGTGCCATCATTGGATTAACAGTTTTAGCATGCTGAACTAAAGGCAGGCAGGTACATTAACGAACTTGTACATAAACTGTGCTGTGAATAAGAAAAGACATTTCCTCTCATCTTGTTTTCCTCTGTATCATGTGTCTGTGAGATTTGTTCCTTTGTACCTCTTTCTTTATAGCTGGTGATACGTAGCATGATTTAAACGTGCCACCATGGCGTGCCAGAGTAATGCCACTGCCACAGCACAGTTATCATGTGGCAGGATAGACCTCCCAAGCTGGGACAGAGGGTCCTGCGGCACGCTTCCAAAAAGCGCTGTCCGGCAGCTGGTACAATTTGTGGTCGCTTCCCTCTCTGCTCTCACCCTTGCCTCCTGTGAGTGCACCTGCTTTTTGCGCGTGCTAGAACGCGCCGCCCAGAGCGCCTCGCCCAACTCGCACGCGCTCAGCAGCTGCGCGTGCTGCGTCATGTGTTGGTTACATGGCAGCTTCAGCAAAGTTTGGGGCATCGAAAAACATTTTCGCGCTGCTATTCTCAATATATACCACACTTTAAATACCGGCATTACGGGACCTAGTCGGTTGTTGAAGACGATGCCGTGTTCGTGGCTGCCAAGTGCGTATCAAAAGTTAATGACGTTACCGACGTAAAACTAGAGATGAGTTTTCAGTTTCTACAATTATACAGCCGATAAAACGCATTGTGAAGTGGTGTTCGCACAAAATCCCATCGTTTGCAGGCCACATCATCATCATCATCAGCCTGTTTAGGTCCACTGCAGGACGAAGGCCTCTCCCAACGATTTCCAATGCACCCTATCCTGAGCGAGTTGGTTCCACTTTATTCCCGCAAACTTTTTAATTTCATCGCTCCATCTAACCTTTTGCCTACCTCTGTTGCGTTTTCCCTCTCTTGGTATCCATTCCGTCGCTCTTACTGTCCATCTGTCATCTTTCCTCCTCATGACATGCCCTGCCCAGGTCCACTTCTTTCTTTTAATTGATATAATAATATCGGCTACTTCTGTCTGTTCTCTGATCCATTCCGCTCGTTTTTTATCTCTTAGCGTTACCCCTATCATTTTTCTTCCATTGCATGTTGCGTGCTCCTTAGTTTCATCTCTAGTTTTTTCGTTATCCTCCACGTTTCTGCACCGTACGTTAGTACTGGGAGAATGCAGTGATTGGATAGTTTTCGCTTTAGTGAGAGCGGTAAGTTTCCAGTCATGATTTCGTAATGCCTTCCAAATGCGCTCCTGCCCATCCTTATTCTACATAGAATTTCTTTTTCATGGGTAGGTGTTCCTGTTAGTAACTGTCCCAGGTATACATATTTGTTCACACATTCTAAGGGTTCACTGTTAATATTAAATTCCTGTTCTTTAGCTAGGCTATTGAGCATAACTGTGGTCTCTTGACTATTCATTTTTTGTCCAATTTTAATACTTTTCCGGTTTAGGTCATCAGTTATGTTTTGTAGTTCGTCTCCATCATTGCTAAAGAGCACAATGCCGTCTGCAAATCTTAAATTGCTGAGATATTCTCCGTCTATTCGAATTCCCTTCTCTTCCCAGTCTAGTCGTTTAAAGATTTCCTCTAAACATGCAGTGAATAGCATCGGGGATATCGTATCTCCCTGTCTCACACCTCTCCCGATCGGGATTTCTCTGCTTCTCTCATGTAGGAGTAGTGTGGCTGTGCAATCTTTGTATATGTTGTTTATGGTTTTCTCGTATATGCCAGGTACCCCTTGTCGAAGTAGAGCTTCTAGAACTGCTTGTATTTCTATGGAGTCAAATGCTTTCTCGTAGTCGATAAACGCCATATAAATAGGTTTGTTATATTTTGCGTACTTCTCAATTACTGGGTTGATAGCGTGGCTGTGGTCTATTATTGAGTAACGTTTCCTAAAAGCAGCTTGTTTTCTTGGTTGGTTGAAGTCGAGTGTTTCTCGTATCCTAGCTGAAATTACTTTCGTAAATAGCTTGTATATTACTGGGAGTAGGCTAATTGGTCTGTAATTCTTTAACTCCTTTATGTCACCTTTCTTGTGGGTTAGGATTACATTAGCATTTTTCCAAGTACACGGTACACTACATGTCTTGATACATTTCGTGAAAAGCGATGCAAGTTTTTCAAGTATAATGTCTCCTTCGTCTTTGATCAAGTCGGCTGTTATGCCGTCTTCACCTGCTGCTTTAGCGTGGGACATCCCTTTGACAGCTTTTTTGACTTCGTCAGCGGTTCTTACATCTCTTTGCCTGGCTTCACTGATCAGTTTTGTAGTTCTGTGAATTCTATTTTATCTTTTGATGAAGTTACTTTCATTTGTTGGCATTTTTTTATTAAGTCCTTGGTAGATTGGGACAACTTACTTGTTGCTTGTTTTGTTGTTTTACCCCCGACTTCTATCGCTGTTTCAAGGATTGTTTTCGTTATGGTTTTGTTTATTTCTTCTAAATCGTCACTGTTTTCGCCTAAGGCCTCGAACTTGTTGCTTAGGGCGACTTTAAATTCTTCGTTCTTCGCTCAGATTACCTCTAGATTGCAGGCCACAACAGACTTCAAATTCATTATGTGATTAATATTAACAATTCATGTTTACACCTACCTTGTCGATTCATTGGTTGCATTAAACTACGCAATGCTGACAGCCACGTACAAGTTTCGCCTCGAAAGATAGCAACATTTTTAAATATGATTTTGTCAGCATTACAATGCGGCACGATAATCTCTAATGCTCACGGTGACCACGCATGTTCCTTACAGGGCAAGCATTTATTTCAGATCGTGTGCACTTACTAAAACGGCGTTTATTTTTTAAAGCCCAATTGGTCAACACTATGAAATACCCCCTTCGATCGTCTGTGTTGCATCAGACCTCGCAATATCTTTGCTGCTTTTATCCCCACCTTTACAGCTACTACCGAGCCAAAGCGGCAGCAACATACCACAGGCGGCACAGTCGCTTCCATGACCAGCGTAAACGCGCTCACTATGAACATCCAGCTACTCAAATTTTGTACATAGCAGCGACCAAAAACTTATCTCCTCCAGCTAAGCAAAACTGCATCGGTACTGACAGTATTTAATAACTGTAATGTATGGAGCCAAATATGTACCACTGCTCTCATATTAACAAATGGTATGTGACCTAGCCAGTGCACACTCTTCGTAATGTAAGGCGAATATTTACCGCATGCACTTTCGCTTGACCATTGCGCTTCTTCGTGTTAATTATTGATGGTAGGCGTCTCTCATAATGAGAGCTGGTTTTGGGACATTAAACCCCACAAATCAATTATTGATGGTACCTAATGTTACAAAAAATGACATCAAGATACCGTGTGTGCAAGCAGCACATCATTTTGCAATCTCCCATAATCCACGCTGGCCGCCTCTGCTAGGGAAACGGTCCATTTTCACGGACAGTTCTTGGCTATTCCTTTTTTTCTAAACTACTGTGACAGCGTGCAAAGCATCTGTGTTGTGTGCCTGCTTTCCGTACTGACAAAAAAAACTGCAGTTCTCAGGCGGGACTCGCAAGATAAGAGCCTCCAGAAACACGTTTCTCGGCTCGCGCAATGCGAAACACATGTGATAGCGACCATCGGAGCTATCGGTGGTTCCACTTCTCTCTGCTTGAGTGGTGGACGGCGGTGTGCAAACTTGAGGTTGGGCTCCTTATTTAACCAGCATCTGTAGCAGCATGCCACATTCCTGTTGATAATGCATGAAGCACCATGCTGGTACAAATGGGAACACTTTGCCAGAAAAAACTGCTTCTCTTGGACAGTTGACTTCATCGTGACAATCAGTATGATCATCATGACAATCAGGAGAAATGTGAAGCATTGCCTCATGGATAAAAGCACAGCCTAACAGAAAAGTACTGCCTCTGACTTGTGTGTGGGGCACCATTCAGAGGCTGCTGTCTCTACCAGCTTTATAGGAGGCAGTGTAGGGAAGGATGATAGGAGAACGTAATGAATGGTTGGGTCAGCCACATCTGGTTGGCATTGATATTTACAGAGGGGGGCGTGTTGGCATAACTGTATAGAAACTGTCACTGCAAAATAAGATGTAACATTGTTGAAAAATATTGCTGTTATAGTGACAGTTTCTTTATTCTGGCTAATTCTGGTCATGTTTCTTTTCCCTCAAATTCAGCCAATGCTACAAAAGAAGCTATGTTGCCATACTTTCCTCAGATCATCGGTGACCTCAAGCAATACCTAACAGAACATCAGTCAGAGCAGAATGCCGTCCTTCGAACTCAAGCTATTGGTAAGGCAGCAACTGAGCTTCCAGTGTCAGATTTATTTGTGATAGCTCATAACCTTTTTAATCACATTTTCAGACACATTGGGCTGTTTGGCTAGGACTATTGGAGCTTCAAATTTTTTGCCAATGGCTCCAGAATGTGTCGAGCTTGGATTGCACCTGATCAGTGCAGTTGATGATCCTGACTTGCGCAGGAGCACGTGAGTATGATACACCTTTTGGGACTGTTGAAAAACTCCGAATGGGAGTCACGCCTGGGTAATTTCTATTTCATTTATGGCATTTTGTGCAGATGATAAACCTTCATTAAACGAAGGGAACAGGATGGCAAACAATTCAATGCAGGTGTTGATTCAATAACAGTGACTACCCAGTGAAAGCAGCTATTCAGCAAAAGCTAAAGTAGTCTAGCTTAAACTGCACAGCAGCTGCAAGAAAGTCAAAACATGATGAAACAAACCTTGAATGAGCTGCAGAAAAAGGCAATTAGTGTTGCCTTATGTTTTTGCGAAGTGCTAGCAATCCCTGCTCGAATTTGCTTGAGCATTACATGAGACTTTGGTTACCTCTCATGCATTCAACTTTATGTCACAGCAGACAAGAGATACGCTTGAATATGTGCTAAAGCTGGCTTTTTATGGGGCTTTTTGGCCATTGCCTCTTCATCTTCGTTAAGGCCGCAAAGAACAGCGGTGGCAGGTGACAGCCTGCCAGCATCAGCCACCGCAAATGAGTCAAAGTCATCTTCCACCTCTTCACCAGTGATTTTATGCTCGGCCTCATGGAGATCATTGGAAGTCTGTCACTAACAGGCTTGCTGGCAGCCAATTTCACCTGGAGACCAGTAGGGCCATTTGTAACTGTAGACCATGAAAGCACTATGGCGCTTGTTTAACAAAGCACTTCAAAAACATACAGCTGGCACTGAACTAACTGAATTCAGCCTATATTGGTAACACAGCCACCAAGACAAGGGAAGTAGCACTAGTGCCGTTAAAGGAAGTGTCAGACTAGTAAGTTGCTGAATGTCCTTGACGTAGTGTGGCACATGCTGCACAGAGTAGTGCATTTGTCTGTTGCATAATTGCGTGTTAGTATTTGTTTCCCCTCTTTGCTGGCTCCATGCTGCATGGCTGTGTGCAGCCTGGAAAGTCAAGGATGAAAAGCAGTCACAAGCATGGAAAGGTTGTGGAAAAGAAGATTTGCCATTCAGGCTTCAGGCTTAGAAATTGTGTCTTCTCTCTCTCCTCCATGCACATGGGTAATGGCAAAGGAAGGGGTCACCCCTGCTTGGTGCTGCCTCTCTCAGTGAAGCTACACCTCACTGTACTCTGTTTCATATATAAGGTGCAACGCTGTTAAACTTAGTGCTCATGTTTATGCTGTGTACTTCCGCGGCAAAATGTAGTGCTTTCATTGCAGTGAGTGAAAAACAATAAATGCCTCGCTGACAGCCTTACATCACACACATTTCTCATCAGCTCACCAAAGCATGCTCATATTGCTGGGGAAACAGTCAAAATATGCGAGTTTGTATTTTATGTTTCTCGTTTGTTGGAGCGATACACCCCTCCTTTTCTTTTCCTTTACGGACTAGTACTTGCGTAGCCTTCACAACGTTGCACCCAATGTGTGAAATGGAGTATATTTCACTATAATCAGAGCAAGCTGTTGGTAAGCTTTTAGTAATGCATATTAAAATGCATGCATTTGGGTCAGGGCTGGAGGAAATTTCTATTAAAATGGTGATTTGAGTAAAATGAGAGTATTATATTGAGAGCTGCAACCTTTACACATCTTTTTTATGCTACTGTCAGTGTCATATCATAGCAAGTAGATCTTTGCAGGGGTGAGACAGCTGCTCATAATGCACAGTTTTGATACAATTCCATTTTCCTGCTCCGAGCTGCTCCAAAAGCATCAAAATTGGGAAAATTGCTCTGAACTGCTCCAAAACAGCCTGAAAAGCAAGTATTTTGGTACTCACGTCAGTTTCAGTGGGGAGGGGGAAAAGGAGTTGCACAACATGCATCGCGTGATTGAATCTCGGATGTCCGAGATTTGCTGCAGACACTTCGATTTTTGTGTCAGCATACGTTGACACGAAAATCAAGACATGTGCTACCAAGACACGTTGAAGCCTTATCTACATGCAATTGGAGTATCTTCCACGATTAGTTGCCACCACAGTTTTGCGGTGTGCTGGTGTGCTGGTGGAAACAGTGCGCTGTGAAAAGCTTAGATTAGCTTCTTTCTAATGGTCTGAAGCAGGAAAATCTTGATAAAATTCAAAGTGACCAGACTCTTCTGACAAAAGAGAACACTAATTAACCTACAAGAAGTGCTAAGGATCCTTCAGAAGCTAAATAAGAAAATTACAAAAAGTCAAAGCACTGATTGGTGAAATCATGCAGGTGGTCTTAACTAAATGACTATTGTGTGTAGACAATTTTGGTGCAATGAGAATTTCTTTTAATTTTGAGAAGTGTACTGACCCCTCATTGTGGAAAAGATACTGGACTGCCTGGGGCTGCTCCAAATTCGACTTTTTGAGCTCTTAAGACATCACATTAAAGGAGTACTGCCGTGAAAATTCTCAGGTGGCGTTTTTTTGCATGAAATGAAAGACCAAGCCCTCCAGAGCCCAGAAAACGTACTGGTAAGCGTGAGTGCACCGTGAAAATTTATACAGCATGCCTTTAAAAGCTGGTTTCGGTTCCTACTGTAGCCTGACGTCACGACACAGTATGTGCATAGTAATGAGCCTCTCGTGACGTGCTCCGCAAAAAATCGTGACGTTTTCGACAAGTGGTCTCTTGCGCGCAGCGCCTGTAACAAGTGTGGGGTCAACGATGTACAAATTTTTGTATAGCGACTCTGCGACGACAGCAAATACTTCGGCACAGTGCAAGATGCAACGTACGCCACGCACGGTGGGTGTCGGCATGACTCCGGAGCCTGCGATAAGCTAAGGTGGCCTCCGAGACCTCCGCGGCATTTCAAGGGCAAAATGCCGGCACCATAGCGACCTTGCCTTCCGATTATACGCGGGCACACATGACGATAGAGGGTAATTCGACCTCACTCGCTCGCTCTCTTAACTACGGCGACTGAACGGCGAAAGCAGACGACGGCGTGTGACGCGCGAGCGGCCATTTTGCATGTTTTTGTACCTGACGTCATCACGACTTGCCATACTGCTGCGTGAAGTCACCAAAATTTGTACTGTAGCCTGACGTCACACTAGTGTCGATGTCAGTAGGCACGCCATGTGAAAATTGACTTTGACGTCAAATTAAAATATCTTATCAGCACTTCCTGAGCTTAACATTTGCTCAGCGCTGTCTACGCATATAGGAGAGTTGTATGATGGAGTAAAGTCAGCTTTGAAAATTGGTGTCAGTACTCCTTTAAATGTTATGAGCTGCCCCAAATCAAGGTTCACCTGCTCCAAAATGAAAATTTCGCTTCTCCAAAAACTCCTCCCAAGGCTGTTTCTCTTGTCTCACCCCTGTCTTTGTAACGCTGGTATTTCAGGTATGGAATGTTTGCATCTGTGTCTTCTGTGCTAAAAGCTGATATGACAAAGTACTTGGAACCTATCCTGGATCACATGTTTACATCCTTGCAGTCCACCGAAGGTGTTGTGGTATGTTTGAATTACTTACCTCACTTTCAAGAATGTGCAGATGCTATTTTTTCATTCATTTTAACCAGTTAATGAAATTCACTCTCTTTGGTTTGTCCTTTAAATTTTGCGTTCCAGTTGAAGAACACTATAATGAATGCTGTTAAAGCTTGACCTTGATTTAACAAGCTTCAGTATGACAGAATTCCCAATCTAATGAAGTATTTGGCTTTTTACAAGATCATGTCCATAGAACACTATGTAATTCTTTTACCTCCATACAGTGAAGCAGGTTTTACTACAGTAGAACCTTTGTTATAACGAACCTGGATATAACAAACTATTGGATATAACGAAGCAATCGCAATTCCCCTTGAAATTCCCATAAATGAAATAGATATTGGCTATAACAAACTAAGGGTTATAACAAAGTAATTATGGCGCCCCCTTCAACTTTGTTATAACAAGGTTTTACTGTATTTCGATATAACATATAACACAAAGTTTCACTGCTTCTGCAAAGAAAGACCGAGCCACTAAAATGAAGCTCCTGTTGGTGCCAGGGGTGAAATTGGCAAGTTGCATGTTGAGAATGAATTTTTCAAATTGTGCGCCATGTGACAAGAGTGGTGGCTGATGCAGAGCAGCGCTTATTGTGGCCGTGGTTGGGAGCCAAGGAGAATTCCGCATGCTCACACCCTCACCGCCAGAGCGGGAGTGAGATGAAGAGCATACATGCAAACCCTTGCAAACCGCCACATGCATCGTATTGCACATCCATGTGGTCATGGCGCTGTTCTATACCTTGTATTCCCCATGCCTTGTGTCAGGAATTCAGTTGGTGTTTTTGGTATTGCCATGTATCAAGTGACTAGTATGTATGTCGAGTGACTAGTTGTAGAAGTGGTAGTACAGTCGACTCTCGCTACAACGAAATTGATGGTGTGCGGAAAAAATTTCGTTGTAGTGAAATCGCGAAAATATAACTGACCTGGAGCTGGTAGAACAATGAAACTTTTATGCCTCAATCTTGCGCACGGCACGCGCCTCCACGGTGGTAGTTGGAAGGGTTCGGAAACCGCGAGTACTGAAACCATACCTACCAAGTTTGGAGAAATGGAATCCGGGAGATTTACGTATTTACTTGGTTCTACAGCGCCCTCGATAGTAACGCGCACCCGTTTCCCGCGACCAAAAAAAAAAGAGAGAGAGAGGAGTGAAGCATCGATTGTAACACGCACCCACTAAAAAAAAAAGAAAGTCCTTAGTAATCAGCCTTCTCACATTCATAAAAACAAATGCGGTACTGGCGTAATGAACGCACTCGCATAATAAACGTACCGCCAACTTTGGGCCCCTGCAGTCCCTCGAACGGCCGCGCTGTGGCTTTCCCGCTTGGGTTGATCCGCGGTGTCTCGAAGGCGATTGGTCTCAAAAATGGCCGCGATGCAATGTCGGATGTCCTGCAATGCGCACGACTGAGAGGCTCAGGCTCAGCACAGATATGAAGGAGAAATGCCATGATGAGTCGTTTTGTGTGCAGTGATGGGAAACATCTTTTCCCCCGTTACGGCCACCCGCAAATGCTACCGAAAGCTGCTGCACCTGGGCCTCCCAGAGATTGCATCGGCGACATAGCGACTTTGATTGGCCGCAAGACGGCCAAGCTGGCACGGTGAGTATCATCGGCCTACGTATTGTACGTCATGGCGTCGTTACGCACCGGCAGCGACATAGAAACTACAGAAACTATGCACACCAAAGACCGCTGCGCTGCTAGTTCATTTTTCGCCGGTGACCGGTCAACAGCACCCAAAGCACCTAGGAGGCAGTCATTTTGATGCTGACGGCGACATGGTAACGTTGTTGTTCGTTCATACTCGATTCTAACGCACGTACAATTTTTTGACCCGTCTTATCGGAAAAAAGGTGCGCGTTAGATTCGAGTAAATACAGTACTTAACAGGCGGGGGTGCTTGGACCATAAAAAAAAAAGTCCATCGTGGTGGAGGAGTTATTGCAATGATATGGACACTGTTAGCGGGTTTTTGCAGTCACCATTTTTCTGTACAAAGTGCAACTCGATAACACCGCCCACACATCGTATGTTCTACGTACGAGTAAAAGCGCGCTAGCACTGGGAACGAACACGGCAGAGGCAGAGATGATATGACCCGGCCGTCTTCGCCGAACGAACTGAACAATGCAGTAACATTGCACAGCGTGTGATGGCTTTCGTCGCTTGCTTCTCAGGCAGAGAGGAAACGCCCAGCCCTTTTTTCTTTGGACGAAGGACCAAAAGGGGCGATGGTGGGAGAGGGGCGGTGGTGCGCACTATCTCGACAGACATCGGTAGACAGTGTCGGTAGACATCGGTAATCAATCACGCAATAAACAGCGGCCGTTTCTGGTAGTGCCAACACGCGACTTCAACTTTGTAGACGTATTTTTATCTTCTGAAATGCACTAAATGTTTCGAATTGTGTTTACTGCATAGCAAATCGAATTTTCAAGGCTGGAATTGCATAGTCAAATTTCGTTGGAGCGAAACAACACGAAAGAATGTGTTCGTTATGGCGAGCATATTTATGCATTGACTCCTGTGGACTGCCGACGGGGATCCAAGAATATTTCGTTGTAGCGGAAATTTCGTTGAAGCAGCATTCATTGTTTGTAGCGAGAGTCGACTGTACTAAGAGCAGTGTGCTTTCGCTCGTCTTGCAAGAGATCGCGATTGTTCTGGAAATGGATATCACCAACGAGGCTGTTATTGCAAGCTACCAGGTCAATGAGGACAACCAGATGGCACAGCTCACTTTTTACAATTCCGGCCCCTAAAGAAGCTATTCTGGATGTTCTGAAAAATACCATTATAAGCGGTATTTCTATATAAGCGACCACTCATTGAAAGCTTCAAAAATTGTCCTTATGTTGTGCAACAACTGCAAGAAACTGGAAATGTGGTAAAGGTTCAAAAATGACAGCCACCAACAATGCAAATTACTTCTGCGACTGTAGCTGTAGTGACATCAGAAACAGCAGGGTTGGTCAATGTTAATGATCCCGGTATCATCCGGACATTTCATCGCGATCAGTGCCGATCTCAGTTTGTTTTCTTGACTACCATCAACAGCCACGGATCACAGCTGTATGGTCTAAACTAATACTGGTGTCACTGGGGCATTTTTTATCACTGTCAATGCCAATCCTGATAGGATTTTTTGATCACGACATAGAGTGGTCGCTGCTACACGCGCCAAACTAATCCGGATTCAGTTTGATGCTGACATTGGTCAAATCACGGTCTGAGAGGCTAAACGTGATGCGCAAATTGCAATCATATTTATCCCAGTCAGGCCTCATCACAATTTAATCGTGGTGAGGTGCTGTACACCGTGTAGTAGCAGCTAACCTGGGTAATGACCGTGTAGCAGCGCCTAACCTGGATCGAGTGTAGTATGGATCAGTGTTGTCTGTGATTAAAGTGCACGTGTGACATCGATATAATACAGATCGAGTTCGGTGCTGGCATCCGCCAAATCGCAATGCGCAGATCATGGTCGTCTTCATTCTGAACGGGCTTGATTGCAATTAAGAGATGTGTAGCAGCATTGCCGTTGATCGCAATTGAAGTGCCTGTGCGACACTGGGTTAAGATAAGTCACCACCTTCGAGAAAGAATTTTGAAATTTTAGTCCTAAAGGTACAGTTAAATTTTTGGATTGTAAAGACCAGGTAATTTGAAACATTGTAATGATCAACTTATGAAAAATAAAAAACAAGATTTTGTATCAAATAATAATGTGTCAAAATATGCATGTTACACCAACAATCATATCTACAAAATTATTGGTACAATTCAAGCATGACCTGGCACATATGTATTGAGGACAATGTGTGCATCTCACATCTATAATCTGAGGTGCATTATCATTAAAATACTGATAAAATTGATATCCAACATGTTTATTTTTCATACACTGGGCCATAGTATCGAATCTTACTGCTCGTTTTCAGTCATTCTGCTTTAATGCACAGCGTGAATGTAAAGAAAGCACACAGTACTTTATAGAAAAATAACTATTATAAGGGAAGTTATCACTGCTCGCATAACTGTAGGATACCAAAAATCACATTTTGAGAAAACTGGCTTTAAACATTTGAACTGAGTCTCCATGTAATAAAATAGCACTCAATATGTCTAAAATTCACCACACTCATAGCTTGGTCCCTCCTTGTAAGCAGCACGATCTCCTTCCTTTTTTTTACCTAGCTGAAGCACACGCTTCTTGTCTGCCTTGCGTCTCCAGCTCACTCACACACGGCCTTCCTCACATGGTAACAATTACTGGTCAGGCACGCTGCTGTCGCATAGTGATCAGGTTCGATGCCTACCCGCCTCAGAATGTCTAGCATGACCAAC
Organism: Hyalomma asiaticum; assembly: GCA_013339685.2. NCBI lineage: Eukaryota > Metazoa > Arthropoda > Arachnida > Ixodida > Ixodidae > Hyalomma > Hyalomma asiaticum. The sequence goes on from CM023481.1 coordinate 214,028,270, forward strand.
TTTCCATCACTAAACTGAATGACAGCATTGTTCAATCCAAATAAATAAATGGGCATCATTGGGGATCCCATGCCAAATTGTCCCACTGAAACACTCACTAGCATTCTCAGTCTTGCCATGCCAGCACTTCTCAAAAGTTCATTGGAACAACGGCCACTGTCCACAGCTTTCAGATTACGGAGGATTTCATTAGGAAGTCCTTCCTTGAGCTTCTAGACATCCTTCTTGAGTGCTTTCGCTCGGCTGAAGCCGCACCAACTACCAGCTCCTTGAGGGCAGAGGCCATGCCTTTCTATGCTGATCCCCTAACAAGTTTGCCATATTTTATGGACTACTATAACTTTCTCCTTGAAAGGCTAAAACTAAGTTTGCAAGCTCGAATTGGATTACAAAAAAAGCACGAACAAATACGCAAATGCAACCCAGTGCAAACGCGCGAAAAATAAACAACAGTGTGCCGCAGCGTCCCACAGCTCTCTTGTGGAAAGTTTTAAATAAATGGAAACATCACGCCACACACCATGCTTGAACAAATTAGCATTAAGTAACATGTACACGAAGATACATTTATGATGAGAGGGCCCATGCTATCAGATCAGAACCTTCAGTTTCGATTTTGGGTGAGCCTAAGAGGGGTTGGAAAATTGGGTCATAACTTTTGAATGGCTTGAAGTATCACCATAATTCTTTTTGCTAAATATTCTTGAATAGACAAGGAGCTTGAACATTCTGAACCCAAAAAATTGTGATTTTTTTCCCCAGAAATACATTTTTGAAGGTGGTGACACCTACCATAACTCAAAGTTGCCTTCGACTTCTTTGCCAGCAATTTTCCGCACTGCCTCACAAGGATCGCTGGAAGTCTGGTTATCGTCAGGTGCCACTGCCGGCCATCTTTCTCTAAATTTTATCAACGGGCTTTACCTGTCTCCACATCCAGTGATGCTACCGCTGTGCCAATTGCTCTAAACTGTGCCAAAGCGCAGAGGCTGCTACATCCTGCTACACTTCCCTAAAATTTGGGGAACTTGCACCAACACTGCGCCCAAAGGGATACACCGACTTTCAAAAACGAAACTACAGCTACGCGACGTCCTCCCGTTGACAGCGACATCGCGTGCTGAATTCCATATGATATACACATAAAAAGCTCATTTTGACTCTCGTCAAGTTGGATAACTTGGACTTATTCTCTAGTCCGGTGAAGCATATGCATTATTTAATGGCACGAAATGCTCGGTAGTTCGGTTATGACTGGCGGTTATTTCGGACAATCCTCGAAGTGTGCTTAGTCCGAATCTGTGCAGCTCTGCGACATGAAAGAGTGAAGATGGCACGAGAGTGCAGCCAAAACGAGGCGGCGCATTAGATCAACCATCAGCAGCAGCGTAAACTGTGTTTACTACAGCGTGCGGCATCACGCTACACTAGACGCTTTGCTCAATTCTTTTTTAATGAAAAAGCAGGGTTGCCGACTATGACCGCGTTTATATAGTGACGGGCGGTGCATCCGCTGCAGCTGTGGCAAGCTATAGCTTAGTACCTGCTCGGCACGCATGAACTACGCGAACGCTTGTCCGTGATAGCGTCGATAGCAGCCACTTTGTTGCCCAGTGGATGCGGGAAACAGCATTTTCGTGTTTGCTGTATGCCTTTCGAATCGTGTGCTCCCCATCCATGACTGCGCAACAGCAAGCTACGTAGCTACGCTTCTTCCGTGGTGGCTTCGGCAAGCAGTGGTTTCCTCTTGATAGTTCGCTTCGGCTGCTTAGGGCGCGCATGCCTGCAGAACTGCGTGGGCAATGTCCACTATCACGGCACTGCCAGCTGTGGTGTAGGCGGGGTTCATCCCGAGAGAACTCGGAATGCAGTATTTTTGTGCTCAGACGGTGCGCGCGCATGGGCGCTACGTATGATCTCGTTGCCAGCAACTACTGTCACGTCTGCGGAACGCCGCAGTTTTGGCACTCCGTAATAGTTCGGTTTATTTTCCATCGCACGTGTCTTCGGAGCCTGCATGCAACAAATGTGTCGCTGGTGAGCGCAGTTACTTCTGCAGTAGAAGTGGCATAATTTCGTTTTGACTCGGTGCAATGTTATGAAGTTACATGGCGGAAGCTGTACTGAATACACAGCGATTTTGCCGCATTCCGCATGCTGGCATCGAATGCACCAGTTGCAACAGCAATGAATGAGTGGTTTGTTGCTGCTCAATTTGTTGACAAAGAAAAGAAAAAGAGGATCGCCTCTAGCGCATGGTTATTTTAGTGGCAGCGGCAGCAAGGGGGGGGGGGGGGGGCTGAACGCTACTTTTCTGTTGAACTAAGGCGCGGGGTTCTTGCACTGCAGTCGCTACAAGAAGGTAGTCACAAAATTACGAGAAACGCTTTTTCTTTTACACTGGTATTATGAGAATTAAGAACAGGATTCACTTATTCATTCATGAAATCAGAGTGTATCTATATGGCAGACATTTATTCTCTTGGTACTGTTAGTAATTCTGAAATTTTTTCTGCTGCCCTTAAATTCCAGTTAACGAGCTAGGAGGATCGATGTTTGAAAAGGAAGTGGAGACTGTGCAGAACATGCTCACAGGTGCTGAACAGATCGTTTAACGTGAAAGGCCTTTGGTGAATTTCAAAGTGGCACTTCCCTTTTAGCTGGAGGCAAATCACAGCTGGAGGCAGCCATTTAAAACATATCTTTATGTAATAAAGAGAGAGAGAGAGAGAGGGCACACTCTTGCGATGTTTTTTTCGTGGCTTTTAGCAATATTCATCATTTTTAGTGGGAGCATTAACATGAATTTGTAATTTTGTAACTGCACTCCCCATGTATGAGACTCGGCTCTCAGGTTTCATCATTGGCGAGCTCATGCATAGTTGCAGGCCAGCAGAAAGGAGAGCTGTGTCAGGATTTTTATGTTTTTATTACACAGTACATGAACAGTGCGCAGCACATACATCACACTGTCTTTATCAATTGTGCATCATGAAGGCAGCCTGTGTGCGTTTTGCAACTACTGTTGTCAACACCTGCTCCAAAAGGCAGTTTTGCTGCTACGAAAAGCAGTTTTGCCTGCTCCAAAAGCTGCTCCAAAAGGACTTAGGCTGGTAGCATCACTGCACATCTTATCAGCAGCACTTTCTGCTCTAAAGTCTGACATTTCATCCCAAAGACTGGAGGAGCCATTCTAACTATTGTTCGCAAAAGCACCCATAGGGCTGAAAGCACTTAACAAGACTCGCACGGCGTGTGGTAGTCCAACACGGACCCCAACGGGCACACAGTTGGCGCTCAACCCAGCTCAACCACAGCTGAACATGGGCGGCAACGCTGGAGAGCCACAGATACCAGCGATGCGGCCGATATGCACCAACATAAAAAAACTTCACTTGCTTGAGTCACCTTGAGCCAGTGCTGGCCCAGCCTATAGGCAGGAATCTTTTTCGGAAGGGGCCCACATGCTGAAGGCCTTGGCTATTTAAGGAAGAAACATTTATTTTGATTATTTGTTTTCAGTAAAAATCCCAGTATGTCCAATAAGTGATCTTTTAAATGCAACATTCTTCGTACGCTTGAATTTTTTGTTATTAGCAATACACTGTGTTATCAACACAACCCCGAACAAAAATTTCAGGTAGGGCACCCCCCCTGGCTACGGGCCTGGCGCTGGCATTGAGTATGCTGCACGGAGCAGTACGTTTGCCTGTTCCATCACATGCTATTTGCCACCACGCTCACCCTCAAATGCTCACCACGCTCACCCCCATGCCCTCAAATGTGGGCACACAAAGGAAGAAAAGGCGGTCGCAGTGACGCATGTTCACTTGAAATGGTGCCCGCCAGGTGTGCTGGAGATGGCGACGAGAAAGGTTGCATTCACGGTGCCGCTCCGCTGTGGAGCCGCCCGGCCGTGCCTCACTGGTTCACTCTTAGCGGAGCAAGCTATTGACATGGTTCGAGTAATGCGGGTCAAAATCCATGCATTTGGGTCGGGACCGGAAAAAATTTCAAATAAAGCGACATTTCGAGTGAAGTGATATCGTTATAAAGAGGGATTTCTGTAGTTTCTTCACAACAAATAATTTTTCATGTGGAAAAATTTCTATTCTCAGCTGGATTATGAAACTGGAAATTTTTCCTGCTGGAAATGGAAAATTTTCCAGTCTGGATCCCATTCTCAGCTGGGAATGGAAATATTAGCTGGGAATGCAGCAAATATAGAAAAACAAGTGAAATCACTAGGCACAGCGACAAACATTTATTATTTATTAACACTGCTTGTATTTTCATATATTCCCTTTTGGGATCTTCGTCAGGTCGCCACTCCTTATTTCCAAGGCCATTTGGTTGACCCACCTCTACCTGAGGTCGTCCGCAAGAAGTGGTTATAAAAACCTGGGAGCCAAATTATGTACACATATATCTATATATACACATATATAGAAACACATAATAGCAATCATACTAGTTTCATCGCTAAAATTGTCCTTGCACAATGTAAAGTAGGTGTACTTATGTATGTACTTATCTATGACACAATGCAGTGACGTAACGAGGAAACCCTGTACAAGACGTGATATATACCATAGGTCAAATTAATTGACCATAATCAGTCTATTCTGTAACATGGCACAACAGACACAGCATTACAACAAACCGTACAGTCCTATGTAAATAACTTGATCACCAGTCATACTGCCCATTAGGCCTGCACATTGCGTGCCTGTGGGCATGCAAAAGTGTACATACCCCCAGGATTTAAAGAAGTTACCTTGCACTAGAACTATAAATAAGTGAAATAGTTACCTGATATGGTAGAATCGGAGCTTGGTAGAACAACAGAAATCCAGCAGCACTGACAGCGCCGCAAAGCCAACAAAGCAACGATGTATGCACACCATTAATTCATTTTTCATGTCGCAGTATCTTCCACAGGTGACCCTGTTCGAGCATATACTATCTAACAAACGTGTTTACGTGGGCAACAACACTGACACCACAGATTTCTCAAAAACTTAGTCCACGACGACACACACACACACACACACGCACGGACACACCCGCACACACACAGTTTGCCTTGACAGGCAATGCCGGCCATGCGCATGTTTTGCACATTTTCTGAGAAAATGGATTTAGCCACCATGCGAAGGCTGCCGGTTCATGGTCGGATGTGTTTTCTTTTGGTTATTTTCCCTAACATGTGGTGCAGCTAATTATGTCAAAAAAAAATAATGTTTACATTATACACAGAAATAACTTAATAAACTTGGCTCGCAGTTGAACATTTACTGCCTATACAATTCGAAAGAAAGGATGAGACTGAAGGTGAAGATCGACACCTAGGTTCATCAAATATGGTGGCCCACGTCGCGCCGTGATCATGGCTAATCATAGCTAGGTGCTAGGAAGCCTTTTTTTTTTCATGGCTATGTCATTAGCACTGTTTGTTTACTGAATTTGCACAGCATAATAGGTTGTGTCTGGGTCTTTTTCACGGGGAATTAAGTAGTGAGCTTTAAACACTAGCTGCTTCCTAATTTGATGACACTGCAAGCAAAATTGCCATTACGCAGGTGTGCGGTGTATTCCAGTTTCTCTAGCTTAGCGGTTTAAGACCAAACACGTAAGACCACTCACGTTTGGGCAGCACGATCATTTAGTGATGATCAATTAATTAAATAAATTTACATGGAATAGCACCCACAAAATTGCACATTATTCATCAAATTTCAGCCCTTCAAGAAATGCACATCAAGCTGGAGTAGCAGGATCTAATAATGAATGCCTAACAGTCCAGCAAAAATTCATCGATTTATAAGGAACCTATCGTTATGCGACCATTAGGTTCTCAATAGAACGAGACAAATATGTGTGAGATCAACTGACAGAAATTTGTATATCTATTAGAAGACTTAAAATTAAAACAAAACTGATAAACAAGACTAACACAACTTTTCTTCTTTTTTACTAGCGGTACATCATGTTACTCTTTAAAATCATAAACATTAATTATGAGTGCACATGCATCCTACTTTACATTCTCTGCCATGACTTGTACAGAGAGCTTTCTTTATGCACTCGGGGATTGTTTTTATCAAACATAGCACGCCACTGCTGAAACAGGAAAACAGGGGTGCAAGGAACAGTTTCTTACCTGAAGCTGGAAAAATTTTCAGCTAGATATCCTCCCATCTGTAACTGGACAACTTCCTGTGTGAAATCATATCCAAGCTGGAAATGATTTTCATTCCTGGTTGGAAATAACATTTCCACCTGAGAATGGAAGTAATTTCCAGCTGGAAATGGCATTTCCAGCAAGGAATGCCCTATTTCACTGAAACAGTTGAACATGGCTGTGCCACAGTCATTAGCGTATGTCAGGGATGACTATCAACAAAATGTGGAAGTGAGATTAGCGAGTAGCTGGAACAGAAGCTCAGCGGACAGGACAAAAGTACAAGCACCAAGAGTGCAGCAGCCGAAATAATCCACACGGTAAATAGAAGAAAACCATGAACATTTAATTAGAAAACAAAAATATTGCAGTACTTAGAAGGGAATATCCACAACAGATTTCGTTCACGAGCTGCGCACTGTTCGCTCGTTTAGCACATACTGCTTGTTGGTCTACTTCGTCTTGCACACACATTGCTTTTTCGCAGTTGCTCTAGTAGAAACACTGCAGCGCCGGCACACACATGTACAGAAAGGTACAGCATCTACACCTTGGTGTCTCCCTCACATGCAGAGAGGTGATAAACGCACATGGTCACTTGCAAGCACATGCAAACTATCAAGACTTTCGGGGAAACAGCATTGATGAGAGATGCCGGCACTCACCCCGTCTGATCCCGGATGACGCACTCCCCTCCTTTTTCGCTCTCACGCACTGCTGTACCCTCGCTTACAAAAAAAATTCACAAAATGGGCTTTGCCTCGCTTCCATGTCGCTCACTCACTCCAATAAGAGTGCCTTTCATCAGGTCGCCTTAAAAATCTTGTGAGGTGGGTTTCTGAAAGGCTCCTCTACCTTTACTTAAACTTTAACGTTCTCCTTAAAAAAGTAACCTTATCGCAACAAGTTAAATTTGGTTCTTCAACATGGCGGTCAGAGACGTTCATTGTAAGTGCAACTTTGTTTCATTGGAATAATGTATATTTCCACAGTCACACGGGTATCATTCACTTTAAGCGAAAGTTTGTTTAGGTGGGGAAAGGGGGGGGGGGGGTTATATGCATCCTCAACTTTATTTTCTGCAGCACTTGCTTGACAAGGTGACCTCAACCTTCAGTTCTTTTTCTATATTTCACTCACCCCATGATCTTGCCCCTTGCTCCATTATGAGTCGCAGAAATTAAGTTTATTTCCTAATTTTGAACAGCTATCACTCTGCAGCGTTCATTTGCAAAGAATGGTAGTAGAGATGAAAATGCAAGACCTTGAAGGAACTATACTTGTTGAATTGCCTTACTTGCAGTTGCGCTGTGTATCAGCTTTCCAAGCACTTTTCAATTTGCTTTCTTATGACCACCAAGCAGTTGTTAAGGGGTGAAGAAGAAAGGTCAATGAGAAATGCACATCCAGCTTTCAGGTGTTCCATACACAGAGTGTGGTGCCGATGGATGGCTGAAGCTTGTTTAGAAGTATTGAAAGCTCCTGATCACATATATTCAGATTATTTTTCTAACAAAAAAAAAAAATGTCAGTGAGCAATGGAGCACTCTTTTAAGTTATACAATCACTGTTACATGTAAATATCGGTGCATGTACATGAAGTGTTTGATGACAACACTTATAGTAGAATCTATCTCTCATAAATGTTTGCTCATTGTGGACCATCAGGAAACATGTTTCGCGTGTTCATTGTGCTAATAACTTGAAAGTTCTTAGAGGTGCATATCGCACAATGCATTTTCCAGGTGTGCACACTCCTTCAGAGCAATTAAAATAATGTGTATGCTCAGTTCACACCATTGCCATATGCATGTTCATTCTCGCAAACATTTGCTTTTGTCCATGAGCAGCAATATGACAAGCACAAGGCCATCAATGAATGCCTTAAGTCTGTCGCTGGCCTCTCGCCAAATGTAGAATTTGTCGCAGGGAAGGCAACTCAAATGCATGGGAAGACCAGACACAATGCTAAACAGTTTCTTTATGTACGTTGACCATAGTTCCTAACACGCAAGGCCAATCTTGTTGACAAGATCATTTTTGCAGAGTTGACATAGGTATTTTTTGTTAAGTCATTTAAATAATCAAGGAATTTGGTTATAAATAGTGTTACTTGTTCCCAGCGTTGCCACATACCATATTTACATGATTGTAGGTCGACCCTTCCAAAAATTTGTTAGTCAAAATTAAAAAAAAAGCGAACTGGCAGTTTTGGTTTTGGTTGTTTGGTTTCGATTGCAAGTTGAGCCCCCCAACTTTGGATTTTATATTTCAACAAAAGGGGTGAACTTACAATCATGTAAATACGGAATCCTCCACTGCATGCACAGCAGCACGCATCAGTGGGAAAACGTCACAGAGCAAAGGCAAAGAGCAGCTGGAAGCCGACATGCTGAGATGCCACAGGCTTCATTTGTCAGCACTTTGAAGAACAGATGGACGGTACATGCGGAGGTGTCAACGTATTGCACTCTGCATTTTTAATATCCCCTATTAGTTAGCTATCTATTAATAACGCTTTACTCGGGCATGCAAAGAATGCTACTTTATATGACTTTCTTATGTTTTATGTTTTCTGCCCTTCGATCAGAATTTTTTAATCGAACTCTACAGGGCTTAGGTAATAAAAATCGTAAACTTACTTGAAGGGGCACTATGTTGGCTACTTTAATATGATGTGTTTGTGTTTCCCTTCTCCCTCTCTCCACGCCGCAGACACAGCCTGTTGACACTTCTGGTGCAAGCTTCCAACTCTTTGATGACCTTGTGGAAAGTGATGATGAGGCTGCTGAAGTCGACACTGATGGTGTGGACGACGCTTCCGATGATGATGACACTGATGACGATAATGAGCAAAGGTTATACCAATTAAGAGCACTCACTGTGGAGATCTGCCAGAATTCTTGGCTATCATTTTAGCCCAAGACAAGTGTGACATTCCATAAATATTTTTATATAAGTTATGCCAGCCAACTTCAAGCAATGTTTAAAAATACTAAAATCTAGTCTCAATGTGGAGCAGATCTTTCTCTTTTTTTTCACTTTGCTGAGCCACATAACTACTCAAATTTACCGTATAATGCGGAATATAGGTCGAGGCGGAATATAGGTCGACCCCCCTACCTTGACCAAAAAAAAAAAAAAAAAAAACTCGGAACTGTTCACTGATGCACTTTATTCAGTCCTCCGAACTGTCGGAGCTCTCCTCCGAAGACGACTGCTTTTCGCTAGCCGCCTCCCACAACATACCGTCCTTGGTGCCGCCTAGAGCGTTGCTGATGCAGCACTTCTTAAATGCGTGCACCACCATTTCTTCAGGCAGAGACCTCCATGCCCTGGAGACCCAAGCACAAACTGTCGCGAGAATTGGCCTGCGCAGTCGGCCTGTCGGGGTCCGCGGGTTCCGCTGGCAGGGACCTGGCATGGTACTCGCGGACAAAATCCGCCACTTTGTCCTCGAGTTCTGGGTTCACAGCTCAGCGACCGCGAAACGACGTCTTCCGCACGTTACACACCGACAGTTTGGTCTTCTGGTTGCGCCAGTACCTCACGCTTTTCTCAGACACTCCAAACTGCCGCTGCGCCGACATGTTGCCATTCGCTTCCGCGAATTCAATAACTTTTCTTTTAAACGCGGCGGTGAACTGGCGCCGCGTCCCGTATTCATAGCTGGCCGCAGAGCAAGGTCGCCACCCGTTAGGAACACTAGCTGAACAAGAAAAGAAAAATGGCCTCAGGCGTCGGCCCATGGAGGCGATGTCGATGCTATAGTGTCTAGAATATACTGGCTAGTGTGCCGTCCGCGGCCTTCTAGGTGGCACCAGATTGGATGAATGCCGGTGGCTGCCGCTTGGAGCGCTGCAGCGCGGGAGGATGCCGCGGCGCCGCCCGCTCCTCATAGCCCGCCGTGTTTCCACAGCATCGGCAAGGGAGCCGCTGCCCATTTTGATGCTTGAAGCGGAATATTTTTTTTTCGGTGAAGCAACCGCAGGCTGATTTATTTTAATGAAACACAATAGTGCCGCTATACATGACGTCAGCGGAATTTGTAAGGCGAAAGCTCTTAAAGGGCCACTAAACAGGCTCCTACGTTTTTTTTAAGCCGCCCAAACAAGCTAACTCAATCATAGAGACGCTTGCGGCGACCACATTCTGCGCATATGACAGCGTTGCGCGCCACACAGACGCCGTATTTCAAACAAAAAAAATTCCCGCGTCTCTTTCCTGCGATTGACAGCCGTCCTTACATCCTGTCGTCACGTTTATGATAGTCATCTTAAATTTCTGCACACAACAAAAACAATCGCGAAGGTGGCAAGCAAACATCGCAGATTTATTAATTTGAGGATTTTCGACTAAGTTTCTTGAGAAGTCCTGCATATAGCGCACATCCGATGAAGCGACCTCCTACACTGAGCGCCCAGGAAGACGGCGTGCATAAAATTGCATTTATCGATTTCGGTTCTCCTTCGCGTGCACAGCATACAGCGCGTGTCATATAGGATTTTAGAGCACCTTGACAAAACTTATGTCGGCGATGGTGAAGATTTGCTTGAAGTATATTTGATACATTGCTATAAAAATAGTTGCCCTTAATTAGCAGAGCCCCTTGAGCGCGCATGCAACTTTTGTAATACATTTCCCTAGGGCAAAATCATAGTGGTTAGTTCTTGATGTGCCCAGCACTTTCCAACAATATGGGATGTACCAGCTGATTTTACATTTAGGTGCTCGGAGAGCTTGATCTCGTCGATGACGAGCCCACCATGACGACTGTAAACATCCTCTTCGTCTTCTCAGTCAAGGCATTAAAAATATTGGCACTGAGGCCAAAGCCGCCCTCGAAACGCTGCAGGTACCTTCGCAGGCAAGTTCTCCCAGGCAGCACGTGCCATGATGGCTTCTTTGCGGAGATGTTCGTACAACTTCGGGCTTCGCATCTTCATCACGATGCATTCCACAATCCACTCATCGTTGTACTGCATGCCTTTATGTGACAATTCCGTCGTGCGGCAACGAAGCAGCTCTTGACAGCGAGTTGTTGTTTTGGGGGAAGAGACCTAATTTTACTTTCGAATGCCTCTTCGCTTAACTGTCTCATTTTGCGCTTTCATACGAGACACCTGTTTTTTTTTTTTGTTTTTTTTTTTCGTTCGAGAGTCTCTTCTTAATTCTCAACGAATTGCGAGAAATGTTCTTACAGTGCTTCTTTTCGGCATCATCTCTTGCGCTTTTCTTTCTCTTGCAGGTCTGGTTTTGAACCAGAACCCTCTTGTACTTGCAAAAAACGGAAGGCTTTCCGTCTGACTGCACTGTTAGCAAACATTTTAGGGGCGAAGCTCCTTAAGGCGTGGGTCGTCCGTCCCCGATGTATGTAGTAGTAGTAGTAGTAGTAGTAGTAGTAGTAGTAGTAGTAGTAGTAGTAGTAGTAGTAGGTAGCCACCGGCGCGTGCCTGCCGGGAGGCACGCGCGCGCCGAGGGCGAGAGACAACGTTGGCGCAGGCAGCGTCTCCTAGCGAGTTTCTTGATTGAGAAATACCGACTGCTCGCGTTGGAGAAGCGTTCACCGGCAACCCATATATATATATATATATATATATAGGCACTGCATCTTGACTTGCAATGAAGTGCCGGTGGGAGATTTCACTTGTGCATTGTGCATAGTTGAACCGTGAGGATTCGTAGCATGCGCGAGATGTTATAAAACTAGATGGCGGTAGTTGTAGTTGATGATGAAAGATGCGAGGTGTTATAATAGTTTGATGACATTTACTCAAGTGTTTCACTTTTAATTGTGGGGCGAATTGCACGGAAGAGTTTCACGGTTTACCAATGATTCCTTCCGGAGCTTCGCCCCACTCATCATCATTCACCCCGTGAATATGCTGTGATTTTTTTCAGAAAAAAACATGCCTCTGAATGAAATTGTGTTTCGATGAAACTGGCTTTAAGCCACAACCACCACAGAGAGCTGTTACTGAAACTTCTTTGATGAGGACTTCCGTCTCATCACTACGTGTGAGGATTTGCTTTGATTTCTCTCGTCCTCTGAGATATACAGTTGCTACTACTGATTGCCGTTCGGGCAAAGGCTTTTCAAGGTATACCATTTTCTCTATGAACAGGGTAGAGAAATTATTCGGTTCACTTTCACAGTACGCATACGTTACTGTTCCTGCTGGCAGAGACGGCACTTTCAGCCAAGTGACCGGAATATTGAGGTCACAGAATGGGTGTCGATTGGTGCATTGCGGGTGCTGAGCTTCAGTTTTTTGCACGCTTTCTGTTTCTGATCCACGGGGTGTGGCGCACTCTTCAGGCACAGAAGAATTATCCTCAGCACAAGATTCTTTAATGGCAGAGATCGCTTCCGAGGCAATCGACTTGGCGCTGCGGCGGCGCTTTGCTGGAATACAAATTAATTGTTTTTTCGTTTTGTTGGCAATTTCGGAACAAGGTGCTGAGGATATTCAGGGAATATGGTGGGCACCACATCAGGTTTGTGGCGTGGTTTGTCGCGGGGGATCTTGTTGACAACGCCGTTCACGGTGAGTGGTGAACGCGCGCTCGATAAAACTCTCATCAAAGTGTTTCTCACAAACCACAGCAGCTGGTGTCAGTCTCCTGTCCGCCCTCTTTATCCTTCTGTCCCATTCCGCGAGACGTGCTTCATCTGCTGGGGCCGTGAATAATGATAATCGCTGTTTATTCGAACGGTAACCAGTTGTACAGAACGGGACGAAGCAGGTCCTTTCCTTCGATCGCTTTGGCTTCGACATTCTATCATTCACCTCATAGTTCCCGTTGCGACAGGCACAGAAACACGACAACCACTCACTAACCCTTTGACGACACGAACAACAAACACACAACCCGGTAATAACACTGAAAACACGAACACAGAAATCCATGCAACCGCTGCAAATCGGCTGTGCGAAGCAGACGACACACGCTGCCGGCACCCACCCGCTTGGCAGCGCCCCCCGCGGACACCGCGGGCATTCATCCAAATCGGTGCCACCCTCCTCCATTGAAAAGAGCTGGCGAACGGCACACTAGCCAGTATATTCTAGGCACTATAGTCGATGCTGATGCCCAAGAAGCATGCGACGCTCCCTGTTGCCAGACGATCACTTGATTTGTGCCAAGGGCCGGTATATAGGTCGAGGGGCGACTTTTTAGTGACATTTTTTGGAAAAAATCTCGACCTATATTCCGCACTATACGGTATTTAATTTCATGATGCCTAAAGTTAAAAGCAGTTCGTGAGAAAGGTGGAGAGAATTTATGGGTTGTACAGTCAGCTTTCTTCTGTTGTTAACAGAAGCCTCTCAGACTATGAAGGAAACAATGTGATTACTAACTTGGGCACCATAATAATAAAGGTGCCACGCATGAACAGCGCGTATAAGCTTGTGCACCATAACCAAGAAAGCGAGAGGTGTGTTAGGTCGGTACTCCTTTCAATTCAACATCACTTTTTTTATGGTAGATGTTAGTTAGAAGTGTTGTTTGTTCGTGGGGGACATTCTCAGAGCACTACAATTTCGAAACAAACTGTCTAAGCAGGTTCTGGCGCCAGAACTGCTGAGCAGTGCCAATGCCAGAATTCGCAGGTTCGCCTCACTGAAACAGATGCTAAGTGTCGCCTCCAAAGCAGGAGGTCATCATTACTGCCTAGACACACATGCATGTTTCTCTAAAATTATTTAACTCAGATTTAGCTTAGATTTGCTAAGTTAGGACACGTAAACAGCTGCCATTTTGGGTTGTGGAGTATCTCAATAGTCTGTGATATTTTTTTTTTTTTTGTAGTGCTAGTATTTGATAAGCTTTGTTTATGGCATAGAAAAAAATAATTTGACAGTAAGCGGGGTGCTTAACAATGCTGTACAATGTATTTCCTATCTATATTGCTCTAAAACTTTCACATATCTTTTTTCCTGGCTTTAAGACTTGCAAGTTTAATTCATTTGACTAAACACCAACTAAATAGAGTGCAAGAAGAAAAGGATGTGATTCGCTTCATATAGAGTGACCCAAGTTTACTTTTAGGTGCAGCTTGTTATGGAAAATGTAAATATTTGGCAGTAAGCAAGGTACTAGATGCTGCTGTATTGTACATTTCCTACCTACATTGCTCTTAAATTGTCACATATCTTTTTGCCTGGCTTTAAGGCTTGCAAATTTAATGAACTTGACTAAATGCCAACTAAACAGAATGCAAGATAAAAAAAAAAGGATGTGATTTGCTCCACAGAGGGACCCAAATTTACTTTTTGGTTAAGATTATGAAAAATGTAAATATTTCTTGTAAACCTTGGCTACAGTTAACTGGGGCACTGTAAATTTATATTTCTGCCAGATTTTCTTATTGTTGCAGTGGCATGTAAATGGGCTGTCTTTGTCTCATTTTGTGTCATTTAGGTAACGGTTATTGCAGTGAGATCATAGTTGTTGCCTCTCATCTGTAGGTCATTCCAGAACCATCGCTGTAGTTTGCTGAGTGCATGAAGCTGCTCCTCACATTTTTATCCTCTCTCCATCTCTCTCCCTCTCTCTCTAAAGGCTATGAAGCAAAACACATTTTGTAAATATTTTCAAAGTAATAGCTGAGGTTAAAAAAGTAACAATGTTCTTATGCAGCTGCACTGTTGCAAATGCCTACTTGGAAGAGAAGGAAGACACGTGTGTGGCCATCGCAGAGATGGCTGAGAACATTGGGCCAGCTTTTGCACCACACCTGGAAAAGTGCTTTACTGAAGTATACCAGATAGCTGATTACCCAGCGCCTGATGTTCAGAAAGCAGCACTGTCCTGCCTGGGTCAGCTGACTGTGGTGCTGTTCAAGAGCGCCAGTCATGCTGGTGATAATGACCTTGTCAGCATTTCTGGTGAGCTCAATTTAATAAGCATCACAGATAATGTGGGCATTTGCAATTTTTTTGCTACTTTGTATGTTTGCTAAATAAGCATAGAAACTATAAAATGTTAGAGTGGCAGATTGTTTAGAACAAGTGGCATGTCTTAGTACTAATCTTGTACACATGCTTGGGAAATGTGACCGCAGAGAATAGAATCAAATATTGAATTTTTTTCTCATTTACAAAGCAACATGGAGTAGAAGCTTGAATGCTCCTGGTGTAGTGCAGGTAATGTGTGATGGTTACCCCCCCCCCCCCCTCCTCCTTTTTTTCTTTTTCTTGGTCATATACACTAAAAGAAACATAGTGAAAGAGTACTGTGTTTTCAAAAGATGTCCTGGTTAGGGCATGCCTTCCCTGTGGAACTGGGGCATCATCAATGAATGAGTGAAGAATGTGTGTATAAGCATACATTTGGTGTGTTGCGGCTCCACAGACCCGAGCACACTAAGTGTTGACCCTTCCACGCGTATCCATGCACAGCCTACCTGTCATGAAAGTTGCGATGCTGCTGGGCGTTTTGGCTTTAAAGGGGCCTGAAATGCAAATTATGTACATCGCTATTATTGTGCGTTTGCTTGATGCGAGACTCAATGATGACTGTAGCACCAGTAAAAGTGGTGAAGTCAAAGCTCATTGTATTTTATTTTGTATTTGAAGTCGGCCTCCACGTCGACAGCAGCGTCGTACATCAACAGTTTCTTCGAGCAGATGTGATGTTGCTATGCTGGTTATGCTGACAGTTCCCCTTGGCCGGGAACAGCCGGGCATGAAAATATGCATCACACATGCTTACAATGTACTGACTATAAACAGTTTTAAACTGTAAACATGTTTTATGCTTGCTAAAGGTACAAATTTGGGCATTACAATTTCATTTTGCTTGGAACTGACGCGGTTGTTGTGGTAGGAAGGCCACAGAGGGCAGCACTGTTCTGGTTCTGCAAGATGTAAGCCGCGTTTTGAGTGGAAGCAACGTGCACGTCTCAGGATGCTGATATCTGTCGTCTGCTTTTATTTTGAATTTGTAAGTTGAATATTTTGCGTTTGCCTGCATCAATCTCGAAAATTCTTTTCCCCAGGACAACGCAAAGAACCCATTTTGATGCAAAACTCTGTGAGTAAAATATGGTTTCCGGGCCCCTTTAATGGTCCCTCAGCAGAGGGAGCACACCCTCTTGGCCTTAACTTCAAGTTGACGTGTGGAACACATGCCTACTGAGCAGGCATCATTCAATGCCTCTGGAGGGGATATGGATAGTCTCAAGGCCATTACTTTTACATGTGTTGAAGGAAGGGTGCACTCACTAGAGCACACCAATAAACAAAGAGCCTGCATTATAGGACCCCTGAGCAGTTCTGTAAGCGCACAGCCCTAGTAAGCGATTGCAGCACGCATGGACTGGTTTTGAAGTGGGATATGATGGGACTCCTCCATAATCTTCATCTTCGCCAATACGCAAGCTTACAAGATCTGCCCTCCAGGAGCCCGAACATCGATTCACATACGCTATCCTTAGTTCAGGCCGTCAGCGCGATATCTTTGGCGACTGATCCCTGTGTTGTCAAGGACAAGTGTTCCTTGCCGTCTTACCTGCCATGGGATCCCCCTGGCTTCTCCAAAATAATGCGCGCTAGCTGCCTTGTCAATAGTGGCTGCGGCCAACTAAAATTGTGGTTCTTTTCCAGCTTGACAAAAGGCTTTGCAGTGTGTACATTTTGAATGCAGGGGAATCGCATTGACAGTGGAAGCAAAGACACAAACAGCATGTGCAACACTCAAATGCCAGTTTGCAGTCAGTGTTTTTTGACATTGTGCGTACGCCCAAGAATTCGAATGGTTATCATATAGCCTGCATAATTTCAGTCATCATTCAACAGTGTTGCTGTGTTTTGTGGTTCCACAGACAGTTGGCGTAAACGAAGAAGTCCTATATATTAGTCAAAGTCTGACTACCATAGTGTTTCTTTGTTTTTCTTCATTCATTTTGTCAGCACCACAGGAGCTCAGACATGGTCCTTTAAGTATCTGGCATTTTAAGTGCATGAATGCAGCCTGGTTGCATGCCCCAATTCTCAGGTGCGCACGACTGCTTTCTTAGCAGGTCTCGTACATGTGCAGCCCTTAAAAATGTTTTAGTTAAAGTGTGAATATTAGCATTTCAGGCTGCTTATGCAACAAGCACTCTATGCTGCATTATGAATGACATTTGGTCACAACTAAGGTGGATAAATTATTCATGACATCCATTGACTACCCAATCAAATTCGTTCGCTGCATGACTTTTTTTTTTACATTTTCTTATTTATCTGTTAGAGTATAACCTCGATACAACAGATCTGCTTACAGCTGATATTTGGATACAACATATCTAATTGTGGTGGTAGGCTGATATTCCTATCTCTTCCATTGATTGAGCTTCTTTTACAGTGGATTCTGGTACAACGTACATCATGATATAATGGACCAAATTATGAGGCAGGCAAGTTGGTCAGCGCTCCTTTACAGTAGACTTCTGTACCACAGACAACCCAGATTCAATAGCTTCCAACTTCAAATATTGCTTGGCATGCTTTTGGGACAGGGATCACACCAGTTGGATCAACACAGTGAGATACTATGGCAGCATATGAAGTGAACACCCTTGTAGTGATGAAGACATGCATAGTGTCCAGACTGTTCGCTATACAGCACAGTTAAAGCTGGCAAGCTTATTCGAGCAAACTTGGCGAGGAAAAAAATCTCTTTCTTTGTGACCATGTCTGTTACTCTTCATTCACCCCTGTTATAGCAGACCAGTTTAATGTCTGCAGAAAAGTCTGTTGTTGCAATATTTGTGTTCTACATACCCCTAACAACAGACTAATAAATTTTCTCCACTATTAAGGTCTGTGGTAGTGAAGTGTACACTGCACCTAAGGTTGCTGCAAACTTGGTACTTCACAATAGAATAAAATATTCACTTAAGTGCTGTTCAGCATGCTTCCAAATCCACTGATATTTTTTTAAAATACTATATACAACAAAGATCAAGTTGCACATATCACTTGCACATTAAAATTGAATTGAAAATTCCTGTAAATACATCTCAACAACATTTTCAAAGTCACTGACATCTTTTAGGACATTTCGCAGTTCGTTCCACATTTTACCACATCCAGGGAGAATGAATATCAAAATGTATCGGTATCAGCCCAGTATAGTTTTATGACACAGTCATAGTTAGTTCGCATGAGTTTTTCTTTTCCCGTGGATTTATACAGTGTCATAACGCAGGGTTGAACCCACACCCAACTTGGTAACATGGTAGTTTTTGGGCTGGGAAATACTGAATTTTGGAGTTAGGAAAATGAAAACAAAAAATGGTTTAATGACACTAGGAAAGGTCTATTTACATAGTTATATATACAGAAAATTGGAGTACAGTGATGTTCGAACTGGATGGGCAACATACCCAGGGTCCAGAGCAATTTTTTCTTGGTCTGCACCATCCTTAAGCCACAGCAAGTCTACTCTCCTTCACCATAAGGTCCAGCGAAGCACAGGCCACATCCCACCGGCCAGTCAGCCAATCGAAAAGTGGCACTACGCAGTCGCAGCTTGGAGATTGCAGTTGGCTATGCGCCTGTATTCCTGGGATCTGCAGGAACGGCACTTTCTCACGCATCCAAGGGTCCTCACTTGTCTTTACACTGCAACAATCCAGCAGGCAGCCCGCCTGGGTCGTTATGCTTTTAGCCTTTGCAGACCTTTTAGCAGGCATGAAAGACAGCAGTGGTCAACTCTCTCATTGTGGCGCCTCACATTCTTCTCTTCTACTGGGCCGTCTGGCTGTCGCCAGCTTGTCACAATAATAGATATTTGAGCTTATCAATTTTAAGTTGATCCTGTGTAACTTGAAAAGTACCCTCACCCTATATTTCTTTCTACATATCTTAAGACAAGTTGCACTGCTGCAGCATGAGCATGACTGATTCCTTCTTTCGGTATGTCGAACAAATAAAATGTGCCACCAGTCTCTATCCTTTCCACCTTCTTCTTAAGCATCACTTTGTAGAGACCCACACAACAAATGAATATTCTAGCATCGTTCTAATAAAGGTGATGTACGCATTCACATCACAAAATGCACATACTAGCCTTCTTTTATTTCTTTTGTTTTTGTCAGTGTATAGCTATGTCATAGCTATATATAGCTATGTTTGTTTTTTTTTGCCATTGTATAGCTAAGTTAATTTCATGTCAGTTTTTGTGTTCCTGGTGCCCCTAGATACTTGAACTGCTTTGCACTCACCAAGTGACCTCCAATGCCGTACATACTAGAATTGGTAGATTTTGTTTCTCTTATGTATGTTGTGTAGATTTATAATATTTTTAATTATACTTTTTCATTTCCAATGTCAATCGTATAAGTTTTGCAAATGTCCCTTAATTTTAAGTTGCTGGTTTAGTTGAGTAATTATACCGTTAAATAAATCTACAAAAAGCTGAACTTGAACAACCTTTTCAGTCATGCTACTGATGTCACGTATATAAAGGAGAATAACAGTGGTCCTGTACAGAACCATGGGATATTCTTAAATCTATAGCTGATGGACCTAATACATGACCATGCCGTTTAACTACATACCTCCGTATCGTTTGTTGGGTATGTTTCGATCCATCTTACTACAAATTCATTTATTCCTACATTACGTAATTTGAACATTAATTGGACATGAGGTAGCTTACAAAAATCTTTCGTAAAATTCATACAAGCTATATCAATCTATTATGTTATATGTAGTGCGCTTGCAAAGTCATGAACGTTTCTGTAAACTGTTCCATGGCAAATGAGTTCTGCAGAAACCCACAAGGTGTAGTAACATTTATGAAAGGAAAAATTAGCATCCACCCATTTGTAGCGCAAGGCTACAAGGAAATCCATATGGATTTCTCAGAAATGAAAGCTTCTTGGTTGATGAAAAATTCGTCCTTCTCCATGGTTCGAATCCAGGACCAATGCCTGTCCAGGACGCTCACTCTTTGTGCCAATTCAGCTAATCAGGAGGCCATGATTGAGAGCACGAGGGCGAATCCATAGGCA
Organism: Hyalomma asiaticum; assembly: GCA_013339685.2. NCBI lineage: Eukaryota > Metazoa > Arthropoda > Arachnida > Ixodida > Ixodidae > Hyalomma > Hyalomma asiaticum. Next base: position 214,048,465 of record CM023481.1, read on the forward strand.
AAAGTTGTGACAATATATTCAAGAGATAGTTCGGTAATGTTATCCATTGAGCATTTCACTTCAGGAATGCAGGAGGGATGTGATCAGGTCCGCTCGATTTTTTATCATGCCTAATGGGTTGGGTAGTGTCTGAAATGCAGTGATACATGAAACCTCGATATATTGAACACAGATACATTGAATTATTGCCCATATCAAACTCTTCTGTATCACCTGAAAGACCGCATGCATCTTTATCTTTCATTTCGAATGGGGTTGATGTAAATTGGATATGTCAAACTCTGTCGGCTCAGAGCACATGTGCTCTGTTTGCAGGCAGCAGTTTTCTCGCAACATAATCTCGCTTCGGTGACAGCAGGCAGGCTTTCCCACAACGCTACCTGGGCTCTACTGATACCTGGCAGGCTTTCCCGCAAAATCGTTAGTGAATGCAGTGGTGCAGTGAGCATTCCTGACTGTTACGTACTACCCTACTTACTAGGCTGAAAGAGCATCAACTGCACCAATGGCGCCATTTGGCACGCATGCGCGTCAGCGTCGTTAGTTTGACATTGGAGTGCATTTTATGCACAGAGTCCTCACCTTTACTGCTGCAATGCGCACATGCGGCTGCTTGAGCACTTCAGCTTCATTTGTCATCACATATGGTGTTATTTTTAAAAGCCGGTCCTACCGTGCGAGATCGTCCAATAGCGAGGCGTAGCAAAGATTTGAAACATGTTTTCTTGCTTTTCTTTTCTTCTATATCATGATCCGTCTGTGAAGAGCACGGCAAACCATATGCCTGCAAACTGTTTCTTGAAAGCTGTAAATGCTGATACACTCTCATCATGCAACATTTTTGGTTTATATTTCTGTGGTCACATCCATCCTCAATTTTTTTGTATTTGTAGGATAGTATCTATGTTTTTCTGCAGTTATCAAAGACAGTTATGGTCGCAGGTGCATGACTAGCTATTTTGCTCCATCCACTGTTTGTATGAGTGAACGACATTCAAACCATGGTTAAGAATGCAGTTTCCATTTAAAAGTGGGCTACAGTAATACAGTTCTTTCAACCAAAGCAATAAATGTACTTTACTTTATTTTAAGTTCTATGCGAGTATTTACTATGTGACGAATGGTTCATTGATGGATATTACGGGAGTTCTACACATTTTTCTATGTGATTTTATAAGTCAAATTCTGGCTATATTGAACTATTTAACAATCCCTGCACTGTCTGACATATCGAGGTTTGACTGTATTCCTTGCTGGGCAATTTCAGGTTTTTCTACTAGAACGTTAAGGAGAATTTATAAGGCGCTTGCTGTACTGACAATAGTTTCAATAAATCAATGCTACACATTGGAAAAATTTATGGAAATGGTTTTTCATCTGGTCCTTTTTTCTTATAATGCTGCTTCCAACATGAATGTTCTTTCTTGTAGCTAAAATATTGCCATCATTTTTAAGTGAAGACCTGAGTAAACCACTGAAGTTGCTATTTTTTTTTTTTTTCCTCAAAGAATGTTTAGATTCAGTCAAAATGTGCTTGAGTTCAGTTTTTTGTATGGGTCAGGACCTTTGGTGATGTGCTCTTTTTACTCAATCCTAATTTTGAACTGCGCCTGCCATGAAACATTGCCTGATCCGTGATTGAGCCACTTCAATGCGTGGCAAGCAAATATTTAAAACCTTGTAGTAAATTGTTTAACACAGTGAAGTTATATTCGTCTGCTAATGATTAGAAGGCCTCATGCTACTGGCTCACTTCATTTTGTACAAAATCATCAAAACCATTTCAGGGGTCCTTTAAATTTACTGTGTATTCAAAAGTTTATGCAAATGAGTGTAACTGCTTCTAAAAAAATATTTTATTTTAATAAAACAGTACTTAAAATGTAGTCAGCTATACAATCAACCACATGTAATGGTGAGTTTTTATATGACTCTTTTTCTTTGTTATTTCATCATAATGCTCCTGGCATTTTTAATAATCTTCATTTCACGGGCATAGTAGCCAGGAGTTCGCACGATGGGTATGTGCACATGTTACCCTTGCCCTTGAAATTCCTGTCTACCTTGCGATACTTGGCTTAAAATGACACAAACAACACCTGCATTCTAAGCCCCAACTACCCTGCATTGACATGCACCCACTCTGGCTGTGTCACAAACTAGTTCATTGCACAGATCAGTGTACCTCATGAGTGACTGCCAGGAACTGTTTAATTCTGGCAAGAAAAATGTGAGTGTTGCCATAAGAACCATAGTCATTATGCAGCAGTATTTTAAATTAAGAATTTCTCGGAACTGTTTTACATATTACAAAACACTTTGATTTGTATAGAGATATGGGCTGTATAACATAGACTGGTAATTCATTCTTTTCTCTAAAAATTCTTTTTTTTTAGTTTAGGTTATGTCTTCTTATCTCATGTAGTGCTGAGACCTCTTTTTAAGAATAAAAGCACATGCTAATGTCATGCTTTTTCTTGCCACTGTTGCGGAATATAATGTGTGATGCTATTTCAAGTGCGTAGATTGTCTGTAACCTTTCTGATTGTCTTCTTACTTGCACGTACTTCTGTGTGCTCTTTCAGATGCATCTAAAGCAGCAAGCATGCTTATTGCTAAGCTTGTGGAGGTTGCACATATTGAACGAGAACGAGAAGTTGTCCTTGCTGCCCTGGAGACATTGGGTCTTGTTATCAATGAACTCAAAAGTGTAGCATTTGAAAGTGATGAGCAAATGCATATTGTAGTCGACTTAGTGAAATCTGCCTTCAACAAGGAGGTGTGTTATTTTATTTGTAAAAACTTTCTGCATTAACCAAGGCACTTAGTGTTGATTAGTGTGGACTGTTTTGATATAATGAGTTGTCTACTGTCATGTGTCCTGTCGAGCCAGTGGATAATGTTGAATAAGCTTTATATTAACAAAGCTTATTCAACATTCCATGGTATCACATTGTATCAGTATACAGTAGAACCTCGCTGATATGTTCCCGGTTGATACGATTTCCCAGTTCCAACGTTCGTGATCGCGAAAACATGAACTTTTCTCGTAGAGTTATGCTTCTTTTCTTCCAGTTGAAACGTTCCCGGGAAATACGATTATTCGGCACCAGCGTTTAATTTATTGTCCAACTACGATCGGATGATATGTTTTCTGGCCTCTAGAGTCCGTGTGCAACCGAGAAGTCTGGAAGATTGCGCGATCGAGAGCAGTAGCTGCCCACCGTGGTGGCTACACCGCAGTACTCGGCCGACCGTGTCAAAATAAAACGCCGGTGTGCTGTCTTCCGATACTAGCATATCACCTAGCTAGACGTAACACACCGCGTTCATCAGTATCACCGCTGACACTCGCGATCAAGGCAGTCTTAACAGCACCCGTGCGGTAGCTGTCGGTAGCTTACGTAGAGTGCACTTTTAATGGCCAATAACAGAGACGTGCCTCCATTTCTTTCAATAGGACCGATTCACGAGCGCGAACGGTGTTTGTGCGGGTCGTCTGTCTTTTCCCCCACCGAGTGCCACCACCTTGATAACGTTTGAAAGCTGAAAGTTTCGACTGCCTGTTTCCGCTCGCCTCACCTTCGACGACCACACTCAAAAAGCACAAATAAAAATGTCTGGCACATTTATATAGCTAGTGCACAAACACTGCCAGAGGAATTCTCCCAACACTGCTTCGAAAACTATAGTGCCTAGACGAAAACATCGTCGAACCTGCCATTTCTGATCTCAAGTTGCCTATATGCAAGACGATGGTCCTTACTTAAAAACAAAAATAAGCAAGTTCGAAAGCCGATAACGCATACGGAATACGGAGCGCATCCTGTGCTTTTTACAGAGAGCGAGCAGGCGCAGTCTATCGCAAGGTTATATCGCCAGTGATTAGATCACACGGGTGATCCCATCGCGTCAAACCGAGTCGTCAACGCTGCGTCATGTAATCCTTTACTGAGTAGTGCAGGATTACATGCGCTGGCAACCTCGCGCTGGCAAACATTCATTGCGCGTGCTTCGGCCGGTTTTGTCGTCGAGCAAAAGCGCGGGTTGCGTTTGGCGCGTGCTGCACTCAAGCACCACTTGAACAGCCAGGAACCGCCAGTAGATTGCACGTTCATTTGTCAGCTGGTAAGTTGCGTTGGTGGCGTCGAGGAATCGCAGGTTAAAAGGGGGGGGGGAGGGGGAGAGAGAGAGAGAGAAGAAAAACGGCTGAACGTTTCATAGCATCTAGAGACTAAAACTGTGGCGGTCAACATGCACGCGATGCGCTTGCTCAGAGACCTTGGCTTGGGCCGTGCAACGCACGTGATGTGCCCGTTCACGTGACCTGTTGATACAAGGCTAGTGCTCTTGGTTGACGCCACCTAGAAAAAAAAAAAACGCCACCTAGAAGAAATTAGGTGGCGTTGTCTTGGTGCGCACGACTTATGTACCAGAGCGCGCGCCGTTGGGCATAACGTGGCCCGTGCGTCCGCGCCGTGTATTGATAGCTGTGCGTGCAGTTTGGGCAGGCCGAGAAAATGACGATGTGAACGCGCGCATTTTTTTACATGTTAAATAATTTGCCTGAATATGCGGAGTAGTTTAAACACTGAAGCAAGGGACAACACGCATGCGTTCCATTCCCTGACGGCTTGCGCTCACAGTCACTGCCGTGCCTTCAGGCGCGTTCCAACACGCTTCAGTAGAGGTTTAGCTGTTTCGTGACGTTTTATTGCCTGAATTACGTGAAATTGTAAAATACTCTACCATTTATGCATGCTTTTCCGGCGAAACTGCGCGATTTTTTTCGTGTGTTTGGATCATACGTTTTCCCGGATAATACGTTCAAAGTCGCGGAATTTTTAAAAAACGTTTGAACGAGGTTCTACTGTATTTATCGGATGCACTCAATATGTACCAACACCATAAAACATTTAAGTGCAGGGATTCCTCTTGTGTAACAGAGCTATTTGATCCCGACTAAAATGAAGCGGTCATTCACAATTTTTCACCACTGAATTACCATCTATGCTAAAAAAGCTTTAAAGTCTTGATTGCAATGTTTATGTATACCAAGCTGAAAACTTCAAAAGGAGTACTGATGTGACTTCTTCAAAAACACAGGGTAATTTTTCTGCATTAAATTACAGCAAGACATGGTGGTTTCTTTGACCCATGAAGTATTGCTTTATAGAAAAACTTTTATAGAACAATACTTCATGGGTCAAATAAACTGAGATATTTTGCTGTAATGCTTCCTTTTGTGAAGCAATTCCACTTCCCATGCTCAGTGGTGAATGTGTCATGGATGGCTGGTTAATTTCACTGCTACAGCTTCCGCATGAAAGTCTTAAAAACTCTATTTCATGAGTGACATCATTATACTTAAACTTTCTACTACATGTCAGCAAATCTTTCTCTGTGTAAGGACATTGTAATAACAGTTATACTTACCTTAGTGGCGTACTAAAGTATCATATGTTTCACAACCTTTATACGTGCATAGCATCATCGTTTGGCTTCAAGCTTGATATGACTCACATGAGCTTTACTGATAGCACTTTATGACTCATAGAACCTGCAACCTGTATTCCCCTTTGTTCAGAGCCATGGTGCAGTCATTGTGGGCATTGTGCAAATATGGAACTCTCACCAGATGTCCCAACTAAATGCTGCCAAGAATTTTAAGATATTGCAGGGTTTTATGTAAACTGTGATAACTTTCTGTTAGTACCCATCTTTTATGCTAGTCATGTGTTCATACATTTAACCATACCTGCAAAATTTACCACATATTATCCTTAATATACAGTTATACCTGGATATAACCAAATCTACAAATGCTTGAAAATTGTTGTTATAAAGAGGTTTGGCATGAAAATTCAAAAATATAAACACACAAACGAAACAAAGGGGCAGCTGGAGTTGAACCTAACTGAGAACACAGTTATTCCATGGCAGCAACGCGGAGGGCATAGCTCAAATCGACCTCCAAGGATTCGTTGCCATCACCATGATGCCGTTGATATCACCATGAAATCTAGAATTTGTCACAAAAATGCCTGCATGTTTGTGATTTTACTTTAGGGATGAGTATCTCGGAACTGGTGTCACCCTTAAAATTCCTTTAATGGGGATACATCACCCACCATGGTACAGTTAAACCTGCTTTAACGAACTTCCATATAACAAATTCCTGGATATAACGAAGTTTTTCTATTCCCCTCCGTTACTCCATAGCAGCACATGTATTTGAGACCTCTGTGTAATGAAGTGCCAGCGGGAGAGCCCCTCGAAATAACGAATTTTCTTCGCCGACAAACTAGATATTTTGCCCCAAATTTTGTCACTTTTGCGCGAGCAACAACCGGAAGCACCTTCTCCGCCGCGACGGAATGCGAAGCAGCGGTGTTGCGCGTGGCGTGCTCGAGGGCACGGCGACTGCGAAGCGAGAGCGAGCGCACGTGTGCATGCGTGCTGCGAGGCAAGCCTGCATCTCTCGACTCGGCGATCATACCGCCGCGGGCGTCCTTTCCCCTCACTTCAAACCTGATCCAGCCGCTTGCTGCAGCTGGCCTAGCACGCCAAGCCGGCACCCTCCTTTTCCACTTGAGGTTGCCGAGGCACGCTGGCTTAAGAGAGAAAGAGAAAAAACGAGTTTTTTTTTTTTTTTTTTTTTTTCAACGTGCTGGCAGCGCCACTCTTTGGTTACTGCCACTTCGCTAACCTGACATTCGCTGACAGCACTTGTTAGGCCTAGCTCGCGTGGTCGCGGGCGGCGTGCCTCACGGGAAGCTTGCCCTTGACAAAACAGGGATCGGGTTCAGAGGAAATCGTGCTCACGGGGTGATTCAAAGGCAGCACGCGTGATATGATTATAAAAAAAAGAACTGGAGACAAACAGCGGTAAATTGGAGGTAATGGGCGCGCATTCCGTGCAGAGCATTCACAGTTGACAAACGGCCATAGCAGCATTCTCCGTCGCCTTGGAAATCCAATCCGCAGAGGGCGCGTACGCGATGTGCTGCTGCCGGGGCCCTTTTTTTCCCCTCCCCTCACTGTTAATTCGTTCTGCTCTCGTTCCTTCTCCACGGCGATTCGCTGTGCCCTGTTCGAGCGGCACACTTCCTTTGTGAAGCCTGCTCGCTACCTCGATTGTCCGCGGGATTTCCTGGCAGCCGCATAATAACCAAATGGGGGGGGGGGGGGGGTCTGCACAATAAGTGGTATGCTTATACATTAAGATCTTAGGAAGGGCAAACGAGCGTCAGAAAAAATCCGCATTATAGCCGGTCCTTCACTATAAGCTGTCACATAAGTGGTTTCAGCTGTAGATGTTTTCTCACCTAAAATGTTTTCGGTGAGCTCTGCAGTCTGTTACCTTTTCTTGCTTACTTAAGCGTTTCTTTTTAGAATTTTCGTGCCGGACCTCCATATAACGAAATCCTCTTTATAACGAAGTTTTCCGGGAATTTGTCAATTTCGTTATATCCAGGTTTAACTGTAGCTTAGAGGCTAAGGTGTTGGCTTGTGAAGCTCGAGTTCATGGGATCAAATTCTGGCCACAGCGGCTGCATTTCGATGGAGGCAAAATGCAAAAAAAGCACCCGTGTACTTAGATTTAGGTGCACATTAAGGACCTGCCAAAACAAAATATCTGTTTTTTTGGCACACAGAAAGTTGTGATAGATCCTAACACAGGTAAAAAACCTATCTAGTCAAACTTAATATTTTCCTTTAGTGTCCTTCTAAAGAACCCCGGGTCAGTCATATTTCTGGTGCCTTCCACTATGGGATGCCTCATAATCATGTTATGGTATTACCCCATAAAACCCCTGAAGCAATTATTGTTGTATTTGTGCACTTTTATCAGTTCTTCGTGTCAATTTTTCCCCCATACATTCAAAAGCCAACTTTCTATCAATCTCGACCATGCATGCTTCATTGACCACCAGGTTTCACTTATTGTATAGGTGTTCATTTGTGCCACCTCCTCCTTGTCTCCCTTTCTTTTGAAGCTTAAATCACAGTGTGCAGACAATGAGATAGAAGATTCAGATGAGCAAGATGAGGCCGAGTATGATGGCTTGCTCGTCCAAATGGCTGGGGACTTGGTTCCTGCAATGGCTAAGGCACTACCAGCTGAGAGGTTTGCTCCTTACATGGCAGGGCTCCTACCTCTCTTCATGGGCAAGTTGGTAAGATGTGCACCTTTCTGCTAAGGGAATGCATCTTGTGAAGTAGGTGTTGTGGCAAATATTCTGAAGATATTTGCCAATGAATCCTGCTTTTATCTGCTGACCTTTGGCAAATTAGATATGGACATTTTAAATCACCTTAAAGGCGCACTGATACAAATTCTGGTAGTTTTTTTTTTAATCGTTACTCTAATAAGAGCACTGCTGTTGAGAACCCTAAAAAAGTTTCAGGACGCCTCGAAATGCAATGAATATTTTTTAATATAGCTACCTTAAAAACGCGTTTTTGGATTCAATTTTAAGGGAGTAGTCTTATAATGATGCACCGAGACGGTTGGACGTGTCAAAGTCACGTGGGGACAGCTAGTTGTGACAGAGTCACAGAAAAACTGTCAGCTGCTGTCATTGCCATGTGGTGCACACAAATAGTGACTTCATTGTCATCCAGTGACTCCGACAGCAATTTTGGCAATTTTTAGGCGACTGTGCTCGCATATTTTGGTATTATCCATTGTGATGGGGCAGGCTTGTGGATGCTGGGCAACGAAAACTTTAACATCAAATTAAAATACTTTATATGTCTCTTTTGGCTCCAGTGTGTAGAGAGCATTAATAATGCACGCCAAGAAAAAAAATATGCCTTTTTCACCGCCTCAGAATCATGTCAGTACTCTTTTAGCACCTTTTGATGTGCTGACTATTCCCCAGTTATGTCTCTTGGTGTCATGCAGAGAATTTTGTTATATTGAGGTTTAATTTTACTGACAGGAGAGCAGGTAGTTGCCAGTTGTCCATTATTTCTAAATCTCAGTTTTCTCCTTCGGCTTGTTCTCATGCAACTGACAGAGGTCATAATTAACTAACTCACTGGCTCCTTTGGCATACGTGTGGCATGACATGCTCTCCACTCATGCAGTAAGTTTTTATTAATATTTGGAGCTAACAAGGGGCCTGTATATTAGCAATGCACCTAGGACTGCATATTGCAGCTAGTTTTCCAGTTGACAAATTCAACCAGCATTTCCTTTAAGTAACAAGTGCCACTTGTGATTTTCGTGGAGTGAAAAGGTGTGCTTGAAAAAAAATGCATCAGGTAAGCAATAGCTTACAGCTGTAATAGCCTCGAGAAATCTTAGTACGTAATACCCTCTAAGGTGACAGCTAACGAACCCTGGCACTGCAGCATACTTGACTGCTTTCTTCATATTGAGGGAATGTTAAGTTCAACAGTAGCACCTCTGCCAAGGTATTGGGCAAAGCTCATCAAATGCATGTACCTAGTATGAAAACAAGAGTAAAAAGTGGTGCAGGTCCTCTGATATTTAGTCCGGCAAGAATTATTTGGTAGCAAAGGAGAAGTGGAAAGGAACAAATTGACGTGACATTGACACACACAGGCGTAAGAATGCACACTTCATCATTGAGGCATTAACAAAATATCTACACATCAGGACTTGCAAAGAATGTATGCTTGTTATCTCCTCCAAACGTGTTCTCAGTTGCTAGTCATATTACTGTGTATTCGAGATGACACAGCATGTTTGTTTGTTTTTGTTTGTTTTGTTTCTGTTAATATCATACGTGGTGGTATTAAAATCTTTTAGGCTGCCTTTATTTTGAAGAAAGTAATACACTCGAATCTCATTATAATGAAGTTGAAGGGAGACACGGAATTACTTCGTTACATCATTTTTTCGTTGTAACCATTATTGCCTCTAAATGCAATATTTACCATTCAGGTGCGAAAATTATAACATGTAAATAAGAACATGGCGCTGTGGCCCATGGTAAAGCCACAGATGCGATGAAGTTTTATAAAGGCAGTATAAAAAACAACAAAAAAGAACACCTGGTCATCAGTACCGTGCAAATCGGCAGCAAGTACGGAAACTTCAAACGGAAGGGAAGACAATCGCAAAGTGATTGGCTTTCCCTACCGTTTAGTGCACGGCTTGTCCATGTTACCGTGAAACCGGAGAAGCTGAGACGCTATCGAACAGTCAGCAGCGAAACTACACTCGTCATGAACGAGCAGCACACGGCAGCACGCTCTTCATGTGCAGCACTTTCACAACGAGCATGCTGCTCTTCGTTAGTGGACGTGCCCTCTTGCGGTTTCTAAGGTCGCTACATCGCCAATGCACTCTCGGAGGCCACGCTCAGCCACATTAGCGTTCGGTAGCGTACGCAGGCGACCATAACAAGAGAAGTGAATGCACTATTTTCTCGCCACCGCACACAAGCAACAGCGCATTATCACTTTAAAAATTGTTTGTCTCTCATGCTATATCTCATTACGTTATAACGAGGTTCAAGTGTATAATGCTCATTCAAACACCATAACCTATGAAGGCACTCCTCTCACTTTGCAAAATAGAGTAGCATCTCTAAGACAAACTCAAAGGGACCGTGAGAACTTGTTCATCTTATCAAAAGTACCCAAAAATAAAAGAAGTGATAAGATGTCTGGTGTATCCAAATATATGTTATTTATGAAGTAGATTTAGAGTGGGAAGCTAATTGTAAATGGAGTACTTATTTTGCCTCTGCGTAAGATTATGGCTTTTCTTGAATTTTTATTTTGTGTGCCATATAAAAAAAACGCATGGGAGTAATTTCCAGTCTAGCATACTAAAAGGACCAGAAAAGCTTTTTGACACTTTTCTAGTTTGTTTTGAGCTCTCCCTTGAAATTGGAAAATATTACAGTGAACAATAACAAGATGCTTGTGCCACCACCTTCAAATATCTTTTTGCCGAAAGCTAGGAGCTGTTTTTGGGAATAAAATTACCAGGTCTGGGCTGTTTGAAATGGCCTTCATAACGTATTGAAAAAAAAACAGGCAAAACAAAAATGTCAAGCATACATACATACATGTTTGTTCTCTCATGGAATAGCCTTATAGTTAAAGAGTCTCTTCAATACTTTTTCAACACGGTCAGAAAATTGTGCTGATCAGTTATGGAGGCTCCTATGAACATGTGAGCCCAAACATATTATCGTACTGCACGAACCTTGGAATTTGCAGTTTGTTTTCAAATACAGCTGGAAACCACCTGCTCTTCCAACAAATTAGGTACATCATGAGGATGACCCACTACATTGCTTGACTTTTTTACTTTTTTAGCTGTTCTTGAAAGGTCCCTGAAACGATTTTTTGACATTCACTCATTAGGTTGTGTCATTACAAACTCATTCACATCATGATGTAAATGAGGTGCCTTGCATCGAGGCAGCTATGGGCTTTCTTGTGTTGCCTTCCCCCTTACCACTGCTGTTCATCCTCAGCTCACTTAGCTGAGGGGTGCATGCTAGCAATGGCTGCACCTCCCACGACAGCTGCTGTGCTGAGGCCTTGGCACAGCAGCTAGCACCTACTGAGCCCCGCTACCCTCTGTAGGTAGTGTACTGGCAATGCAAATGTGCACCACCAGGTGCTGTGATGATACTGGTGATTTTCTCCAGTGCTCAAGACGTCAGTCGGGAAAGCCAACCACATCAGTCGTTGCATGCTCATTGCATTGACCCGTGGACAGGTGCCACGATGTCAACAGGTGGACTGTTGACATCGAGTTGCATAAACTGTTAACAATATGTAAATAGATATTTACCACCTTGTAGTAAATTGCACTATTTATGTGCAGCACTGATATTGGTCTGCTAATGATCACAAGGACTAGTGCTACCGGCACGATGCATTTGTACAAAATCACCAGAACTAAACCCCAGAAATAAAGAAAACATACGTTTTCTTTATTTGTTAGGTTCAAAACGAACAAATCAAGCATTAAACCTCTTGCTGTTGCTGACCAACTGGTACGTTCTCCATTGTGCATTAAAAAATTTGTGCCAATGCACAAAGCTGGCCTGCTTGGACTGGTTGCACCATCAGTTGAATGTTTCCAGAAGCCCATATTTGCTGTGTTAGTACGTATATGGAAGAATACGGAGCCATATTAACTTTGTATACACAGCAACCATGCCCGGCCTTCTTATCTGGGGGTTGCAGTCACTACGCGCACACTGCTCCCTCAGGCTGAGTGACTTATGTGGCACGCATGGGACTGTGTCACCGGTGCTGAGCTGTGAGACACTGGGCGCAATAGCCAGAAATACACGCCAGAAAAGAACCAACGTGTCAGTTCACCTAAAAAGATACCGTGAAAGGTTGGACAGTTAGGTTTTGGTCATCTTCGGCACAATAGCAGAACTCCAGCAGTGGTTCCAAGATCGAGTCAGGGCCAAGGGTGATCAAACAGATATATTCTCATAAACACAAAATGTGCACAAACTTGGCTCCTCACAATACAAACACAGATGGGTCACAGCATTACACGAAACCAACAACAAACGTACAAGCTCGTGCACTGCAAGAAAGAATAAAACACAAAAGAGTCCTATTCACCAAAGTCACTCGAGGTGCCTTCTCCACTTGAAGCTTGCAGGCTGGGCTCGTCGACTGGCTCGCAGAGCAGTGTCTTCCTTCTCCTCGCTGAGTCACATAAGACTACGACTGCTACTGATGGCCTGTGGTCGATGCTTTATATTGCCTTTGGCCGTTGTTCTTGAAGTTTTTGCGTGGACCACGTGATCCAAGCATGCTCAGTACTGAGGAAATATTCTTGGATGACCCTCGTAGCTTCCCAGCTCGGGTGGCACCTCTCTCTACCTCACCTGTCGCTATGAGCGTTGGTACGCACTCTTTGCCTCTTCTCCCTCCCTCTATCTGACTCTTGCGTGTGCTCGCCGTGATAGGATGACTCACTGCCGCATTCTACAAAATTCTGCCTCCTTCGACGCTCAGCCAGCTGCTGCATGACATTGAGTGTCTCTACCGCATGCGCCACTCTTCTCTTCTTGTTGATTTATTCCGGCTTTCCCTTCAACTTTACGTCGGGTTCTTTGACTAAATAGGCACTATTTTATGACACTGCCCCCCACTTTAAGAATGCTATGAAATTATATTTTAAAGAAACACACAAAATAGGTGCTGACACACAAAAATACTCGGCACAAAGTTGTACAAGTCCCTATGTCAGTCCATAGCACATAAGTCCGCATGAGAGTCCAAACACATCAATTCACACACAGCACGTCGCGTCACTTTCACAATGAATCGTGCACACACAAGTTGCATAAATGTTTATAATACGTCTCATGAAAACTTCACAACACATCACGTACGCACACATCATACAATGAACAAAACTCACTCATATCGCTTCGCAGAGTGCTCCACACATGAATGTTCTCAAAGTCTACAAAATATCGCAGGGTAGCACACACAACAATAGATGAAAACCTTGTTTCACTCAACACCAACACCTGTAATCAATCACAACTCACGCAGTTTCACTGTGCAAATGGGTACCTAGTTTGCAGATCTCGGGACTGCTTTTTGCTGACACCACTATTAGTTTCTTTTCCTTTTCAAGCAAGAATACAAGCGAAAAACCCTTAAACGATTCTTAAATCGGTGTTCCAATTGTCGCTAACCAATGAATTGTATTGTGCCGTGATGTTTAAGCAAGCGACATATAAGTACAGCCGCAGGCTGCACTTTAAATACGGAAGTCAAAGTGGCCTGTTTAGAGTGGTGTAGGAGGGGTCGACTGACCCATGCGAAGGCGTGAAATGAAGCTGCTCATCAAGCCGCAATCCCCTAATCCCTTTCCCACCTCATCCCCAACAGCGGCCAAGAGCCGTCCTCCTTTTTAGGGGCGAAGCTCCGTAAGCTGTGGGTCGGTTGTCATGCGTCGTATCGTGTAACCTACACCACTCGCAATACCATGCAACGCCATGCAACGCCGGGAGGCTCGCGCTCGCCTTCAGCGCGTGCCTCCCGGTGCGCGAGCTCACTCTTCCATCTGCTGTCTTGTGAGAGAGAGAGAGAGAGAGCGAAAGGCACGCATTGACTATGGAAACGCTCTTTCTTAGATGAACTCTCTACCAGCTCGCATAGAAGGAGAGCGCGCCTTCACCCGCGAGAGACAACGTTGGCGCAGGCAGCGTCTTCTAGCGAGTTTCTTGATTGAGAAATACCGACTGCTCGCGCTGGAGAACCGTTCACCGGCCACCCAGATATATATATATATATATATATATATATATATAGGCACTGGATCTTGACTTGCAATGAAGTGCCGGTGGGAGATTTCACTTGTGCGTAGTTGAACCATAAGGATTCGTAGCGTGCACGTTAACTAAATTAATCCGGAACTCGGCACGATCTACGATGAACCTCCCGAGCTTCGCCCACTCATCATCATTCACTGCGGCAACTTCTTACATCGCCACCTATATTGCGGCATTACGACCCGACAGCGCCTATCGAAGTTCACACAGACGCTAGTAGCGTGGGACTTGGTGCAGTACTCTCGCAACGTAAGCCCGGCTTTTCAGAATATGTTGTCGCCTATGCTAGTCGGGCCCTCACGAAAGCGGAAGCAAATTACACGGTCACTGAAAAAGAGTGTCTGGCAATCGTCTGGGCGATAAGCAAATTTCGTCCTTATTTGTACGGCCAGTCTTTCGACATAGTGACCGACCATCACGCTCTTTGTTGGTTGTTATCCCTCAAGGACCCTTCTGGTCGCCTTGGACGTTGGGCTCTTCGCCTGCAGGAATTTGACTTTCGCGTCATGTACTGATCAGGCTGAAAGCACTCTGACGCGGATGCACTCTCCCGATCGCCACTGAATTCAAGTGACGAGCCACTCTCACCCGGTGCCGTTTCCTTAGCTGCACTTACCGTCACAGATATGTCATCTGAACAGCGGAAAGACCCCTGAATCACCTCTCTTCTGAATGTTCTTTCCGGCTCAACTTCTGCGCACACCCGTGCTCTTCGCCGCCAAACCACGCATTTCACGGTACGGGACGAACTATTATATCGTCGCAGTTATCATACAGATGGTCGCAAATGGCTGCTAGTCATCCCCAGCCACATGAGGTCCGACATTTGCGAATACTTTCATGCTGATCCACAACATGCTCACGCCGGTGCTCTGAAAACGTATCAGCGGCTCCGTCAACGCTACTATTGGCAGTGGAATGTATACGTTTGTGCGCAAATACATTCGATCCTGCCCATCCTGCCAACAACGCAAGGCATTTCCTCATTCGCCCGGACTCCTGCAACCTCTACCGTGTCCTGCATGTCCCTTCGACCGAGTAGGAATTGATCTTTACGGCCCTCTTCCAAGCTCTGTCTCTGGCAACAGATGGGTGATCGTCGCTGTGGACCATCTAACCAGGTACGCGGAGACAGCCGCCCTTCCTTCCGCCGGTGCTCGTGACGTCGCCAACTTCATTTTACGCCATTTCGTTCTCCGCCATGGCGCGCCACGCGAACTACTCAGTGACAGGGGGCGTGTGTTCTTATCTGACGTCGTTCAAGAGCTCCTTCATTCATGCCGCACTGTTCACCGAATGTCTACTGCCTACCACCCCCAGACAAATGGTCTAACGGAGCGCTTCAATCGAACGCTGGGAGACATGATGGCCATGTACATCAATTCTGACCACTCCAACTGGGACATCATTCGTCCCTTCGTCACATATGCCTTTAACACCGCGACACAGTCTACTACAGGCTTTTCTCCATTCTTTCTTCTATATGGCCGCGAACCCTCCACACCACTCGACACCATTTTGCCGTATCGACCGGACCCTTCCGAATTCAGCCATGTTTCTGAAATCGCCCGGAACGCCGAAGATTGCCGTCAGCTGGCTCATGCGTTCACTTCGGACAGCCAAGCCCTTCAGAAGTGTCGCCATGACCGCGATCTCTCGGTGGAGACCTTCGCAGCTGGCTGCCACGTGTGGCTCCGACTACCGTTCCACTCAGCTGGTCTTAGTCCAAAGTTTGCTCCAAAGTACCACGGACCTTATCGCGTCATTGACCGCCCATCTCCCGTCACGTACGTCATTGAGCCTGTGAACCCTTCCCCGGACAAGCGCCGCCTTGGTCGCCAGGTGGTCCACGTGAGCCGCCTCAAGCCATATCATGACCCCCTTATTCTAGCGTCCCCTTGAGTCGCCAGGATGGCTCCTCTTCGCCACCGGGGTATTGTAGTGGGGAGGAACGAACACACGAAATATAGTGGGATGCTGCCTAGGCAAGAGGTGCAAGCCTAGAGCGCGAGCTGTTGGTGCCAAGATGGACCCCTGCTAGTGAACGCTGCTACTCAACGCGCCTGACCGCTGCTACTGGACACCAATAAAACCCCTTCCAAAGTTTTTTCCTTTTTTTTTCTCTCAATAAAGGTCACATTCATTTATTCAAATACGGCATGCTAACACGACAAATGTCGAGGAATGATAAGTGTGGCAATAATGTCATAAATTCGTTTCGATTGCACGCTTCCTGCCCAGCTGTTAAAAACACATCCTTGGGGCTGAATGATCAAAAACAGCTATGAACATCACTTACTTCGGATCCATGAGTCCAAGGCCAACTTTCAAGAGAATTTGAGAGCATGCGCAAGTATGTGACTGTGCGCGGAGCCCACAGAAAACTATAGATGGGGTAGGCAACCTAAGCCTAAAGTTCGTGTGCAATGCCAGCGCCAAATTCTCTTCCGGTGAAGTGATCCAAATGCCGTAAGTGTGCGCCCGCCCATTCATGTCCCCGTTCTGGACGTTTAATGGACATTCGTTCCCTGCAAGTCGACATGCAACATCCATATCACTGCACTTATTTTGGGGGGGGGGGGGGGGGACTTAAGTACCGTATTTACTCGAATCTAATGCGCACCTTTTTTTCTGATGAAACAGGTCCAAAAATCATATGCACGTTAGAATCGAGTGCGAACAAACTGCGCAGTTACCATACCGCCATCGGCATTACAATGGCTGCCTCCCACGTGGTTTGGCCGCTGTCGGACAGTCACCGGCAAAAAACTAATTAGTGGCGCAGCGGTTTTTGGTGCACATAGTTTCTGTAGTTTCTATATCGCTGCCAGTCCCACGCTTAATGACGCCATGATGCACATGATGCGTAGGCCGATGATACTCACCGTGCCGGCTTGGCCATCTTGTGGCCAACCAAAATTGCTACGCTGCCGTGCGATCTTTGAGACGCCCAGCCGCACGAGCTTCCGGTAGTGTTCGCGGGCGCTCGTTATGGGAGATGTTTCCCATCACCACACGCAAAACGGCTTATCATCGCAGTTCTCCCTCATATCTGTGCTGAGCCTGAGCGACCTGAGCCTCTCTCGTGCGTGCTGCATGACGTCCGAGATTGTATCGCGCCAATCTCAGAGACCACACCTCAACCATGCTTCGGCTTATCTGTGCCAGCAAGCGCAGCACACACGGCAGCACACGGTCGCAGGCATGAGGGAACTTCAGTAGCACAGAGTAATGCAGCACAGCGAGTAAATGATGTTACCGCCGCTCACCTGCGGCTACACCCGGTAGCATGCGGCAGCTCGATCGGGATGCAGGAGTTTTGAATTGGCACACCTAACGTGTTCGAGACACCACGGATCGAGTGAACCAGAAAAGCCATAGCATGGCCGTTCGAGGGACTGCAGGGGTTCAAAGCTGGCGGTGCGTTTATTATGCAAGTGCATTCATTACGCAAGTACGGCATGTGTTTTTATGAATGTGAGAAGGTTGATTACTAAGGCCCTTTTTTCTCCATGTCACGAAAAATGGAAGTGTGTTACAATCTCTCCCCTCTCTCTCTCTCTCTCTTTCTTTTTTGCAGGATATGGGTGCGTGTTACAATCGAGGGCATGGTAGAATCGAGTAAATATGGTACTTGTTGGGGACATCCTTAGGACATATAGTGTTGTCTGGGATCAGTGTCACGGGAGTGGCAGCCTCTCGCTGTTTGCAGCCTCCTTTGAGTCGATCAGAGTTCGTGCTGAATTCTTCTTGGAGTCCGGCATGCCAGGACACTCAAATGGTTTCCTTTGGAATTCAGTTTGAGCTCAAGCCGCAGCTGTCTCGGTGTTCATTTCCGTAGCTGCTGGTGCTTCCCGGTGAGGTTCACTCCTCGGTTCTTGATATCGATTATTCGGATTGTTAGGGCCTCGTGCACCCTCAATGTTTTCCACAGTCCGATCATAAAGTGGGTTCTCCATACACAGAGCCATGACTCTCCCACTGTAGTAGGGGGTTTCCACCTTGATCCTCGCTTCAGGGAGCCTCCTCGCCGTACCGTCAATCAGGCAAACAAAACGTTTTGTACCTGTGAGCTCGTGGTTCCATACCAAACATTTACACACAATTACCATGCTGCTGCCAGTGTCTTGCAGCATGCTTACACGCTTTCCTGCCACCTTCCCAGTAAGTACTGGCATATCCTTAACCAGAGATCTGGGGTGTGCAGTCGTTATGGCACTAACAATCTGGACTTTCTTCCCGTCCTTAAGTTCCAAAAAGCCTTCAATCTTTTCGTCTTCCTCCTTTTGCAGAAGGGCATGAACACATGATGCTTGCTGAACCTCGTTCGCTCTATTCCGACGTGCATCAGCTTTGTGACCGGTCTGCCCGTATTTAAAACACTTTACACTGGGGAAAGAAAAATTTGTTCTGCAATTGCTAGCACGATGTCTCAGCTGATTACACAGGAAACACCTTGGAACAGGCTTTGGAGGGTTTCTTCTTTCCTCAGGCGCCGATTGCTTTGCTTCATCCGATCCCTCCTTCCTGATCTTGGCAAGATTGGTGCCTTCTTGCACTTACAAAAATTGATCTGCTAACTCTAGCATATCCCTGAGAGACTTTGCTTTCCTCTCCTTCAGATAGAGAGACAGGCTCGGGTGGCAACTGACGAGAAATTACTCCTTAATGAGAAGCTCTCTAAGCGTGCCATTCTCCTGTTCAATTTCCGAGAGTTCAGTTCAATTCTCCTAAAGAGATCCCATGAAAGCTTGGACAATTGGGTTTTGGTCCCTTTCGACACACTAGCAGAACGTCGGCTGTGGTTCCAAGACTGAGTCAGAGCCAAGGGTGATCAAGCAAAACAGATATATTCTCATCAATCAGGCAGTACATAAAACATGCACAGACTCGGCTCTTCACGATACAAACACAGATGGGTTACAGCATTACACGAAACCAATAACAACCGTACAAGCTCCTACATTGCAACAAAGAATAAAACACAAAGGAGTCCTATTCACCAAAGTTACTCGAGGTGCCTTCTCAGCTTAAAGCTTGCAGGCTGGGCTTGTCGGCTGGCTTGCGGAGCAGCATCTTCTTTCGTCTCCTCGCTGAGTCACATACAACTACGACTGCTATTGACGGCCTGTGGTTAATGCTTTATATTGCCTTTGGCCATTGTTCTCGAAGTTTCGGTGTGGACCGCGTGATCTAAGCATGCTTAATACTGGGCGAATATTCTTGATGATCCTCGCAGCTTCCCCACTCAGGTGGCGCCTGTCTCTACCTCACCTGTAGTGATGAGCGTTGGTAAGCACTCTCCGCCTCCTCTCTCTCCCTCCGTCTGATTCGCGTGCACGCTCTCCGCAATAACATGACTCACTGACGCTTTCTACAATATTCTCCCTCCTTCGAGGCTCAGCCAGCTGCTGCATGACATTGGGTGCCCCTTCCATGCGCGTGCCGTTCTTCTTTTCTTGTTGCTTTTTTCCTGATTTTCCTTCAACTTGACATCAGGTTCTTTGACGAAATGGGCACTATTTTGTGACAGCCTGCAGGTACAAAGGTTATTCTGCCATCTGCAGCAGGTTTGTCGGTTTTTTAACACGAAAATGTTTTATTCCGGGGTCCACCATGAAATCACTGGCACACTTTCGTCGTGGAAGTGGATATCTGAAAAAACAAACGCACATTTAGCAATGAAGAAGTACAACCCCCTAGGATTTGAACCCACAACCACCCAGGATGCGATGATAGGAGCTAAAAGCCCTACTAACCACAACGACACGTAGTAGACACGTGAAAGAAATGGTCCTTATATCTTCGCGACACCGCTTTACAATTTGCATCTAACTGATGTCTGGTTAAAGCCAAAGTGTTTAGCAAGCAAAGTTACTCTTAAATTAAAATCGCCTCCCTTCCACTGGACTCTTGGTTCGCAACGATGGTACCGCCATCTAGGAATGATGGAACGAAGTACAGTGTCGTACAAATGTGCACCAGCAGTTACACTACGATAGTCGCAGCCCATCAATCGTAGTGGAGGTAAGTGGCATTGCGTGGCAGCATCCTGCCGGTGCGTTGCATGGGCAAAGTACAACCGTATGGCCGCTACAAAATCTGTCTTGTGTGGTGAGTTGTGTTGCAACACGCTGCGCTCCAGGAACGCAAAGACTACCATCAACGAGCAAATGATGCACCTTTTGCTGCAGTGGACTGTGCATTCACAAAACGGTACACTGACAATCCCTTCGGTTTTGCTTTATTTGCAAGGTTCCACCATTTGGAGTTGCTGCTGGTTTATTGCAAGTTTGCGTAGGGCTCTGGCGCATGCAACACAGTGTCTCAGGAGAAATGCGAGTCTTTCGCTTGTGTACAGGTGGCTAGAATCTCTGTGCAGGGATGAGGTGCTCCTGATGTCTGCATGCAACAGGTTTACATGTTGAAAGTGCACAACCCATCTCCCGCCCCTTGATTCGCCAGATTGCCGCTTAGACTTTCCAGAGCTTTGCAAAAAAACAGGTTTCACTTTCGTGTTAGACCGGTTCCTATGACAGAGGGATCAACCATGTTTTTTCCTTATTCTAACAAAAGTACTGCAACAAGCACTGGAAAAATGGGACAAATCCCAAGACAACGGAAAACAGCCAAAGTAGTGTCAATACTACAGCTGTGTGAATAGCAAAATTTTGAGTGCGAAGCGAATTCAAATATTTGAGTGCAAATCGAATTGAATATTTTTCGAATAATTTTTGAATATTTCTTTACTAATACTATGTCAAATTCTGGAGAGTTCTGCTAAACATGGGCAAAAAGATTTATTGCATGACTATTATACTGCCAGTGTCATTCTGAACTCCTGGGCAACAGGCGAACAGAGAATGTGCAACGGAAAGCTGAGGTAACTTCGCCGCAGTATACGGGTGTTAACTTCACTGCAGTATACGGGGGTTAGCTTCGTCGCAATACACTGGTGTTATGCGGCAAAGTGGACTACATGCAGGACTGGGCCACTTGACACGCGTATTTTTCCCCCTTAATTACCAACTTCGAATAGTTCGAATAGTAAAATTTAAGTGCGGATCGACTCGAATAGCAAATGCTATTTGAAAATTATTCAACATTTCGAATATTCGCACACCCCTAGTTAAAGGAGTACTGACACGAATTTTTGACATTCTCGTATTGTTGCTGTAAGTGAAAGCACTGGCTGGGAGAACCCCCAAAAGAGTGTTGTGGTGCCTCGCAATGCAATGAATATATTTTAATATGACTCTCTTAAAAGCCCACTTTCTGTTTCGATTTCGAGGGGGCGGTTTCCTAGTGACGTGTCAACAGAGTCGGACGTGCGTCTATGCCACGTAGCGACAGCATTTCATGATAGCGTCGCTGCAGCTCTGTCGTCTGTGGTTTGTTACACGTGTGGCACGCAAACAATGACAATTTCACGGTTGTCCAGCGACTCTGACGGCGATTTCAGCGATTTTTAAGAGACTGTGCTCATACGTCATCTCAGTGTCCATTGCGCTCGGGCTGGCTTGCAGTGCTGTTCGATGAAAACTTTAAAACCAAACTAAAATATTTTGCACGCATTTCCTGGTTTCCGCATCGGAGGGCGTTAACAGTACATGACTAGAAAACGAAAAATGTATATTTTGCGCCACCGCAAAATCGTGTCGGTACTCCTTTAATACCCAAACCCAGAGAGGGGCTACAAGTTGAAAACCTAAAACCCATATCCTTCATATCAGATATAGGGAAGCTCATGGACATCTGATATTAACAAGGATCACCGACTACCTTGAAGACAGAAATGCACTCCCACACACAATGATAGAGTTCAGGAGGAATTTGTCTACACAAGACACCATGTTACAACTAAAGCATCAAATCATAGAGGATCCAGCAAATCAACTAAAGTGATATTAGGACTATACCTAAAGAAAGCATTTGACAATGTAGCACATAGAACAATACTAGATAGATTAAATGAACTGGGACTCGAGGAAAAAGGACAAATGGAGTACATACACTCCTTCCTAACAGGCAGGTAAGCCAAAATCACTATAGGACATCTCGTCTCAGAGGAGATAGTAATGGGTTGTGTGGGTACGCCTCAAGGCTCGGTCCAGTCACCGGTGCTCCTTAACCTAGTACTCCTCAGACTGCCACACGAACTAAGAAAAGGGAGGGGCTACACCATACCCTGTACGTGGATGATATCACCCTTTAGTTGAAAGGAGGAAGCGATGGGCAGGTAGAGCAAACACTGATACCTAGATGGAACCTAGATGATGCCTAGATGGAATGGGACTAACATGTTCTGCGGAAAAATCGGAGCTACTGTCATACAGAGCCACTTGTAGGTGCTGTGAACCAATCAGTCAAGAGGAAGACCTTACACTTAGAGAGGAAATACAGTTAAAAAGAGCTGACGGGAATACCATACCCACAGTCAATAGACTCAGAGTCCTAGGTATGCTCATAGAAGCCAAAGGACACAACGGAAAAACTATTAAAAGACTAGAAGGAACGAATAATCGAAAGAATAGCTAAGAGGTACAGCGGAGTGAAGGAGGAATGCACGATAAGACTTGTACAGGCATTTGTATTCAGCAGAATAGCATGCATAGTGCCATACCTAAAATGGTAGGTCGCAGAGAAAATGAAGTCAGAAAGTCTAATATGCAAAGTTTACAAGCTAGCCATAGGGCTACCAATAAACACAAGCCCGCTAGCCATAGGGCTACCAATGAACACCTTCTACAAGTAGGGCTCCACAACACTTTGGAAGAGCCCGCTGAAGCACAGCAAATAGCACAATATGAGTGCCTATCCACCACCGAAACGGGTAGACAAACACTAGAGAACTTAGGTATAAGATACCACGTGCAACATGGCAGCAAGACAGACATGCCGAAAAACCCCAGGGAAGAAATAATTGTACCGGCTATACCTAAGAACATGCATCCGGAGCACGATAGAGAAAGGAGAGAAAACAGGGCGAAAGAAGTACAGAAAAATTTTGGTGAGGACAAGGATGCAGCATTTGTAGATGCGGCAAGATACAAACAGAAGCGCGCCTTTGTGGAGGAGGTAGTGAACATTGAGAAACAGCGCTATGCGAGCATACTGATACGCACCGTGAGCGATGAAACAGCTGAAGAAGTGGCCATAGCACTTGCAATAGCTCAGACAAAAGCTATAGTGATAGTCAGCGACTCTCAAACGGCCATCCAAAACCTCGCCAGAGGCCACATTTCCCCAGAGGCACTGCACATTCTAACAGGAGGACACCAGGAAAGACAAAACAGAACTTACATGCAATGGATGCCTGCCCACGTCCCCATTGAGGACGGTAGTAATGAGGCAGCACACAACACAGCTCAAGGGCTTACAAACCAAGCCGTGGCTTCTGGTGATGTCTCGGAATGTCTGGGGAATGACGAAGGTGAAGAGGAATGGAAAGATTGAATGACCAGATGCAATGATATTACTAAACACTATAGACTCCAGAGGCACACCTTGCCACCATCTCACCCAAAACTAACAAAAGAGCAGTCTTTCGAATGGTGGCAATTACACAATAGAACTTATCTGAACCCTATGTTCATGCACATAATATAGCCAGAAGTATATCACACAGATAAATACACCAAATGTGATAACAGGGCTACACTGTCCCATATATTATGGGAATGTTGAGAAATAACAGAAATGAGAGTCCAGCCTCTGGCAATGGTCTCCGCGTGTGCTGGGAGGCCACACTGCACAGCACAACTCTAAAAGACCAACTCTGAGCCGTCCAGCGAGCCAAGGACGCCTCCAGGGACCAAAAACCTCTGGATGTCGCCTAGGTGGGGAGTACAGCCCGCCCTGTATACTCATAGGTCATCAATAAAGTTGTATCCTTCTCGGCATGTCTGCTACAGCTTGTCGAGTTGAGCGGCACATGCAATTGCCTCTCCGGTAGACCAAAATATGACTCATTTGGTGCTTTCACTCACTCGCCACAGATGATCTGGTTGGAGCATCATATTCCGGACCATCGTACTACGTTATCTGCAATGTAGTCATAACCAAATACTAAATAGCTATGCTCGTTCCTTGTTGGCTTGAAATTCATGAAACCAAGCTGACACAGGGGGCACGTCACAGCCAGAAACACACGACAGTGAAAGGGTTAATGAAGATATTTCTACAGTAATGAACTCAGCCAATGCAAGTTGTTCTGCCTCATGCAACATTGTTGGTGCACGCAGAGCAACACTATTTTACTCATGTGTATACCGAGCCTGTTTACAGGAGCTTCCACGACAGATCGGCACTGTTTTCTATGTTAGAAGCAGGGTGTCGAACCCAAAAAAATACGGGTTCAGGTTTGGGTTCAGCGTGCCATTTCGATCTGGTTCAGTTCCAGTTCAGGGAAATAAAGCATCAAACCGGTTCGCAACGCTGAACCGGTTCACAGACCGGTTAGGCACAATAAACCTCATATTTTTTACAGCGCTGTTTATGCTATGCTTAAACAAAGCAGCAATGCTCAGTGATGGCATTCGGAAGTTCACCAAGACGAATTTACACACACAAACAGGAGGGAAAAAGCGATTTCACACTGGATTTCTACGCCATAGAAAATTCTTGGCAATATCATATAACATTAGAAATTTAAGCCCATTGGACAATGGCAAGGGCAACTGGCATACTTGAAGGCTTTAGGACCTGGCCTTACAGAACTTGAATTTTGTAATTTTTTGTTTAATTCCATCTTCATTTCCAATCCGATGCTGCACCGCATGCATGGAACATATATAAATGTTTTTTCAAACTCTGGAAGGGTCCGCTAACACATAGAAACGGCTATTGATGCTTTCACATAAATCAGCGAAATTTATGGAAAACACTTAGAGCAGGCAAAGTGAGAAACTTGGCGATGTTATGGGCACTGCATTACATGGCAAGTATTTGCAAACCCCCTACACATCCATTTGTGAGCTCTAGCTTCCTTGTGCTTCTTTCTTTTTTTAGGAGTTATAAAGGAATGCACTAAAACAGCGGAAATTTGTATGAATGTTCAAAGAGCCGAATTTTCCAGCAGTGCCAAACAGCAGTGCTAGTGAAACATAATCGCTGTAATTACCATACTACGATTAAAAACTACAATGATTTCCCCCAATGCTTTCCTTTGATTCATTGTGCAGGGTGCGCACAGGTCCTTGAAAACCTTGAATACCCTTGAATTTCGAAAGTCTGTTTTCAAGGCCCTTAAAAACCTTGAATTTCTGACTAGTCCTTGAAAAACCTTGAATTTCATAAATATTAAATTTTAATTTGTATTTATCAACATCAAAACGGCTTTTGTTGTTGAAATTAAAAAAAAAGTTCTGAACTGTAGCGAACAAAAAGTCTCTGTTTTTATACCTATATAGCCGATTCTCATTACGCGACTGGCAACACTGGTCATGCATGTGGTGCGATCCATGCCCGCCGAGTCACGCGGTCATGCCCGTGCGCTGTCTTTACCATTGTCGTTCCTCCTTGCTGTCAACGCTTTTCTAAATAATCGTGTCTTCTGTGAAATGATGTGCTGATCAACAATGCCCAGGATAAGCAAGTTCCAGCCTATGCGGCTATATCACGATGACTACAAGCAGTGGATTGCACCCCACGCAGTGAGTCCACATCGGGTTAAGTGCAAGCTTTGCGGCAAAGTCTTCGATGTGACTGGCATGGGTGAATTGGCTTTGAAAAGTCACATGAAAAGTGCGAAGCACATTCGTGTAATGAATGTAGCGCAAGGGAGCACACTGAAACGCTACCCGACTCTTGTCGCGACAGAGCAGTTCACTGTCGCGCCTCCATTGCAGGCACCAAGCGCAACACCTCGGGATGTGTTGCCAAGCCTAAACGATTCTTGTAAAGCGCACGAGCATGTCACTGACGCTGAAGTTCTTTGGCCCCGAAGGTGGTCACGTCCCATATGTCATACCGGACATCATCCCAAGCAGGGGAGTTATTCCGGCGGGTGTTCCCGGACAGTGAAGTAGCAAAGGCGTTTTGTTGTAGCGAGAAAAATGGCGCCTACATGATATGCCATGGTCTGAGGCCTTTCTCTCGGCTTGGCAGCGAGAGTTAAGGGCCTTGAAAATCCTCCAATAGGGCCTTGAAAGTCCTTGAAAATTCTTGAATTTTTTCCTTCAATACCTGTACGAACCCTGTTGTGTGTTGGCTTCATTAGGTTGTTTCTAACAAATAAATGAGCTCTTGCTTGCTCACAAGTTTCTTAATGGCTGTGCTCAAATATCGTGGAGTTACACAGGAAAACCAAAACAGATCTCTGACTGTTGGTTGGCCTTGTTTGTTAGTGCTTATACATTCAGCACTTGCCTATGTAAATATAACAGTTTCCATTATAAGTAAGTATTTGCAAGTTCATTAGAAAATGTTTTTTAGCTACGCAGAAATTTCAGTTTGTGGTGGAAACAATGTATGTTTTCATGTTCAAATCTATCACGCTGAATTGCATTAACTTTCACTGGCAATTCAGAAGAGAAAGGATAAATAGTTGTGATTGGTTTGAGGAAAGAATGCTGTTTTTTGTAACCCTTGTAGGTACCACTGCCCACAGTTGTGAGGGAAAGGAAATGGAAGAGTGGAAAGGCAAGGCATCCTGTATTGGGGACTCAGGAAGTTGAGACCACCTGGGGCTATTTAGCGTGCATTGGCATTGCTGAGTACACGCCCCTTAGCATTTCGCTTCTATCGAAATGCGACCGCTCAGCCAAGTTTGCTTTCGCATCTTTCTGGTCCGCATTAGAGCACTACTAGAACACCGCAGCAGAAAAATAAGGGAGAGTTGTAAGAAGAATCAAATAAATAAACCGATAAAGGCCAACAGAGAGAAAGGCTGGAATCCATCAGTGACGAGGTGCTGCTGGCAGATCACAAAGCCATAACTATTTTTGAACCGCTTTGTTCTGAACCGATAACGAATGATATTGTTTTCAGTTCAGGTTCGCTCGGGTTCAAGTACATTCCGAGAACATTGGGTTTTGGTTAAGTTCCAGCCAAAATTCTGGTTCGGGTACTCGGGTTCGGTTCGACACCCTGGTTAGAAGTGTTGCTTCACGGCTGTTATGGGTTTCTATTTTACTGTGTAAGGCCTGTCAGGTCTGTGATCTGATGTACCAATACTTCTCCATATATATTGTGGGGATGGCCAACGGCCCGGCTTGAGACTACAGACGACGACGATGATGAACTGCATGCGTGTGGTGCTCGGGCGCGCGCTGGCGTCCTAGCCTGGGCCAGGACTAGCCTAGACGCGCTGCTGGGCACGACGGCTCTCAACTGGCCAGGACTGGCTGCTGCGGGCCGAGACGTGGCAATCTCCCACAATGGCGCCCGCAACGTGGGGCCCCGGCTGCGTTCCGGGAAGGACCGTATGTTCGTATGGGACGCCGCGTCGCCCGTTCCGCCGCACATGAACGAACACCGCCCAATCTGCCTGGTGACCTCTGCGAGCAATGGAGTGCAGCAGACGAACAAAGGCGAGTGGCTACGTCGGCCGTTCTGCAGTTCGTACAGAAAAATCCATTAGTTCCGCAGACAAGCATGCTGACGTCGCAGCCCAGCATGCTGATAATATAATCTCCGCAAAAGAAAAGGCCGCTGGCGAAGCCAAGACGGAGAAGTCGCCGCAGTAATGGGCTTCAGCTGACATGTCGGAAGACGACGACGTGAAGAAGGTCCAAAAGACGGACCACAAAGGCAAGAAAGAAAATGGGTAGTACGAGGAGGGCGCCGGTGACGACGATGGCGGTGATGACAACGGTGATGATGCAGTTCCGGATGGCGAGGTCTACGACGAGGAAGGGGACGAACCCGAGGGAGATGACGATCCTGAGGACGATGAGGAGGATGATGCGTAAAGTGGCTATAGTAGTGGGAGTCTGCAAGGCGGATGACGGTCCAGAGAGGTTGGCTGGGCCGACATGAAGGGACTTTTACTTGTTGGCGGCACCTTCGACGTCCCGATGCGGCGGCTTCTCACACCCTCCCACGTGTTGCTCATCTGTGATGGCTGGCCGGCAACCGCAATCGACTCCACGATTGAGCGACTACACCCACCGGCTGCCTGCTGGGTGCACTAATCAGAGAGGTTGGCGATGACGATCAGTTGTGCTACAGCGCCAGGGTTCGGTTTAGGTCCCGCGTGTTCCTGCAAGACCTTATGCCCGGCGCTGTGCTACCTGGCCTCGTTCGCCACCTCGCTCGGTGCCCCAGCTTTCGAGGCTCTACCGCTGGTGGGGGTGTCGACAATTTTGCGGGCCGTTGGGGACCAGTGCCATCACGACCACGGAGGGAGGGAGAGTGTGAGGATGGCCAACGGCCCGGCTTGAGACTACAGACGACGATGATGACGAACTGCGCGCGTGTGGTGCTTGGGCGAGCGCTGGCGTTCTAGCCTGGGCCAGGACTAGCCTAGACGCGCTGCTGGGCACGACGGCTCTCAACTGGCCAGCTGGCCGGGACTGGCTGCTGCGGGCCAGTCCCGCAGCAGCCATATAAATTTCAAACTGGTTTGACAGGTAATTCTTCATCTGTGCCAGCTTCAAAATGGCATATATTTAAGCCTGCATTGACAGGAGATAGGTGGCATGTATTTAGGAAATGCCGCAGATGTACTAACGCCCCAACTGGCTGTGCTACCAGAGCCTACTAAAGCTTTGTGTGTTTGTGTACAATGCTTATGGAATGAGAGGCAGCGTTAAAAAGCTCAACTATAGCAAGTGGTATACACAATTGATAGAGGTAACTAACTCACATTGCTATAAATCTAGCTAATAAAAGTGATGCTGGCTAGGATGTAAGTGTACAAGGCAACAGAGTTTAACCCACTTATAACAGTATTGGTTTTAACTATATATTGGCTATAAGACTGATGAGCTGCTGCACCATCGACTTTTGTATGTTTTCATATGAACTTACCCTCTTACAATTCCCCCATGCCCCATTGTTGGTTATAACAGTGAGGTCTGGCTGCTGGGTGTGCCCTGCATTGGTGCCAAGAGGTAATGGAATGTGAAATCTTTGGAATGAAAAACACCAGCCACTGCACGCTTGCTGTTGCGCCCTACCAAAGGCAGCCCACTGTTGTACAACGGACAACGGAAACCAGCTTTTCCTCCAGGGTCTTTCTGTCCCTCTTCCATTCCATTACCCTCCAACATATGAGTCCCAATTTGAGACCTTGCCCTTTATTACTTTCTGAAAAAAAAGTAATAGAGTATTGTTGATAAGATAGTGTAGTGCTAACAATATAAAATTTAAGCCTATTAGTAGCATTGCATTTAAAAGTTCATTTATTGTACATACTGCTATTTTTACCAAAAACAAATACCGTATTTACCCGCATAATTTTCGCCCTCGCATAATTTGCATTCCCTGTCCCGCCCGAGCCAGCTCGCCAACCTGCGCGCAGGACAGTTTAGACAGCCATGTGCCTGTGCCCCTCTCTACGCAGGCCAGCACAGTCATACGCAAAAGGGGCTGTGAGTGCGATGTCCCTTTTACCAATTCTTTTCTCTGGAAGCGCCCCGGAGCCCAAAGTACGGTCGCTGAAATAAAAGCACGCAAGTGGGGGCGACGAAAACGGTTGAAGCAGAGATCAAACGCACCCCCCGACCCATTTCCGTCACTCGGAGGGTGCATGCAATAACATCACCCCAATCGGGATGCCTGCCGTCGAAGCAGAGGGGAAATGCCCAGCCCGTCTTTAACAAGCAAGAAAAGAGAAGGGGGGAGGCAGTCGCTCGTCTGCCGAGATAGTGCTGGCGCGCACTATCTCGGCAGCCATCAGCGGGCGGCTCATGAACCTTTCTACCTGCTGCGCTCTCTATGCAAAGACTGTGAAAAGCATCCCTGGAGCAGCCGTATTCTCTCACAACAGCGTTTTGGTGTGTTACGTGGGATCATATCCAAAAGAGTTGCGCGCGCCTTAATTTACACGTTATTTCAAATGTGTTCGCGAAATCTCCCCATAATTTGCGCACCCCTTTTCGGAGCTCTAAAATCCCCAAAAAAGTGCACAAATTATGCGAGTAAATACAGTAATGTTAGATGTTTATCTCAAATACTCAAGGCCTTCAGCAAGTGGGCCCCTCCCAAAAATAATTCTTGCCTATGGGCCTGCCTTTCCCACTCACACAAACACGACAGCTCTGGGTTCTCCTTCTTTGGCTTCTTGTCATGTGACTGTGTTATACCACTTATCGGTTCTAAAATTGCAATTTCCATGGCTTTCATTATTGTTATAAGTGGGTTTGATTGTAGTAGTATGCCAATGTGACATAAACTGAAATTGATGAAAATGAGAGTGTTTGCATTACTTAGCCCTATATTGTTGCCTTTTGTTTCGTGAGCACTGTACACATGCCGTATTTACTCGAATCTAACGCACACCTTTTTTTCGATAAAACGGGTCCAAAAATCGTATGCGTGTTAGGATCGAGTGCTAACGAACGACACCGCCACCATATTGCCGTTGGCATCAAAATGGCCGCCTCCTACGTGCTTCGGGCGCTTTCAAACGGTCACTGGGGAAAAAGCGAACTAGCGGCGCAGCGGTCTTTGGCGCACATAGTTTCTGCAGTTTCTATGTCGCCGCCGCTCCCGCACGTAACGACGCCACGACGCACATGATGCGTAGGCCAATGATACTCGCCGCGCCGGCCTGGCCATCTTGCGCCAACCAAAGTTGCTACGTTGCCGATGCAATCTCCCAGACAGACAGCCGCACCACCTTTCGGTAGAGTTCATGGGTTGCCGTAACAGGAGAATAGATATTTCCTGTCACCGCACGCAAAGCGGCTCATCATTGCATTTGTCCTCATATCTGTGCTGAGCCTGAGCCTCTCAATCATGCACGCTGCTTGAAGTCCAAGATTGCATTGCGGCAATCTCAGAGACCACGCTCCGACCATGCTTAGGCTTAGTTGCGCAGTCCTGGCATGGCAGCACGCGGCAGCGGGCATGGGGGGACTGCGATAGCATGGACGAATGCAGCACTGTGAGTAAATAATGTTACCGCCACTTGCACATAGCTAGGTGCGGCAGTTTTATCGGGACGCAGGAGTTATGAATGGGCGCGCCGAACGTCTTTGACATGCTGTGGATCAAGTGAAGCGGGAAAGCCACAGCACGGCTGTTCGTGGGACTGCAGGTGTTCAGAGTTGGCGGTACATTTATTATGCAAGTGCGTTGATTACTAAGGAATTTGGTTTTTTTTCCGTGTCACAAAAAATGGGTGCGCGATACAATCGACGTTTCACTTTTTTTTTTTACTAGAAACGGGTGCACGGTGCAATAGAGGGCACAGTAGAATCGAGTAAATACTGTACACAATCCTGAGTGTTCTTGATTATATAGACCAGAGCACGCCTGGTCTCGCACCCAGGCGCCCGCATGCCGTCGAAGGCAAACCGGTTTCGAGGGTACGCGAGCAGACGACGGAGCCGAGCTGCCACGGCGGACAGCACGTATGCAGACGCGTGTATCTCCGGCAAGTAAATATGGCAAGCATCAGCTCTCAGGCTCAGAAAAAGTATCTGCTACTTCTGCATATGTGAAGGTGTCTGGCTGCTACTGCGTCATTTACGGATGCCAAAACAACCAGCGCTAGAGGAAGAAATTGTTAAGCTCTGTCTGCGACGAGCACAACGCACCACCGGAACCCTGCCAGTGTGGTCTTTTCAGGCGATTCCAGCCATAACGAACAATGCCGAGATTTGCCGCCAGTGGTACAATGCAGTGAACAGGGAAAACTACGAGCTCGGGAACCCAGGGAAAATGAGCAGATGGGTGCGCTAACGTTATTATTCTACCGCGACGCTCAGCTATTTGATTTTACGAACGTAACCTATGTAACACGCAGGGCCGCTCTGAGCAATTTCTGAACCAGAGGTGAGCACTGAAAGTCGTTTGGTTTGTCCAAAGAAGGAGGCTTGAATACACTAAAGAGACTAATCTTTTCATTTTTTTCCTTTTTCTGACCCCGCGGAGACTTACAGCGCTGTGTCGCGGCCAGCGATACTCGCAGCTGGCGCACTGCATGATGAGTCGTAGGAAACTGGCTAGTTTCATACAGGTCAGCATCATTTGCTACAATGAATACCAGAAAATAAATCTCCTGTTCATCATGGAGAATGTACACACGTTTATATTAACGACGATCATGTGTCGACACAGGTGCACTTTCAAAGCTTCTGTCATTATGAGACGGTGTTGCAGATATCGTCCGCCACGAGTTCATATGTTCCTCTTGTTGAACTCTTCACATTTCGTGCGTGTGTTACGTAGGGAAGAGTTTAAAGTGGTATCTGTCTGCTGCGTAGCAATAATGCGGTTGCTTTTAAACGTCGGCTTGTTTTTGCAGCCAGTTTTTTATCAAAAATTGTGGTGTAGCAGTTGTGGTTTCTAACAAGCGAAAGATGTTGCTATACTGGACGATGCAGCACTGTTGGGGACGATCATTGCGCTCTGTCACAGTGCACCGCAACTCTGCAGATCTTTTAGTGAATGAGCGCTGAAATATTGGGATCGAAACAATATCTGAGAGCCACGGCGGTGTGTGGCCTGTAGCCGCTTGCCGACGCTTGAACACATGTGCCATGAAAAATAAACATTTTGCCGTCCCAAGTGTCACTGCGCTTCACACGAAGCCAGCCCATTCTAAAGTGGTCTTTGCATCCTTTCCGCACTACCATCGGTGTCGGCACACCTGTGGACTTTTTTTGCTATTCCCTTTCCGTTGTTTCTTTCCCAACTAAAATTGCTGTTTTGCATAAATAGCGTTGATACCAATCCTTGCAAGTCGTTCCTCTTTAAGGATCACGCCTGCACGGGCCAACTCGCCCAATATAGTTACCGCCCAGAGAGAAGCAGGCAGTCCGTGCAAACCTCAGGACATTCATCACACCTGCACCTGTAGAGCTTGCCGTGTTATGTTTTGACTGCACATGTAGTGTAGTGTTGCCGCTGCACTTCTAAAATTTCTACATTCTGGTTTAGCAACTTCCGATATTCCGTGGGCTTAGATGCTTGCTTAGTTTATTTGGGAGAGGGAAATACATCTTCACTAACTTACAACAGTAGCTGCTCTACAACAGGAGCGACATATCATCCAGCGGGGGTGAAAACATCACAGCAAGCGGCGCCAGCTCACCTTCCTGCCTGCGAGTAGTCCAGCAAGGACGTTCAAAAAAACTTATTTTTTTTTCTCTCTCTCACACTGTTGTTTCATAATAAAATTTATCCATTGATGCCCTCAGTGCAACAGCGTAGGTGGACACACCTAGCATCTTTGAGACGCGCGTGGTAAGTAAGCTAAAATCGCATTAGAACTGTGTAGCAACAACCTGAAGGAACCTGTGTGTGGCAGCTCAGCGCATTGTTTTGCCGCGCGTGCAATAGGTGGCGTGACACACAGTCCAAATATGGCGGCACCCATCGAACTTGCTGTGTTCTTGTCTATATGTGATGCCTTCTTTTTTTTCATTTGTTTCTTTGTTCTGTTCATTTTCTGAAAATACTAATATTTTACACTACCTGCGAACGTGTTATTGAGAAGCCTTGGTGCTTATTGCTTATGTAATAATAACCCTTTTTTACATCATGAAGCTATGTAGATGCTTTGAGCACACATAATGCTGGTAGCAGACGTCTGCTCCTTTTTTTTCTTCTTTTTCTACGTCAAGTTTTTGGAATTGGTCCACCGTGGTAGCAGAGCAGGTAACGTGCCACACTGCTAAGTTTGAGGATGCAAGTTTGATTCCCAGCTGAAATCCAAGGGCACCCATTAACTTAGAATGAGCAAACGCTTGGGCGTATTTGTCGTCTGTGTTAACCTTTATAGAATACTGACACATGCATTCGTTTTGGTTTGTTTACGGGGAGTGCCTTCACTTTTTTGTGACGTGCAGTGCAGGCTGCACTTATCATGCATGCTGCTTCATGAATGGTGTTGATTGTTCTACAAACTTTACACACACAATGCGCACATTTGAGTGCCTCCTAGAACATCAATGATAATATTAGAACACACTGGGATGAATGTACAAAAGTCTACACGTCACCACTGATCAGTTTATCGTCGACCGATTTGTTCAAGCCGCTATGATCTTGCTAAGCGATTTGGTTTTCCTTGTTGAGCATAGCTTTGCCCAATAAACAGTTCGACTGTCAATGCTTTGAAGTCTGCTGCGTCCTTCATCGTCATGATACATGACAGTATAAAAAGAAGAAGTACAGAAAATAGTAATGCAGACACGGTGCTAACTTCCAACAATTGTTTTATTTTTCAAAGTAGTGTGCGTGTGTGTGAAAAGCAGTCAGCAGTGCACGCAGGTGCATATGTAGAAGGTTAGTACATTGAAACACCAGAGACACATGTGCGCATAAAGAAATTCAGATATAAAGTAAAAATGATTGTAAAATATTAGTTGCAAGATCAAGAGGTCATGCACGAGTGCCACACACATGCATCTCAGATGTTTTAGATGTATTGATCCTGTACAAATGTGCCTGCATGTACTACTGACTGTTTGCTCATACCTATATATACTGCTTCAAGAAATAAAGCAATAGAGGTTACTCAACCTGTGAAATAGCCTTCTTGTACAGCAGAAATTCATGCACACTGGCGGAGGTGCATATCCTCACTGCAGTTATGTGCATTGCAGCGTTTCGCTTGTTCAGCTTTAATGGGTAAAGGCCTTGGGTAGTTCAGCTTTTGTGAAAGCATTTGCAAAAGTATCTCGCAACAAAGTATAACGGAGCCTTGAGAGCGTGAAGGACTTACTGGAGGGGCTACGTGCAGGTGTCTTCGGTAGCCAAGAACATGCCTGCCAGCATACTCTCTACACTGCACCTAACAAATGCAGCCCTAGCGGGTGTTGCTGCCATTGTGCATGAACCTTTGCTGTGTAGAAGCACTGCCTTCGAGCTTCTGCAGCACGTCTGTTAAAAGTTAGCACTGTGTCCATGACATTCTTTTCAGTCCTTGTTCTTTTTGTTCACTACAAAAGTTAACCATATACTTACATTTGCGTGCATGTCAAAGAGCCCTAGGTGCTCGAAATTAATCCATTTTCCTCAGTAAGCATGCCTTATAATTGTACTGTGGTTTTAGCATCCCAGGATGTGTGTGTGTGTGAATGAAGAGAGAGAGACTACTACATGTTTTTGTTCAGAAAACCAAACTTCTCTGGAATTATAAGATACAATCTACATTGTATAAATAAATGTGTCTTTTGTGTATGTTGTTTACTATGGTCATTTGTAAAGTGTTCTAAAAACAAAAGGCGAGATTTTAAAGTTGTCTTATGAAGTGATTAACCTACAAAAATAATATCATATTTACACGATTGTGAGTCAACTCAAATGTAAGTTTAACCCCAAGCCCCAAACTGCAGGTCAGAAGAAAAAATTGACTTGCAGTACACGTTTTGTATTTGATTGTTAGTCAACTCCCAATCATTGGATATTAAATTTCAACAAATTGGGTCGACTTACAATCATTTAAATATGGTAACTTCATTTTTAAAATCTGGTGTAGGAACTGAACAGTCCTGGCAATTTTTGTCACGTTCGTTCTAAAAGTAAGAGATAATTCTTAAAACCCAGTCCCTGCTTTAAAGCTAGAATTTTGCTTATAGTATATACCATATTTTCATGATCTTAAGCACACCCCTCCCTATTTTGGAAAAATAATTTGGGAAGAAAGGATTGCCTGTCAACCTAAGCGCCCCTTTTTCTTTTGATGAAGAGTGTGTAGTCAATGCCAAGCGAGTTCACTCACTGCCAATCTCAAAGACCACGTCTCGTGTCCTGAGGCCACGTCCATGTCCCTCGACAGGGTTCACACGGGTCCTTGAAACCCTTGACAACCCTTGAATCTGAAAAGTTCATATTCAAGGCCTTGGGAGTCCTGCAATTTTCAGAAACCCTTGAATTTCTTGAATTTTTATTTTTGCTAAGCATTCAGCTATTGTACCACATAGCTTCAACTTTCCCGAAATAGGCAGGTCCTATGGTCAGTAAATGGAGGTTGGGCATATTGCTCTCAAGTGTGAACGAGTTGTCTCATAGTGCACCTGCCTGAACAGAACACTTTCAACTGTAACTGCAGATACTCTTACCTGTCAAGTTCTGTGCACATTGGCATATTGAGAATGTCCTGGTGATGCAGCAAGTTCTGCTTTTCTGGCTCAACATTGGGGAATGTGTGGAAGTTGCAAGAAGGCAGAGTTGACCTTCTCAAATGCCCTTCCTTTTTTATTCAGAATCATCATCACAACTTTTGCTGTGACCCATGACCGATAGCTGAGGTCAAATTTGCATTTGCTACTGATGATTCTTAAGGCACTTCTGACACACTTTCAAACAGAGAAGCCATTCATTTTCTTTTTGGTGAAGCACATTGAGGGTATTGTCAGAAAATTGCTATTAAAGTGTCATTAGGTCCTCTGTTGCCTGTTTCAAGGGAGACGAAATGTCAAGGCCCATGTGCTATGCAATGTCAGTGCACATTAAAAGGGCCCGAAACGCATTTTACGCACATTGACTTTATTGTACCTTTGCTTTGTGTGGGACTTGATGACCGAAACACCAGTGAAAGTGGCAAAATCGAACCGTATTATATTCTAATTTGTAACTGAAATTGGCTTCCGCACTAACTGCAGCGCCATACATCAACAGTTTTTCCAAGTGGATGTGACATCGCCATGCTGGCTTTGCTGCAGGTTCTGATTGGCTGGGAATAGTAGGAATAAAAATATGCACCACACATGCTTACAATGCATCGGATATAAGAAATTTCAAATTGTGAACATGTTTTATGCTTGCTAAAGCTACTAAAACATACAAATTTGTGCATTACAATTTAATTTTTCTTGCAACTGACACAAGGAGCGCTGTGCGGCCCATGTGGTAGTTGTGTTAGGAAGGCCACAGAGGGCAGCACGGTTCCAGTTCTGAAAGATGTAAGCCGTGTTTTGATTGGAAGCAGCGTGCACGTCTCGGAGTGCCGGTACCTGCCGTCTGTCTCTATTTTGAATTTGTAAGTTGAATAACTCGCGTTTGCCTACATCAATCTCGAAAATTCTTTTTGCATTTACCTCAGGACAATACACAGAACCCATTTCAATGCAAAACTCAGCAAGTAAAATGTGGTTTCAGGGCCCTTTTAAGGAACCCCAGGCAGTCGAAATTCCCAGAGCCTTCTGCTACGGCGTCTATTATAATCATAGCATGGTTTTGGGACGTAAGACCTCAGCAAATCAATCAGTCAATCTGTTGTCTCTACACCAGTGAAAAATCCGCTGGCCTGATGAAGCTTGACTGAAAATTTAAACCATGTGCTACATGAGCAGGTAGCCGTTAATCACACATCCCAGCAGCTTCTGAAGAGCAACTAAGTGTGCATGCAAACTGCATTTGAATTTAGGATGCATCGCAAGCATTTTCTTCTAAGGATCACAGAAATTATTCTGAATATGCGCCCTTTACAGTGTATCGTTCTGAGAGGCCTCTCCTCGCTATACCTCAAGTAGATATGCCATTGAAGCCAGATGACTTGTTGAGAGACAAGTTATCATGTGGAAACCTTGGCTCTCAAATGCTCCCTATTTTCGACAATTTCTCATCATTTCAAGCCTCCATATTTCCCTGAGCATTTGTCACATCTGTGATATTTCAAGGACAATGTAGCTCTTTAAAATCCATGCACAAAACATTGAAAGACCTTGAATACCCTTGAATTTTTGTCATAGAAACCTGCATGTACCCTGCTCTTGATATCTTCAATGGGATACTGAGAGCGGCAGCTCAAGTAGGGCAGCGGACTCAAGTTCGTGTGACAGTGAGTGGGAGAGACCGACTATCACGCATAAGTGGTGATGGGTTCACTGTGTGCACCTATTCTTCTTTTTATTGTTTGCAAAATAAAAGATGATTTTTTTTCACCCATCTTGTCAAAATACTGTGAAAGAGGGTGGAGTATGCAGCCAGTTTTAGGTTTTTTCAATCTGAGCACCTCCCCCCTCATTACTAGTATCGAGATCTCAAAAAAAAGTGATGGGGGGGGGGGGGGGCTGCTCTCCCTTGTTCACAGTAATACAAGTAATTTCATTTCAATTTATTTTCATTTCTTGCGATACACACAAAAAAATCGAGAAGGCCCGAACAAAAAGTGAAACTGTGTTCACTAGACGGGGATTCGGGCCCCCTTTACAAGGCATATGGTGTGACACTGCATCGATGAAGGGAGGAAAAAAAATGCACTCGTAATGCATAAGTACAGCAATAAGACATCCTGCGCCTCATGCTACAATTATGGCATGTGTAGCATGTGAAGGCACCACACGTCACATTTATGAAACAAGAAAAATACATGAAATATTCTTGTTTACAGAACGAAGGAGAGAAAAATAAAACATCATAGAAACATATGTAAACTAAAAGACAAGAAATGCACAATTTTTCGCAGATGGGCACTACTGAATGGATACAAAAAAATTTCTTAGTGTTTTCTTACTGGTGGATTCAATAAATATTTCATGTTCTATCAGGTAGTTTAAAAGTTTTGGCAGTCTATAAGAAAGCATCTGCTCGCTCATATTTTGTTGACTGTATGGAATAGTCCAGTTTTCAGGGTTATGTAAAGGATAAGGGTGAGTTTTTT
Organism: Hyalomma asiaticum; assembly: GCA_013339685.2. Lineage (NCBI taxonomy): Eukaryota > Metazoa > Arthropoda > Arachnida > Ixodida > Ixodidae > Hyalomma > Hyalomma asiaticum. The sequence goes on from CM023481.1 coordinate 214,087,504, forward strand.
TATTAAGTTGAGCTAATGTATGTAGTGTTCCATCAGAAGATTTCAGGCACTGTTTGTATCTGAGGGCTAAATTGCACACGTAGAAGTTTTGAGCAGGAATAATGCAAAAGCATGTAAACAGTGGTCCAGTATGTGCTCTATTAGTGTTCTCCAGCTATATGGCGGATAGCTTTTTTTTTTTTTTTTTTTTTGCAGTACGTGTAGTCTGTTGATGTTTACTGGCACTTTCTCAATAAGCTCATACAGAAGTAGAAGTTTCTGAGGTTTTCTTATTGTAGCAAGTGATGCATTGTTGCAGATGGATTGCACTGTGTTAAACTTACACTCAACTTTCTTGAGGCCCCACGAAACCACTTAAAACATCCCAATATGCACTCATAACCGCTCTTTTCCTTGCAGAAAAAGCAAAGTAGCACAACAGACAAGTCATATGCAGTTGGAACTCTAGCAGAAGCAGCCGAAGGTTTGGGTGAAGTAGGCATTGCCCCATTCTGCCGCCCATTGCTACAGGTCTTCCTAAACGCAATGCGTGACAAAGACGGTGAAGTACGCAGCAACGCTGTTTTTGGACTTGGTGTACTCATCCGCAATGCACCAGACATCCTTGAACCGTATCCTTTCATAAATTTACTTTTCTTTTCAGTGTATAGGGCCACTTGTTGTTTTAGATAAATGGAGTGCGAATTTTGCTTCTTCATGCCATGCAGTTAGCAGTGTCTGAAATGAACACAACAAAAAAAAAAAAAGTGTGAGCCTTTGTACGGTGTTTATATACTGAGTAAGTACCATGTTTAAGCCTCTAGTGTTTCACCTAACTGGGCATGTATCATGCTTTTGATAGCATGATGACAGTATATTCACACAAGGTTAGATAGAATAATTTCAAAAGTTTTATTTTGTGTCTTATGCCGCTGTTTCAAAAGATTGCTCAGTGAACCCATTTTCAACCTCAGTATGAAATTAATTTTGGTTCAGTAATGGTGATATGTTTGCTTCAGGTGGTCTGTTTGTTGATATTTGTTGCTGTTTCCCAAACAGCAGCCTTTTACAGGATTTCAGCATCGTGCAGCTGCTAGTCTTCCTCTCAGCGATGCTTCCTGTGCGTAAGATTGCAGTAACTTAAGTATTCATAGCTAGGACATTACACTGAGGGCAGTGTAGCTGCTGATGTTCTCAGCCAGCCACTGTTTGGACTCATGGGCCCTATTGTAGAAATTCTATTATGAGGAGCGACACCTAATACAGTGGAACCCACTTATAAGAATATTGAAGTTGCAATGTTATAGCAGGGTTGCATGAAAAAAAAAAAAAAAAATCTAAAGGGACCCCAGAGCTGTTGTGTATGCATGAGTGGGGTTAGGAGGGGTGGGGGGAATGGCTAAAAGCCTCTTCCAACCCTCTGTATGCTTTGAGCACAACAATGGCCAAAGATAATACCCTGAACCAGCCCTCAGCTGCACTAAAAGAACACCCCTCCTTTCCTGAAGTAGTGTTAGCAGAGCTACTTAAATCCCCACCCTCTATTTCACAGGGCAGAGGGGATAGCACTGAGGGCTTGCTAGGAAAGCTAGTTGAAGTTCCTCAAGGAGAGTTTTGTAACATTTTTGTGCATTTATCACCATGAGTTTTGTAACCACTGTCCTTGTTAATTGCCTTTTGGGATGGGGCTCATGTTTGGGAGGGTGGCACAAGGGAAGAGGGACAAAGAGACCCTGGAGGAGAAGCTGGTTTTTATTGTATAACTGTGAGGCAGCCTTTTGTAGGGGCAAAAAGCAAGTTTGCAGTGCCGAGAGTTTGTTCCCTTTCTAACACAGGGTTGGTCTAATGCTTGGTTGCTAGGCAATGTGATTTTATGGTCATATTTTGTGACAGGACAAATTACGAAAAGCTTACACAGCTCCGTTGTTAAAACATATAAAAGTTGGCAGTGCAGCAGCTCATCATTGTTATAACTGATATATTGTTATGACTAGTATTGTTATAAGGTGGGTTCAACTCTATCCTTGTGTACAGTAAGCCTGACATGACGCTGCCACTTAAAGCAGCTAGACAGTGAATATTATTGGCTGTCCAGTGTTCTTACTCATCTTATTCTTATCACGCTAGAGAAATTCGGCTACCTTAAAAGACATTCGACTGCTGGCATCACTTTTTTTCTTTGTCACAGATGACTTTTCGTCATGGATAGTGGCCTCACCTTGAAAACAAATTGTTTTGGCACACAAGAATGTGATGATTTCCAAGCCACCCTGACCACTACTGAGTCTGCATGCATTTCATCTCTTGTGCCAGACTGTACACTGCTACTCTTAGATAAATGTGCCAGTAAGGTGGAAAATGGGACAAGAACAATAGAATCATGTCAACTAAGTTAAGCACCTATAGTCGAGTGCAACTTATGAAGTCCTGAGTGGCCAGGCCCACATGACCAAAGTGCAGCAGCCAGTTGCTTCTGCGACTTAAGAAATAGTCCTGCTCAAGAAGTCCTGCTCATTAAGGCTTTATATCTTGAAGGCTAGATTAGTAGAGTTTGTGGGATCGGAATGCTATGAAACATGCCTGTTTATGAGACAACGATCTCACCTTTTTCAGTGTACGTTCACACTTAGAGTATGCTTCGTCAACTTGAAATCCGCACCAATCCACATTAATTGATGCTATTGAAGCTGTGAAACATCGCACAGCCTGTTTTATACTAGGAAACTATCATTGTACAGTGAGTGTAACAGAAATGAAAGCAATCCTCAACATTCTATTAACTAGCACTTTGTCGGAAGCAAGCTTCCATTTCACTTTTTCATAAAATATGCCATCATAATGTCCCTCTTCACTTACTCTTCATTCATCCATCACCTTTCACATCTGCTCATCAGGATCATTGCCATAAAGTCAGTGTAACCTTCTGTCATCCTGTCTCAGTGTAACCTTCTTCTCAATGTCATTTCTTCCTAAAGCCTCTGTTGACTTGAACAACTCACCTTCAAGTGGTGAGCATACAGTGGAACCCCGGTTTTACATCCCCCAGTTTTACGACGACCCGCATTTTACGACGGATTAGTCCGGTCCCGGCGAAAGCCCTATAGACACAATGCATTTAAAACCTCAATTATACGATGCGATCTTACGCCGAACCCGCGTTACACGACGATCCACGCGAAGCAGGGTGACCAAACGGTGAAGAAAAGGGAAGTGCCCGTGGGCATCTTTCGTTGCACCGGCTCTTTGTCACCCCTGCGCATGCCGAGCGCTCGGGAAACTGGTTCGTTTCGGCTTTCCGCTGCCGTTTGTTCGTCTTCCCCTGACCCTCCCATCGGCACCCGGCGCCGCGAGTAGCGGCATAGAGTGGCGCGGTTATCTTCCCCCATTCCTTTCACCCTTTCCGACCAACCATCTCTCTCCCGCTCTCCTGCGATCTCCCTCCTGTGATAACGAAAAGCGAATTGGCACACACAAAGGCAGACATCGCGGCGACAGCCACGAAGCAGGTGCTAACCCTAACCGTAGCAGACGACACACAGAGCAGCCGCTGGAGAAGGCCACCGCGTCATCACGCACAGCAGCCAGTAGCGGCCTCACGTTCCCCCACTCTCTCGAAGAGCGCGCACTCGGCGCAATCGCAGCTTCGCATCCAAGCGTGGGATACTCGAATGCCCCCGCGAGCCTCCAATCATGCGCGAACCATGCTTCCACCACGCCACCGCCACTCCCGCCGACGCCGGTGGGAAAAAAAAGCGCACGACCCTTCACGAACAAAACAAAACCAAAATGGCACCGGTCGGTTGAATGGTGCGTGAAAGGCGCCCGCTTGAAGTTGTGCTGTTTCGGAGCGTGTTTGAGCGGCACAGCAGCTGCCGTTGCTCGTAATATATTTGATATGAAGTAGTTTTAGGACGAATTAGGCGCTGAAAATTACAGGAGGGGTAGTTTATGACACATACAGTGCAAATATGCGGTTTTCCGAAAAGCGTGTTTTTCGTGATTTTTCGACTTTCAAAGGCCGTGACCCCCCTTAAGTGTGTGCCATATTTCGCTACGGCTGTTGCGAATCACGCCAGTGGATTTCGGTGCACTCCAAGGGCATAAATTTTTCTGTTCGGATTTTACGACGCCTGCATTTTACGACACTTTTTCGCGGTCCGGAGAATGTCGTATAATCGGGGTTTCACTGTACGTGATACAGTTCTTTTGAAATGGGCTTTAGCTAACATGATCTAGCACTGCACAGTTTTTGCATTTCATATTTCTTGGTTTTTACATCAGTGCTAGCTTTTACTCCTGTTTTTTGTTAAAATTGCTAGCTTGGCGTTTGTACATTAAATATCTCGACAGCGTATTAGATCGAGTGTTTAAGCTAACCTGGTGTAGTTCTGCATCTCCTACTGCTTGATGTCGGTGATACTTCTTATATATATATATATATTCTTTTCGCTTTTTACTAAGGTTACTACTTCAACATTTGTATAAGTTTAAGCATTTGTTTTTTTCCTGCTCCACATTTTTCTTATTGATGGTATTCTTTATTCTATTGTTCTTGTCCTCCACTCTATAAATGTACTGTATGTACGTTGAGGGTATGATAAATAAATAAATGCACTCTGCCATCTGGTGCAAGATTGGCAGCCACTGACTCATGTTAAAGAACCACCATTAGGTTGCAGTGGCCTCTTGCAGTAGAATTCTGTTTTCAGACACAGTACAGTGCCACAGATGCTTGCTCGTACTGTTCATCACTGCTGACATGAAACATCACAGTTTGAAAGCATAAGTGGCCATATGCTTCATCAGTGAAGTCAGCAACCATCCAGCATATGATGCCAGTCTAGACTGCCCACCGTTTGGTGCAAACTTGTGTGCTTCCACCTTTGATGTGCTAAATGTTGCAGCAGACTTCTAAAGTTGTATTCAACTGTAGTTATATAGAACAATATCACTAATGCCAGCCTAGACTGCCCACCATTTGGTGCAAATTTGTGTGCTTCCACCTTTGATGTGGTAAATGGTGCAGACTTCTAAAGTTATATTCAACTGTTGTTACATAGAACAATATCTCTAATGTTAGTGGTGGTCTGAAGCTATAATTTCAAATTAATTAGTTTGGTCACCATGCTGTTGTAATACATATTTCTTGAACTTAAGAACTAGTGAGTATCCAACATTGCTGGAAGCTCTCTCCACGATGCTAGCACGTGAGGACAACAGGCATGCAATGGATAACATCTGTGGTGCTGTCGCCAAGCTCATCTTGGTTGGTGTCTCTGTTGTGCCTGTCAAACAGGTAAGTTGTTGAAAACAAGCTTTTGCTCTCACATTTTAGTGTCACCAAAACAAAATGATTACATTAAGATATTTCACCTTTGAAAAGATCATTAACTGTTTCCTTGCCACTGATAAAAAACATTTTTGTTCAGTGCCCCACCACGGTGGTCTAATGGCTATGGCACTTGGCTGCTGATCCGAAAGTTGTGGGATCGAATCCTGCTGCTGAAGCTGCATTTTGATGGAGGCCAAATGCTGAGGCCCATGTACTATGTGATGTTGATGCACGTTAAAGAACCCCAGGTGGTTGAAATTTCTGGAGCATTCTAATGCAGCATATCACATGATCATATTGTGGTTTTGGGGTGTTAAACCCCAGAAATCATTCAGTCATTTATTTGGTGAATTAAGTATTCATATCAGGGTGGTGTCTTTTTGTTTTTTAATCAGCTTCAGCAGTCCAGAAAACTTGATTATGGTCTCTTATTCATTGTTCCACGTCACTTTGTACTTAACACTGTAGGTAGTCACTGCAGAACACTGCCACTGCAGCATTTCGCATTCTCTTGGCATTCATCATCATGATGCCATGATCCGCTATGCTTTCTATCTATGCAATAAGATTAATCATTCCATTTTAACACGAAACTGCTTTATGCCAGTGTCCACAAAGACCTCGTATGTCATTTCCTGTAATGGATATGACGTAGTAAAGTATAAACGAGAAGTAAAAACCAGCAGAGAACTCTTCGCTGGTGCAGTCGCACTGTGAATCAAACTCACGACCACCCATTCCATGACGACAGGTGCCAAGCGCTGTACTTACTGCGCTATTCACGCACATGCTGAAAGTAGTAGTAGTGATTTTAGATGGGAGAAAGGTACTATTTTCTGCCGCCTTTGTGGGAGCACGGCTCATCGTCTGGGGAAAGGGAGTTTGGAAATGAAAGAGGGTGGGGAGTGAGTGCTGGTCACATGCTCGTCACTGATGGCTTGAGGAGTTGGCTCAGTAGTAGCGTGCCTCTGCGAAGTCCACCAGGCTCTGCAGAGCTGGTAATTGAAGGTGGCATGAGAATAGTAAGTCATTTATGGCGCTGGCAGGGAGACCCTGTTGACTGTAGGTGGTACGGACCATTGAGCACATGCTGAAAGGTATACAAACGTGCCTCATATTCTTCCGTATCAGCCTTTCCCCTCCCCTTACACATACATTCACCTCCATGTGCGCACATCTGCGGCGGTGTGGCCATCTAGGAGCGGTTAAGTGAAGTCTGAAGTGTGGCACTCACAAGCACTTAGTTATTGCTTCCATAATCGCAGTGCAGCGAAGGAGGAGAAAACCTTAATTTAAAAAACAAAGAGAGAGAGGTATAGCCTTCAAGGGGGAGTGCAGTCGGTAGTGTTCCTATTCCGGGACCCCATTGGTACAAGCCAACATTACTAGATACGTTTCAGTTGTTAAACTCTCCTTGGGAGCAGCGCGAGAAAGTGGCCCCTTGCCATCTCCTTTCACAAAATGGCGCTGCTGCTCTGGTCAGCCCGGTTGGCTGCGGAAGCTTTGCAAGGCAGCAGCGCTGTGCTGATGAAATGCCTGTTATTTGTTCATTTTTTCTTGCACTGCTAAATGTTCAAACAACATCATTTTTACATTTTGCATTCTGTAAAAAGCAGTTAATAGGTGAATAAACAGGACTGAAATGCTTTTCGTTCACCGCATGTTGTTTTATGTACAGTGCTCGGCGATTGAAACGTGATACTTGGACCGCATGCTTTCCTGCATATTTTGTGCTACTGGAGTGTATTGGGAGATCACAGAGGGACCACACTGAATTGTAATACTTTGAAAAGTATCTCGTTTTCATTGAGGGCCACAACAAATCAGGTCAGTGTCCCCAACGCAAAGGGGTGGCGTAGAAAGCGTTGGTAGCAGTATGCTGTGCACCAAGTATCACGCCTGATTCATTGAAGACTGCACATATGAAAAAAAAATGGACTGCTACAACGCACGGATTGATGCAGCTAAGCATGCAGCATCAATATTCACAAAAGACACACTTTCTTGCTAGCTGCGGCTACATTATATCTGCTTCCTAAGCTACAGTGTGTATCCCTCGAGTATATAAAAGCGCATCCACATAACAATGAAGAAATTCAATACCCGACATGTACGCGAACATATGCTCTGCGCAACCAAAAAGGATGAGGCAGCACTCTTCTGAGTCATCGAAATCTTTACAGAATGTATGTGTTAGGACGTGGCATCAGACGCCGCTCTCTGTGTGATGAGACGCAAGCGAGCCACGTGAATATGACGTCACCTGTGTGCTACTATATATCGGGACGCACAATAAACCTTTTGTTCTGTTGCTGAGCGTCTGCCTCCGAGTCACGTCCATTGCAGTTGGCGACGAAGACGGGTAGCGAACCAACGCAGGCCCGAATGAGGTGTGTAGTGCAATCGCCATCGGCATCGGGGAGTACCGTCTGGGTACAAGTGCGTCATGGGACGAGTACGTGGAGCGTCTGGAAATGTACTGCAAAGCGAACAAGCTTTCCAAGGATGAACAAAAGCGTGTGGTTTTACTCAGCTCCTGTGGAGAAGAAACATACAGTCTCCTCATGACGCTGGTCAAACCCAACAGGCCTATGGCTGCAGCCTACGAGCAAATCAAGAAAGCGGTCCGAGAACACATGCATCACAAGCCATCAGTGCTGTACGGAAGATTTTTGTTTTACAAGCATAACCAAGCACAAGGCGAAAGCGTCGCAGACTGCGTGACAGCACTGAGACAATTGGCTGAAAACTGCGGCTTTGGAGACAACACGCTTCGTATGGACGAGATGATGCGCAACCATTTCGTCTTCGGCATCAGCAACGAGGCGATGCAGCAACGCCTACTGGCACAAAGGGACCTGACATTTACTGCTGCGTATGACATGGCTGTGACAGCGGAAGCAACTCAACGACAGCAACGAGAAATCAGGACACAGAGCCTCAGAGACGCTAACTGCCCAGGCGACGCGTCCATCCACGAAACGCGCCCAAAGGAACCAGCTGCCTCCAGAAATGGCGTCTGCTACCTCTGCAATGGTGCGCACAGTTCTAAAACTTGCAAATTTCGTTATGAGGCATGCCACTACTGCAAGAAAAAAGGCCATATTGCTAGGGCTTGTCGCTTGAGAAAAGAATCGCCGTCAAGGCTAAGTCAAGCTCCGGCTCAGAAGCCAGGGAAAAATTGGGCACGAAAGCAAAGTCAGGCAAGCAGACCGTTGCACAAAGTGGAAGAGCTTTACTCTGTTTGTGAAGCTCATGAGTCTGAAAAGTTTAGTGCAACTGTGCTGATCCAAGGGAAAGAGGTGCAGATGGAAGTAGACTCAGGAGAGCCTCATTCACTGGTTAGTCAAGAAACGTGGCGAGAGGTTGAAAGACGCGCATGCAAAATTCCACTAGTCAGTACGGAACGCAGCTTGTTACTCTGACGAAAGAGCCACTTGAGATGCTGGGAAAAGCAATAGTCGAAGTGAAGTGCATTTCAAAGAAAAATGTGCAAAGTTGCCATTACTAGTGGTGAACAAGCAAGGCAGTAGTCTCCTTGGAAGAAGCTGGTTTAAGGCTTTAGGAATTAAAGTTTGAGGAATAAAGAAAAGTATATGAGGAGTCAGAAATGCTTGAGCAATTTCAAGAGGTCTTTGCAAATACTCTTCCCAGTGCACATTGATCTAAAAAATGAAGCACAGCCGGTGTTTTTGAAGAGCAGAGCAGTGCCGTTTGCACTTCGCGATCACATGGCAGCAGAGATAGACAGGCTTGTTAAACAAGGTTTGCGGGAGCCAGTTCAGTCTTCTTCGTTCAGTCGTGAGAAAGTGAAATGGTTCCGTACGCTTGTGCGGTGATTATCGCAGCACGGTGAACAAGGCCGTTCAAAGTAGCGTCTATCCCTTGCCCACAACTGATGAAATGCTAGCAACGCTAGGGCCAAGCAAATATTTCACGAAGCTGGATTTGGCTCAGACCTACCAACAGCTTGTTGTGGACGACGCATCAGCTGAAGTCCTCACTGTAAACACAATGAAAGGCTTATTTAAAGTGCGAAGGCTTCCTTGTGGCATTTCTGCAGTGTCGTGGTTGTTTCTGTACACTATGGACCCATTGCTTGCAGGAATATCGGGAGTCAAATGCTATCTCGATGTTATCTTAATATCAGGAGAGTCGCTCAAACAGCATGCTGAAGGCCTGGAAACAGTGGTCACCCGGCCAAAGAACGCACATCTGCAGGTAAACAAAGAAAAATGTGAATTCCGCAAGACAAGCATTGAGTTTTTTGGGTCATGTGAGTGATGTCACATGCATTCATCCGTCTATGAGCAAAATGGACGCGATCCTGAATGCACCGACCCCGTGATCAAGGAAGGAATTGCAATCGTTCCTTGGGCTCATTAATTTTTATAGCTGATTCCTAAAAGGAAAAGCTGAGGTGGCGGAGCCACTTCACCGCTTGCTGGACAAGAATAATGTTCGGAGCTGGAATAGCCAACACAACCAGGCCTTTGTTGCCCTAAAGAACTTGTTGTCGTCGGAAGTAGTTCTTATTTGGTATGACCTGAAGCAACCGATTGTTCTGTCATGCGACGCGTCACCTGTTGGAATTGGAGCCGTCCTGGCTCACCGGTTACAAGATGGCACAGAACGCCCATTAGTATACGCATAAAACGCTTGGATCAAGCGAACGAAAATATGTGCAAATTGACAAGGAGGCCTTAGCCATCGTGTATGGTGTAAAAAAGTTTCACCAGTATTTGGCTGGACGTAACTTCATAATTACGACTGATCACTAGCCTCTGCTGGGATTGTTTAACAGAGAGAAACACATTCCAGAAGTGGTTTCCCCAAGAATGCTTCGTTGGATTCTACTTTTGGCTGCACCTTGGAATATCGACGAGGTCCCCACAACAGCAACGCTGATGCATTAAGCCGTCTCGCAGTACCGGGACGCGAGGACGACACGCAACCACTCGGTGACATGCTGCTGTTGGACGCTGTGAAGTATCCACCCTTACAAGCATCTGACATCACGGAACTTACGAAAAGGGACCACATTTTGTCAACAGTGAATTACATTCTCTCTGGCTGGCCGACAGATTATGAGAATGATTTTGCGGCTTTTGCAACGAGGGAAGACTGAGCTATCTCTGCATCGGGATTGCATCCTCTGAGACAATTGAGTGGTCATACCTCAAGAAGCAAGCGATTATGTTCGTTTGTTGCACGCAAATCATCCTGGCATGACAGCTATGAAGAGTCAAGCAAGATCGCTATGGTGGCCAAAAATGGGCAAGGAAATCAAGGATTTTGTTCATCACTGCAACAGATGCCAAGTAAACCGTCAAAGTGATCCAAAAGCACCAGTTCACTTCTGGGTTAAGCCAGATCAGCCATGGAGCTGGTTGCACATCGACATTGCTAGACCAGTACAAGGCGAAGTTTTTCTCGTCGTGGTGGACACATTCTCCAACTGGGCAGAAGTGGAGATTATGCCATCCATGAAGACTTCTGCTGTAATCTCGGCTCTGTGCGCACTGTTTGCCACTCATCGTGTTCCAGATGTTATCGTTTCCTACAACGGAACTGCATTCACGAGCAATGAGATGCAAGCGTTCCTCAAGCTTAACGGCATCCGCTCTGTGTTTACAGCACCTTACCGCCCTGCTAGTAATGGAAGAGCAGAACGAATGGTGAGGGAGGTAAAAGGAGCGTTGAAGAAACTGTCTTGAAACGACATTCGGTGCAAGATATCCTGCTTCTTGTTCAAGCAACATACCGCCCCCCCATTCAATGACCGGAAAGAGCCCGGCAGAGATTATGATGGGCAGAAAATTATGCTCAGTATTAGACAAGATGCACTCAGTCCGTCAGCACACTACCTCTGACGTGGTCGTGAAAGGATTCAGAGTAGGGGATTCGGTCTATGCCCGAAACTTCGCTGCAGGACCTCGATGGAAGAGGACTGAAGTTATCAAAGTGAAGGGTCCTGTTTCCTACATTGTTTGGATGGCCAATGGCGACGTGCACCACAGACATCGCAACCAACTGAGGCGCGCATGGCCGATTGAGAAATCTTTACAGAATATATCTCTCCGCAAAGGCCTGCCTCATCCAGGTAATCTGACTCGCTTTTGTTAGCTGTATAGCTGAGACAACTTATAACATAACCGCTTATAGTGCAGGACCAGCTATAACGTGGTTTTTTCTGACCCCCGTTTATGCTCCCATAGAACTTAATGTATATTGGAACAACTATACTGCCGCGGGTATGTGCCAACGCAGACAAAGCTGACGTTGCACGCACTTTTGGGCTGATCGTGGCGATGAAGAAGACGTTCGGTTCTCTTTCTGGACGAGCAATAAAGTGTTTTTGCTTGTGCTTCTTCTGTGCCTCGTTGATTACGCGTCGTTACACTGGTGGAGGTGCTGGGTATCCTTCATGCTTAGCACCCCTTCGCGGAGCGGACGGTCCAGCCCAGAATCGCCATCTCGCGTCGAAACACCGGTTCACCGGTTCAGTCGTCGCCTGCTCGGCCTGTCGCCCGAACCCTTGCAAGGAACTTCGCGAGCTCAACCGCCTCAGTCGACAACGATGGCCACTGCAGCCCATCGCAGGTAACACTGCAGAACCCAATGGTTCCAGAGAATTTTCATGGTGATGCCTTTGAGGACGCTCAAGACTGGCTAGACCAGTTCGAGCGCGTCGCGAAGTACAACAATAAGACCAGATCAGAAGACATGCTCGAACGTGGTATGTGAACCGGGAGAGGAGCTTTGCTACGTGGGACGATTTCCGCACACAGCTGCTTGAGACTTTTTCCACTATTGACAGAAGGGAAAATGCGTCTCCTTGAATCTCGCATTCAGAAACCCAATGAGAGCATCGCTATGTTCACGGAAGACATGACACGTCTTTTCCGAAGGGCGGACCCCGACATGCCAGAAGAAAGAAAGCTGCGGTATCTGTTGCGGGGCGTGAAAGAACAGCTGTTTGCTGGTCTGGTGAGAAATCCGCCAACAACAGTAGCAGAGTTTGCAAAAGAGGCTACGTCCATTGAACGGGCACTCCAGCAACGATACCGCCAGCATGACAGCTACTCGGCGGGGAACACTTGCGCACTGACTGTGGGTAACGACAGGCTGCTGCGTGACGTCATAAAAGAGGTTGTGCGAGAAGAGCTTCGGCAACTCGGATTCTCTATTGCGCCTGCGGAACCGGCATCATCTTTATCTCTTGTAGCTGAAGTGGTCCGCGAAGAAGTCCGACAAGCATTTGCATCGCCAGAGGGCGATAACGTGCCGCGGCGCCTTACGTATGCGGAGACAGTTAGCCGGCCAATCAACGCAACTTCGGCGGCGCTGACAACATCAACTGGGCCGTCGCCGATGCTGCAAACAGAGCCCGTACCGCACCCGTCGACCTTACCAACTCCGTCAATCACGCCGCCAGCGCAAACAGTGCCGTATGTTCGACATGCGGAAGCCACTTCTCGGTTCCGTAGAGAGTTGAGCCCAATCTACCAGCGTCGCAAAACCGATGTGTGGCGCACCTTTGACCGCCGACCAGTGTGCTACCATTGTGGCCAAGCAGGGCACGTCTATCGGTATTGCCCCTATCGTGTTGACGAATGCGCGAACGTTCCTGCTAACTCTGGCTATGCTCCCTATGACCGTCGATGTACCTGTAACGACGCTTACGCTTCTGAGAACTTTCAGCCTCAAAATACAACGACGCCCCGATCACGTTCTCCTTCGCCATCTCCTACTGCGCGCTACAACTCACCGACTCGCCGCACTTTTGCCGACGTCAATAGGGGCAGGTCCCCTAGCCCGCGACGAGGAAACTAGACGCAGCGACCTCCAGGGGTGAGGTTGCCAGTTACCGAAAGTCTCAAGAGCCCCCGTTTTCGACGAATGACGACTTGACGCAAGTTCCGACGACCTTGAATACGCCGATTTCAACTAACAATACGACGAATGGACCTACTAAAGCCGTAAATGATGTCGTTAGCGCCGACCTGAGAGTTCGCATTGATGGCTACGAAGTTACCGCTCTTGTTGATACTGGCTCACATTTTTCAATTATCAATTTACAACTCGCCGACAAACTAAGGAAGGTGAAGACGCCGTGGCGCGGGCCAAGTATAAAAGCTGCTGGAAGCCAGTTAACGACACCTGTTGGAAAATGCACGGCAAGACTGTTAATCGCCGGTTCAACCTTTGTCGCTACCCTCGTGGTTCTTTCGGAGTGTTGTAAAGAGCTTATACTGGGGATGGATTTTCTGGTTGAGTACGGTGCGGTGATTAACATCCGCAGCCGGAGCGTTACGTTTGCCACGAACTCGGATGACATCGCCCGTGAGGAACACCAACGACGTCGCTTACGTATTGCTGCTGACGACGTCATACTTCTGCCGCGGAGCTGCTCCCTCGTACCCGTGTACTGTGACAGCTTGCAGATTGCTACTGGCGTCGCGGAGCACATCAAGACGCTTGAATTGAATTGTGGCGTCTCCTTTGCCAGAGCACTTATAAATTTAATCGATGGAAGAGCTGAACTCTTGCTGACGAACTTTAGTAAGGAGCGTCGACGCATCGTTAAAGGCACTGCTGTTGCTTATTTTGACAAAGTAGCACAAATAGAAGACTGTCACTTAGCGCAAGAGGCTGTCTCTCTAATTCCCACAGCTGCGCCTCTTGTAGGCGTCAGTCCAACGTTAAGTACAGTCAAGCGAGAGCGTCTTGTCGACCTCATCAATCAGTACCGTGGCTGTTTCTCATCTTCCTCGAGAGTTGGTCAAACGCCGCTCACCAAACACCGCATCATTATTAACGACGACGCCAGACCAATTCGACAGAATCCGTATCGTGTGGCCCCAAAGGAACACGAAGCAATACAAAAACAAGTGAAGATGATGCTCGAAGATGGCGTCATTCGACCATCCAATAGTCCATGGGCATCCCCTGTAGTTTTAGTGAAAAAAAAGGACGGTAGCCTGCGCTTCTGCATTGACTATCGAAAGCTCAATCAGGTCACAAAGAAAGACATTTACCCATTGCCGCGTATTGATGACTCCTTGGACAGGTTACGAAACGCACGCTACTTTTCGTCGATGGGCCTAAAAAGCGGCTATTGGCAAATAGAGGTGGATGAGAGAGACCGTGAGAAAACCCCATTCGTGACACCCGACGGACTTTATGAATTTCAAGTTCTTCCCTTTGGGTTGTGTTCAGCGCCAGCGAACTTTCAGCGTCTAATGGACACTGTGCTATCCTGACTCAAGTGGCAAACATGCCTGGTGTACTTGGATGACGTCATTGTCTTCTCAGCAACGTTCGACGAACACTTGCAACGACTGAAAACAGTTTTTGAAGCGATACGCTCTGCCGGTCTGACCTTAAAGCCTGAAAAGTGCCATTTTGGTTTTGAAGAACTCCACTTTCTTGGTCACGTCGTCAGCAGGCAAGGAGTCAGACCTGATCCTGGAAAAATTGCTGCAGTCGCCAATTTCCCGACCCTGTCAGACAAAAGGGCTGTATGACGTTTTCTGGGCCTCTGTGCGTATTACCGACGGTTTATTGCGAATTTCTCACGCATTGCATGGCCCTTGACACAGCTCACCAGGCAAGACACACCTTTCACGTGGGGCGAAGACAAGGAGCGGGCTTTTCGCGACCTCCGACAACGCATGCAAACGCCTCCTGTGCTAGCGCACTTCGATGAAGACGCCCCGACAGTAGTGCATAAAGACGCTAGTAATGTCGACCTAGGTGCGGTTCTCGTACAGTGGCAAGATGACAGCGAAAGGGTGATCGCTTACGCCAGCAGAACGCTGTCACGAACGGAGGCTAACTACTCCACTACTGAAAAAGAATGCCTCGCCCTCATTTGGGCAGTTCTGAAGTTCCGTCCATATTTGTACGGTCGGAGTTTCACCGTTGTTACGGACCACCATTCGCTCTGCTGGCTTCTGAATCTGAAAGATCCTTCAGGTCAGCTCGCACGCTGGAGTCTTCGACTCCAAGAGTTCGACTTCGCTGTCACTTACAAGTCGGGAAAGCGGCACGCCGATGACGACACCGCTTTTCTGGGAATCGTGGACACTGCCGATCTTTCACGCCAACAACTAGAGGACCTTGAATTGTTGCCGCTTATTGATTACCTGGAAGGCCGAACCAACAAAGTGCCAAGGTTATTCGCAAGAGGGCTGACATCGTACTGCTTGCGCCACAGAGTACTATACAAGAAGAATTTTTCACCTAGTGGCAGCAACTACTTACTAATCGTACCATCATCACTTCGAAATGAGATCTTACACGCCTGCCACAACGAGCCGACTGCTGGGCACTTGGGCTACACTCGCACGTTGGCACGAATTCGGCAGAATTACTACTGGCCAAGACTTGCTCCTATCGTGAAGCGTTACGTCCAGACATGCCTCGATTGCTAGCACCGCAAACCACCGTCCGTCCAGCCGGCCGGCTTACTGCACCCTGTGCAAGTACCGTCCACACCATTTGCACAAGTCGGTATGGACTTTCTGGGACGCTTTCCAGTGTCTACTAGCGGCAATAGGTGGATTATTGTCGCCACAGATTACGTCACCAGATACGCCGAGACAGGCGCTCTTAAACGGGGAACAGCGGACGAGGCGGCACGATTTTTTCTGGAGTCCATCGTTTTAAGACATGGCGCTCCCGCCGTAGTCATCACGGATAGAGGCACAGCGTTCATGGCGAAGTTTCTGGACAACGTTCTACGGCTGAGTGGCACAGCCCACCGGGAGACAACAGCTTATCACCTGCAGACAAACGGGCTGACGGAGCGACTCAACCGAACACTGGCTGACATGATAAGCATGTACGTAGACGTAGATCACAAGAACTGGGACGACATTTTATCCTATGTAACTTTCGCATACAACACAGCTCGTCAAGAAACCACTCGCAAGACACCTTTCAGTCTCGTTTACGGCCGTGAGGTTACAACATTAGACGCAATGCTTCCCCATGAACTTGGTGACAACGAGATGACTGCTGAAGAAATCCTCCAGCGAGCGGAAGAAGCTAGGCAGCTTGCGCGCCTGCGGATCCACGAGCAACAGGACCGCAACGCTAGGCGCTATAATCTTCGCCACAGACCCGTAACTTACAACGTCGGCGACAGAGTCTGGGTATGGACACCTATTCGTCGGCGTGGGCTCTCTGAAAAACTCCTGCGCAGATACTTCGGGCCTTATGTAGTTCTCCGACGCATCAGTGACGTCAACTACGAAGTCCTTCCCGACAGCCCACACTGTTCAAACCGCCGACGGAACTTGCCCGAAGTCGTTCACGTGCTTCGTATGAAGCCGTACTGTGAAGATTGACAAGCCTACACAGTCGTTCTTTTGTCGCGGTTGTGTGAACTATCATCGGGACGATGATTTTTTTTCAAAGGGGGAAGCAATTGGAACAACTATTCTGCCGCGGGTATGTGCCAATGCAGACAAAGCTGACGTTGCACACGCTTTCGGGCTGATCGTGGCAATGAAGAAGACGTTTGGTTCTCTTTCTGGAGGAGCGATAAAGTGTTTTTGCTTGTGCTTCTTCTGTGCCTCGTTGATTAAGCGTCGTTACAATATGCATACCGCTTACTGTGCAGCTCCGTGAGATGAAAGACCGGTTGCAATGCGGCTGCCGGGAAATCCGCGGACAATGAGGTAGCAAGCAGGCTTTACAATGGAAGTGCGCTGCACGAGGAGAGCGCAGCAAATCGCCATGAAGGAGGAAAAAAGTGCAGAGTGAAGGAACAAGAAGTGGAAGGGAAGAAAAAAAAAAAAAAAGGCCGCGGCAGCAGCGCGTCGTGGGCATGCCCTGTGAGTATAGGATTGATAGTATTGCCAAGGCGACAGAGAATGCTGCTACGGCTGTTTGTCAGCTCCGAACGTGCACTCCGCACGAAATGCACGCCCGCGATCGCATGATGTCCGCGTTCCCGCTGTTTGGCTCTAGTTTTCTCTCTCTCTCTTTGTCTTTTAATCATTTCACGCGCACTGCCCCACAATCACCCCGCGAGCATGATTCCTTGAGCGCCCAATCCCTGTGTTGTCAGGGGCAAGCATACCGTGTGGCGCGCCGCCCTCGACTCCACAAACTAGGCCTACTGAGCGCTACCTTTGCGGTGCTGGCTGCACATGGGGTACTGCGGGTGACTGTGGTTCATGGCGGCTGCATTTAAAACACGACGAATCATTTCAACAACGGAAGCGGGGGCATGGATGGCAGGTGGACCACTTGAATGGCGGTTTGCGGTTGGTACAGTTTTGACATCGTGCATGCGTCAGAGACAACGAAGGATAGCTTGCAGTAATCGGTTCCCGTTTCAGCGCAATCCAGTTCCACTGGAAGTCAGCATAAACGGCGACGTCGCTTACCGCTTTTTCTTTTCTTTTTCTTTTTTGCATATCGCGGCCGCGGACTTAAAGGGGTACCGACATGATTTTGCGGCAGATCAAAATGTACATTTTTTTGTTTTCTAGTCATGTATTGTTAACGCCCTCCGCACACGGAAACCAGGAAACAGGTACAAAATATTTTAGTTTGGTTTTTGAAGTTTTCGTCGCCCAGCACTGCAAGCCAGCCCCAGCGCAATGGATGCTACGATGATGTATGAGCACAGTCTATTGAAAAATCGCCAAAATCGCTGTCGAGAGTCAGTGGATGACCGTGAAATTGTCGCTGTTTGCATGCCCCACGTATAATTGACCGCAGACGACAGAATTTCAGCGACGCTATCACGCATTGCTGTCCCTACGTGATTCAGACGTACGTCCGGCTATGTTGACACGTCACTAGGTAACCGCCCCCTCGAAATCGATACCGAAAGTGGGCTTTTAAGGAAGCCATATTAAAAATATATTCATTGCCTTGTGAGGCACCATGATACTCGTTTTGGGGTTCTGCACGCCAGTGCTTCCATTTACAGCAATAATACGAGAATGTCCAAAATTCGTGTCAGTACTCCTTTGAATCCTTGAAATATCCATTTTCTTTTTCTTTCTTTTAAGGGGGTGAAAGCAGCCCAGTCACGTGCTGTCTAACACGTGCTGCTACCTGCTCGACAGTTTTTACGCACGTGTCGACATTTGAAAATGTTGTTTTGGTGTTTTGTATAATGTAAGTCACGATTCCGGCTACTTACGTTATAGGCGGTCTATGCTGTATTCACAAAGCCCAGCACTTGGCGCTTCAGTGAACCTTGCTTAACATTTCTGTACTCAGTGTCGCAGGCAGCTCCTGGCATTTCAGAGCTAATGTCCACTATGCATAGTTCATATTCCCTTTGGGACATTGTGAGTGACATATCAACACAGAAATAAACAACGTCCTCTAATTTTGCTCTAGCATCAGTGTGCTCATTGCAAGCATGTTATGATGAGCTCCTATGCTCTAGGCAACTTATTAGTGATGCCTCAGTGGCATTGCGAAGAATACTTTGTTTTGACTTGTAGGCTTCTCTGTTCTGCTTGAATGTGTAGTTGATACTGACAAGCACAGCGTTTGCCCTAGCAAAAATGCTGATAGAAATTTCTATTGGTCCAATTAAAAATTTAGCTAGGTTATATAGGAAATCTACTAGAGTTCTATAGGTTGTATAAGATTTTGTTGGCACTAATAAGGACCAATAGCTGCCACTTATTGGTCTCTTATTTGACCAATAGCATCTGTATTTGTCCAGCTGCAGGTAGGTATTGGTTTCCTATTTGACCAGTAATATCTGTATTGGTCCAATATAGCAGGCAGCTATTCGTGTCTTTAGGCAGATAGAGGATGTATTGGGCAAATTGTCGATATCTATTTGCCTAATATTTGACCAGTAGGGGTTGTCTTGATTGGCTATTTATAGCACAAAAAGCTGGTATCCTACATGATCAGTGATATAGGCACAGCGGCTGACTGCTTTCAGTCACTTCATTGAGACGTGGTAAAGAGTCTTCTTCTAGCGCCCACTTATCGCGAGGTCTGCTGGCCACTTCACCATTTATGTTGTGGACAAAGTCTCTAACAATGTCTTCTGAACGAGAACGGAAATCTGGGCGAGTTGGTGATAATTCATATTGACCAGCTTATAGCGCAAACGGGGACGAAGACGAAGGAAAGACAAGGTGACAACACGAGCGCTGACTCTCAACTAAAGTTTATTCCAAGAAACGACACGAATAAATACACATGTTAACCAAGCTTCAACGAAGCGATTGCGCGTGTACAGCAGAGTCATCCAAGTGACGTAAAACTCCCATCACACGTGGAGCACCCACGTGCGTCCAAGAAAGCATACACAGAAGCAGGTAGAGTGAACACAAACTTTCAAATGAACCTATTCCCGCGTCATTCATGAAGGCAGGCTGCACTCCAGAAATTTTATTTCCTTTTCGCTAAGGGCAACAGACGGATGACTAATGCACCTTTCACCTTCTCTGATAATGAAGAGAGCCTCCATTACCTCTCTCGTAGTCTGATGACCATGCCAGAACAAACAATCTGTCTCCCTCGCCATCGGCTCACAACCGCAATCTTTGCAATGTGATGGCAGGTGCAAACCGCCTGCAGCCCTCAACGATGACAGATGTTCACTCAATCTGATATTTACACATCGGCCGGTTTGACCAATATATACACGCCCGCATGACAACGGCAGCCTGTAAACAACACGTGATTTGCATTTTACGTATCTGTCTTTTTGCTTTTTTGGACATTGCACGCAATCTTTACCAACACCTGAAAGCCTTTTATGCAGACGGGAGCAGACAGAAGCAAGTTTGTTAGGGGCCGATAATGCCACGCGCACCCCATATCTACTTCCTACATTCTTCAGGCAGTGCGAAAACTTATGCACATAAGGTACAACCACCGGTCGTTTTTCATTGCGCACATGTTCTGTCGTCTTTTTTGCCTTATTGGAACCCCTAACCCACCTGATCAACTTATGGCATGCTCTCAAAATTTCCACTTCTGGGTATCCGGCTGTCTGCAACTTTTCAATCTGGCTCAGGAAACTCTCCTTCAGGGAGTGGGTGCACGTCTTCTGGATCACGGCGCGCAATGCTGAGTATACGATGCTGGATTTCACAGTCTTAGAATGACCAGACGAAAAACTCAGAATCGCCTTTACAGATCGAGGTTTATATAACCAGCACAAGTGGTTATTCCTAAACCTGAGTCTAATGTCTAAGAACTGAAGTTCTGCGTCGACAGATAGTTCACGGGTAAACCTCAATCCTTTGCCTCATGCCATGAAAATCTTTAAAATCCTGTCTAACCTGCTATGGTTATTGTCTCGTTCCGTGATAACCAAAAAATCGTCAACATATCGGAAGACACGTAAGGCCAACCTACCCAACTTATGGGCGATCGCTGTATCAATGCGGCTAAGAAAAATATGGCTTAGGATTGGGGCCACCTTCGACCCGATACAGATTCCTGACTTCTGTGTAAAAACGTTCTCGTTCCATTCAACAAACATAGAACGCAAATAAAACGACAACATTTCTAAAAACCTTTCCACAGAAGTGCCACAGTTGTCAATAAACTTAACTTCATCACTTCGTCTTCATCCCCGTTTGCGCTGTAAGCTGGTCAATATGAATGTCTTCTGACTGGAAGTGCAAGTGATGTGCCACACAAGAGCCGAAAAGTTCTTTGTCGAGCCTCGGAATGGTGCACTCCCATTCAAGAAATTAAAGCGAGGGTGTGTCTTAGGCGTCCGTAAAAAATATCTCTCCTCGTTCGAACATCGGATCGAGTTGTAGCCACTCTTGCTCTCAGTCACAGAACACCGAGTTATGTTTGCTCATAAGGGAAGTGGCATTTTACAGGCACACAAATAAGAAACACGAGCAAAAAAACATGTGGCATGCAGCTGCACACATTGGCATCTCAGCTTGCTAGGCCCAAGAGTGAAACCTTGGGCCTAGCACCGCACGTGCCGTCACGTGGGCACGACAGAAAGAGGCCAAGTGCAGCGGTGGAGCTTGGCAACTGAAAATGGTATCTAAATGGTATCTAGTAACGTTGGGTACAAGCTGCTAGCTTAGCCCACCGGAGCAAGGCCTTTTGGGCCTGAAGGTCCGAGCAATTAGGTAGGGTCGCCTCCCACATATACTGCGGGCTGCCAAACTCAGCAGTATATGTATATATATATTAGCTTGTTCCTCATTGCACCTAAGTCCTTTTAGCATGCCTAAAAAGCCACAAAGCAAAATTGGGTTCATTCCTGACATTTTAAGCTCAGGTCGTGATTCTAATCTTCACAGCGGACAGAAAAGTTTCTCTCAAAAAAGTGCAGTTTTTAAGACCACTGATGTTGACAAAATGCTGCCAACATGCTATTCAACAGTGAAAAGTCCATAAATACAGTTACTTGAGAGTGCAAATGAATTTTTCATTGTGAGCATTCTTAAGAAGCATCATCGTTGAAACTACATCATGGCAAGCACGTGCTACAATCCATAGTTGTCTTCTTTTTCCAGATCTTTCCAGTGCTCCTTCAGCAACTTCCTCTGCAGGAAGACTTTGAAGAAAATGCAAGTGTTTTCCACTGCATCTGCTACCTGTATGGACTCAAACATGAGGAGGTAACAGCCTTTTTAATTTTGCTTTGTGTCAGTACATTGATTACATTGTGCATGTGTACACAAAGAAAGCACGTGGCTCATAGGTTCATGTGCTTATAACGTGGCATTCATTTGACAATTTACTGGTGCACTGTCTGGAGCTGACACTGGCATTTATTGCCATGCTTTTTTTATAGTACCGTATTTACTCGCGTAATTTGCGCACTTTTTTTCGCGATTTTAGAGCTCCGAAAAGGGGGTGCGCAAATTACACGGATATTTCGCGAACACGTTTGAAATAACATGTAATATAATGCAACTAGCGCGGTAACTCTTTTGGATACGATCTCACGTAACACTGCAAAACGTTGGTGTAAGAGAATACCGCTGCTCCAGGGAGAGCGTAGCACGTAGAAGTGTTTACGAGCCGCTGATGCCTGCCGAGATAGTGCGCGCGCCAGCGCTATCTCGGCAGCCGACAGCCTCGACAGCCAAGCGACACTACCCCCTCCCCCCCCCTTGCCTCACGTCTTTTCATGCTCGTTAAAGACGGGCAGGGCCTTCCCTCTCCGCATCGAAGGCAGGTCTCCCGATCGGGGTGACGTTATCACATCCGCCCTCCGAGCGACGGAGATAGGCCGGGCTCGTTCGATCTCTGCTTCAGCCGTTTTCCTCGCCCCCACTTGCATACTTTTATTCTAGCGACCGCCCTTTGGGCTTCGGGGGCTTCCGGAGAAAAGAATCGGAAAAAGGGGCATCGCACTCGCAGCCCCTTTTGTGTATGACTGCGCTCGCCTGCACAGCGAGGGGCGTGGCTGTTGGTCCGTGCGTGCGTGCTGGCGAGCTGGGAACGGGGAGCGCAAAATATGCGAGTTTTTTTTTTTTTTTTTTTTTTG
Organism: Hyalomma asiaticum; assembly: GCA_013339685.2. NCBI lineage: Eukaryota > Metazoa > Arthropoda > Arachnida > Ixodida > Ixodidae > Hyalomma > Hyalomma asiaticum. The sequence goes on from CM023481.1 coordinate 214,110,294, forward strand.
CAAAGCTGGCTAAATATTAGGGGTGCGTAAATTATGCGAGGGCGCAAATTATGCGGGTAAATACGGTACTTACAGCAATGCCAGATAGGACCTTTCCAGTGGCCATTTGAAAGAGTACTATGGAAAATGTGTGCTTTGTTGTGTCTAACAATTTTCTGTTGTTTATGTTGGCATAATCTCTTCATTGGTGCTACCATCGTTTTGCAACTGTTGTCTCTAGTGGATGTGTTAGCAGTTCACAGCAGAAGCAAGCAGGGGACCACAGACATGCTTTGCATGGTCTTGACCCATTGTGCATTGTTTTAGCTACGAGTGATTTGGTTTTGTTTAAAAAATGCTAAATGCAACGTGATGTTTACTGATCTGCTTGGTTTTTCTACAGCATTACAGGATAGGCTATTTATCCCCTTCAGCAGCCATGTGTACGATTGTACGCATTAATTTAAAAGGTGTATCATGCATTGCGTTGCGGTTCAAGTGGTGCGAGGCAGGATTTGCAAGCAGATGTGTGCGCGATTTCGAAGTGGACAAATAGCAATCATCTAGCTCAGTTTTGTTGCATATTGCCATAGCAGTTTCTCTCTCTCTTTTTTAAGACACCCCCATGTTCAACATCCTGTGTTTAGGGGCTCCACACAAGAACTATTAATTTTTGTGTGCCTTGAACAAATCTAACGGATAAAAAGCAGCACTTTCTCTCATTTGCAGTTAGAGTGAGCTTTGCAATCAAGCAAAGACGAGAAAGCACTGCACTTTAATGAAACCACTCAAATGGGAATGTTCAAGAAACGAATCTTCGAAACTACCGATGTTGCTCGCCTCATTGTAATGGTGGCACCTTGTAATTGTTAATCTTTACTGCCCCATTTAACCCCTATGATGGGGGATGTATAGTTTGTGCTCACAGAAATAACCTGACATTTTGGTGTGCATATGTGCATGGAATGTCTGGCACTTCCCTATGCCGTATCAAGTTTCTTTTCGTTTTTTTTTTTTCTGGAACCTATCTTTGGAGCCACTGTGACGCTCTAAAGTAAACAGATAAAGGGATACGTGCAGAACATTCGGCATATAACATAAAGTGAGTAGCTACCATTACGAGGGGGGGCCGCTTGATCTGGACGTCACGGTAATATACAAGAAGAGGGTTCCTAAGGGGGATTGGTACTGTTCTGCATGAGTAATAATCCCATATACCCATGTTTGATATTTCTGTATGCTATCTTGGCTTGATTGTACACAGGACATCAAGGCCTTTACAGGTGCATGTGCAGAACTAAAGAACTCCACAGCGAGACAGAGTGGTACCAGTGCTTGATGCTGGTTTTCTCTTCTCTCTGCACTATTTTCTCTGGCCCCATTGCATCATTCATTTCACTTCGTGCATCAGTTTACCTTCTCCTTTTTTTTCTATCTCTTGGGTTATCTTGTGAACACTTCACGCTGAAACCTCCTGCATTTCATTTCTTATTTTCTCTTTTGTCAAGCAAGTGGTCCATGAAAGAGAACTTCATTTGAGTTGGGTCATTCTTTGTTAAAGCATTTCATGAAATAATGTTGGACAATTTATGAACACCATCCACTACAGAAAATCTCAGCAAGGCTAGATATTTCCAGCACAACTTTTGTGTCTCTAATGCAGTGAAGTAATATGTAGTCTTTACAAAAATGTTGTGTAGTATGAAAGTTCTACATAGCATGCTGCTCTGCACCCTTAAAAAAGCTTTGATGAGGTCCTGAAACACCCTAAATGTCATTAAATTTATTGCTATGAAACCTGTACAAACCCTGAATATAGTGGAAATCAACATTGTTCCTGTTAAAATGCTCGCATTTTGTCAGCATTGTTATCAGAGTCAGCACGGTTGACTAGAGCGTAAATTTTCCAGTGGTTGAAGCGCAACATTGGATACCTGTTGCACAACCACTGCTGAAGCCAAGTGGCTGAAGTATTGCAGTGGTGTGCATGAGGTCGCAGGTGTCATACTAGCTGTCACAGCCACTTTCGATGGAGGTGATTTGTAAAAACTCTTGTGTGCTTGGATTTAGGTGAATCTTCACGCTTTTCTTACTCAAGATGTGATGGGCCTGTTCGCATTCCTTGTACCACTCCTACTGAAGACAAGGTGCTCTTGTCCACACAAAAATGGGTGTTCCTGTGGTGCCTTAGTAAATATACTCTGATCCTTTCCATTTAGTTTTCTGTGCCATCACAGATGGTGCACTAAAAAATAATACTCCCGAAACATTAAGTTTAGTCAAAAATGGCTTCGATGCTAGCAATCAACATTCACAAGTGACGTCCCCCTCTGTGTGAACACTTGTCCACTGCGGTGGTATGGTAGTTATGGTAAGTAGGTATGGTATGGCAGGTATGGTATGGTGCTTGACTTCTGACCCAAAGGGTGCAGGTTCAGTTTTGGCTGTGCTGGTAGCATTTTCAATGGAGGTGAAAATGCTAGAGGCCTGTACACTGCATTATCACATGACTGGGCATATTTGTTTTCATATTTTATTCCTTGCGTAAATGACTTTCATTTGTCAGTTTGGTTTAAGCACCTAGCTGTTTTGATTTAAAAGTTGATAAGTCTAGTTTTGTTAATTGCTGCTCAAAATATCATTCCTACCCATTTTGCAGTGTATACCACTATGAACAAAGCACTTCAGAAAAAGGGCACAAATATCTATATAAGATTTTTTGACACACAATCTAAAACACCCTGTATATACACTGCGTATACTCTCACACAAACACATGCGCACACTCAAGTTTTCATGTTTGTCTCTGTTGCAGTTCATAAGAAATATTCCTTCTATTCTTCGCATCATCCTCCGGGTCATCCACACTGACCAAATCACTGAAGGTTGGTTCATTTTCAGTTATTATAAACAACACAGTCTGAATTTTCTACTTGGTTTTTGTGCCAGCACTCCATGTTAGTATGGTAGAGCATGTTTGTCACATATTTTGCACTATTTCACATGGATAGGGTCACAGCCTGAATTAACATGTGCTGATAGTTGTGCTATATTCGGCTGTTTCCCATATGTAGTGGTAATTATTGCATTAGATATGTAGCACATCCAGTCACGGTCATAGAACCATTGGTATCCATTGGTCCTGATGCCCCTCTTGATGAAGTATGTTTTTACAGCGGAAGCTTGCAGAGCATGACAAACTCAAGAAGTACTTTCCTTCTAACTGTTAACGGTCTGGTGTCCACTGGTGTGCAACTAATGATGATAATGTTGCTATTTGTATCATGCATAAGTATCTTTGAAAGAGTTAGCAATGGCATGAATGACTAAACGAATGTTTTTTCCTCCACTGTCAACATGTCTACTCTTATTCCCCTCATTAACAATTGGTTAGAATCTCTTACACTGTGGTTATTGGCAAATTAACTCAGTTTAAATGTTAAGAAAACAAATTATATTGTTTTTGTTCGAATTAATTAGCCAACTAGTTAGGATCTTACATATTATTTTAATCTCAACCAGTCGAAAGAGTTTCTGAGTACAAGTTATTGGGAGTACATTTTCATGAGAATACGGTGGACGCATCATGTCAAATATATTAAACTTAATATAGCACAACTTATTGGCATGTTGAATAAATACCGCACATTATTACCTTTAAAACTTAAGCGTCGGCAGTATTTTGTTACTGTTAAATCCAGACTCTAATAATGTCTACTTGTTTGGGGTGTAACTTCAAATACCGATATGGAAACCTTATTAAGACTACAGAAAAAGTGTATTCGTATTATCCATCATAATCTTTCAATGTATGAACATACTTATGAGTACTTTCAGCACGACCGTATACTAAATATCAGGAATCTGAATAAACAAAAATTATCTGAAAAGGCATTCTTGGAATTTAAGGTAACTGTGAGAATTTCTTTTCGATGTACACGAATGCCACATCTGCTTACACATTATGACATAGGAACTTCGTTAAGCTGAACACAGGGATGAACTACGGAAATCAATTATTACAGGGAAAAATTCCTCATGTTCTAAATGACAAACATGCACTACTCGATATTGTGGAGTACAGTCGACTCTCGCTACAATGAAATTGACGGTGCGTGGAAAAAATTTCGTTGAAGCGAAAATTTCGTTCTCGTGAAATAAAAAAATTATAACTGACCTGAGTTGGTAGAACAATGACACTTTTATGCTTCAATTTAGCACACGGGACGTGGCATCACGGCAGTAGTCGGAAGGGTTCAGAAACCGAGAGTATACTGAAACCATACCTGCCAAGTTCGGAGAAACGGAATCCGGGAGACTTACGTATTTACTCGATTCTACCACGCCCTCGATAGTAACGCGCACCCATTTCTTGCGACCAAAAAAAGAAGTGAAACATCGATTGTAACGTGCACCCACGAAAAAAAAAGTCCTTAGTAATCAACCTTCTCACACTCATAAAACCAAATGGTGTACTCGCGCAATGAACGCACCCGCATAATACACGGACCGCCAACTTTGGACCCCTGCGGTCCCTCGAACGGCCGCGCTGTGGCTTTCCTGCTTCACTTGATCCGCGGTGTCTCGAAGGCGTTTGGCGCGCCGATTCATAACTTCCACGTCCCGACAAAAGTGCCGCACGTTGCCAGGCGTAGCCACGTGCAAGCGGCGGTAACATCATTTACTCGCAATGCTGCATTCCTCCATGCTGTCATAGTTCCCTCACGCTCACTGCCGTGTGCTGCCATGCGTGCTGCGCAGGCTAGCGCAGCTAAGCCTAAGCATGATTGGGGTGTGGTCTTATTGCCGCAACGAAATCTCGGACGTACTTCATACAGCGTGCACGAGAGGCTCAGCACAGATATGAGGGAGAAATGCGATGATGAGCCGTTTTGCATGCAGCGTTGGGAAACGTCTATTCTCCTATTATGGCCACCTGCGAGCATTACCGAAAGCTGGTGCGGCCGGGCATCTTAGAGATGCATTGGCGACGTAGCAACTTTGGTTAACGTCGTCGTTCGTTCGCACTTGATTCTAAGGCGCGTACGATTTCTGGACCCGTTTTATTGGGAAAAAGGTGCGCGTTAGATTCGAGTAAATACAGTACTAACAAGGGGGCGGTGCTTGGACCATAAAAAAAAAAAAGTTGTCGACCAGGAAGTGGGGGAGTTATTGCGATAGCAATGATATGGACACTGTTAGCGGTTTTTGAAGTCGCTGTCTGTACGAAGTCCAACTTGATAACACCACCCAGGCATCGTATGTTTCACGCGCGAGCAGAAGCGCACTAATGCTGGTGACGAACGTGGCTGAAGCAGAGATGAAACGACCCGGTGTCTCCGCCAAGCGAACTGAACAATGCGATAACATCGCACCGCGTGCGATGGCTGTTGTCGCTTACTTCTCAAGCAGAGAGGAAACGCTCAGCCCTTCTTTTGTCGGGCGGAGCACCCAAAAGGGGCGCCGGTGGAAGAGGGTGGTCGCGTGCTATCTCGACAGACATCAGTAGACGGCGTCGGTATACATTGGTAATCAACCACACAGTCAACATCGGCCGTTTCTGGTGGTGCCAACACGCGATTACGACTTTGTAGACGTATTTTTATCTTCTGAAACGCACCAATATGTTTGGGATTGTGTTTACTGCACAGCAAATCAAATTTTCGAGACTGGAATTGCATCGTCAAATTTCGTTGAACCAAAACGGCACAAAAAATGTGTTTGTTGTGGCGGGCATATTTATGCATTGACTCCTATGGACTGCTGACGGGGAGCCGAGAATTTTTCGTTGTACCAGAAATTTCGTTGAAGCGGCATTCGTTCTAGCGAGAGTCGACTGTATTCTTAAATTCCCGCAGCGTTTAGGAAAAATCAAAACAGTTCTTTCTTGGACAGTATTCTTTTTTCTTTTTTATGTCGAGTGCTACACAATTTCATGGATTCTGTGCCGTTTGTCTTGATAGATTTCTTGCTGTATGGTAGTGTATGTATTCATTTATATTATTTATATTATTCTTATTGTTTTATTGAATATTGCTGTTACTATAATGTATTGAACTAGATCTATATGTCATTGTGCCATTTTGTGCATTTATTGTTTCGCTGTCATCCATTGTTGTCTGCTGTACTCGTGGTGCCAGGAGCCTAGTCAGGTGTGCAAAGACTCGCCTTTAGCTCCAGCACCATGACAATTCGTGTATTCTCATGTATTCTCATGTATTGTCGGAATTGTTTAATAAATTTCAGCTAGAACTTTAACTTATCAAAAACCCTATGTTACCGTGTATGGCACAAAAAATGCCATGTGACCATAGGAAGCCCATAAGTTTGCCATAGCATGGCTAGGCATATATAATGAGTAGTCAGTAATTACTTAAGACAGGGTTCTCCCCATAACATTTTGAGCAGTGGACATTTTTCGAGTGGGCTGAAGGGTGGAGTGTTGAGGTGGTATAGTATGCGGTAAAGAATAGACGCTTCTGCAAAAACTAAAAACATTATTAATATTTCTGGTTCTTTGCACATACACGCACTACAGCAGGGACCATTTATAACGTAACCGCTTATAGTGCAGGACCGGCTATAATGCGGTTTTTTCTGACCCCCGTTTAACCTCCCATAGAACTTAGTGTATATGCATACCGCTTATTGTGTAGCTCCATGAGACGAAAGACCGGTTATAATGTGGCTGCCAGGAAATCAGCGGACAATTGAGGTAGCGAGCAGGCTTCACAAAGGAACTGCGCTGCCCGAGAAAAGCGCAGCAAATCACCATGGAGGTGGAAAAAGTGCAGAACGAATGAACAAGAAGCGGAGGGAAGAAAAAGAAGCCGCCGCAGCAGCGCGTCGCGGGCACGCCCTGTGAGGATAGGATTGATAGGACAAGGCAACGGAGAATGCTGCTACGGCCGTTTGTCAGCTCCTAACGCGCGCTCCACACGGAACGTGCGCCCGCGATCGCATGATGTCCGTGTTACTGGTGTTTGTCTCCAGTTCTTTTCACGCGCACGGCCCTTGAACCACCCCGCGAGCGCTATTTCTTGTGTACCCAATCCCTCTGTTGCCAAGGGCAAGCTTCCCGTGCGGCGCGCCGCCCGCAACCTCACAAACTAGGCCTAACGAGCGCTACCTTTTCGGTGCTGGCTGCAGATAGGGTGCCGCGGGCGACTGTGGTTCATGGCAGCTGCGTTTAAAATGCGGACGAATCACTTCGACAACGGAAGCGAAGGCACCGATGGCAGGTGCACCACTCGAATAGCGGTTTGCGGTCGCTACGTTTTTGCCATCGCGCACACGTCAGAGAAAACGAAGGATAGCGCGTGCAGTAATCGGTTCCTGTTTCTGAGCAGTGCGGTCCCGCTGGAAGTCCGCATAAATGGCGACGTCGCTACAGCGCCTTTTCTTTTTCTTTTTTGCACAGCACAGCCCCCGACTTAAATCTTTGAAATATCCTTTTTTTTTTCCTTTTCTTTTTTTAAAGGAGTACTGACACGATTTTGCGGTGGCGCAAAATATACATTTTCCATTTTCTAGCGATGTATTACTAACGCCCTCCGCACACGGAAGCCAGGAAACAGGTACAAAATATTTTAGTTTGGTTTTAAAGTTCTCGTCGCCCAGCACTGCACGCCAGCCTCAGCGCAATGGACACTACGATGACGTATGAACACAGCCTCTTAAAAATTGCCGAAATCGCTGTAAGAGTCACTGGACGGCCCTGAAATTGTCGTTCTTAGCGTGCCCCACATGTAATTGACCACAGACGACAGAGTTCCAGCGACGCTATCCTGAATTGCTGTCCCTACGTGACTTAGACGTGCGTCCGACATTGTTGACACGTCACTAGGACACCGCCCCCTCGAAATCGAAACCGAAAGTGGGCTTTTAAGGGAGCCTATTAAAAATATATTCATTGCGTTGCGAGGCACCGCGATACTCTTTTTGGGGTTCTCTACGCCAGTGCCTTCATTTAAAGCAACAATAGGAGAATGTAAAAAATTCGTGTCAGTACTCCTTTAAGCGGGTGAAAGCAGCCCGGTCGCACACTTCGAATGTCTAACACGCGCCGCTACCTGCTCAACGAATTTTACACACGTGTAGACATTAAAATATGTTGTTTTGGTTATAGTGCACCGCTTATAGTGCGGGTATTCGCGATTCCGGCGACTTACGTTATAAGCGGTCTATGCCGTGTTATATGTGCGCAGATGCCATTTTTTTGTTCTTTTGGGCACACATTTCAAGTGTCAATGGGGTCATTTGGAGCACTGGCTGGTGAACTTAAGTAGTGGGCAGTGTAACGAAGGAGTGGGCGGCATTTCTAACACCACCTGCCGTGGGTGTAGCCCTGACTTAAGCCTTAATAAATAATCCCCTCAAAGTAAGCGCTATATTTGGGTATGTGCCACACATGATCAGGGGTTCAAAAACATATTTGTGAAAGCGTCTTTAGCAGGCGATGTCAAAGACATTTGTCTTTATGTCTTAGACAACCGCATAAGGAATCTGTTTTAGAATTGTTATTAGTAGTAGTATAAGACATTTATTCAACCAGAAATTACAAGCTGGATATAGTGACCGCCTGGATGACAGCTCGACACTGTTCTTCTATTTCTTCAGCACCAAGCCAGGTAGCGATGGAAAAATGAGGAGGACAAGAATTCCGATTGCTGGGCAGCTAGGTAGTAGAAGAGACTGTCGGTTAGCTCCGCATATGTGGAGGGGCGTTTGGGACAGGAGGGATTAGATTTATCGCTGTAACAAAAGAGGCAAAAGGGAGTAATCAGTGCATCCATTTGGATGCGCCACGGAGGGCAGAGGCATTTTTTAAAATGGAGCTGGAGGTAAGCTCCCTCCTGCTGTAGCGCAGGGAGAGTCACCCACCATCCTCCAAGGCCCAAGGCCAGGGGATCAACAGTGCCTATTGCAAAATTCGGCAAGTGGGCTTATAGGCCAGCTCATTTCCATCAGTCCCCAAGTGCCCAGAGACCCAGCAAAGGAAAACAGTGGAAGGCTGCAGTGCAGAGACCATTTGTTTGGCCTCCTGTAGGAGTGAAGGGGGTAGAGCTTCCGTGTCCCTGCAGCGCACATGGCTCCTGCACAAGGAGGCGGCACCGTATGTCGCAGATAGCGACTTGGAAATTGGAGTCTAATGTACACTTTAGGAGAAAAGGGAGTGAAGTAAATGACTCTAGGGCATGGGTAGTAGCACATACGCTGAGAGAGTGCATCTCAAGGGTGCATATACACCCCTCTGGTGTGGGTTTCAGGTACCGTGAGGTGGGTTGGTACAGGGCATAGCCATAGGGACCAGCCGGTCATGCAGATGCCGCACGCCCACATGATAATGGCTGGCATTAAGTACAAGAGACATAGGATAAGAGGGGTGAGATATAGAGGTTAAGAGCCAGGGTGGATGTGGGAGAGGTAAAGATAGAAATGGGAATAGGAAGGATACCCACGTGGGCCAGTAACCATTGATGGATAATGGAAAGCCAGGCAAGGTGAGAGTCATGGTGGAGACTGAGATGATGGGGGACATAGGCGGAGACTACGGGGGGGCTCGGGGGCTCGAGCCCCCCCCCCCCCCCGAACTGCCCAGGGGGGGCATAGCCCCCGCCGGAGCCCGGAGAGGAGGATCGTTATATGTAGTTCAGAAGTATAATTGTAACGGGCTGAACACTCTCAGCAAAGCGTTTTTAATATTGATAAATGATGCGCCAGTACACGCGAAGATGATAAACTCACATGTGTAGGAAAGCATGCGAATGCATTGCTTTCCTCCCCTTGTGAGTTGCACGTAGGACTAGAGTTACTGTATATGTTCCCCTTGGGGAACAGAGTTGCGTCTCTGACAGAACTCGCCGCTCGCGCCCGCCATTCGCCTAGAGCGCTCACGTGCGCAAAATGCGTCCTTTTTAGGGAAAGCCAACTTCACGGCCGCGCGTGCGCTGACGCCCACCACGCCACCATGGCCGCTACCCTCCGCCGCGCCACCGCTGTCCGATGTTCGACCGTGGCCTCGGCAATCGACGACGGCAGCTGCCGATCGCGGAGGCCATGTTTCGACGTTCAGGCATAGCTCATTTGGCTCAGCTGTGATCTAATAACGTTGGCTGTGGCAGCGTGATGTGTGGTGTAATTTTGCTGGAAACTGTTTTCTCAAACGTGTGCCAAAAAAAAAAAAGGAAGTGCCACTCGAAGCAAAATGATTAAATCGTCGTGGTCGGTCGTCGAAATCGGCACAGTGGGTTATGTCGGCAGCTCGATGCGACCCAATATTTATTTCAGCTTAGTAGTACGTTTTAGAATGCACATCCCTACATACGCCTCGCATAAGATATGTTTATATGGAGCAATTATAACTCTCATTAGTAATATTTTTGTGATAGTGAAATCATAAACGTTCAGGATAAGTAGGACTTCACGCCCGCTTGGTAACAACTGGCTAGCCGGTGACAAAAATCGCACCGCAAAGAACAAAAACGTGCGCGTTTGAATATGCATAAGGATTCACTTTGTATAAAACTAGCACAGACTGCTACGCAGCATAAAATTTTGTAAGCCGTATCCAGTGTCCATTACGCCGGATATATATACCTATATGGATCTGCGAAGATTCGCCGTGAAGGTAATCTTTTTTACTTGTGTTATCTGCGCTCATCGTTTTTGAATGTACCTATTTTGTATTTTAAAGCCTTGCGTCACGTACGACGTGAAACGAGAGATTTGTTCAGCTTATACATTTTATCCAGAATAGTGTTTTCATTTGATATTTACAAAAAAAACGCTTCTGCCGATAGTGAGGGCCATCGAACAGTTTATAACCACTTATGTCTAAATTGGTAAATTGATTGTTTTTTAGAATCACCTTTCTTTTTCATTTTTGGAAGCGAAAGTCTTTCGGCCAGCGACACGGAATGAACGAGCGAGAAAGCGCACGCTTCTGCTGAACCACCCCGTCTCCTACATTCGAGAGGAGCGGCTTTGCCGCTTAACGCGAATGGACGTGCAAGATGGCGGACCTATGCGCAACTCTGCTCCCTACGGGAGCAGAGTTGCGCATAACACAGTAGTGAGTTTTAGTATATCGGAAAGCAGCAAACGCAAAGATTTAGCGTAAGGTTAACGTTACCGTGGAACACACCGCGCATGCGCAGAACGTTAACGTATACGATACCCTTACGTGCCTACGCTATTTTCGGAAGATATCGTTCAACGCTAACGCTCGCAAAGGGACCCGTACGGCTGGCAAGATGGCGGCGTCAGTCGAAGTGAGACCACTCGCTTCAGATCTGTCGGGACATCGGCCTGCATTGTTAAGCTCATTCATTACCCGCTCATGATCTTATTTGCCTTAGGTTTGGCTAATTAAGCTTCGCCAGCCGTGTATTGGTGACAATGTGTCGCCGTTTTCAAGATACGCTCTCAGTAAGCGGCACACAAGGCTTAAAATGCGAGTGCACTCGCTTGCACGGCCTTCGAGACTGCGCGTTCCGGCGCTCGAAATCTCAGAGGCCATGTCACTTTGCTCACGTTTACGCTAGTCTCGTCGAGATGGCGGCACTGACACCGGGGCTTTTTTTTTTCGTTTTGTACATCGGCTGTTTCAAGCTACAACCAATTAAATAAAGCCGAGACGAGTAGTGTGGTGCATTACTGTGTATAATGCTTGAAATGACAGTATTGTTTGGCGAAGTATTCCTTCAGTCATAAAGGCGACTTGGATAAGCCAGCCTTCGCAGGCACATGCACAGATGCGCACACCCTGGGCACTGGAGAAATGTTGCAGAAGCTCCGGGGTACTGATGACAAGTGGAAAATCCTCCCTCTCAAAGCGGAAATGTCGGCGAAATTTCTCGTATACGGCATAGCCTCGACGACATGGACTGCCTGCGTAGCTTCTCTGGTTTCCAAAGTATAAAATAAGCGCTCCTATGTCATCGCAACTTCCAAATGACAGGCAGTACGGGTCAGAAAGGAGACTCGATGGCGTCATTTTGAAACGAAGCGAAGTTTTTCGGGTCTGCCGACACAGCACTAACAACACACTTACACGATACTCGCTCAATGATTTTGTGGCGCACTTAGGGATTTAACAAGAGTTGTTTTAAGGTGCAGTTGTCGCCATACATGCCTTTGCGTTAGCTTTAGCGTTTCGGTCTCTTCCGCTATACTGAAAGTCTAGTTTGTGCCGCTAAGTGCACCCAGCTTTACCGTAACGTTAACCTTAACGCTAAATCTTTACGTTTGCTGCTTTCCGATATACTAAAACTCACTAGTAACTCTACGTAGGACCGGCTAGCAACCCCAGCTTGCGGCGAGGCCACACTCGCCGATCCACGTGCCTGGCGTGTCAACGACCGGCGATGAAAGAAGAAAAACCTCCATTCGGGACTGTACCACGGGAGTACAAAGGCCGACTGCACAGCCTCGACAGCGGATTTTTAGGGGGGTTACGCCTTTTAAGGGGATAATGGCGGCGCCAAGGGAGGCCTCTTCTTAAAGCGGTTCGCTGCAGGGGCGGCGGAAGTCCAATCATTGGCCTATACGAAAAAACAAACTCTCCAACCAATTTTCTTAATCTAAGTTTTTAATATTGAAATTAAAAACTGCCCCAACGTTTCGAGACCCATTCGGTCTCTTCATCAGGGGGTGACCGTCCGGCCAGCTCCGAAGCTAGCGACTTTTCTTAGTGATTGTCCCTCTCTCCACCGTCATTCCTCCCGCCTTTCTTGTTGCGGTGTTATTTTCTCCATTGGTTCCGGAGATCATGTATATACACACTCGGCAGGGTCCCAGTTGAGCCGTTGATATTTCCAGGTGTTGTTTGGACATGCCACGACTCTAAGAACTGCCTTTTGGTTCAGTTACCTTCCGTGTCGAGGACCCGGGCGTCGTCAAAGTTGTCGTGATGGTCTTTCTTTTCGCTGTGTTCTGCGAGCGCGTTCCGCGTAGCGTTGAAGCTGCGTACGTCATTTTGGTGTTGCCGTATCCTTTCCGGAAAGTTTTTTTGTCTCGCCGATGTGAGTGGCGTGGCAATCGGCGCACGGAGCCTCGTACACTAGCCCGGGGAATCTTCCTTTTGGCAGCCGGTGTTTTTTAAATCATTTTTCAATTACGTAATTGATACGTTGTGTGAGTACTGACACAAAAATTCTGCATCTTGTTTTCTTTTTTCTTTTGCAATAAGTAGCTAATGACCCACTTACTCTGGCTGTAAACCTCGAGGGCTCGAGTGCGCGATTGTTAATATTTTGTATACGGTTTTGTGGAGCCCAGACGCACTTTCCGTTTCAAAGAGCGATGAGTGAGGCGGCACCCAGGATGGTATTCATGTAAACACAGCTGACTACATGTGCACACAAAACCGCGTTCACATGAGCACCGCGCGGACAACTCTTTTGAGTGAAGGCTCCCTGGGTGCTGCTGTAATACCTCTAGGAAGTTTAAAAAATGCGTGATCCCTCAAAAATGCACTGCCGAGGCGAGGACGTCAGTTTGTACTCCGGTGCAATTCTACCCCCTCTTTCCGTCGGAAACGTCTGCTAGGATGAGCGCTCTCCCAAGAATCATGACAGCAACACAAACTCGCCATGCAGGTGGCGACTCGTGGTTTACATGAAACAAAAAAGCGCGATTCGCATGCAGTGGCGCGACACGCACGTTAAAATTGATATTAAATATGTTCTAAGCTATATCAGCCGTTGATATTTTGTAGATGATGCATGTGTGTCGACGCAATTCTATCCCGCAAGTTACCTCGATCGCCTTAAATTTTGTGTCACTACTCCTTTAACTGGTGTTTGATTCACTGGGTCATGATTGCATGACAATGTGAGTAACCAATGTGAAGTACAAATAATCATGTAAAGTTCAAAATTATTTGCACGAAAGTGACTCCCTGTGACGTTTTTTCTAGTGCTTTCTGTGTCATTTGGGAATACATTGCTATATTTATTGCAAAATAAATATTTCTTGGAAAAAATAATGTCAGATATGAATTTACAGCAATGTTGATGCGCTCGCAGCCGGACTGAAGGAGCGACGCCCGCGCACTTGCGCGCGTCGCTCCTTCAGTCCGGCCGTGTGGCAGTTTGCCTGTTTACATCATCAGAGAAAAAAATTAATATTGCCTGGGCTCCCCCGCGTTTTTGAAAAATATGGGAGAGGGTGAGGAGGAAAATTAGAGAAAAAAGGACGAGAAAGGGTAGTTGGAGAATGAGGACAGAAGACCGCAGCGAAGATCCCGGCGCCCCCGCCCCCTCCGGAAAATGAAAAAGTCTCCGCCTATGATGGGGGAGACCTGTTCTTTTGTTGTTGCAGGGGTGAGACTCCTGCACCAATTGTGCCATTTTGATATAAACATAAATACCTGCCCCAAACATGGAAAAGTGACTGAAATTTTGCCACGCTGCTTCAAAACGGCTTGAGATGATTTGATTTCCGAACACAATAACAGCAGTTTACATTCCGCCTGCTTCCTGACGGCGCCTCCCACACAAAATTGCTCATTTCGGCCCTTCAGCTTTTTCGACTAGTGGCCAGTGCACGTGCATGAAAACTCACGGTTGTTGTCAGTGCTCATGGCTACGTGAGTGAGCCAAGCGGTGTGGCAGACAACACTCCTACATTATGTGCAGAATTATGAAACAGAAGCTCATGGCGCTGCAAGCTAACTATAGGTATTTGCGAGGTTCCTATAGAATTAGACCAGGTGCACGTTGCTACGAACTTTCCTGCTGTGAGAAACTGTAACCATTATACACTCTGCAGCGAGCTGACCGGGTGAACATCTTAGTTCAAAAATGTTGCACTTTGTTTTCAGGACCATATGTCCGATCACTGAGCCATGCTGATGCAAAGAACCAATGTCAGATTTGGAATAAAAAAGAAAGTAAATTCAGTTCCCTGTAATGTGATATCTGCTGAAACAGCAGAGCTGTGGTTTTCTTGCATTTCTCTGTGATTTTCCATGACATCATGCGATTTCCTGGGATTCTTGGCAATTTCCTTTGATTTGTTTGTTTTATGATATTAGTAATGCTTAGCTCTTTATATGATCGCTTGTTATGGAACAGTGGTTTTCTACATTTTACTGTAACTGTGGGCATTTTGCCGCGATTTCCATCAATATACTGTAAATCCCTGGTATGAAACTATGAATTGCTGCCTTTTGCTGTGATTTTCAGGGTTAAGCTTTAGCTACTGCCATTTAATAGGAATCGCATTTTCCTGGATATGGGGGTTCCCTTGTTTCCACGCCCCGCCACGGTGGTCTAGTGGCTAAGGTACTCGGCTGCAGATCCGAGGGTCGCGGGATCGAATCCCGGCCGCGGCGGCTGCATTTCGATGGAGGCGAAATGTTGAGGCCCGTGTGCTGTGCGATGTCAGTGCACGTTAAAGAACCCCAGGTGGTCGAAATTTCCGGAGACCTCCACTACGGCGTCTCTCATAATCACAGCTGGTTTTGGGACTGTTAAACCCCACAAATCAATCATCAAATCCCTTGTTTCCACTGGCACTTGCCTTGTGTTTCGTTCTTTCGAAGAGCGTGGGGTTTGCTTGCCTTCGGGGTCATTATACTTGTGCTTCTAGGTAAGGAGTCTCACTTGCATAACGCAGGATTGGTCACCAGACTCTGCCGATTCCCAGGCACGGAACATAGACTTGAAAATGGCGCCTAGGCCACCACTCTTGAGCGAGCTCCCGCAGCTGTGCATGACACCAGCGGACAGACGGTGGACAGACTGTGCGGGCTTGACTCTAAACAGCTCCACTGTTACAAAATGTTTGGCATGGTTTCATAGTAACCAGCCCATAGTCTATTGCGGACTTCCGAGCCTGTGGCAACATATGCAGTCGACTCTCGTCACAACGAAATTGATGGTGCACGGGAAAAATTTCGTTGTGAAATCGAAAAAATATAACTGACCTGAGCTGGTAGAACAATGAAACTTTGATACCTCAATCTTGTGCACGGCACGTGGCATCACGGCAGTAGTTGGAAGGGTTCGTAAACCGCGAGTACTGAAACTATACCTGCCAAGTTTGGAGAAACGGAATCCGGGAGATTTACATATTTACTGAATTCTACCGCGCCCTCTATAGTAACGCAAACCCACGAAAAAAGAAAGTCCTTAGTAATCAACCTTCTCACGTTCATAAAAACAACTGCCGTACTCGCGTAATAAAAGCACTCGCATAATAAACGGACCGCCAACTTTGGACCCCTGCAGTCCCTTGAACGGCCGCGCTGTGGCTTTCTCACTTCACTTGATCCGCGGTGTCTCGAAGACGTTTGGCGCGCCGATTCATAACTCCTGCGTTCCGACAAAACTGTCGCACGTTGCCGGGCATAGCCGCATGCAAGCGTGGTAACATCATTTACTCGCAATGCTGCATTCCTCTGTGCTGTCGCAGTTCCCTCACGTCCGCTGCCGCGTGCTGCCATGCTGTGCTGCGTAGGCTGGCACAGCTAAGCTTAAGCATGATCGCGGCGTGATCTCAGAGGTCGCCGCGATGCAATCTTGGACGTCATGCAGTGCGCACGACTGAGAGGCTCAGGCTCAGCAAAAATATGAGGGAGAAATGCGACGATGAGCCGTTTTGCGTGCGATGATGCGAAACATCTTTTCCCCTATTACAGCCACCTACGAACGCCACCAAAAGCTGCTGCAGCTGGGCGTGTCAGAGATTGCATCGGCAGCGTAGCGACTTTGATTGGCTGCAAGGCGGCCAAGCCGGCGCAGCGAATATCATTGGCCTACGCATCACGTGCGTCGTGGCGTCGTTACGCGCAGCATCGGCAGTGAAAAAATGTCAACCGTGGGGTGGGAAAGTTATTGTGATAGTATAGCAATGATATGGACACTGTTAGCGGGTTTTTGCAGTCGCCTTTTTTCTGTACGAAGTCCAACTCGATAACACCGCCCACGCATCATGTTTTACGCGCGAGTAAAAGTGCGCTAACGCTGGGGACGAACGTGGCTGAAGCAGAGATGAAACGACCCGGCAGCCTCCGCTAAACAAACTGAACAATGCGATAACATCGCGCCGCGTGTGATGGCTGTCGACGCTTGCTTTTCAAGCGGAGAGGAAACACCCAGCCCTTCTTTCGTCGGGCGAAGGACAAAAAGGGGCGCCGTAGGGAGAGGGACGGTCATGTGCGCTATCTCGACAGACATCGGTAGACGGCATCGGCAGACATCCGTAATCAACCACGCAGTAAACAGCGGCCGTTTCTGGTGGTGCCAACACGTGATTTCGACTTTGTAGTCGTATTTTTATCTTCTGAAAAGCACCAATATGTTTGGGATTGTGTTTACTGCACTGCAAATCGAATTTTCGAAACTGGAATTGCATTGTCAAATTTTGTTGAAGCAAAACGGCACAAAAAAGGCGTTCGTTGTGGCGAGCACATTTATGCATTGACTCCTATGGACTGCTGACGGGGAATTTTTCATTGTACCGGAAATTTCATTGAAGCGGCGTTCGTTGCAGTGAGAGTCGACTGTATAATGACCCAGGTTACACCATGCCCAGGAATTATGTTACCACTTTGACTGAAATGCATATCTTGAGAATATTGTCCACTATCATGAGCATCGTCGCGTTAATATATTGGTCAATAGTAGCAGCACTGATGTTTCTCGTTTTTACTGAAAAACATGCACCACAATGTTGCACCACCTGCTGTCCATGATTTGATTGGCTTGCAGCAGCAAAATTCTTTCCGGTGGCAGTTGCAGCATTGTGCACTGTTGAGAGGCAGTCCTTGCTCTGGAGTCACATTATCACAGAAACCTTCTCTGTACAGCTTGGTAAGTGTACTCTACCACAGTCAGGAAGGAATTCTGAGCATCTCGCACAACAGTGCAGTAGCGCTAGGTGCCAAGGAACATTTGGAAACTGGGAAAGTTACCCCGTGACACAGCAGCTGAAACGGTGACAGAGCGGACAGACGACTCATCTGGCATTCCGCGATGCGGAGGTTTGCGATGCTGTTTCATGAAGCACAGTGCTAACTGCAGCATAGAGCTGATCTTCCCTACCAGTTTGCTTGTAGCATGTTGCCTTCTCATGGCATCACTGACAGGGCGCTTGTTGCATTGGACATGCTCATCTCGTTATCATTCACATGTGTTACGTGTGCGGCGCACATTTGTTCCACGCAATTGGGCGACATCATGTGGCGGTGTGCTAGTTTGGGTTCCGCCTAATGAAACCCTTCAATGAAAACTCTACACACCATGCGCTGCAGAGCAGATACAGTTAAACCTGGATATAACGAAATTGAGAAATTCCCGGAAAACTTCGTTATAAAGAAGATTTCGTAGAAGGTTCGGCACGAAAATTAGAAAAATAAAAGCTTAAGTAAGCAGAACGGTTACAGACGGCAGAGCTGACCCAAAACAATTATTTTGGGCGAGAAAACATTTACAGCTGAGAACACTCATATGACCGGCAATAATGCGTTTTTTTCTAACCCCCCCCCCTTCCCGATACGAAGGACCGGTTATAATGCGGCTGCCCGGAAATCGCGGACAATCGAGGTAGGGAGCAGGCTTCACAAAGGAAGTGCGCCGCCCGAAAAAAGCGCAGCGAATCACCGTGGAGGAGGAAGGAGTGCGGAACGAATTAACAATGAGCGGAGGGAAGAAAAAAAAGGCCGCAGCAGCAACGCGGCGCGTGCGCGCCCTCTGAGGATAGGATTTCCAAGGCGAGGGAGAATGCTACTACGGCCGCTTGTCAGCCGCGAACGCTACGCGCGCCCGTGTCCTCCAGTTTACCGCTGTTTGTCTCCAGCTTTTTGTTGTTTTTTTTTACCATTTCACATGCGCTGCCCTTGAATCACCCCGCGATTTCCTTTGCACCCCCGACCCCTGTGTTGTCAAGGGCAAACTTCCCTTGAGGCGCGCCGCCCGTGACCCCGCGAGCTAGGCCTAACAAGCGCTCTCACCTACTGTCAGGTTAGCGAAGTGCAGACTCGTGCAGCAACGTGTTGCTGCGCGAGTCAGCAACACGAGTCTGCGTCGCGCTGCTAGCACGTTGAAAAAAAAAAGCTCGTTTTTTTTTTTTTCTTTCTCTCTTAAACCGGCGCGACTCGGTAACATCAACTGGACACGCCCGCGGCGGGATGATCACCGGGTCGAGGGATGCAGGCCCTCCTCACGCACGCTCACACGCAAGCACACGTGCACTTGCTCTCGCCTCGCAGTCGCCGTGTCTTTGAGCGCGCCAAGCACGACACTGCCGTTTCGCATTCCGTTGCGGCGGAGGAGGTCCTTCCGGTTGTTGCTCGCGCAAAGTGACAAAATTTGGGGCAAAATCTCAGGCTGTCGGCGGAGAAAATTCGTTATTTCGAGGGGTTCTCCCGCTGCCACTTCGTTACGTAGAGGTTTCAAATATATGTACTTCTATGGAGTAACGGTGGGGAATAGAAAAACTTCGTTATATCCAGGAATTCGTTATATGGAGGTTCGTTATAAGCAGGTTTAACTGTAGCTACATTTTCTCATGGTGTGCCTTACAGGTGCATTCAACATTGACTGTTGTCATGCTTTTTATCAGTTGTAGTGCCTATCTATGAAGGCATTGCCATGCTGGTGCCAAATTTGGAATCATTGATCAGCGTGTGTCTGTACTTACCAAACAGGTTACTGAATTAGATAGTTTCAGTATCCGGGTAATCTTCAGAGTTATGCTTCAGGCCTTGGTCAAGACAGTCGCAGTAAACTGCTAAAAAATGAAATTTTATCTGTTCCAAATATTAATCTAATTTGCTCCAAGCTGGTCGAAAACACAATTCTACCTACACCAAACAGCTCCAAAATACAATTTTATCTGCTGCAAAAATTGCTCCAAAATTCTTTTGGGCCATCCCACCCCTATTGTTGTTTTGTTGATCATACGCATCTGTGTGGTCATCATCAGTCACCATCACAATAGTGGACTCATTCCTTGAAAAAATTCTTGTTCCATGCCTTCTTACAATAAGCATGTCTTTATGGCCCTATTTAATCCCTTCTTTTAAAATAAATATAGTCGAACCTCGTTAATTCGAACTCCGAGGGGAGAGGAAATCTGTTTGAATTAACCAGAGTTCGAACTAGCGAGGGTCCCTTTGATTGGCGTTACTAGCGCAGAATACCAACATTAGAAACGTGCGCTATTGACTGTGACTCCCACACTGCAGCCACCTGTCTCGTCTTGCAGCGTGCTTAGTGGCACGGCCGCAATGGCTTCGCTAGCCCGGTGGCCCATATCCGTTGAGCTACCGTATTTACTCGCGTAATTTGCGCACTTCACGATTTTAGAGCTCTGAAAATGGAGTGCGCAATTTATGCGGAGATTTCGTGAACACATTCGAAATAACGTGTAATATGATGTAACGCGCGTGGTATATGGTAACTCTTTTGGATACGATCTCACATAACACTACAAAACGCTGGTGTAAGAGAATACGGGTGCTCCAGGGACACTTTTCGCAGTCTCTTCACGTTGAGAGTGCAGCACATAGAAGGGTTTACGAGCCGCCCACTGATGGCTGCCGAGATAGCGTGCGCGCCAGTGCTATCTCGGCAGCCGAGCAACACTCCCCCCCTCGCGTTTTCTTCTGCTCGTTAAAGACGGGCGGGACGTTTTTTCTCCGCTTCGACAGCAGGCATCCCGATCGGGGTGACGTTCCCGCCTCGGAGCAACAAAGATGGGCCGGGCTTGTTTGATCTCTGCTTCAGCCATTTTCGTAGCCCCAACTCGCGTGCTTTTATTCTAGCGACCGTACTTTGGGCTCCGAGGGCTTCCCCGGAGCCCAAAATATGCGAGGAATTTTTTTTTGTAAAGCTGGATAAATATCAGGGGTGCACAAATTATGCGAGGGCACAAATTATGCAGGTAAATACGGTATACCCTCTTTCCTCACTCGCATTGCAGAAGGAGAAGGACGGTGCTTGCAAACGCACGAGCTATGATATCTGCTAGCTGATGGCGCCTTCCAATGCCCGCGGAGCAAGCAGATGGGTATGGGTTTGCAACGCTACGACAGCTGACGTGTCAATCTTTAGCGATCAGCTTGGGATTTCACAAAATGTAGTCGTAATAGACGGGCAATCTTGTTCGAATTAACCATGGCGCTTGTTTCAGGTTCGAATTAAAGAGAGTTTTTCCCCATTCAAATACATGTAACGTTGCCGGGACCAACGGGCCAGTTCGAATTATCCGTTGGTTCGAATTATGCGACTTTGAATTAACGAGGTTTGACTGTATATTTGCTACAGCTTAAGTAACATTAAAAATGTCCACTGTGACGGGGTTTGTTTCATCTTGTCTGATGTCAGATATGTTGTTACTGTCACTCAAAACGGAAATACAGATGAGGTGTAAGGTGAAAGTTCAGTGAAACCAATTTATTTAGCATGTGTATACAGGCTGCATTAATATATTCTAAACTCATCTACCATTAATGGGATATGTAAAAGGTGCTGTAATTAACCATTTGTAGTGTCCTTGAAGCTACATAATTTAAAGTTATGTAATCTATTGCTACATATAGAAAGCAAGAGAGAAGAGAAAAAAAAAATATTACTTTGTAGAATCTCTAAGCAGAACTGTATTAAAATCTCCACAACACATTTCCTTTCCTTTCATGTGATTTTTCGTCAGACCCGCTGTTCGTGGGGATTTAACTTGTATACGTAATGATTGGACATGTAGTGCTTCTATACAGGGACTTTTCAGTCATTATAAGGTCATTCTCTTGTAACGTTGTTCTTAAAACCAAAGGAGTTGCCACTGCTGCCTAGAAAAGCTGAAGTCCTTTTGCCCTACAAATGGCTTCATTGCAAGTTTTGTGTCACTGTGAGCAGCCAGTTATAAAAACTAAACAAACAAACAAACAAACGAAAAACATTTTTACTTTGGAACATGGCCCTCAGCTACGAATTTAAGTACCGTCCATCTTTTTCTCTCTCACTGACAGGAACCTTTTCTGCCATTGCAGAAATCCCATTGTCTATAGAGGAACACCTTGTAATTTATTATCACAAGTGCTGACTGCTCTGTACTTATTCATAGTCATGTAGATTGACACTCATAAAAACATTTTAAGACAACTATGGTTATGGCTATATTTAGCAAGACAAGTGACTACTAACTAAATGTTGACAAGAGAGCATTTGTACTTCAAATGTACAGTAGAATCTCGTTAATTCAGCCCCTGTTAATTAGGATAATTCGTCATTCCTACACCCTCCCTCCAAAAATGTTCATAGCCCTATGGCAACAAACATTCGCTAATTCGACGCAAAATTGCGCGCGCACTGGTTAATTCGGACTGGAGGCAAGCCAAAGATGGCGAAACTGAACTAAACTGCGCCTCGGAGGCCATAATATTTATCGCATTGCATTTTCTTTGGCACACATGTGCAAACTTATGGTCTCCGAGATCGGCTCCGGCAGCAACGGGTGCGCTGTCGATGCCGATCGTGGAGGCCAAGGAAAACCGCATTTTTTTTTTGAAAACTTATGAAAGGGGACGCAAGGTGGTGTTTTGGAGCAGGCATCGTCCTGTCATCGGCGGAGAATGGACAACAAAGAAACAAGGCCTCAGATGGATCGCGTGCGGACCTGCAGGCGTCGGATGTGCTTTTTTTCCCCCTCTTCGGTGCATTGTGACATATCAGTGTATCGGAAGTATCGGTGCACGAGGTGGTGGTCGGGCCATAGTGGTGGTGTGATATCACCCTGCCGTGATGTCGGAACCGGCTAAATGCGCGAAGTACGCGGCGAAGGACGATATGGCGTCCCTTGGCCTGCTTTCCTCCGAAGTGGAGCTTGCAGATTACGTTACAATTGATGACGGCGTTGTCGTCGCCGGTCACTTGAACGATGACAAGATCATCAGTGCTGCCCTCGGTGAGACGGATGAGGTGTCTGACGAAGACCCGTGCGATGAACAACGCCAGGTGCGTCGTACCGCAAAAGAAGCCGCGGACGTTCTCGTCGTTCTAGAGGAGTTTTGTTACGATGTCCCAGGCAATACTCTAGCGCTAGAGGGTTTGTCACATGCCCGCAAACTAGTCCTTGCCGCCCAGCTGTCCACAAAAAAACAAACAAGCATTACGGACTACTTCTCAAAATAAAGGTATGCGATAAAGGAACTGAAAATGTGCGTTTATGTTATGCATTCGTTAATTTGACATTCGGATAATTCGGACATTTTTTTCACTCCCTTGAGATCCAAATTAACGAGGTTTTACTGTGTAGGGCATTGATAAAAATGCCGTCTTCTCTGAACACTTGTACCTCTCCTTAGCTTTTGGAGTTGATTTTTCATTTCAATCTCAACATCACTCACCTGGTGTGGTGAGGAACGGTCATAATCCCTTTTTTCAATGTTTGCATTCCTCGACACACTATCCCTTCAGCCAGTAAGTGCCCTAATATTTGGGCACACTGCTGACCCATGTGAGCAATGTACTTGGTGAAAGGGGAACAGGAAATATTGTTACGTTGAAAGACACAAGAGGCGAAGCTATGTACTGATGTATTTACAAAGGAACGCTGAGGAGCTTGGCCATGAAGCAGCAGCCTGAGCAAGCCTCACTAAAACGTCCTCCTCGTCATCTTTTCTCTATTCACCTGTTGGCTGTCGGTGGTACGGGTCCATAGCAATATTGTGGCTGCCTTAAAGGTGTACTGACACGATTTTGTGGTGGCTCAAAATGTACATTTTTCGTTTTCTAGCCATATGTTGTTAACGCCCTCCGCACATGGAAGCCAGGAAACACGTACAAAATATTTTAGTTTGGTTTTAAAGTTTTTGTCGCCCAGCACTGCAAGCCAGCCCCAGCGCAATGGACACTACAATGACGTATGAGCACAGTATATTAAAAATTGCCGAAATCGCTGTCAGAGTGACTGGACGACCGTGAAATTGTCGTTGTTCGCGTGCCACACGTGTAATTGACCACAGACAACAGAGTTGCAGTGACGCTATCATGAATTGCTGTCCCTACGTGACTCAGACGTATGTCCAACTATGTTGACACGTCACTAGGAAACCGCCCCCTCGAAATTGAAACCGAAAGTGGGCTTTTTAGGAAGCCGAATTAAAAATATATTCATTGCCTTGTGAGGCACCATGATGCTCTTTTTGGGGTTCTCCACGCCAGTGCTTCCATTTACAGCAGTAATACGATAATGTCGAAAATTCGTGTCAGTACTCCTTTAATGTGGCTGCCAGCCACCCTAATTTAAAAGCCTAGAAGTTTGCAAGCCCAGACTAGCATTAAGAAATCGTTCCTGTGTTTATTAAATGTTATGGCTGGAGTGTACAGTAGCAGGCTAGAGGCCCACTTCCAACAAAGCACTCTTGACCCTTGGCACTTTCTGAGATGCCAAGTAGTAGGGCACTTCCCATTTCTACAATAACAAAGCTGTCAAAGTATGATTCATGTCAAGCTATAAACTAACTTTTAGGAATTAAATGAATGCTCATGAAAAGTACAATAACCACCTTGCAAATGTTTGGCTTTATAGGTGTCCCTCCACCTGATACATTACAGTCGAACCCCACAATAACGAAATCCTGTAACAATGAAGTGCACGCAACAACGAAAAATTGTTCACACTCCCCTGTTGATGCCCATAGGATTCAATGCATTTTATGTCTTTCGACAACGAAATGCCGCTACACTGCGATCCCGCATTGTGCCCAAAGAAATGCCCAAGAAATGTTCCCAAATGCACCTTCTGCAATTTGCAAAGTAACGCCACAGAATGCTTGCATATTGGAAACGACATGGCCGCCATCTTGCTTGTTGACTGTTCAGGTTTCGTCTGTTTTTGATCACCGCTTTGCCATAATTTAATGTCAGTAAGCGCATGCTTCAGGAGAATTATTTGCAGTGCATATTATTTCCGAATAATGCAAACCACCATTGAAGTGCGACTAAGAGTGCATTGAAGCGCAGCTGGACATGACCTGTGGCGGTGCATTGCGAGCTTTTATCACTTTTACGCTGTTTGTGCCAACGTGCAGCAAACAGTGGAATGTTACGACGATGCTACATCACATGCACTGCCTCCAAACAGATTGTTGCAGCAGGGTTGCTGGCAGCTTCCCTCCATACGTTTGTCGGTTGCCATCGTCATGCATGTCTTCATGCAGTTTGATATCCAGCATCGCTGCATTCTTGTCAAAATCGCAATCTTTGGTTGATCGGTCTCTGTGTCTGTTGCATCATTCATGTGGTGCAAGCCACACCCCGAGTTGTGTGGAACGTAATCTGCGTCAGTTTGAATCGAGTACGAAATTGAAACCACGTTCGCGGCATTGGTATTAAGAAACACCTTTAAGATTGGTTAGGCACAGTGTTATCGCCATCACAAAATGGTGACGGAGGACTCTTGCGGCAAATTTGCGGTGGTTCGTTTCACGCTCAACTGCAGCCCGTGTACTTCATAGCTGCTCTCAGTTATGTTCACATGGTGATGCACCACCTTTATTATCAAGCTCTTGTCAAAGGAAAGTTATTTTGCACATTAAAGATAGCTGTGCCATGTCCTTGTGCGCCCGATGCCTGCAGCCATGAGTAACGCAAAAACCTGTTGGGAAAGTCCGCAGGCCACAAGCAGGAAAATAACCGGACCACTAAGATAAGCTTGCAGCTTAATAACAATACATTCAGGTGCATTTTTATTGTGACCTCTTGAAAATTTGGGTATGTGTTGGAGTTGGAGAACCCTCGCGAGATAAAAGCGATCACCGCAGCGGGCATACTATGTGGCAAGCAGCATGGGCCGCTCTATGCATGAAGACAATCTCGGACACATCCCAAGTAAAATACTAAACTTGCTGTTGGCAACGAAGCTCTCGATAGCCTTGCACAAGGCTCACCAGTGCAGACTAACACAATGGTTACGGTAATACATTGTTTTTCAGTGGTTTCCTCCTTTCGAGGTGCATAAGAAGCATTTGAGCAATCTATAATAAGAACCACTTGAGCAGTCTATAAAGGCAACCTTAGTACTGTTTTATTTCTCAATAGTGAAATTCTTGTAACAGCAAATTTTTTTTTTCCTGTGCATTTCATTATTGCGGTGTTCTTTTGTACTACTGTGTTTTTGTACTGTGCTGTACTGTACTGTACTGTGTTCATGGCAACTCCCCTCAACAGACTTGTTTTCAGTGCTTTAAGACGACTGCTCTTTACTTGAGTAACTTGTAATTTGGCCATCACAAGTTGCAGGTACTTTTGCAGGCACTAGTGGTGCACATACAACAAAATTCCTCTTTCCTTCCACGGGGCTCAGTCCAGGGCCTTCTGCTCCTTTTATTGTTTATTAATCCCACTTTGAACTTCTAAACCAACCTGTCTTTTCATTTTATATTCTGTCCAAGAGCAGTTAGAGCTGCAAAAAAACATTATTTAAAAGCTGGAATGCTGTCTGTCGAAACTCAACAGTACCAAATGTAATATTATGCAAGTTATGCATGATCAGTGGCGGTACAGCTGTGCCAATTGCGCAGAGAGCGGACGCTTGCTCCATGCTGTGCCAAAATTGCCTTTTGGTGAAAAATTGCGCTGGGGCTGCGCCAAAACATGTGTTATAGCCACAATCTGGTGTCGTCGATCCTTCTTTGCCAGCAGAACTAAAATTGGAACCAGCAGCAAGCTATCACCATCATCATAGAAACCAAATATGGCGGTCGCAGTGGCTCGTCACAGTTGTCCAGTTTGTAATTCACGCATTCCTCCCTGACAGATATACAATCTTGTGCTGCTTCACTGCCTTGGTTGTGCTTTATTTGGGTGTCAGTCAAGTCCGCGTGGCCACACGAATTTAACCGGCAGAGGATCATGGAACATTCCAGGATTAAAGTGAACCTTTTCTGATATGTACGGGTGATGGTGAGACTGCAAAAGAGCCGCTGCAATAAGAACCACACGTGGCACATACCTAGTTTTGAATAGTTCTAGTGAGCACAATTCGGCTTCCACATGTCTGAATTAGTGAATAGAGTATATAATAGCACCACCCTTGTTGCTGCTCACGTGGATATTGGCTCAGCATAAATGGAAGCCATTGAAAAGAAAAACGAAAGCCATGCGAATGTTCATCAATAGCCTCAGTGCGACGTTTTCATGTATTCTTGAGTTTCTCAATTCCATTTCGCACTTGCGACATAGTATTCAGTGCGGCCTGAGATTCGTAGTCCATCGGCATGACGATGCACATAGCTGTATAGGCTGTACTGCTGAGCTCCACATTGCGGGCTGGCTTGCAGCTGCAGTTTTTGTGTATTGGTGAAGGAACAATGCAAACACGCCTTTAATGTAAAATTGCAAAGATGCGGAAATAGAATTAGCTAGATTAAAACTTATAGATAGGAGAGTGCTTCCAACCAGCACATCCTATGAGTCTAATGGCGTTTTTCACTGGTGGATCTGGAGCAGTCACCGAAATCCTGGAGGGAGCACTCGGATTTCATGAATCCGAATCTGCCAGCGGAGTGCGAGAATGCTCCGCGAGCGAGTATACAGGAACCCAGTGAGCACGTCATACAAACCCAACTACCGCTCCGTGCGTTTCCGTGGCAACAAAAAACTACTTCCCCGGACACATTTTGACTGCAGCAGTTTCCTGGTTGTTTACGTTCAATTCATGCCCATTCTGTGCTCAAGCTTTATTACTCAGAGAGGGCACTATGTGCTAAATACACGGTATGATTCTGCTTTCGGTGCCGTAAGCTTCGGCATGAAGCGTACGATGGATGGGGAGAGGAACGATGAGCACGTAGGGACACAGGCTCAGCCGCATTTTGCACCTTGGCATATGCGCTCGTAAGAGTTTGTGTCTTCATCAACAAGTAGAAAGAAAAGAGTTTTGCACTTCCCTGCTCTATAACACCATTGAAGAACACTCTCGATAAAGCTGTGTCTTCGCGAGCGACAAACACATCCAAACAGTCCTACGTCAATGATGACTCCAAGGGTAGGTTTAGCTAGAACGACGCCGCAGCTATCTCATCGTCATTCGCGACGAACCGCGAGCTCGCAATGAAGCGCTTACTTTTGCCAACACGATAAACGTTTGTATGTACTCACGTGTCATGCGTTAACACATCCAATTGGTTTGCTTGAAATATCAGTGTGTAGCACAACGATGGAAACGAAGCGAGCCGCATCGGTGAAACGGCCAGTGCCGCTGTTTACCTTTCGTACAACGGCTTCAGATCTATCGAGTGTTTTAAAAACAGGAGCTGCTTTCCACTTTAAACATACTTACACTCATTTGTAAGCTATTTCATTTCACAACTAAATCGCAGTCAATATATTACATGCCATACCAGCAAATACAGCCAACACCAGACCTATTCGAGCGGCGGGGAAAACCAAACAGTGGCCAGCGGCGCGACATCACACATACGGCACACGATGCTGCAAACAGCACGTCGTAATCACTGTGTTTTGAGCTGGAAGAGCTTCTGCTTGTCCTGCTGTCGTTGCTAAACGCGAGCTCCACTTTCTTGTACACTCCAGCTAACAGCAGCGCATGCAGCCATTTTGACAGACAAGACGGAAGTGACACGAGGACACGGCCCGCTTCTGCCCAAATCTGTCTGAATCCGTGCCTCGGCGCTGGAACAAGTCAGAGCGCTCTGGTGCGGTTTGAGTTGCTCCGAATCCGCCAGTGAAGCGCGCCAACCTGCTCCCGCTCGACCAGTGAAACACGGATTCGTCGCGGCGGAGCAAAAAAAACCTGCTCCAAATCTGCCAATGAAAAACACTGTAATACTTAGGTGACGTCATGATCTGTCAAGGCGCGCCTATTCGATTGGTCTTGCGGTGAGCCTTTGTTCGTACACCGTGCCTATCAAACAGCGTTGCATCCTGGGTTAGTAAGCATGCGTTAACAATTTGTCTGTGGTGCATTGTGTGCACCGTATTACAGAGATGATGAACACGACCGTAGAACCCTTTGTGCATTACTGTAGATGAGCTTTGCATACTTTCTTGACCACTGTCGTAGAGTGAACTTTGCAGAAACCCGTCCCTACAACTTATTGATTGTTTCAGTTCACGTTTGTGTGCTTTATGGTAACAATATGTGTGTTTGATCCTGCGCCAAAAGTGCTTGCTACTGTGCCAAATAGCCTTTCCATCTGTGCCAGGACCTGCACCGAAGGGGAAAGCGGCTGTTCCATCACTGTGCAGGAACATTTTAAGCTTGGCTGCTTCGACTGCATAAACTCATCAACCACTGGACTAGTAAACTCATATTTTCATCTAGATGTCAGCCCTGCCACGGTGGACTATTGGCTATAGCACTCGGCTGCAAATCCAAAGGTCACGGATCGAATCCCAGCCATGGTGGCTGCATTTCGATGGCGTCTAAATGTTGAGTACTGTGTGATGTCAGTGCACATTAAAGAACCTTAGCTGGTCATAATTTCCGGAGCCCTAAATTGCACATGCACAGCCTAGGCATTGGGTTACGAGGTCTTAAGAGGCACAAGCCATGTGCGTTGTATTTTGTTTTGCTGCAAAAACAAGCAAGCCAAGTGCATGAACCATCATGCTCTGCTTATCAGCTCTGCAGTGTTTGTGCATTTATGCTGCACAGCTGCACCATAGCGCTGTAGCAGTGGACAGTTCAATGTCAGTACTATTAAATACCTAATCTTTAGTCATTGGGCATTGACAAATGCCAGTGGTTTTCTATCAGTCTTTCTTCGTAGGTTGTCAAGGTGTAGTGCCTGCAGCACCTCTGGTATACTCGTCATACCAGTGCTTTGAAGAGCTGTTTTTGGTTTTCGCTGTTCTGCAGTAATTTCCTCTTGTGTTGCATTAAGTTGAGATGTCATCTGTACATATTGTAACACAGCACGAGAATACTAAGCACATTAATAAACTTTGCTGTTATGGTCCAGATTTCATCTTTAAAGCAAATGGAGCATTTCATCTTCTTTTTTTCTCTGAGTGTGTAGTAGTACTACGATTTTGATTTCATTTTTCTTCTTTCCAGAAACAAGAATAAACCTGCTTCATTTGCTGAAGTCCATGCATTTAAGTATACCACAACAAGTTCAGGCCATCCTCCAGGCATGCACACCTGAAGAGCAACAAGCATATCATGCTGTCTTAAAAGAGTTTTAATTTAAATCCTAAAGTTACAGGTCAATTGTTTGAACATGAGCAAATCAATAAATTTGTAATATTATTGTATTTGTACTATCATACTGTTTCCTTATGTTTTACTTTTGCATGAAAACACTGCCAGATCTCAGCAGAAATATTTAAAGGACCCCTAAACCACCCCTCGATATTTTTTACATATTTCAGGTTAAACATGCGCATTGACATCAGAATGCATCACGATCATCGATCCCAAACACAGCAGCTCTTCACGGCGTTGTAGAGCCACAAAACGAAGAAAACGACCGCATTCGACTCTCTGGGCATTTAGTATACGCTCCCCAGCTCATCCTGACGTCGGCAGGCATCCTTGATGATGTCACCAATGCCTGGTGCTGTCACTCGCCGAATGACTGCCGGCAAGGTCTGCAAGAAATGGACCTTTGGACGGACGCTATGAGCGTCCCCTTTGTAACGGGGCGGTGACATGTGCACCACCAGGCTCTTAAAAAAATTCAAGAACTTCTTTTTTCCCCTCTCTCTTTAGTTGCAATGTCCTCATGCCTTTTAAATCTACTTCAATTAAATCGATCATACTATAGCTACAACGTAAATTCATAGGCCAGTTCTCTGCCCCTTATGGCAGAAAGTCCTCATTTTTCCTATAATTATTTTTGTCCGTTCTCTCTGGTTTTCTGCCACCAGTATTCTAATCGTCTTACTTATTTCAATCGCAGGTATGTTCAGCTTTCCGTTCTCCCTAAAACCCAACGCTTCATGTAGGGTAGTGCCCATGTAGGGTATAGTGCCCTTGGATGGATGGATGGATATTACGAGCGTCCCCTTTATAATGGGGTGGTAGCCGGGCCACTAAGCTCTAGCTTTATTTCTTTTTCCTCTACAAACATCTCTTTTTCCCGAATCACATATTCTCACAACTAATTTTTCTCCTTGCCTACCTATTTTATCTATTATCGTTCCGCTGTGATGTAACAATCTTACCCGAACTACCTTGCGCTTCTGTTTGCTCCATACTTTTGCGCCACCAATACTCTAAGTGCCTTTTACTTATCTCTATCGCCAACATGTTCAGCTTTCCCATGCTACCCCTGAAACCCATGGCCTCCTGTAGGGTAGTGTCCACAGCTACACCTGGGTGGACCTGGCTGTACATTCAATCAAAATATGATCTGTCGTTTCCCTAGCTTTTCCACAGCACGTACATGTATCCCCTTCTTTATTGAATTTCGCTCTGTAACTTCGGGTTCTCAGACAACCGGACCTTGCTTCAAACAATAAAGCGCTTCCCTTTGAATTATTGTACAATTTTTCTCTCTTGATTTGGTCTTTCCCTTTTCTGTAGTTGTTCAATGCCAGCTTCTTCTCCATTCCTGTTATCCAATCCGACTTCTCCGCCACTCTGACCATGCTCTTAAAGCTCTTTTTCATCCCATCTGTTTCATTACTGGCTGTATACTTACTGGTAAGCCTCCTAGTTCTCTTCCTCCATTGTGAATCAACGTTCTTCATATACAAATACCTGAATACTTTCGCTGCCCATCTACTTTCTTTCATATTCCTTAATCTCTGTTCATACCTAATTTTACTCTGAGCTTCCCTTCCCTCAAAATCAGACCATCCCATACCCCCTTAACAGCCTCATTTGTGGTCTTCCCATGAGCGCCCAATGCGAGACGTCCAACCGTCCTCTGATTCACGTCCAGCCCTGACTTGTACCTCTGACCTCATGCACACCACTGAGTTTCCGAATGTAAGTCCTGGCACCATTACACCTTTCCACAAACCGCGAATTACCTCGTACCTGTTGTAACCCCACAGTGCTCTATGCTTCATTATTGCGGAATTCCTCTTTCCTTTAACTATCATAGCTTTTTCTTGTACTTCTATGTATCTATTCCCATCATTTATCCATATCCCGAGGTATTTGTACTCTCGTACTCTGGGTATCTCCTCGCCCTGTATTGATATGGTCTGATCGTTGCTGTCATTGAATATCATCCAACTGCGTTTTGTCACACTAAATTTTAGTCCTAAATCTTCACTTTCCCGACCACATATATTAACCAGTCCCTGCAAATCTGTTCGACTGTCTGCAAATAGCACAATATCGTCTGCATAAAACAACCTGGAGAGCTTTTGTTCTACCACTATACCTGCCTCTCTGTGTGACAGCTTAAAAGCAATATTGCTCATCTCCAATGCTTTCTCCATTCTCCTCATGTAAAGCATGAATAATAGTGGGGACAACGGGCATCCCTGCCTCAACCCTTTACCTATATCGACGACCTCCATTCTACCATTACTCGCCATACCTTCCCATTCCACACATACTGTATTTCCACTGTATATTTCCTTTAAGAGCTCTATACAGTCATCCCCTATACCAGCCTCTTTCATTATGTCCCATAAAATATTCTGATTTACATTGTCATACGCACCCTTAATATCCAAAAATGCGAAGTGTAAAGGTCTGTTCTCTTTTCCGGCTATTTCTATACACTGCGTAAGTGCAAAAAGGTTATCATCTAATCTCCTGTCAACTTGAAATCCATTTTGGAGTTCTCCAAAAGTGCCATTATGCTCTGTCCATATCTGCATTTTTAATTTAATTGCCTGCATAGCCAACCTGTAGAGTACTGATGTAATGGTCAGTGGTCTATATGAGCGAATGTTATTTTTCTCTCCCTTGCCCTTATAAATGAAGTTCATCCTACTTTGACGCCAACTCTCCGGTATTCGCCTGTCCTGTAAGCTTTTTTCAGTTGCTTTCAGCAGGGCTTCTTTGCTGTTTCTTCCAAGCTCATTTATTACAGTAATGCTAACCCCATCTAATCCTGTGGCTGTGCCTTTGGGAATGTTTTCCTCCGCCTTCTTCCAACTGAAATTTTCCAGAACTAGTTCTTCCACTTGGTCTTCCTTGCTACTGTTACACGTCGTAAAGGGAGGCTCGTAATTCTTCTTAAAATAATCGGCTGTTGTGTTTCGAATATAAGTCAGTACGTCGTACCCCTCCAATTTATTTCCTTCTTCATCTACAATATGCTATTGCATAGTTACAGTTTTCTTACTCAGCGATTTCAGGTGGTTCCAGAAAAACCTAGGCGCGTCCTCTTCGCGAATGTCCGATATCCACCGTTCACTTGGGCCTTTAATCTTGGCTTCAACTAAACTCTGCACCAGGGCTTTTTTCTCGAGATATGTTTCCCATTTTTGCTTGACTTCGTCTTGTGGCCTCTGCTCCTTTTTTGCCTGCCTATGTATTCGAGATGCTTCCCGTCGACTCTCAATTGCGTCCCGAATTTCCCTGTTCCACCATCGTTTTGGCTTTCACTTTCCCCTCCAGCAACTCTTTCGTTTCTCTTTTGTAATTTCAGTCCTTATTAGATTAAGAAGCTCATTATAATCCCACACTTTGCCTTTTGTTCTGCTCACTATGTCCTCGATTGTTGTGACTACGTTCCTAATTTGTTTTTCACTTATAAAAGAGCTGCCCAACTTTAATTCGATGCTCTCTTTACGATCTACATAGCCCATTCGCAAGGTTATGCATTTATGGTCACTTCCCTCATCTATGCCCATTTCTCTGAACTTGTCGTGAATTCCTTCTGTAATGAGGCAGTAATCGATTGTTGACTGCCTACTTTCGACCTCCCATGTTACCTGCCCATCGCACTTAGGACTCATGTTAACTATATCGAGACTATGTTGTTCGCAGAGCTCTACCATCAACTTCCCGTTATAATCTGTATATCCGTCAAGGGTCATGCACATGAACATTCATATCTCCTAAGAGGATTATTTCGGCCCCGTTACCAAATTTCTGAATATCCTTGCTTATCCAATTCACTAACTCCTGATTTTTCTCTTTGCAGTTATTTCCAGTCCACATGTAAACTACACCCAACATAGTTTTCTTCCCGCTTACTGTTCCAGATACCCAGAGGTGCTCTTCACATGTCGAAGTAATCCTACACCAATTTGCTTCCCGATGAATTAGCATATCGATTCCCCCACCATTTCTTTCTGATTTTGTCCTGTTGCACCCTTCCCACACATAATTTGCAATAATTGGTGGCTCTTCCGAGTCCCGAAGGTGCATTTCTGTAACGGCGTACACCGCTATCTGTTCTCTGTTCAACTGTTCTTCTATTTCTAACCCTTTTGTCTGTTTTCTGCCACCTTGCATATTTATGTAGCTTATTAAACCGCACTGCAATTTCTTTCTCTCTTTCCCCTTTGCCCTTCTCCCTTTGTTACCAATTATGTGAAAGGGTCCCTCATAGATGTTTTTTCCCTTTCTACCGTGGACACCGGAGGGCTCGTGTGCTCCCTAAAAAAGTTACTGCGCGTCATGCTAGGCGCGAGCTCGCTTAATATGCCCAAGTTTACGGCCAAAGTGGATTCCATCTCTCTGGAAACCACCCCATCTGTGCACTTCTCTATTTATGTCGACAACCTCGAAACCTTATCTCGACTAACCCGCCAAATCGTTTCGTTGGCGGTGACAAATGCTCTTTGCAGGTTTCGGTCTTTCAAGGGTACCTCGGGGATCGTGCACACCACAATTTGCACCTGGGGGGACACTTCCCGCAACTCATCTACTCCCTGTGTTAACCTCTTCTCTGTTTCTCAGGTCCTTCCGTTCAACACGCTCAGCCCGCCAGCTATCACGACCAAACTGCGCCCCTGATTTCTACGAGTCAGCTCTTCCCTTGCTTGTTGCATTACTGTCCCCAACATTTTTCCTGGAAACGTCCCTATAGCTACTCTTCGGTCTCCTTTCAGCCTCTCCTGAATCATTTTCGAGCATCGAGCCAGGTTGGAGTACCCTGCTATTATTACGTTCTCCAGCTTCCTGGACATTTGCAGTGACTTTCAGGGTGAGGTTCGGGTGGTCTTTTGTCCGCTCGCTCTTTCACCAGAGCTTCGCTGTAGGTAGACCCCCGCTTATGTGCTCCTTTTGTCGACTTTTCTTGTGGGGTCAAGGGCGTTCTCTTCCCATGATAGTCACCTGACTTTCTTATTCTCAGCTGCTCCTCGGTTGCTCTGAGCTTTCGCCCATCTCTTTTCTCATTTGGCGTTCCGCCTCTAAAGCGTCCTCCAGCTCGCCTACTCGCTTTAAGAGGGCGGTCTGAGTTTCCTCCATTTGCTGGAATTTCGCCATAATCGCACACTGCCTACGTGACACTTCTACTTCGCATGCTCCATCATCTCCGCAACCATCTGTTTTGACTCCCACGCCACACTTCGTACACTTCGCCGTTTTTTTTTCACCATGATTAGCGCGATGAACGGTCACACACTCGTCAAAAATTAGGCCTCCCAAAAATTTACCGATGCACACCGCATGCGGTTATTAGTGATGCACCCCTACACTGTACTAGGCTTCAAACGTATATTTTACTAATTCATCCAGTAGACCGCACGAAAAATGCACGTATACGATAAATCAGTAGGCCAGGGAGAGCGCTGGATGGATGGATATTAGGAGCATCATAACGGGGCGGTAGCGGGCCACCAAGCTCTAGCTTTATTTCTTTTTCCTCTACAAACATTTCTTTTCCCGAATCACATATTGTCACAACCAATTTTTCTCCTCGCCTACCTATTTTATCTATTATCGTTCTGCTGTGATGTAACAATCTTACCCGAACTACCTTGCGCGATGGATGGATGGATGGATGGATATCAGGAGCGTCCCCTTTATAACGGGGCGGTGGCCGGGCCACCAAGCTCTAGTGGCCCACTTTCACTTTCCACTCCAAAAATGCGAAGTGTAAAGCCTCACGTTGGCAGAGCGCCTCTAGCGGTAAGAGCGAGAAGCAGAAACGGTGGCTCTTCTGTCGACGCGCGACGGCAACGAGGTTGGGGAGGTCATCCACGGCGTGACAGGCGACAGCTAGTGCTGCTTTGTATTGCGCCTTTTATCAGCTTCCGTAACCTTTCCATCCGCCTGTTCACTTTTCCGACGCCTTCTGTTATGTTTTCTATTGAGAAATTAAAGAGTCTTCATGACTCCGGCGGTGCGTGGAGCCGCGCTATTTGGAGCTCGTGTCACCGGGTGACGGACAGTGTGTGTGATCGACAGCCGTTTCGGCGGGTCGCACGGGCAGCTGCATAAAGGCTGGCTTTTCAAAGAGGAAATATACCTTCGCCAGATCGAATGTCTCGTGCGACGACAACCTGCAGGGACAAACCTCGTTGTGTTGCGCAGCATATTGTTGCGCATATGCGCGAAGAGGAGGACGATTGATGATCGTGCATGTGCGGCGCTACCGAAAAGAAGAGGAGAACGACGATGAAGTGGCGAAGGAGAGCGGGGAGCACGAGGACGCGGTGGAGGCGTCAAACTTCGGTCAGATCCTGGAGAGCGGTTTTGAAAGCTGCTCGGCCTATTGGCCTCGAGATCTTGGAGTGGCGCCCTCTCGCGTGTGACGTCAGAGCGGGGACACCGATTTCAACCGCGCTGCAGCAGCCGCTGCTTCTGTACGCGTATCGTCTGCTTCACGTGAGAACTTTGTCGAACGAACAGCCTCGCGACGGTCAACTAACGCCTGCAACGATTGTTTTCGAGTGTAATCTTGAACTTGTTTTAGTTGCGGCCCAATCGACAGGGCCAAGAAATCCCCCGGATGGCCGACGAGTGCGCCGATGCCACCGACCGCATTGCTCGTAAGAAAGTGAAACTATGTGTGAGTGTTCGCGCTCGTTATCTTGTTTCCGCCGTACGATACTAATTAGTTTGGGTGTTTCTTTCGATATTACAGTAAGCGTGCCGTTCTCGAGCATCTACAAATATGTAGATAAAGCTTGCGAAACGTCGCGGTGTCTCATCGAGGGCGAGGCAGTGTACGACGCAGGCCACGTTGTTGAATGCGCGGTCGAGGCCGTCAACGGAGGTCGCATCACCGTCGCCGCTCTCGTCCTCCAAACATGTGGACTCACCAACCCACCGCACAACGTCTCTGTCGTGATCGACAGCAGTGAAGTGGCCAATGCTCGCTGCTCGTGCAAAGCAGAGTGAGGCAATGTCAACGTGTAACATAACATATAGAATTTATGTTCACTGCTGGTCTGCAGTTGGTGTCGAGCTCATATCGCCTTTTGCATTGTGTTAATGTTTCTAAATTAAGAGGCAAGTTCACTATTGAGACTAGTTTGAATGTTTAATGTTGGCACCATGAAATATTTAATTGCGGCACCATTTCTATTATTTCTATAAATGAAACGAGACTTCGTAGGTGACTTCGTGGCTTCGTAGGTAAAATACGTATGTACACCATCCAGACGCAGCCGTAGTCTCATACATCCTGCGCCGCTCAGCTGAGCTCACGAGGCGCGCTTACCCGCGAGGCGATTCGGAGGCCGCGTCGTCGGCTCCTTGTCTACGGGCCTTCGCGGCAGGTTGTGGGACGGCACCGCACCTGGTGTAAGTCGCCTATGCTTATAGCCTGCGTGCAATAAACGGCTTAAGTATTGGCGAGGCGCTTAAACACGCTCACAAACTTACCGAAGAGTGGCGCGTACGGTGGGTAGCAGAAGTCACTGTCCGCGAAGTGTTTGCTGCACACGGTCGATGAAGGCGTGGGGCGCTTTCCCATTCTGAGCTTGACCATCCACTTCTTCTTCAGCTTTGGGTCCTTAGGATAGTTGTGAAAGCTAACGCCTCTTTCACGAGCGGACGAAGTACACTGAGGCACAGAGCAGTACTTCACCATTGCGCAGCACTCGCCGCGGAGACAAGCGGCCGCAGTTCTAAAAAACAAAGAGCCGTAGTTCTAAATGAACGTTAAAAGCAGACCCACGGTTGTTCGAACAGCGTCAGTAGCCACCATACGCGAGATAACCAACTGAACTGCTTTTTTGTTGAGATTTACCGCAACGGTGGCTTCAACACGGCGCTGGGCCTACGTAGCAGACGAAAGCGCGCGAATCCCCGCTCTGACGTCATACAGGCGCCGTTCGCAGCGCCGCCATCGGTCGCACACCAGGCGAATAGTTGTCGCCGTATGGTGCCGACCGCGGAGCTCCCTGAGGGCGTTGAAAAGGTGGTCTGTCATACCGCGGTGTTCTGCGACGGTTGCAGAAACGCGATATATGGCCTGTGACACCGCAGGAGTAGCAGACCGGTAGAGACCGCCTTGGTGGCTCTTCAATGTACTCAAATGCCTCATTCTCTCTAGCGTAGTGTATAGCTTCTTCGCGTAGATCACGGCGAGGCATCGGCAGTTGAGAGTGCGGACGCTGAGCGGGTCGTCCAGAGTGCGAAGCCGGGTAGCGTGTCGTCATCCTTGATTCTGGCGTTGTGCTGTATTCAACTGCTGCTACGCTAACCGCAGGGTGCCAAGAAGTCGAAACTGGCGTTGCCGATGGCTCGCATGGCGTATATGCTCCATGCCTCTCAGATGTCACACATGACGCCTCTTCACGGCGATTAAGTTCTTCGCGGACAATCTGCCGGATAGTCGATGCTAAGTCAAAACACGTGCTCATGTCCACGCTAGCGACCGTGGTAACGTTTGCCAAGCGGCCGAACTTCGGCGTAATGCGACGCATCTTCAATGACTCGAAGGTTCTGCAGTGTCGAATTACGTCAGACACAGAACTCAGGCTTTCTTTACCGATGAGGAAATTATAAACGTCCTCAGCTACTCCTTTCAACAGATGCCCTACCTTGTCTTCGTCCGTCATCCTAGCGTCAACCGTTTTACAGAGCTTCAATATCTCCTCAATGTACGTGGTGCATGTCTCACCAGGCAGCTGCGCCCGCTGCGAAAGGGTTTGCTCGGCTCGCTTCTTCTTGGCAGCTGAGTCCCCGAAGCAGGCCTTGACCTCGTTAAAAAAAATGTCCCACGTCGTGAGTGCGTCCTCGTGGTTTTCGTACCACACCAGCGCAGTATCGGTAAGAGCGAACACCACGTTGGCGAGCTGAGCGGCAGGATCCCAACCATTAGACTTACTCACTCGCTTGTATTGTACGAGCCACTCGTCAACATCTTCTCCAGCCTTCCCGCCGAAGGTCGGTGGAACTCGGTAATACAGCAGCGGACCGCTGGTCGCTGCCCTCGGAGCGGCTTGGTCAGGCATATCGGAGATGGCAGTGGCAGATGGCGGGAGGCCGGCAAGTCGACGGCTTCGACGAAGCTCTGGAGTTGGTAGTTCCGTTGTTGCAGGCGTGCACCCCGCACCTCCACCACTCTGTTACGAGTAAACGGGGGCACTCGACGCTCTAAGCAAGGAAGGGGTCCTTTAATGAGGTCGCGAAAGCGAGATCAACAGCGGCCAGCTGGTGGTTTATGCTAACGTCGTTCTTGGGCATCTCGTTGATAAGGATGGCATCCGTCCTGATCCCCAGAAGACAGCAGCCGTTGAAGCTTTCAGTACACCGCGCTCTGTGAAGGAGCTTCGTAGTTTTCTGGGGCTCTGCTCGTATTTCCGTCGATTCATTCCGAGGTTTGCTGATGTTGCATATCCGATGACGTGCCTGCTACGAAAGGATACTCCCTTTGAATGGACTGCGGATTGCGAGTCTGCCTTTCGTCAATTGAAGTTTTTGCTGACGTCACGACCGATTCTTCAGCACTTCAATCCTTCAGCCCCAACGGAAATTCATACGGATGCCAGCGGCATAGGTATCGGGGCCGTTCTTATTCAACGCAACGGGGATGGCGAGCACGTGGTCGCCTATGCAAGTCGCTCACTAAGTAGGCCCGAGCAGAACTACACGGTCACCGAGCAAGAATGCCTCGCAGTTATATTCGCAGTTCAGCGCTTTCGTTCTTACCTGTATGGACGTCATTTTACAGTGGTCACCGACCACCACTCATTGTGTTGG
The DNA here is from genome assembly GCA_013339685.2 of Hyalomma asiaticum. NCBI lineage: Eukaryota > Metazoa > Arthropoda > Arachnida > Ixodida > Ixodidae > Hyalomma > Hyalomma asiaticum. The sequence goes on from CM023481.1 coordinate 214,150,272, forward strand.
CTCGTAGCCTTCGTGACCCCTGCGGCCGTCTGGCGCGCTGGGCACTTCGGCTGCAAGAATACAGCTTCACTGTCTCATACAAGAGCGGTAGGCGACACGCCGACGCGGACTGTCTCTCGCGTATGCCGATTAGCTCGACAGACTGCGACGCCGATGACTTCGATCACCTTGTGGCTTCTGTGTCGCCGAAATTTCCAGACCTGGACAGCTTCCGAGACGAACAGCGAAAGGACTCTAAATTAGCCCCGCTTTTCAGCGCTGCGTCCCCCTCTCCATCCCCCACGTGATTTCTGTGTACGCGATGGACTCTTATACAAGAAGAACTATTCGACCACTGGCGCACGTTTTCTTCTTGTGGTGCCGGACAGCCTTCGCGCGGCGGTTCTAAGTGCCATGCACGACGATCCTACGTCTGGCCATTTAGGATGTACGCGGACGCTCCACCGGATTAAGGAACGTTTCTATTGGCCCGCAATGCGACGGTCCACAGAGACGTACGTGGCGAGCTGCATGCAGTGTCAGCGCCACAAACGAATGGGCTCACGGAACGCACGAACAGAACCATCATTAACATGCTATCCATGTACGTTTCATCCGACCACAAGAACTGGGATGATGTACTGCCTTTTGTTACATACGCGTTCAACACCGCCAAGCACGAGACAACCGGCTACAGTCCTTTCTTCCTGCTTTACGCTCGCCCACCTAGGCACACAATCGACACTGTTTTCCCTTTTGGCACACATGAGAATTCCACTGTCGCCGAGACCCTTTGCCTCGCTGAGGAGTCGCGTCGGATTGCTCGTTTGCGCACTTTGGCGTCGCAAGACAGATCCAAAGCACGGTACGACGATCGCTACCGTAACTTACCATCCAGGCGATTTGGTGTGGTTGTGGACTCCTGCACGGAAACGCGGGTTGTGCCAAAAGTTTCTGGCCACCTACGACGGGCCGTTTTTTGTTTTGAACAGGCTCACTGAGGTCACTTATGCTATAGCTCGACTCACAGCGAGTGGGAGACGCGCCGCTAAGACGCAAGTGACCCATGTCGCTCGTCTGAAGCCGTTCACGCCGCGAAAGACTGACTGATTCGCCCGATGGGCTCCGTCTGCAAGGAGGGGAATGTTGCGCATATGCGCGAAGAGGAGGACGATTGATGATCGTGCATGTGCGGCGCTACTGAAAAGAAGAGGAGAACGACGTTAGCATCAACCACCAGCTGGCCGCTGTTGATCTCGCTTTCGCGACCTCATTAAAGGACCCCTTCCTTGCTTAGAGCGTCGAGTGCCCCCGTTTACTCGTAACAATATGTTTGGGCTCTATGATGGCTGGACACTATAAGCAAGTGGCAACGCTCCGTGATCGTGCAACAAGTGCTATCGTACAAGCGTACTGCGATTGCGTTGCTGGGTGAGCACGCTTTTGAGAAACGTGTCAAATGATGTGCTGCCCGCGGTTCTTACACTGAAAGTCGATATAGAAAACGGGCTTCCAAACAACGGTGTCGTTGATTTCCTTTCCCCAAACTCCACTAGCTTCAACACTAGCTGAGGAGGGAAGGTGCTTGAAGGTTCGAATCGGCGCCCCTCGATGGCTCGAGTACACGATGGTAGCGCGAAGGAAGAGCCGTTGCCCGGTAAAGAGAAGCTTTATTCCACACGCAGGCGTCTGCCCGGGTCCAAGCCCGAACCTCCGCTCTCCTCTCACATCCCATGCGTCGTCACTTCAACCCTCGGTTCGACAGAGTCCCCCAACAAACCAATCACACTTGGGGGGATGGCATCACGCAAACCAATCGCACAAACACTTTTATGACACACACGGCATTGGTCAAACATACATCACAATCTACAACACCCGAGAGGATAGGTTCACTGCGCAACACACGTCATTTCCCTCTCTCTCCCACGTTGTTGCCTGTGTATTAGCCCAGACGACCGCCGGCGCCGCAGACCCTGCTCGAGCTATCCTACCCGCGCACCACGTCTCTTTCCAGAACCCGCCACACAGCCGTGAGAATATTTGCCGGCCCTGTCCATTAAAGATATCATTTTTCATCTCGGCGTGTCATCATCTTTTCATTTTAACGACCTTCGTCGTTAAAACCCTGCACGCTTCTAGAACCGTAATTGTAACCCGAATGCGGTTGCACACAAAAGCATCCTTCGGTCGCATCTGGCGGAGCGGCAGCTAAGGACGCGTGCTGATGTCAAGCTGTGACTGAAGCCGGGCGTCGTGCGTCGCTTCTCTCTCTCTACACGGCTCGCTTCCCATTCAACTCTTTATTTCCTCCTTTCTTTTGTTGCCAGCGCGGAGGCTGCACTGTCCTCTGACAGCGCCCCGCTGGCCTGCGTGGGTTCTTCTGCGCATCCTTTCCGCGGAGCCGATATATATTCCTGGTTTTCAGCAAAGGTACACCGTGGTACGGAGAATCGTTCTGCGCTTTGAAGTATTCTCACGCTGGACCACCAACACCACGTGGGCCCTGCATACCTTGAACTCACTGGTGTGTTTTCAAAGCGGCGGTGCATTCACAGCTTCTTATAAACTGAGAGGCCAGTAATATGCATTAAGCGCGTGTGGAACGTGCATACAAACCTATGCATTTTGTTATTGTCAGGACAAAACCCTTTGGTGACGAAGCCCTTGGCAGACATCACATTTAAGAAACATGCACTGATAAACAAAATGGTGCAGGCCAAAGTTAGGCGAGAGCTTCCTTCACATTTGAAGACGGCTAGGCCATCCATATCGTCGAACTTCAGGAGCCACAATGCCACACATGCACCTGAGCTGGTGTGGAACCGCTACGCAAGACGGCCAGCACCACTGAGAAATACGAGCCCCATTGCGGACACTGAGAACATGAATTCACAGAGGTGCCGAAAAGAATCGCACGTTTGAAACTCTTCCGCTGTCATTGCTGCAGCCAACGGCAGCACATCGCTGTGGAATCGCAAAACAGAAAAATAAAGCACGGCGAAAACAAGAATCGCAAAGGAGCAACGCGGAAACGGTCAACACGAACACGCACGCCGTAGAGCCGTACACGCGCGCTCTGCGGCTGAAACCACCCACGGCCGAACTGGAGTGGCGCGCGCGCTTCGAAGAGAAGCGATCGCGCCCCTCTCCAGACCGGCCGTGGATGGATGGTAGGTAGGTAACCAACTTTACTGATTCCCGAGAGAATCATTTGCGAGGGGGAGAGCGGGAAAAGGGGAGCAGGACGGCGATGAGTCCTCTGGCCACTCTAGATGGCCGGGCACTTTTTGTGCTTCGGCGACCCTTCTTGCCCAGCCCGCTGCCCGTAGCTGTAGCTCCGGTTGCGAGCTGCGCAGAGCAGCCTCCCATCGCTCCTGATGTTGTGACCCTTGCCACGGGGGCTTGGGCGTGTTAGGGCAATTTAGAAAAATGTGATTGAAGTCGGTTCTGGTGCTAAGACAAAGTTGCAGTGCGGAGAGGTTTCACCTTGCGTGATAATAGAGAGGAGGAGAGGGGTCGTCACTGTGGCAGCTTGAAGTTTGCGCCACAGAATCTGGTCACTCCTGGAAAGAGATTTATGCGGTGGGGGGTACGTTAGGCGAGAGTTTCTGTAAAACATGGTGCGATCGTGGTAGCCGAGGAATCGATGCCTTGCACTGCGGGACGAAGGTAGGGGATGGAATAAACTTTATTGGTGTCCTGCAAGAAGCGCGCGAACGCGTTTAGGGCTCCCACGTTGGGACTGAAAGGCCTAGCCTTACAGCCGCATCGCGGGCTTGCTGGACGGCCCATTTTTGGTCGGCTAGGCTAGAGCTGCGGAGGGCAGCATTCCACTTCGCCGAGGTAGCGTCGAGGTTAGCATCATTATGCATAGTGGTGCACTCCCAGAGAATGTGTTTAAGCGTAGCCGTGGTGAGTTTGCAATTGTTACAGATGTCATCAGGGTAAATTTCTGGGTATATGACGTGTAGTATATGCTGATTTGGGTAAGTACCGGTTTGCAAAAATATTTCGGGCGCTCGCCAGGAAGCGATCGAAGAGCGACGTAAAGCATCAAGGGAGCACAGACAGGCAAAAAGGGAGAGACGGCCGCAAGTCAAAGTCAACGAAAGATCGGAAATATATATTGAGAGAAAAAATCTATTGTACAGAAATTGGTCGAGGCAAAAATTAAAGCTGAAAGCGAACGCTGGGTAACAGAAAGTCATGACAAAAAGAACGGCCGCGCCTAGGATATTTTGGAGCCACATAAAAGCGCTAGGTAAAAGGTCTGCCACATTGCAACATCATATTGTTGATGAAAGAGGAAATCAATTGGAAGGGTACGAAGCACTGGGTTACATCCAGAAGGTAACAGCCGATTCGTTTAAAAAGATCGTCCAAGAGATTTCCCCAGTGGATAAAACCATGACGGAGAGCGAAACTAAGGAAGAGCTAGAACTTGAGAATTTCAAATGGAAAGAGGCCGAAGGAAAAATTCCAAAGCGCACTGCTCCGGGTTTAGATGGGGTCCCGCCGTTAGCCTCATTAACGAATTAGGACAAAACACTAAAGAAGCAGTATTGAAAGCCGTACGAAAATGCTTACAGGAGAGGCAAATACCGGACAGTTGGCGAAAAAGCAGAATGAACTTAATCTATAAAGAAGGGGGGAAAGAATAACATTCGTTCGTATAGAGCGCTAACCATTACATCGGTACTATATACCGGATGGCTATGCAAGGAGTAAAATTAAAAATAGAAGCGTGGACAGAACGTAACAATATTTTGGGAGAACTTCAGAATGGATTTAGAGTAGACAGGCGGTTAGACGATAACTTAGTTGTTCTTACTCAGTGTATAGAAATATCTAAAATAGAAAGCAGGCCCTTGTATGTGGCTTTTCTAGACATCACTGGGGCGTATGACAATGTTAATCAGGAAATATTGTGGGAAATATTGGAAGGAATGGGCATAGGCGACGATTGTGTACAGCTTTTGAGGGAGATATATCGAGAAAATACAGTTTGCATAGAATGGGAAGGAATCAGTAGCTCATATTGACCAGCTTATAGCGCAAACGGGGACGAAGACGAAGGAAAGACAAGGTGACAACACGAGCGCTGACTCTCAACTAAAGTTTATTCCAAGAAACGACACGAATAAATACACATGTTAACCAAGCTTCAACGAAGCGATTGCGCGTGTACAGCAGAGTCATCCAAGTGACGTAAAACTCCCATCACACGTGGAGCACCCACGTGCGTCCAAGAAAGCATACACAGAAGCAGGTAGAGTGAACACAAACTTTCAAATGAACCTATTCCCGCGTCATTCATGAAGGCAGGCTGCACTCCAGAAATTTTATTTCCTTTTCGCTAAGGGCAACAGACGGATGACTAATGTACCTTTCGCCTTCTCTGATAATGAAGAGAGCCTCCATTACCTCTCTCGTAGTCTGATGCGCATGCCGGAACAAACAATCTGTCTCCCTCGCCATCGGCTCACAACCGCAATCTTTGCAATGTGATGGCAGGTGCAAACCGCCTGCAGCCCTCAACGATGACAGATGTTCACTCAATCTAATATTTACACATCGGCCGGTTTGACCAATATATACACGCCCGCATGACAACGGCAGCCTGTAAACAACACGTGATTTGCATTTTACGTATCTGTCTTTTTGCTTTTTTGAACATTGCACACAATCTTTACCAACACCTGAAAGCTTTTTATGCAGACGGGAGCAGACAGTAGCAAGTTTGTTAGGGGCCGATAATGCCACGCGCACCCCATGTCTACTTCCTACACTCTTCAGGCAGTGTGAAAACTTATGTACATAAGGTACAACCACCGGTCGTTTATCATTGCGCACATGTTCTGTCGTCTTTTTTGCCTTATTGGAACCCCTAACCCACCTGATCAACTTATGGCATGCTCTCAAAATTTCCACTTCTGGGTATCCGGCTGTCTGCAACTTTTCAATCTGGCTCAGGAAACTTTCCTTCAGGGAGTGGGTGCACGTCTTCTGGATCACGGCGCGCAATGCTGCGTATACGATGCTGGATTTCACAGTCTTAGAATGACCAGACGAATAACTCAGAATCGCCTTTACAGTTCGAGGTTTATATAACCAGCACAAGTGGTTATTCCTAAACCTGAGTCTAATATCTAAGAACTGAAGTTCTGCGTCAACAGATAGTTCACAGGTAAACCTCAATCCTTTGCCACATGCCGTGAAAATCTCTAAAATCCTGTCTAACCTGCTATGGTTATTGTCTCGTTCCGTGATAACCAAAAAATCGTCAACATATCGGAAGACACGTAAGGCCAACCTACCCAAATTATGGGCGATCGCTGTATCAATGCGGCTAAGAAAAATATGGCTTAGGATTGGGGCCACCTTTGACCCGATACAGATTCCTGACTTCTGTGTAAAAACGTTCCCGTTCCATTCAACAAACATAGAACGCAAATAAAACGACAACATTTCTAAAAACCTTTCCACAGAAGTGCCACAGTCGTCAATAAACTTAACTTCATCATTATCGTCAACAATACAGGACTTGACGTTGGTCATTATTTCATCGTGTGGTAGTGAATAAAACATGTCTTCAATATCTACACTAAAAGCGGAACATGGATTATGATCCTTAAGAAAATTAACGATACTATCTGAACTTTTCACCGAAAAAGGATCAGTGACGTTTAAAGACTCAAGGTGCGTCTGTAGGTAACCCGACATTTCGTGCTGCCAAGTTCCCCTTTCAGAAATAATCGCCCTAAAGGGAGAGTCTTGTTTATGGGTTTTCACTGAGAAGAATATTTGCAAACTTAAGCCTTTTGCCTTCTTAACTCGAGAGGCCAGGCAAGCGAGATTACATTCTTGCAGCATGGTGAGCGCCTGCTGTTTCATTTTTGCTGTCTTAACCTGAATGCGGTTAAAATTTTTCATAACGGCTGCATCCGACTTCTCAGTGAATACACCTTCCGGCATTACCACAAACATACCCTCCTTGTCCGACAAACACGCCCTCAGCCCCCTATGCTCCAAAAAATTCACTACAAAATTCACAGGCGAGGGCTTACTCCTCGTAGAAGACTGTGCGCAAACATCGATACACTCTGACACACACCTTGCCTGCTCCCCCTCGGGGACGAATCGAGAGATGGACCTTGACAGAGCAACCCTCTCCGCCGGAGGAACCTTTGGTTCAAAGGCGAACTTCGGTCCCAGGCAGAGAACATTCCGCACATTCTCGGGCACGGAGCAGTCCCCCAGGGTACGAATATCACCTTGAGGCCGCCCTTTTTTCTTCTTAGTTGGAAGAGTCGGCCGCACCACGTTCCATAAAAATTCGGTGACCCTCTTGGTTGTCGCCCGCCATTCTTGTAAACTGCCCTGTTGCCGGTACGTTGTCTCTGTGGAACAGGCCACCACCAAACAGTCGTGGAAAAAACGTACTTGACGCCACCATTCCGAGCGCGAAATACGGCAGATCCTTCTAGCGTTTCCCAGCGAAGGCTTCAGAAAACCGCACATCCCTTGCACGTCCGGTGGGCACGTGCCGTGTTTTACGTACCAGGAGCACACTCTGGCTCTGCACACACACACCGCTATGGTCGAAGCCAAGGTGGCCGGGTCATTATGAAGGAAGTGTCCGATGTACAAGAAATATACTGAACGAGAACGGAAATCTGGGCGAGTTGGTGATAATTCATATTGACCAGCTTATAGCGCAAACGGGGACGAAGACGAAGGAAAGACAAGGTGACAACACGAGCGCTGACTCTCAACTAAAGTTTATTCCAAGAAACGACACGAATAAATACACATGTTAACCAAGCTTCAACAAAGCGATTGCGCGTGTACAGCAGAGTCATCCAAGTGACGGTATGTTTGTCGTAATGCCGGAAGGTGTATTCACTGAGAAGTCGGATGCAGCCGCCGGTTATGAAAAATTTTAACCGCATTCAGGTTAAGACAGCAAAAGTGAAACAGCAGGCGCTCACCATGCTGCAAGAATGTAATCTCGCTTGCCTGGCCTCTCGAGTTAAGAAGGCAAAAGGCTCAAGTTTGCAAATATTCTTCTCAGTGAAAACCCATAAACAAGACTCTCCCTTTAGGGCGATTATTTCTGAAAGGGGAACTTGGCAGCACGAAATGTCGGGTTACCTACAGACGCACCTTGAGTCTTTAACGTCACTGATCCTTTTTCGGTGAAAAGTTCAGATAGTATCATTAATTTTCTTAAGGATCATAATCCATGTTCCGCTTTTAGTGTAGATATTGAAGACATGTTTTATTCACTACCACACGATGAAATAATGACCAACGTCAAGTCCTGTATTGTTGACGATAATGATGAAGTTAGGTTTATTGACGACTGTGGCACTTCTGTGGAAAGGTTTTTAGAAATGTTGTCGGTTTATTTGCGTTCTATGTTTGTTGAATGGAACTGGAACGTTTTTACACAGAAGTCAGGAATCTGTATCGGGTCAAAGGTGGCCCCAATCCTAAGCCATATTTTTCTTAGCCGCATTGATACAGCGATCGCCCATAATTTGGGTAGGTTGGCCTTACGTGTCTTCCGATATGTTGACGATTTTTTGGTTATCACGGAACGAGACAATAACCATAGCAGGTTAGACAGGATTTTAGAGATTTTCACGGCATGTGGCAAAGGATTGAGGTTTACCTGTGAACTATCTGTTGACGCAGAACTTCAGTTCTTAGATATTAGACTCAGGTTTAGGAATAACCACTTGTGCTGGTTATATAAACCTCGAACTGTAAAGGCGATTCTGAGTTATTCGTCTGGTCATTCTAAGACTGTGAAATCCAGCATCGTATACGCAGCATTGCGCGCCGTGATCCAGAAGACGTGCACCCACTCCCTGAAGGAAAGTTTCCTGAGCCAGATTGAAAAGTTGCAGACAGCCGGATACCCAGAAGTGGAAATTTTGAGAGCATGCCATAAGTTGATCAGGTGGGTTAGGGGTTCCAATAAGGCAAAAAAGACGACAGAACATGTGCGCAATGATAAACGACCGGTGGTTGTACCTTATGTACATAAGTTTTCACACTGCCTGAAGAATGTAGGAAGTAGACATGGGGTGCGCGTGGCATTATCGGCCCCTAACAAACTTGCTACTGTCTGCTCCCGTCTGCATAAAAAGCTTTCAGGTGTTGGTAAAGATTGTGTGCAATGTTCAAAAAAGCAAAAAGACAGATACGTAAAATGCAAATCACGTGTTGTTTACAGGCTGCCGTTGTCATGCGGGCGTGTATATATTGGTCAAACCGGCCGATGTGTAAATATTAGATTGAGTGAACATCTGTCATCGTTGAGGGCTGCAGGCGGTTTGCACCTGCCATCACATTGCAAAGATTGCGGTTGTGAGCCGATGGCGAGGGAGACAGATTGTTTGTTCCGGCATGCGCATCAGACTACGAGAGAGGTAATGGAGGCTCTCTTCATTATCAGAGAAGGCGAAAGGTGCATTAGTCATCCGTCTGTTGCCCTTAGCGAAAAGGAAATAAAATTTCTGGAGTGCAGCCTGCCTTCATGAATGACGCGGGAATAGGTTCATTTGAAAGTTTGTGTTCACTCTACCTGCTTCTGTGTATGCTTTCTTGGACGCACGTGGGTGCTCCACGTGTGATGGGAGTTTTACGTCACTTGGATGACTCGCTGTACACGCGCAATCGCTTCGTTGAAGCTTGGTTAACATGCGTATTTATTCGTGTCGTTTCTTGGAATAAACTTTAGTTGAGAGTCAGCGCTCGTGTTGTCACCTTGTCTTTCCTTCGTCTTCGTCCCCGTTTGCGCTATAAGCTGGTCAATATGAATTATCACCAACTCGCCCAGATTTCCGTTCTCGAATCAGTAGCATAGAGAGATTGATATTTGCAAGGGGCTGAGGCAGGGATGTCCTTTGTCCCCGCTGTTATTCATGCTGTACATGGTTAGAATGGAAAAAGCGCTAGGAGTTAGCAACGTTGGTTTTAATCTGTCACGAAAACAGGGCGACGTGATGACTGAGCAGATGCTTCCGGGTTTACTTTATGCTGACGATATTGTCTTATTCGCGGACAGTCGAGATGATATACAACGGCTGGTGGATATATGCGGAAAGGAAGGCGAGGCTCTAGGACTAGGATTTAGTGTAACAAAATGTCAATTGGGGGTATTCAATGGTCCCAACGACCAGGCGGTGTCCGTACAGGGCCAAGAAATACCGAGAGTAAGCGAATACAAGTACCTTGGGGTATGGGTAAATGAGGGTGAGAGATACATGGAGGTACAAGGAAAAGCCTCGGCAGCAAACGGAAAGAGAGAGAGAGAGAGAAAACATTTATTTGAATGAAAAGAGGGATCTTCCTCGTAGGGTGGAGCCCTTAGTTCAGAAACGCTGCAATAATGAAGCACAGAGCGTTATGGGGACGCAATAGGTACGAGTGTGCTTAGGGGTCTGTGGAAAGGGTAATGGTTCCGGGGCTTACATTTGGGAACTCAGTGGTGTGCATGAGGCCAGAGATACAATCAGGAATGGATGTGAATCAAAGAACTGTGGGACGCCTCGCGTTGGGTGCCCACGGGAAAACGACAAACGAGGCTGTAAAAGGCGATATGGGATGGGCGAGTTTTGAGGTAAGGGAAGCCCAGAGAAAAATAAGGTTTGAAGAGAGGCTAAGGAATATGAAAGAGAGTAGGTGGGCAGTGAAGGTGTTCCGTTAATTATTTATATAGAAAGAGCGTTGACACGCAGTGGAGAAAAAACGAGGAGGCTCACCAGTAAATATACGGCACTGAGAGAACTGCCAACAAAGAGCGTAAAGGGAAAAGTCAGAGAGGCGGAGAAGATTTACTGGATGGCAGCGATGAAAAAAAAAACTACTCTGAATAACTACCGAAAGGGCAAAAACGAAATAGAGAGGGAGGCATTTTATGATAATTCAAGTGGAAGCGCTTTACTGTTTGAAGCGAGATCGGGCTGCCTTAGAACGCGTAGTTATAAAGCGAAATTCAGTAAAGAAGAAGAAAGATGCACATGCTGTAAGGAAGATACGGAAACGGCGGAGCATGTTCTGATTGAATGCGGAAATATCCACCCAAGTGTGCGTTTGGGCACCACCCTACTTGAAGCCTTGGGTTTTAGGGAGAACAATGGAAAGCTGAACATACCCACGATTTAAATAAGAGGCGGTTAGAATACTGGTGGCAGAAAATCAGAGAGAATGGACAAGAATAATTATACACTGTAAAAGAAAAATACTCCCAGGTGGGAGTAAAATGCCTGTCCTCTAGCGACCCCCCTATTGGGAGTTTTTTCTACTCCGGACCTCCGGAGTAAAGCTTTTACTCCGGCTGGCCGGAGTTATTGCGTGGTGCCTCCGGACTACTTTTTGCTATTTTTCACTCCGGCTCGCCGGAGTTATTGCGTGGTGCTTACGGACTACTTTTCGCTGTTTTTCACTCCGGCGGGCCGGAGTTCTTGCGTGGCGCCTCCGGACTAATTTTCACTGTTTTTCACTCCGGCTAGCCGGAGTTATTGTGTGCTGCCTCCGGACTACATTTTGCTGTATGCTACTCCGGCGCGCCGGAGTTTTTACGTGACGCCTCCGGACTAATTATTGCTGTTTTTCACTCCGGCTGACCGGAGTCATTGTGTGGTGCATCTGGATTATTTTTTATTATTTCAGTCCGGCGGGCCGGGAATTCTGTGTGACGCGCCAGGAGTACCTCAGTGTATTTTTCTTCCCGCTCCGGCTGACTAGTCTCTGCATGCCTCTTTTCAGACATTTAAATGGTATTTATTAATCGGCCAGGTTGGAGATGTGTGGTGCATTGCGAGTGATCGTTTTACCCCATCATCAGCATAAAACATTGAGAAACAAATGCTGTATAAAAGTTTATTGCATGATTCGCACAGCGTGCAAACAGGGCACACAAACAAATAAAGCACCAAAAGTGGCAAGAAATAGTACAATAATTGCAGTACAATGCAGTAATATGCACAAGCACAACCATAAGTACTTTTTCACACTGTACAGTTATTTAGGCTGCAATGAACAAACGTTTTTTGCTGGAGTAAAAGAAAGGCAAAATAACGAAACAAGGAACAGAAGAATTCGCACTGAAGACAATCATTATATATATATAATCTGCATGAACGTGTCAGAAACACAACGCTAGCTGTTGTCGCCAAAGCTTAAAAAGAGGCAGTGGAACTGTTTACGAAGGATAATTCTGCGAGTCGCCCGCGTATGTGCACTGTGGTTTGCATTCCACTGTGTCCAGGCCTGCCGGCAGCACGCCAACCATGTGTTCTTTGGCCGCAGTACTGTGGTGTGGGCCATTCGAACTAACGTAGCCCTGCACCGCAAACGTTGTTCTAATGCAACGTTGCGCTATACTTGTTGAGAATGCAGGTGCGCGCCCTTCCTTTTCCTTTATATATATATTTTTTTTGCGTTTCTTGAAAACCACGGAACGACCATTAGCCGGGGCTTTGCCTTTTCTAACAATGCTTCTAAGTACTGCACGACAACTGTCACTCAAACTAGTGAGAGAGGGACATACGGGGGGAGCTAACAAAGGGATTGTAGAAGCGGGACCGTGAGAACGAACGACAAGAACGACTCGGAGAGCGGACGAGAAGGGACCCAACGACGACCGATCCGAAGAGATTTGTTTGGTGCATTTGGAATTACGTTTGTTTAAAGCTGCAAATGCATGTAAATAAATAACGTGAAAATATCGAAGCGTTTCTTCCACTCAACGAGCTTCAATCAACCATGTACACTGAAGAATTACATCGAACAATACTGTGCCACTCGATAACTCTTTTTCACATGCTATTTCCTCTATCTCATTCTGCGTGTGGGTTAACATCAATAATAATAATAATAATAATAATAATAATAATAATAATAATAATAATAATAATAATAATAATAATAATAATAAAGCACAAGTGAAAATACTGAAACAAGTCCATTTCATCGTTTAATTTGCTCCTGAAATCCGCTTCTACGCCAACGGCCGCGCCGTACCGCAGTATTTGGCAGAGGAAGCTGGGCCTCGAGGCACGCGACTGATGCGGTTTGTGTTGACTGATTGGGCAGGATATAAAGACTGAGTGTACGCCACTATGCTGTACGTCAACCGCGTACAGCACCTAAGATTCAAGACAAGCTCTACACTTTTCAAAGCTATAAAGCGGACAAATTTGTGCAGTAGTGGGAGTGCGCTTGCAACAGCCGCTAGGTGTGACACCCGTCGGTTTTGCTCAACAGTGCGAACCTAGGCATTTGAATGTGATATGTGAGTGAAATGTCACCATCTCTAGCACGAACAAGAGGTGAAAAGAACATAGCAAAAGCAGACACCTTTCTGGTTATGCTCCCTCTCTATGCCCTTATTTTGAAGCACTACATTTAAAATCACAGAAGCGGGTCCGACTCGATCAAAGCCCACAGGGCATGCTCAACGAACTAACTGCTTGATCTAAGTGCTTGCATTGAAGTTGAATAATTTCTATTTTTGTAGTTCTTTCTGCGTTTACCTCAAGAAAACAAAAACAAAAATTTCTTATTCATATGTTTGGTGAAATATTAACAAGGTCACTGAAGTTTATTACAAAGGGTCTTTCAGTTAATTTGCCTCAGATTGTAATAAAAAAAAAGTTCCGCAGGCGCGTTACAACGATGCAATCATATTAGTATTTACTGTCGTATAGACCATCTGACATTTTTTTTTTCAATTAACTCAGGCAAATGACTCTGGCTTATTGTTTACCCTACATTTAGGCTGTTCTTTTAAGCGAAAAATATTCATTCGAGAAGTTGAAAGAATTCGAACTAGTGTACGGGCAGCGTACTTTAATAGTGCATCGGTTTCAATTTTTCCGGGATTTAAAAGGGGCCTTACAAGTTACAACACTTTTGAATATAGTCAGAGAACGGCGCAGGTCTATGGAGGATGCTCCTGTGAACATGTCAGGGAAATATTAATGCACTGCACGCACCACTCAATTCACAATTTGGTTTTAAACTCAGCTGGAAAGCGCCTGCTCTTAATTTCAGTAAGTGACGTCACCGGGGCTACGACTACGCCACTTGCTTTTTTTCAGTCCTTTAAGAGATACACGCCCATTTCCTTCATTTGTTTAATTTAAAACGAACAAATAAAGCATAGCAGATTATCTCCCGTTCTCATGAAATCAGCCAACGCTGCTCATTTTCTTTTTTTCAAGCGAATTAGCCGGCGCCTCCAGTGATGTCATTTGTTGAAAGAAGAGCGGGCGCTTTCCAGCTGTGCTCGAAACAATATCTTGGATTCCCTGGAGTGTGCAGTGCAATAATATTTGGCCCAAATGTTCACAGCAGCCCTTCACGACAGATCGGCACCTCTTTCTGACTCCACCCAGAAAAAAAAAAAGAAAAGAAAAAGAATAGAGGGCTTCAAGCTTGCACTAAGCCGCGAAAAGCTCATGCACAGCGAAGCTAATCGGTGACATGCTTATTGCTGTGACGAGGTTGAACTTGACCACGTATTCCAGATCTGCTCCGCGCCGTCGATTTCGTTCTCGCGTAGCGGCAAGCCTTCGATTTTCGGATCGCGGTCTTTTCCTCGCGAGTGCGATTTAGCTTCGGGCTACCCATGGCTGCATGCGTTTGTGCATAGCCTCGCGCCGTGAGAGGACGCATGCTCTCGCACTGCGAAGCAATGCACAAACGCAGAGCTTCGCGAGACACTGTGCACCAGGCATATCAACGCATACAGGATTTTTCTTTCTCCTGCTTGCGGCCGCCAGCCGCCGTTTTGCCAGTGTATAGTAGTGGGCTTCGGCCATGTGCGCAGGAGAAGAAAGAAGCGCGCATGTCGTAGCGTCGTATGTGTTCGGGAACATCATCATCATCACCACTGTGCATTCGGCATTGCATAGTTCGCCCGGTCTCTTGGGGACATGAACTAAAGGTGATGACATTTTTTTTTTTTTTTGGTTCTCCGGACAAGGAACGATTTGTTAAAAAAGCTTTGCTGTTTAAAGTGCTGTCGGACCCCTTAAAGAAAGTGCGCAAGGTTCGAATATACGACGGGACTGGGCACTAGCGTGCAGTGACATCAGCTCCTTCGAACATATACCAACAAGCAATCGATGATGCACATAGACCGTACGCATCAAGAAGCCGAGAGGGCGCAAAGTGTGGCCACGTGTTGTCAATACTCTTGTGGCGTGTCCAGTGCTGTATGCCTTCGCGCATCACCGATGATCTTGTTGTAGCATGTTTGAGAGTGCTGATGACAAGTCTTGGAAACGCTTCGTCACGTGGTACTTTTTCGAATCTCCCAGACCTTTTTAGGAGCCCAAAAACGTAAAGCCACTGAACCTATTACCATGATTTTACATTATCAGGACAATCATTTTCATGCTGCAAAATTCCCAATTGAGCAATTTGTGTTTAACGCAACTGCTTGAAACTTAGATAACTATAATGTTAATTACCTCAGTTCATTGAAACAATAGCCTGAGATGGACAAGATAACAGTCAACAATACCAATATGGTAGCGTCCTTGAAATTCACTCGTGAATTTTTATAAACCCTGGCCTAATTGTTAACTGACGCACCCTGCGTGTTACCGTGTTTTGGACAACCTCTTTCTGCTTCCGGTCGACAAATCACGAAGCTAACAAAGCTACCTGCTTCATTTAACGGTTAAAGGGCTATTCATCCTACTGGAGCTGTTGTCATGAAACTCCTTTTTTAAAACGCAACACCGGCTGGCTGTGCGATATATTTCTGCGCACACATTGAAACATTTCAGTAGAGTTTTAGCAATAGCGAAATAAAAACCGATATACAGGGCGTCCCACTTAAACGTAATGTAATTTTTTAAACGTAATGTTAGTTAGTTTTTAAAATGACGGAGCGTGCTAGCGAGTTGCAACAAACTCGGCCGTGTAAAGGATCAAGTCTCCCAGTGTTACGAGTTTTCATTCTTCATGATCAATTAATTAGAATAAACTAATAACCGAACTTTCTATTTCTTCGCTTCAGTAAGAAATTACTTTTGTACAAAAGATATATAGATGATATCTTCTTTGTCTGGGAGCACAGCGAGGATGAACTGATAAAATTTATAACCTCCTACAACTGCGCACAACCGAATATTAAGTTTACCCATTCCTACTCTCGCACAAACATAAACTTCCTGGACGTAACTGTGAAAATTGAAAACGGCCGACTATCAACAAAACTATATCGGAAACCTACCGATCGGCAACAATATCTTCACTACCACAGCGACCACCCACGCCATTGTAAGAACAACATTCCATACAGCCAAGCACACCGTTTCAAACGAATCTGCTCAAAAGATGAAGATTTTGACTCGGCCGCCCTGAATCTAAAAACCGTCCTTCACAAGCAAAAGTATCCGCCACGTGTTATCGACGACGCCATCCAGAGGGCCAAAACACTGAACCGACAAGACCTCATTTCGAACCGTCCCACACAACGCGACTCTCAACGTACAAACCTGTGCTTAACGTACAGCACGAATTTCCCCAATGTCAACAAAATCCTAAGGCGCCACTACAACATTATAGAACAAAGCGAGCGACTTAAGCGTGCATTTCCATCCGCCCCTTCCGTTACCTACAGACGATCACGTAACCTCAGGGACACCCTTGTGAACTCGCGATTAAATGCATCACGTCCACACAACGGATGCAGGCCATGCCTGAAACCAAGGTGTCTTGTCTGTAAAGCAATGCAGCAGACAATTACTGCCCACAGCTCCCAATCACAGTACTCTGTGAAAATTCGCGGTAATTTAACATGCGATTCCTCGAATGTTGTCTATCTGCTGGAGTGTACTGTATGTAGAATGCAGTACATAGGTCAAACAGAAACCTCATTTAGGCTCCGCTTCAACAACCACAAAGCCCATGCCAAATCTATTCCAAATCTACCTCTCTCGAAACATCTAAAGCTCCCAAACCATTCATTCGATAAACTAACAGTGACACTATTAGAAACGGGCTTCAAGTCAAAGCGAGAACGTGAGCAACGAGAATCGTATCTAATATACCGGTTCAAAACCATCGAGAAAGGTATAATGAGAACCCGGGAACCATCGCAATAATAAAATCATTGGCAAGCGTTTAACCTGTGGCACCGTATGTACAGCGGGAACCGGACTATTGAAATATGACACGTTTTTCAAAGCGAATCATGTAAACCTGTTTGAGGATTTTTCCCTTCCTGTCCTTTTTTTTTTAACTACCTGACCATTCATCTTTTACATGCCTTATTCTAATTATTTCTCTGAAACATTCCTCTTCTTTTTTTTCTCTCTCTTTTTTTCTTTTTTTTTCTCTTTCCTCCTGGATGTGACCAAACGCGCAGGCAGGTCAGTACACGTTCTCGACCGTCCGGGCGCAGACTTCTAGGCGCCATCACCACTGACGTCACTGCAATTGTACTCCCCCACCCGCTTTCTTCTTTCCTTCCCTTTTACTGTTTTTTTTTCTTTCCTTTTTTTTTGTTTTTTGTCCTTGACATTGACACACCTGAGGGGGGCCTGAAGTGTAGGCTTGACTATTATGTCCAGCCACGGAAACCACTTCGTAAAGAGGGGAGGGTATAAAAAAGGGGGCAGAGAGGGGGAACACAAAAAATAATAACAATAAAAAAGAAGGGGTGGACATGATGCCCGCATATGACACACGTCTTCTGCTCTTCCCCCACTCTTTGCTCTGTTTCTTTCAGGTTCTAGATCTTTCCTGTTCTTTCTTTTCTTATTCTTTCTTTTTTCATGTTTTTCTTCCTCCCTCTTTTATGAAAATCTCTCTCAGATAGGTATAAATAGAAGCGGAAATACAACCATAGGCATTCCTGATGAAGGCCGGTCTCCGGCTGAAACGTTGAATAAACGCTTTCCACATTTTTGCTGCCAATTCCGAGGGTCTACTACTCATCTCTGCCTTCACGCCTCCGGCCTATTCACCACCATGACTGCTATATATATATATATATATATATATATATATATATATATATATATATATATATAAAGTAGGTCCTCCTTCGAACAGTAACAACGGGAGATTTATTTCATGGAACGTTTCGACCGGAGTCCGGTCTTCTTCAGGCATACAATGCATGGGTGGTTGGTAGTATTTATACATTGTGTATGATGGAGCGAGGGAGAGGTGGAAGGGAAGGAAGGAGGAAAGACGACAGAGAAGAGATGAGATGAATGCAGCATCCGCGTGGCACTGTGGAGGAGTAGTCTTTTAAGATCATCCCGTCCGGTGTATGAATTAGGAGCGGCGCTCTTTGGCGTAAACGATGTTGACAAGAGGGGGAGAGGGACGGCAAAGTGAAGAGCGGTTTTGCGGCGGGAGAGTACGTTCCACGGCGTACGCGTGCTCTCATATATATATATATATATATATATATATATATATATATATATATATATATATATATATATATATATATATATATATATATATATATATCAAAAAAGTTCTTCCTGGCTATCGGGATAAATATACTATCAGAAAGTCACAGTGACAAACATAGGATTCTGACGTTTCGGCTGGAGGCTATATATATATATATATATAATATATATATATATATATATATTATATATATATATATATATATATATATATATATGATGCGTGTATGTGTGTGGTCTGAATGCCATTAGTGTTCGGCAGAAGTTCAAATCTGGAGCGCAGACGCGCTATTTGGAGGCAAAACACAGCAGAAACTTTTTTTGTTTGCTTGCTCTGCTGCTAAAGCAGTCAAAGCAGCGTTTTTACAGACTATCCTAGAATTAAGTTCAGGGAGACATGGCTTTGGTGGAAGACGCCGTTTTCTATTCAAAATGCCGATATCACGCGAAACTGGTGCGCGTACAAGCACAAATGTGCATTCTGCTCTACATTTTATTTCATCATCTTCATCATTGTCAGCCTCGTCCACTACAGGTCGAAACAAGGGGTGTTCGTGACCTCATGGAAAGCCAGTATGATCACGTGTACCTCTATGCCGATCATGTCTTCAAGAAAAGCTGAGACAATAGCGATGCCCTTTTTTTGGTGTACATTTGCATTGTTCGCACCTTCAGATGTTTCATCACTCTGTTTATTGACTTGCGCCCCCAGTATGTCCATATTGGGAATCTCACAGTCAGGCACGAGAATTAGGAAGAACAAAGAAGGGAAAGCCTGCATAAAGAAAACGAACTATAAGGCACGCATAGCCAAATCACCGCTGGGAGATTGGCACAGTCGCGGTGCAGGGCTCTGAGATCTGACAGCGTCATCATACGCCCTGGTCGAGTACTTGCGCAGTTAAATTCATCGTGGTTTATGACGACTCGGTACTTTTGTCGCTGGGTAACTGCGCGTGTTCTGGAAGCTCCGAAAACAAAGCTGTGCTGCTGTGGTCTCCAGAAGGTCTAATTACTTATTTTCTCTCTGTGCACGCTTGTTTGTCCTCCCTGAGAGTGCTTTAACTTTAGGGGGTTAACTTCAGTTAATAGTCAATTCGTGTTTTGCGGTTGCATCAGTGTTCATCAATCTGTTCGGCTTCGCGAAGAGCAGCGCCTAGTTAAAATGAATCATCTTCTAACACGTGATAAAAATAACGCCATGCAAGAGGCAAACGAAAAGTCCACTTATATTTTGGGGCTTTATGTAGCGCGAAGAGAAGTAGCTCGTGCGAGCGACGTTGATGAGAACGAAGTTGCCGCGGCAGGGGCGCCTTTGGTGGCATGGACTCGCCGAGTGCTGCTCCCGCTGGGCCCTCTGGCAAGAACATGGACTCCGACGACGACGACATATGCCGCATCTGTTTCCGAGGAGCCAGCTGCGGTTTCCTACTGCAGCCTTGCCTTTGCCGAGGTACGTGCCTTTCCAGGTCAAGAATATGTACTATAGCTGGTCTTTTTGCCCAGACAATGGGTGCGGCTTTGTGTATTTCTTTGTGTCCGCTGCACACGGGAAGCAATGAAACAGGCCGGCTCCGCGATTGCACGCATACATTTATTGTTCTTAGACCCTACGCCGCCGTTACGCAGGGATGCCCTTCTTGACGAAACGTTTCATATCATCCGCCATGTAGGCTGTAGTGCATGCGCAGGGTTCTCCACTAGGGGGGCGGAAGGTTCACTGCAGCGGCCCCCTCACCCTCTCAACCTGCCCGAATGAGACCATTTCGATCAAAATGCGATGCATTGTAAAGCTATGGGGCAGATTCGTCGCTCCCTTTCAGGCGATTGGAGGGGGCGGTCGACCCCCCTTACCCTGCTCCCCTTGTGCACGCGCCTGTGTAGGCTGTAATATAATCTGTTGCGATCGGCAGTCGGGATATATGCGCGACCAGAGGTTCCCCAAGAATTGAAATTATGAAGTTGTCTAAGCGCCAAGTAGGGGTGTGAAGCAGCGGATGTCTTGAATTTGTTGCAACTTTTTTTACAAATTCAGGGGGCGCGCCTTTCGAATTATAAAGGGGGGGGGGGGGGGGGGATTTGGCGGGTGTACACCCCCTCACATCCAATTCCCCCCCCCCCCCCCCTTCTTTTTTGGAGGTGTGTAGGGAGACCGCTGCGCTTGACTCAAATGCGGGTCCCGGAAGAACGATGAAGAAAGGAGCTGATGCCATCTCTCTACCTGACGTTCTACAAAGCGGTTTACGTCGGACGCTTCCTATAGGCAGTTTAACTTTACAAAAGAAAATCTGGAGGCATCCGAACATACAAAAAATTGAGGGCGCTCTAGCTGCGACACTTTTCGAACACAGAAAATGGTGCCGGTCATCAGCGGAGGCTCCTGCACTGTTAGCAGCACTTAGCCGAGATTGGGGTTTTTACGGGTCATGAGCACCGAAAACCCCCTCGCATCGCAATATTAGGGAGTTCTAGCAGCGCCTGCTTACCGTACGGCAATGACTGTATATATATATATATATATATATATAATGCCGTAACGTCATGGTCAGCACGTGGCTATTTTAGTCGGAAAGACCTGCACTAGTTGCTCGGCGGGTATGAAAACGTCGTCAGATGATAAAACTTGCTGGTAAAGAGCTCAGAACCTCAATTTTCTACGTGCCAACCACGACGGTACGGCATTACCGTACTTACTGTACGTTGAGCCGCCGCTGCTAAAACTCCCTATTACCTCGTGGCGTTAGAGTGAAATCCGGTACAAGACACAGTTTTCAACAACCTCAGAGAAACGTACGAAAAGGTTGTCAGTACCCGATTTTACTACGTGAAGGGGGGGGGGGGGGGATTATTAACTACCGTATACGCATTACAAAAACACGTGTCTAAGAAATGCATACCCGCGTGCCATCACAAGCGCCGCTCCCTCCTGTCAAGCCTACAGGTATTCTCCACTGGCATCGCTTCCTTTTGTAAGCCCGCGCGTGCTTTCTTCTATTTTTTTCCCTTTTCTCTCTGCTGCCCCTTTGTTCGTTCTTCAGTGTTTTTCGAGCGGTGCGCATTCCCGCGGAGAACACATGTAGGCTTGACGGGAGGGAGCAGCGCTTGTGATGTCGCGCGGGTATGCATTCCTTAGTCACGTGTTTTTAAAGGGCCCATGACAGCTATTTTTTTTGTTGGATACTTTTATGTTCTAATGAGTAGAACAGTGTCTTGTAATCACGGCATGGAGTGGCAAATTCTCCAGCGTGATGTCTAATTAGTCACAGCATCGTTAATTTTGTTCAGTTTTAATGAAGCTTCGAAACGCGCGCCAAAAACTGCAAGAAACTAGCGCCGCGGGGGTAGCGCGGCGGCTGTCGGAAGTGAGCGCATGCACTGATCACTTGAGCTCAAGATTCGGTGACGTTGCGGAGAGCGCGAGCGCCAGACCAGCTCGCCACACTCGCTTTGCATCATAGCGTGTGTACAATGTACGCTTGAGGGACCAACACGGAGAGGAAGCAGAAAAATACGGCTTTTGGCGTGGCCTCCGCGATCGGCTGCGAGAGCCGATCTTGGAGGCCACGCTCGGAGGCCATAGCGCGGCGCGCCCGTGTCGCTCTGTGACGTCACGATATCAACTTACAAAAGTGAAACGTCACAGATGGCCCACAAACTACGTCATACTAGTGACGATGTCGCGAGGTGCCGCAAACCCAGATGAGCATTTCTGGTCACTTTAAATACATATTAAAATATCTTAACGACAACGTTTTAATACTTGGCCACAAGTGCCTTCAGATGTTCGACAACCAAACAACACAAACAAATCGGGTTTGAAATTTTGGTGTCATGGGCCCTTTAACGCCTATACGGTATAGTTAACAATCACCCTCTACGTAGTAAAATCGGGTATCTGACATCCTTTTAGTACGCTTCTTTGAAGTGGTTGTAAAACTGTGTGTTGTACCGGATTTCACTCTAACGCGACGTGGTAATATTACGATGCGAGGGAGTTTTCGGTGCTCTTGACCCGTAAAAACCCCGATCTCGGATAAGTTCTGCTAACAGTGTGCGGGACGGGCGGTTTACTCCAATTTCGAGACATTTTCATCTACACTGCAGTGTGTGAACATGTGATCGAATTATTGCACTGCACGAACCAGGGAACATGTAATTTGGTTTCAGATATCCCGTGCACTGAGCGATGAAGGTGCAAGTGAAAGAACCACTGGTGGTAGAAATTTCCGGAACCCTTCACTACGGAGTTTCTCATAATCATATCGTTTTGGAGTCTAAAACACCGGAAATTATTATTGGTTTCAAATGCAACTGGAAATCGAATGCTCTTTTCTCAGCAAATGACGTCACGGAGCGCCGACTACGTTGATGCAGAACCAGCATTGCCTGAGTTCACGGTCGCAAACATCCTCAGTAAAGTCTCATTGGTTGCTTCCGAGTTTAACGAATAAAGAAAACGTATGTATATTTGAACACCAAAACCATGGAAATTTTCATTTGGTGACAAATTGTTTCATCAGTGACTCGATAAAACATTTTCCTGGTTAAGGTGTTGGTGGAGTAAGCAAGGTAAAGGATAATTTGTTGATGCTCCTCCATGGGTAATAAACGTATGCATGTATATGTAGCTGCGCTAAAGGACTTCAGGATATCACAAAAACTGTGTCGACTGCGCTCGCCTGTAAATATGCCGTGTTCTGATTGGGTGTTTCAAGCGAAGGTTTTACATGGCTAATTGAAAAAAAAAGAGAAAAAGATGCCGGTCAGTCTTCGAAACGGGCACGACGCCACGTGGGCCACGTCGCGTGCGCGCCTCGACGGAGCAGCGTCGGGAAAGAGAACACCTTGCCCATGCTTGAGGGCACCGCCGTTGCGTCACGTCACCATCGAAAGACTGTCATATCCGCGCGTTTCTTGTGCTGTCACCTGCATCACAACTCCGCCTCGGCAATCGCTGCACAGGATATTATTGTGTAATGGCAGCATGAATTCTAAATATATTTTGCCGGTGGCACGTACGTTTCGAACATCCGACCGCACATGCTTAGAAAAGCTAAGTGTGTTGAATCTACCCTCGCTTGCCCTGGGCATTCTGCTTTATGACATCATGCTACGTGGACCGAAAATTTTTCGTCACCGCTTTCGTCACACCATGTTTGTCAATGAAAATCTTGGTTCAAACAACATGAGGACCTGATGTTATAATTGGTTTTTGAAGAGTTAGCGTAAAATAATCGTGTTTGTACTATTATTGTTTTATGGCATGCCCTTTTTCATAAGTATTCTTGAATGAATCGAAACCAACCTCTGTCCTAGGGATTTATTACTGCAATTCCATTTTTGTAAATTGTTTAAACCAAGATTTAGTTCAAGAAAACTGAGTACACAGTTTCGCTATTTTGGAAGCGTAGGACGCGATCTGTATCTCTCTCTCTCTCTGCGGAGATAGTGTATATATACAGTAACTCTAACTGCGACTACTTCATCGAGGTCACGGGGTTGGCTGGACGGTTATGACAAACTACCCTTTTTCATACGTGTCGAGCTTGATGTGCCCCCTGCTTTGTATAGTGTGGTTGCTACGCCCGTGTCTCCCTCTTCTCAGTTCTATTTTGTCTTTCTTTCTCTGCTTTAGTCCCCCTCGCCCATCCCCCGCACAGGACGGTTGAGGTGTCCTCCTTGACGAGAGAGAGTTACTATCCTGTGCTTTTCTCTTCTTTTCAATTTAAGAATCTCTCTCTCTCTCTCTCTAACTGCGACTGGGCTTCCGCTCGCCTGTCGGCCTTGGTGGCCGCTGCTGCTTCCCCGGTCTCTCGTCGCGCGCAGTGATGTGTGGCATTGGCACCGCAGGCTGCTGCTGCTGCAGGACATTTTCGCATTCACAACTCATAAGAAGTGCGTAGGTGTCCTCGTTATTATTATTTTTTTTTTTGTGCACAGCGACGACAATTCGCGCAACATACCTTAAAGCATGACAAGCAGCGCCGCTTGTGCAGGCAGCATCGGCTTCGTACACAAGCCGTGCATGGAACGGTGGGTCACGGAACGTAGGGAGGAAGAGTGCAGTATTTGTCACTATAGCTACCCGGTCCTGCGGAAGGCGAGGACCTTCTGCGATCTACTACGTGACCCGGAGGGCCGCAAGGAGCCGCTTGTGTACGCACTGCTGGGTGTCCTCTTCAGCTTGAGCTTGCTGCACGTGTTCGCGTTCGCCTGCATACTGAGCGTCCGCATGTGGGGCCACCTGCCATGGGTGTACCAGGCGCTGAACGGCGTCGCTCTCTTGTGCCAGGCCGTGCTCTGGTCCGTCTTCCCCTTCGTAGCATTCAGGTGAGAGGACGGCGCGAACGACCTAGTTCACCCTGAAATAATTCATTTTTTCATTGCACGAAAAGGCCAAGGACCCATGTACTGTGCGTTGTCGGTGCGCGTTAAAGAACCCCAGCTGGTCAAAACTTCCGAATCGCTCTACTACGGCGTTACTCCACTTTGTATCTGTTTCAGCTAGTTCCTTTCCTCTACCCCCACGGGCGCCAAGCCATGCTCCTGACGTGGGCTATACACTTTGTGAAGGAATTAGGCGCACGCCACATACAAACACTAGCAGAAGGTAACAAGACTAGCGCCGACTCACAACTGAAATTGCTTGGAAATAAGGCGCATATATATATATATATATATATATATATATATATATATATATATATATATATATAGTTCGGAAAAAAGATTTTCCTGAGCCCAAATAAATATTTAAAAAAAAAAGAGATTCACACGATTAACAAAAACAATATAAGTTTACTGACGTTGCGGCCGGTGGACCGGCCTTCATCAGAGTGTATATATATATATATATATATATATATATATATATATATATATATATATATATATATATATATATATATATATATATATATATATATGCGGATAGCGCTAGCACAGAGCGTTGGCACAGCACCAACAAAACACTTGCGCTAATGCGGGAGCCCGGCAGAGGCGCGTCAACCGGAAGTGGATAGTCTTTAGAACAGCGCGTCATCGGCACGTGACATTCGGAGGAGCACTCGGCGAGGAGGTGACACCGGCAAGCGGCCGGTACGGCGTAGGAGAGAGCTAAACAATGTAACTCCGTTATTTCGGCACCGTTTCGAAAAATTCTTGCGGCTACGTGTCCGTTGCGGACACCGACATACAAGCAACACCACAAAGAAATTTTTACCTCTGGGTTGTTTACAGGCAACAAACTGGGCATTGTCAGCTCATATAAAACAGCTAGAAAAAAAAAGGAAGTACAGGTGAAAGTGTGGTTGAAGACTCGTTGTGGTGCTACCTGCAATCCCCAAGCAGAAATGTGCACAAATCTTATTAGTAGTATGATCGTAAAGGTATGATGCCCGTTTAATATAGCTACCACAGCATAAATGACAAAACAATTTAGTATGGAACACTGTTCTGGCAACTGCACAGCAGGCATACATAACAGTTTCATAGCTAGAGTGGAACACAGTTACTAGAATTTCTTGCCGCACATGTGCATGCGGTTTAGGAAAAGGCAAATAAATAGCTGAAAAATCTCAACAGAAGTGACAATAAAGTTTCTATGAAGCTATAAAAAACGTGAAATTACAACACAGACAATCATACGAACAGTTCACGGTGAACTGAATTACACCAGGATAAACCTAAAACGTCAGACAAGAAAAGTCACAATGGCAGAAGACGCACAAACCTGCGAACTTGGCTGCAAGCCTCCATGAGTGACACTGGACAGTCCCACATATCTGAAATAAAACAGTGGCTATCATAAATTATCTGAGTTGCTTCAGGCAGTTTACCTGTACTGTAGACGTTGGTATGACGGCTTCGGAGAGGTTGGCTCATAGCTGCCTAAACAAAGAAAAAAAATTTTTTGGTTGCCCAGCCACGCACACGCCACTGAATATCTGCTGTTTACATAGCAGAACAAGGACGAAAAAAAAGTGGGAAGGAGAGGGAGGTTACCCACTGTAAGTGTTAGCTGGCTACCATGTGCCGAATAGACTGGTACAATGGGATAAAAAGCAATAAAATATAATACAAAACAACTTAAATGGTAACTCACTCAAGCACTTTTAGCAAATCTTCAAGATCTCAACTCACGTTCCTCATTGATGACATGCTGACAATCACTTCTAATACGGCATTTTTTACCTTTGATCCAAAGTAGCACGTGCTTTCATATAAATACCTGTAATAGAGCAGCACGTGCTGTACTATGCTAATAGTCAATTCCAAGAACGCATGTCCATGCACACCCTTTATGGCGTAAAGCTTTTCTTGCTCTGCTCTGCGGAAACTATTGTTTGTGCTTAACGGCGCATCTAATTCAGGAAAGCACATTCATCGTTGCTTTATATCTCCCTCGATCATAGCCTCGCCTCGGTGGTCTAGCGCACTCGGCTGCAGATCCGAAGGTCGCGGGATCGAATCCCGGCCGCGGCGTCTGCATTACAATGGAGGCGAAATGTTGAGGCCCGTGTGCTGTGCGATGTCAGTGCACGTTAAAAGCCCTAGGTGGTCGAAATTTCCAGAGACCTCCACTACGGCGTCTCTCATAATCATAGCTGGTTTTGGCACGTTAAACCGCCCAAATGAATGAATGAATCCCTCGATCATACAGTTGGGGCTGCCGAAATATTCGTTATGCTCGCTGATGCCAAAAACCTAAGGCTTAGCAGGTGCATTACATATTAGTGCGCGAAACTGCACAGCATTTTTTTAGCGAAGCATTTCTTAGCGAACTTCGGCGACTTTGAGCGTATCTATCTATCTAGCCGCCTACGACTTTGTGCTTTCCTGGCCGTTTCGTTAATGGAATGTATACGAAAATTGGTATGCCACAACATGACTGCATAACCAACGTAAATGACAGGTCATAACATGAAAATCATGACATGCATGTCATGAGCGGCATGATTTACATGCCACGGTCTTGGTGCTCTCCTGGTCGTTTCGTTAATGGGATGTATACGAAAACTCGTATGGCCCAACATGACTGCATGACGAACATAAATGACAGATCATAAGATGAAATCATGACGTGCGCGGCATGGTTTACATGCCACGGTCTTGGTGCTCTCCTGGCCGTTTCGTTAATGGGATGTATACGAAAACTGGTATGGCCCAACATGACTGCATGACGAACATAAATGACAGATCATGTGATGAAAATCATGACATGCATGTCATGAGCGGCATGATTTACATGCCACGGTCTTGGTGCTCTCCTGGCCGTTTCGTTAATGGGACGTATGCGAAAACTGGTATGGCCCAACATGACTGCATGACGAACATAAATGACCGATCATGTGATGAAAATCATGACATGCATGTCATGAGCGGCATGGTTTACATGCCACGGTCTTGGTGCTCTCCTGGCCGTTTCGTTAATGGGACGTATGGGAAAACTGGTATGGCCCAACATGACTGCATGACGAACATAAATGGCAGATCATAAGATGAAAAGCATGACATGCATATCATGAGCGGCATGATTTACATGCCACGGTCTTGGTGCTCTCCTGGCCGTTTCGTTAATGGGATGTATACGAAAACTGGTATGGCCCAACATGACTGCATGAGGAACATAAATGAAAGATAATATGATGAAAATCATGATATGCATGTCATGAGCGGCATGATTTACATGCCACGGTCTTGGTGCTCTCCTGGAAGTTTCGTAAATGGGACGTACACGAAAACTGGTATGGCCCAACATGACTGCATAACGAACATAAATGACAGATCATATGATGAAAATCATATGATCGTATACGTGAAAACCATAAACAACATATACAAAGATTGCACAGCCACACTACTCCTACATGAGAGAAGCAGAGAAATCCCGATCGGGAGAGGTGTGAGACAGGGAGATACGATATCCCCGATGCTATTCACTGCATGTTTAGAGGAAATCTAACACCTGTTTAGAGGAAATCTAACGTCTAGACTGGGAAGACAAGGGAATTCGAATAGACGGAGACTATCTCAGCAATTTAAGATTTGCAGACGCATTGTACTCTTTAGCAATGACGGAGACGAACTACAAAACATGATTGATGACCTAAACAGGGAAAGTATTAAAATTGGATTAAAAATGAATAGGCAAAAGACCAAAGTTATGCTCAATAGCCTAGCTAAGGAACAGGAATTTAAAATCAACAATGAACCCTTGCAATGTGTAAGCGAATACGTATACCTGGGACAGTTAATAACAGGAACTCCCAACCATGAAAAAGAAATTCTCCGTAGAATAAGGATGGGCTGGAGCGCATTCGGAAGGCATTACGAAATCATGACTGGAAACTTACCGCTCCCACTAAAGCGAAAAGTATTCAATCACTGCATCCTCCCGGTACTAACGTACGGTGCAGAAACGTGGAGGATAACGAAAAAACTAGAGGTGAAACTAAGGACCGCGCAACGTGCAATGGAAAGAAAAATGATAGGGGTAACGCTAAGAGATAAAAAGCGAGCGGAATGGATCAGAGAACAGACAGGAGTAGCCGATATTATTATATCAATTAAAAGAAAGAAGTGGACCTGGGCAGGACGTGTCATGAGGAGGAAAGATAACAGATGGAGAGTAAGAGCGACGGAATGGATACCAAGAGAGGGAAAACGCAACAGAGGCAGGCAAAAGGTTAGATGGAGCGATGAAATTAAAAAGTTTGCGGGCATAAAGTGGAACCAACTCGCTCAGGATAGGGTGGATTGGAAATCGTTGGGAGAGCCCTTCGTCCTGCAGTGGACCTAAACAGGCTGATGATGATGATGATGATTATGATGATGATGAAAATCATGACATGCATGTCATGAGCGGCATGATTTACATGCCACGGTCTTGTTGCTCTCCTGGCCGTTTCGTTAATGGGGTGTATAGGAAAATTGGTACGCCACAACATGACTGCATGACGAACATAAATGACAGATCATAACATGAAAATCATGACGTGCATGTCATGAGCGGCATGGTTTACATGCGGCGGTCTTGGTGCTATCCTGGCCGTTTAGTTAACGGGATGTATACGAAAATTGGTATGCCACAACATGACCGCATGACGAACATGAATGACAGGCCATAACATGAAAATCATGATATGCATGTCATGAGCGGCATGGTTTACATGCAACAGTCTGGGTGCTCTTGCGGCCGTTCCGTTAACTTCATATGTATCAAAATCGGTATAGCGAGACAACAATGCAGATCCACTTTACTTTCCTGATGCGTGCTTCGAATTTCCTTGATTCCCACTTCACGTGGGATCTGCTAATTTGTCATTTATTTATTTATTTATTTACTTAGAAGTGCGTTGGCTTGGGCACGACAGACGCGGTATATAGCACACAAATACGAGCTGTCCTCCCGTGTTAATGCGTCCGTCGTTCGTAGCTTGCACTATAGCTCTCGTTATGACAACTTTGTTCTTGATCGGAGGTCATTACTTGCCTCTGTCGGCGTTTTGATCCTCGGGAGGGCGCACTATGCACGCGGTCCCCCTTTATAACAAGAGAAATGAAATTAAAGAAAATTTTTTGACCGACCTTCGCGCAAGCAATGAAGACGAAAGCAGGAGGACAAACAAGGCGCTGTCGGTGCACATGTCCGCCGCCTGAAGGCCTGGCGTGAACACGAACGGCACCAAAAGTAATGTGACCAAGTGGCGACGTCATGACATGGTAGTCATGACGACGTCATGATGACGTCACAGCGTAATATTTCGTGATGACTTCACAATGACATTCAAACGGTACTCGACTGACGTCGTAATGGCACTCCAGACCAAAATTCTCTGGCATAAATTGTGCGAAATTTCTTCTCTGCATTGCTATTATTCTTGTTATCGCTTAGGAAACGTAAAGTCCAAAGCCAAGGTTTCCTGTAGTAGAACCAGGAACATACGTGTTCGGACCTGGAGCCTTTGGCAGTCGAACATCAAGCGAATGCAATTCAGCATATATAGGCTGTCATTCAACCAACCACGCGTGGCGCATAACTGCATATTCCTGGGTAATTCCCGTACTACGTTTTCTGCTTGCGGAGTTATGACTGGCTAGCTATAAACAGCTTCGCTACAACTAAACAAAAACAACTTGCTTTATAATTTTGTTGAAATCAATGGCGTCTACATCGCCCTATTGGGCGCGAGGGCCACCACTGGAGGGGCTGGCGCTGCGGTCGTTCTGACGTGCAAAGTTGGATCACGTGACCCCACGATCCCACCTCGCGCCGAGCCTCCTCCGAAGCGGACGGTTCACGCATTTCACGCGCGCTTCAACAGCCATTTGCCAGCGTTTTTATCTACAAACATCGTCGATTCGCGTTTATTTCACGTTCGCGGACACCTAGCGACCACAAAAGCTGAAAAATGCGCTCGGAGTTATTGGAAACTTGGTATTTTCTAAAAAACGTCGTCTGCAAAATGAACCCAGCCAGTATCACTTCTCCCCTTCTACACCCAGGCCATTAACCAGGCTAACATCTCCGGATTCATCAATAAAATATTCTCTCTCTCTCTCTCTCTCCCCCCCCCCTTTTACACTGCAGACGACGACGTGGCCAGCTTCAAACATAGATTCTCCTTCTATCAGCAGCTGCTGGGTGTCATACGGCTTATCGATGAAGGTGTAGATGCTGGACACTGATAGTTTCACTGAATCATTTAGACAACAATAAGTTACACCTTGCAGCGTACTAGTGCAAAGGGACTCCGGAACGTTTTTCGGAGTGTGTGTGTGCGGGGGGGGGGGGGGGAGGGGCATTTATTGTCGTCTTTGCATGTTGTGTTGATTATTTTTGTTCTCAGTACTTGTCGATTCTAATTTATTTAAAATGCATATTATGTATTATTATTTACAATAATATTAATGAAATCAATTATTGTTTTAATTCATTTTCGCCGTTTAATATTTTACATATTTGCATCATCGCTTATTTCACATTGGTATACATTTCAAAATGTTTGGGACTTTCGGAAGTACTGAAAACCTGCGGCACACCGCGCAACCCACGTGGTTGTGTGATCCAGTGTTTTGTAAAGCACTGCACCACAGAACCACCAGCTTAATTGATTGACTGATTTGTGGGGTTTAACGTACGTCCCAAAACCAGCTTTCATTATGAGAGACGCCGTGTTGGAGGAATCCGGAAATTTTGACCACCTGGGGTTTTTTTAACTACCACCAGATTGAAAATTCTTGTCAAAAATTTTTATTTCCGCGGAAACGGTTGGAAAGTGGGAGGGGGGAGCCGAGCCCCCTCTAGAAAAATGGTAGGGGGGCGACCGCCCCCCCCCCCCCCCTCGTTCCGGAGTCTCTGCTAGTGCATTCAAATGAGTAAACTAATACGTCCGGTCTTACGCTGTATTTTCGATCGCTATTGGCCCCTTCGTGCAAAATACGGACGGGAGTCATTCGTCGAAAAATGCAGCCATGAACTGGCTCGACTGCGATCGAAAATCGCCGTGTGACGACCGTCTCGAATAAGCGGGAAAAATAAGCAACAGAAAGAGAAGCAACGGACAACTGTGCTCCAGGGTAGTGTCCTTGGGGTCATACTGGCGAGAATTTAAATTGTGATCAAGCCACAGCGTCCTAAGGTGAACCCCCTGTTGAAAAATAACAAGGTTTAATGAGGCGCGCATGTGCGTATGTCGTATGTACACCTTAAATCATGTGAGAAAGGTCGACGTCGCAATTGAATGCAGCTCTATGCCTGCTGCTTTCCGCAAAAATGAAGGAACCACTCGCATCGCGCTGCATAGGGGTATGCGTGTTCAGCATGAATACGAATTTGCTGATTCGATTTCTTCTTGTCAACGGCGGTCCCTTTGTTGATGCAAACATACAATGAATGAATTGCACGAGAAACACGTCGCAGGCCTTTCTTGCGGCCAAAACCTATGTGTATTTACCGCAACCACGCGCTAAAACCATCTGATGCTTACCTTTCATTCATTTTCATTCATCAAAATGCTATCTCACCTAAAAAAACCAGCGGACTCCGCACGCGCGGTATCCTCGCCGGTGACCATAGCA
Organism: Hyalomma asiaticum; assembly: GCA_013339685.2. Classification (NCBI taxonomy): domain Eukaryota; kingdom Metazoa; phylum Arthropoda; class Arachnida; order Ixodida; family Ixodidae; genus Hyalomma; species Hyalomma asiaticum. The sequence continues at coordinate 214,182,800 of CM023481.1, forward strand.
GACGACAACAGCAGTCGACGCGGTGTCTAAAGCTTTGTAATGAACCTATTCTTTTTCCGGAAGAGTTAATTACCTTGTTGAAGAATCAATAACGTAGCCACAACAGTATTTTACAGATATCGTCTAGCTGAAATAAACGGCAACAACAATAAAAAGGCGACGCGCAAAGCAGCTCCGGGCTGAGCAAGGCAGTGCTGTCGGAGCAATCCAACTTTGCGCGTCACACCGGTTCTCCCGCGTGGCGGCGCTACGATATGTCCTCGCTCCCAATACTTCTTCATTCGCGATTGCGCCTCCTGAAAATGTACTCCTGCTGTGTGTTTTTTGATGGCGACCTCTCCTGGAATGATCACTGGGCCGATATTTGTGGTCGACAACAGTGAATCTCATGGTTATTTTTTAACATGAATTCTATTACACTTGTACTTCTATAAAAATGACCATCATGCATGCTTTTGCGTACTGTATTCAGCTATATGGCATTATGTCGCCAGATCCCGAGTTTTGAATGTACGGGAGACAATCGCCGAGCAAATTCCGAGAACTGACGTATCTGTTCCCCGAAAATATACTCCACGAAAGCTTGGACAATTAGATTTAGGTCCCTTTGGTGGGCCAGCAGACGCCTACTGTGGCCCACAAACAGCCAGAGCCAAGAGTTATCAGATATACATTCTTAAAATTAGCAGTTACGTGAACGTGCACAAATACGGCTAGGAACAATGCAAAACAATATAAGGTTACAACAGGACACGGGAACCAATTATCCACCAACTCCACATATTGTTACGACTCGGGTTTGCACTTCTAACACAGTTGCGCGAACCCCTCTTCGAAAGACCACCGTGCTTCGGTTCCGCGGCGGAGGGCCCCCCTGCTGCTGGATTTATGACCCGGCGACCGGGGACCTTCGGACAAGACGCCACCGGCTACTGGACGGGGAGCGACACTACACAGGCGCGAGCGCGACTCTCTGGCGCCTCGGTGTTGTCTGTGGTTCTAGCAGTGAACTGTCGTTGTGAGCAACCGCGTAAACAAGGTCATTAAGCGCTTCCGTGCGAACTCTTTCAAGTGACCGGTGTTCGAGAAGAGCAGTCCATATGTGTGCGCAGTGCATCACGACTTGACAGCTTCCAGATGGCCACCTTCCCTACGCCATAACGGACACTGGGAGAGTGCGGAGCTGACGCCCACTTGAGGGCGGTGACCAAGAAGGACGCTTTCTTCAACGTGTGTTGCGATTGGACAATGATAATTAAGTCTAATTCCCCAGCTAGGGATCTGGGGACGTCAAGCGATGTAGAAAAACGAGCTGCCGAGCTCTCTCTCGGCGCATTTCTCATTCTCAACCATGAAATAAACTTCGTTAAGTTTTCCTCTGCCCCGGTCTCTTGAGCTGCCTCGGCTCGCATCTCCGGGAGTCTCTCAGCACGAGGTATGATCCCGTCTCCGCAAGGTCCACGCTACCAAATGGGTCGGCTCCGCGGAGCGGCAGGCCGGTCCCCAACAAACTGAATGCTGAGCAGTGGGATGAACCGCAACAAATGGTGGCAGCGGAAGAATCCCAACAAATGGTGGCAGCGGTAAGGATCGCAACAAACTGAACGTCAGCGGTGAGATTGCAACAATATGCACGCACATGCATTACAACATAAGAATAAGAACACTAAAGCGCCCTAGTCACCCGGGAAAATACGAGGAATCCCATGGGCACATGACTTGCATTGGTGGTCGCTCTCGAGCTTGGTCATCACACTTGCTTCCCTGTCGCACCCATCCCGACCTGGTGTATTCTAGCAGGGCCTTCGCCCACAGGATTTTACACGGCCTGTGGAGGCTCGCGCTCGCCCTCGGCGCGTGCCTCCCGGCTCGCGAGCTCTCTCACTCTTCCATCTGCTGTCTTGTGAGAGAGAGAGAGAGAGAGCGAAAGGCGCGCGTTGACTATGGAAACGCTCTTTCTTCGATGAACGCTCTACCAGCTCGCAAAGAAGGAGAACGCGCCCTCACCCGCGAGAGACAACGTTGACGCAGGCAGCGTCTTCTAGCGAGTTTCTTGATTGAAAAATACCGACTGCTCGCGCTGGAGAACCGTTAACCGGCCACCCATATATATATATATATATATATATATAGGATCTTCATTTGCAATGAAGTGCCGGTGGGAGATTTCACTTGTGCGTAGTTGAACCATAAGGATTCGTAGCGTGCGCGTTAACTAAATTAATCCGGAACTCGGCACGATCTCCGACGTGGGAGCGCAGGAATCTCATAAAGACCAGGAGAATAAATGACATCGCGTGTGTGACATGCATGAGTGGGAAATGTCACGGGTGATTTACGGTAACACAGAACGGTCTCCAGCTTCTTGTATATATACACAATTTCTTGTATATATACACACAGTGTTTGTCACGTCTTTGATGATGTACTGGGCAAGATTCACGGAAGATTCACGGTTTTTACCGATGAACCTCCGGAGCTTCGCCCACTCATCATCATTCACTCCGTGGATATGCGTGGATTTTTTTTGTGACCCACTACACATTACCTCTGTTTTTGTTTTGCGCGATAGCAGTGCCGTGTTTACAGTATTTTGAGAAGATGTGCTCCCACACTCGATGCAGATCTGTTTCCTTTGCTTGGTATGCCGTGTCTTGAATATTTCAACGAGACTGTTGTATTGCGGTAGTTCTGGAATCCAGTCTTTTTCACTTTGCTGTACCGTTTTCGAAATTGTTATTTGGTAGGGCTATTAGAAATGTACCTGTACCGACGGCTTTTAATGAACTCCCAGTTGGTGATGCTAAAATATTTCATTTCTTCATTATTCACATCGTTATTTTGTTGGTCGTTTTGTTTCTTACCGGGAATAACTGGTCTGACTATGCCGCATATTTGTCTTCCTTTTTCTTCAGCCGATACAGTGTTCAGAGTGTACTTTTGATTGTTAGGTGTATTATTTGTTGCCGTGTTTAAATCAAGTGTAAATAAGACATTTACCTCTGTTTTCGTTTCGTAAGTGATAATAACCAAACTTTGTTGTGTATATCCTCATCTATCGTCTGCTAATGTGCCGGGCTATGAGGTCCTGCAAGCCTCCTCTTGGTTTTGACAAGCTTGTTGTAGTATTATTCAAGGTCGAAGTGAAGGTTGTTCTTGTTGTTGTTGTCGTCGTCGTCTTGGAGGAGAATACCCTTATTCATTGCCCAATACACACCTAATCTCGTAAATATCGCCGCTGGTTCCCATCTGAACTTGTTAGTGTTTTAAAACATAAAACATTTCATTTCTTTTATATATTAATGAGAGCTGCAACGTACCTGATGCCGAGGAAATAGTGCTTTTCGCCGACAATACAAATGTATTTTTTCACATTAGGAACTTGGAAGGTGCAGAATTGATTGATTTCTGAGGTTTTACGTCCCTAAACCAGCTGTGATTATGAGAGACGCCGTATAGTGGAGGGCTCCAGAAATTTTGCATGCCCTGACATCGCACAGTACACGGCGCTCAACATTTCGCCTCCATCGAAATGCAGCAGCCGCGGCCGGGATTCGATCCCGCGACCCTCGGATCAGCAGCCGAGTACCATAGGCCACCGTGGCCGGGCATGTGCCGAATTGAAAGTAAATACATAGTTAAAAGAATTGTCGCTATGGTTAGATATGCAAATGAGCTGCGGCTAAATGCAAATGAAGCCGTCTTTAGAACTCGAAATCCGCATATAAAGAGTATTTTTAACCTGCATTTTCAATGTGCAGTGCTTGCAAGGAACATTTATTGTGGAATAACTTCATATCTCATCTACAACATAAGCTTTCTATAGAGAAAACTGGGCGCATTTCCAAACAAACTATTTTCAGACGACCACAGACCGCAACATTTGTGTGGCTTGACTATAGGTTGTCTAAGATTAGAACAAATCAAGGGATGCAACCTTTGCGGTACAAAATTCCTAGACTCTTAAATGAAAAAAAGAGCTGCTACATCATTGAAAAAGATCGCCTTCTATCACATTGGGCAAAGGAAGCATGCGTTGATGTATAGTTGTTTCGTTGTGCAGTGCTTTTATGTGTGCGTACGTGTGTTTTTGGGGCGTTAGATATGCTCGTTCATGTTAATTTTATTGTCGTTAGAACCTTACGAACACATCAAATTACCGTCCAATATCGCTACTTGTACCGCCGGCAAAATCCTTGAACATCTAATCCTGAAACACATTGTATCATTTGTAGAAAAAAACAACTTAATTGTCTCTAATCAGCAAGGCTTTCGGAAGGGAGTATCCACGACTACTCAACTGATTGAGACAATCCACGACTTAGCACTTACAATAGACAAATGTGGCCAAACCGATATAATATTCTTAGATCTATCCAAAGCGTTCGATCGGGTTTCCCATCCAAAGTTACTTCGGAAACTTACCCATTACCTCGGCGATAACCATATCACCAAATGGATAAAAAGCTATCTTGCAGAACGACGTCAATATGTCCACTACAGAGACCACTCCTCGGATCACGGTGACGTGCTGTCTGCATGGCGTCCCACAAGGCGCCGTTTTAGCTCCTATGCTTTTTCTTCTTTTTATCAATGATTTGCCCAACAAATGTAATGTAACAGTAAGAATGTTTGCAGATGACTGCATCATTTATAAGAAAATAACCTGCCGTGAAGACCAGATAATCCTGAACAAAGCCCTTGAACATATAACGCAATGGTGTCATACGTGGCAGATGGTGACTAACACAGAAAAAACGGTTTCTATGACAGTGTCGAATAAAAGAGCACCCATGAACTTCCTGTAGTGTTTAGAATGGAAGATGTTAAAGGAAGTAGAAGAGTATAACTATTTAGGTGTTATAATTTAATCCGACCTCAAATGGAACAAGCAGCTAACATATGTTGTTAACAAAGCGCTGGCAGCTTTGTACTCGTTAAAACGCTCGCTTAGATGCGCGTCTGTAGATACTAAACGCCTAGCATACATGTCACTCGTTCACCCAGTATTGGAGTATGGAATAGTATGTTGGTTTCCCTTCCGTAAACAGTACATAGCAAAACTGGATAGTGTACAGAGGAAAGCACTTAGATTTATCTTTAATAAGTATCGCTGTCATAACTCTCCGACAGAACTATTAAAGCAAGCTAAACTCCCCACAATAAAAAATCGAGCCAGACTTCTTCGTCTTAAAATTCTTTTCCTTCTTCTCAATGGCAGCATGAAGATTAATGCGAGTAATTATTTACTACACTCGGACACAACCAGTTCCCGAACTAAACACACCAAGCACCTAGCTGAATACAGATTTCACAACGACAGCTTCAGGCACTCCTTCTTTCCGCCGGCAACCCGAGATTGGAACCGTTTGCCCAATGATGCTGTCATGTGCACTTCACTCGAATCTTTTATCGCCGAGATATCAAACTATTCTCCGTAGGTATCAGCTTGCGGGCAATCTGTTTCACTTCTCAGTATCTTGTTTACAGTATCTTGTTTTCTTGTCGAACATTTTACTGTCTCTTTATCTATTTATTTATTTTTCTTTATTTTGATTGTGTCTACTGTAGTGATCGTACAGTTTCTTTTATTGCTTTTCTTTAAGCATTAAACTTTCTAACGTGCTGTTTATTGCTGCTTATCTCATTCTAGCATTTGTACAGTTTACTCTGGATAGTATATGTTTTGTCTGGGGGGGGGGGGGGGGGGGGAGGGTTCAAGTGAACTTGGGTACGCGCCTTATTGAATTGATTGATTTGTGGGGTTTAACGTCCCAAAACCAGCTCTGATTATGAGAGACGCGGTAATGGAGGCCTCCGGAAATTTAGACCACCTGGGGTTCTTTAACGTGCACTGACATCGCACAGCACACGGGCCTCAACATTTCCCTTCCATCGAAATGCAGCCGCCGCGGCCGGGATTCGATCCCGCGACCTTCGGATCTGCAGCCGAGTACCATAACCACTAGACCACCGTGGCGGGGCGCCTTATTGAATTGTTTTTGCTTTTGAGTATCTGTATTATCCCCTTTCCTGCAACAGCCTCAAATGTGAGACTAGCAGTATGCTTCAAATAAAAATAAATAAATAAAAAATATATATATGGCCCTACCGGGTTGTGTGTGTGTGTGTGTGTGTGTGTGTGTGTGTGTGTGTGTGTGTGTGTGTGTGTGTGTGTGTGTGTGTGTGTGTGTGTGTGTGTGTGTGTGTGTTTCATATGGAAGACACTTGAACTATACTATATGTATGCTTTTACAGGTTGACTGTTGTTACAATATTCTCTCTTTACTATTCATCCACATACACTATCAAGCTGAAAATGTGTGCCCGTGTTCTTTCTATTTTGCAGTTATAAGTTGTTGCGCTCGTTCTTCTTAAGTAACACTTTTGCTCTTTTATTTTGCCTTATGATCATGTGCTGTTAAAATCGCCATCCCGCCTTCTTTTTTCTTCTCTCCATTGTCTGAATTCTTGCTTCGATGAGCACTGATAGTACAGGGGTCGTCAGAGCCTTAGTCAGGCGCCCGCCAGCGCCTTTAGCCCTCACACTTTCAACTTCCCGTAAGAAAAATTTGTGAATAAAAAAAATTGTGCTCACAGGAAGCCTGACAGTTCTACATCTAGTTAGGAAGTCTAGAAATTCTGCATCTAGTCAGTGGAAGGAAGAATTCCGTCTTCGAACTCTCTGTAAACGGCTTTATAGGCCAGGTCACAGTTCATATATATTTCATTCTTAGGAAAAAAGCGCTTCTGACAGGGCTTGTCCTGTCTCCCCTTGTCACTGAGTGTTGTTCCTGCGCCTACATTACTCTGATAAAGAATATGCAGCATCTCGCCCAGTATATCAAGTCTTGTAAAAGCCTCTGACAGGCCGGCTGAATTTTAGAGGTATACGCAAGCGGTCTAGCAAAAGTGGAGAGTTCTTCAGACTAGTAGAGGAGTACTGACACCAATTTTCGAAGTTGAGTTTACTCCACCATACAACTCTCCTATATGCGTAGACAGCACGGAGCAAATGTTAAGCTCAGGAAATGCTGACAAGATATTTTAATTTGACGTCAATGTCAATTTTCACATGGCGTGTCTACTGACATCGACACTAGTGTGACATCACGCTACAGTACAAATTTTGGTGACTTCACGCAGCAGTATGGCAAGTTGTGATGACGTCAGGTACAAAAACATGCAAAATGGCCGCTCGCGCTTCATTCTCGGTCGTCTGCTCTCGCCGTTCAGTCGCCGTAGTTAAGAGTGCCCGCAAAGCGATGAGCGAGGTCGAATTACCCTCTATCGTCATGTGTGCCCGCGTATAATCGGAAGACAAGGTCGCTATGGTGCCGGCCATAGAGTTTCTTACTATAAACTAGAGGGTCATCTGGCGCTGCGATCGTTCAACCATCATGGGAATTATGAGAAATACAGGCCTCGGATTGGTTCGCGTTGGCTTGCGAACTATGCTCAAGCCATTTGCTTCTGCAGTTTTGGTTTTGTTTCCCGCGCACCTTGCCGCGAGGTTGTTCGAGGCGTGCAACGCACTCGGGAGAAACAAAAGCTAGAAAGATAACCAGCCTCGACTATAGCCAAAGATAGTGCAACACACAAAGGCGAAAAACCAGGATCGCATTGCCACATGACGCGATTCCGCCATCCTGTTTCATTATGCTCGCCACTCCGTATTTTCTCGTTAGTGGTCTGGTGCACTCTCGATAGAAAGCCTGCGCGAAAAGCGAGCTTGCGAACGTGGGCGTTGCAAGCCGCGTTCATGTACTTGCTTGCCGTGGTGCGGTGGTGTATTGGAAAGGGCGGTCAGAGCATAGAGACGCTTGCGTAGGAAAATTCGATCTCATTCGTTTTCGTTGTCATTGTAAACACACACTTACTTGTGATATGAAGGGCATCCAAGCTGCAGCCTGCTGTTGCATAATGGATACACGCAAATCACGACAAGCGGGGAGCACTTTAGTCAGAAGTCGCTAACGAAAAAAAAAACCTATCAGGAGGCCACAGGCATCCAGCTGGCGCCTGAGCCGCTGAAACAGTCACCTGTATCAGTAATCTGCAGAAACCGCGATAAAAGACCAAACGCGTGCACTTCTCAATAGCGTCTGCGAGAGACGCTCGCGGTTCCCGAGCTCGGACGGAGCAGACGGCGAAGCAGACGATACGTTTAGTGTTTCTCTCGAAAGCTCAAGACTTCTAACCAAATATGACATTGTTTTTACTTCCATCAATGCATTCTGCGTATTTTTCAGAGAGAAACGCACATGTTTGTTTACACTGATGCAAAAAACATAATTAATTACATCGTGGCGCCACATCTAGAGCAAAATTGTCGAATGACGCATACCCTGGTGGCAAAATTTGTATTTGCTTTCCTTCAACTTTACAGTTATGCAAACAACGTGTATCAGTTGTTATATACTAGAGACAAAATCAAGTATTAATTGCAAATATTTTCTTTTATTTATGTTTAAAGCTCAGAAAACAATCGTCGCGAGTCTCAAGAACGAAATCCATCCGAAGCAGATCCGAAGCCTGTACTTCCCATAATTCCCATGAGGGTTGAAGCGCCGCTGAACGAGTCGCCGTAGACACTAGCGCCAGATTTCTCTCTAGTGTGTAAGAAACTCTATGGGTGCCGGCATTTTGTCCTTGAAATGCCACGGAGGTCTCGGAGGCCACCTTAGCTTATCATTGTCGCGGGTGGGAGATGGCGCTATGTGTACCGCATCACGTGACAAGCGGGACGATTAGGCGGAAAGATGTGCTCTGGCAGTAGTGCCAGTAGTGCGTCCGATCGTGTCTGTTGAGCTAACATGTAGCCGCGCGAGCCCGCGTGCTTTAATCCTTAAGTCATTAAACAGTTGTCGTTATCCGTCTGCTCATTCGTGTGCTCAGTTCTCGACCACGACATGGTGGCAGCGGCGGGATACGTGGAAGTCACGACAACGCAGTGAAGAGGGCACCGGACGAGTAGGCCTAAGAAACGCCGGCTTCGCAACAGGTAACTTTGCAGCACCCATGGCAACTCCTAGTGCCCACAGCTCAGCCTGCAGCGCCGCTCAACCCTTTCGTCGTCGAACTGCTGGAAAAGCTCGACTTTCGGCGACCCGGGGAATGGAAGTGGTGGTTTACACGATGGGAAAGATACCGCGTCATCTCAGGTTTGAAGAAACAAGACGACGAAACCCAGGTGAACACACTCATTTACGCGATGGGTCGTGAAGCAGATGTCCTGGCGTTGCTCAAACTTTCCAACGCTGAGAAGCTCAACTGCGACGCGCTAACACGAGCGTTCGCGAAACATTTCGTGCCGCGGACGAACGTGATATATGAGCGGGCGAAGTTCAACAGCCGGAAGCAAGCAGCGCATGAGTCAGCCGACGCGTTCGTAACCGAACTCTACAGACTAGCCGAAACCTGCGAGTACGGAGATCTCAAAGAAGAGTTGATCCGCGATAGGCTCGTGGTCGGCCTCGCAGACACACAACTAAGCGAGAAGCTGCAACTTAACGCCGAGCTTACTCTCGAAGCCGCCGTCACCGCTGCACGCAACTCAGAAACGATCAAGCAGCAGCAAAAAGATCTACGGCCGCAGCAACAGACGCCTGCGGCTATAGACGCCATGCGTGGATGTTCGAAGAGCAAAGGAAAGCCAAATCAGCGCTCTCAAAAAACACAGCGCGACCAAACCGCGCCGACGTGCAAGTGGTGTGGCTCAACAACGTGCCCACCATCACGCACTATGTGCCCGGCGAACGGGAAAATATGCAGTGCCTGCGGCAAAAAGGGACACTTTGCCGCCGTGTGCTTATCTGCCTCACTGAGGAAGAAAAAGCACCCACCAAGGTGTTTTGGAAGAGGTTTACTTGGGTCAGTTGACAGACCAACGGGACTCTGGGCCGTGGAGGACTGACGCTACAGTAAATGGCTTGCCAATGAAGTTCAAAGTAGACACCGGTGCAGATGTTACCGCTATACCTACAAGCCTCTACAACGAACAAGTCATGGGCAACCTGAAGCAGGCCAAGAAACAACTGCTGGGACCCGGCCGGACTAAAATCGCAATAGGTCTGTTTAGCGCAACTTTGTGCTGGAATGGCCGAGTGTGTCAAGAAGTTTACGTGATCGACAAGTTACACGATGCACTTCTCGCACGTCCGGCAATCAAATCATTGGATATCCTTCCAAGCCTCCTCGAAGTCACAGTGTCAACAAGCAAGGTCAGTGACCTTGCCAACATTCTCTGCCACTACCCCAACTTGACTACAAGCCTGGGCCTTCTCAAGACAGAATACAGGATAATATTACTCCCCGATGCCAAGCCGAGTGCTATTACGTATCCGCGGCGAGTACCCCTGCCCATGCTGCCCAGTGTCAAACGTGAGTTGGAGAGAATGGAGAACCTTGGCGTCATCAGAAAGGTAGACGAGGCCACAGAGTGGTGCGCACCTATGCTAGTCGCGAAAAAGAGAGGAGGCGAGCTTCGAATCTGCGTCGACTTCGGAGGGTTAAACAAGAATATTCTGCGGGAACGAGTCGTAATGCCCACCGTCGACGAATGTTGGGCCAGACTTATGGTTCAGCAAGCTTGATGCAAGGGCTGGTTATTGGCAAGCTCAGCTAGCACCCGAGTCCCAGAAGTACACTAGTTTTCTGACCCCATTCGGCCGGTTTCAGTTCCTCCGATTGCCCTTTGGAATTTCGACAGCACCTGAGTTTTTCCAGAGAGAAATACTAAGAGTTCTAGAAGGCATTGAAGGCCAGGCGTGTCTACAAGACGACATTATAGTGTTTGGCCCTTCAAGGGAAGAACATGACGCACGACTGCACAAAGTACTGCGGCGCCTGCAAGAAGCTGGCATCACCTTGAACGCAGAAAAATGCGTACTATACACCAGCAGTCAGTGAGGTTCCTGGGACACATTGTGTCGGCGAATGGTATCAGTGCCGACCCTGAAAAGGTCAACGCACTGTGTCACCTAGCAGATCCTACAGATGTAACAGAAGTGAGGTTCTTCTTGGGAATTGCCAACCACTTGGCCAAGTTTCTCCCGGGGCTTTCGCAGCTCACAAACCCGTTACGTGAATTGCTTCACAGCGACGCCGAATGGTGCTGGGACAAGCCACAGCAAGAAAGCTTCAACGCCGTCAAAAAAGCATTGACAACGACTCCAGTGCTTACTCACTACGACCCTTGTGGTCATCACACTGTGTCAGCGGATGCATCGTCATACGGTCTTGGAGCAGTCCTCCTTCAAAAGACAGCGGGTCGGAGACTTCCAGTTGCCTATGCCTCAAGATCTCTCTCTGACACGGAGACGCGATATGTGCAAATAGAGAAAGAAGCACTGGCAGTAACATGGGCCTGCGAGCATTTCCGCTCCTACCTGCTTGGTCTGCAGTTTCACGTGGAAACTGATCACAAGCCACTAGTGCCATTGCTGTCATCAAGCCGCCTGGATGAACTTAGTCCCCGTCTGCAACGGTTCCGTATGAGACTCCTCGAGTTCGAGTAATCGAACTCGCGGCACCATTGCCCACATTCCAGGCAAGGAAATGCATACAGCCGATGTGCTCTCAAGGAAACCGCAGAAGGAAACGGACAACAGCAGCCCAAGGAGCCTCAGCAAGGCCATCGCAGAACATGAAATTCTCGCAATGGAATTTCTGCCTGCTTCCCACGATATGGTTGAAAATATAAAGGCACCACAAGAGAACGATCCTGTTCTAGCAAGAGTTAGGGACTACTGCACGACGTCGTGGCCCAAAGAAGTGGCACTACCTCCGGACGTGCAGAGGTATTCAGAATTTGCCCATGAACTGACACAAGTGGATGGAATTTTACTCAAAGGCAGCCGCATTGTAATTCCACCAAGCATGCAAAGTGAGGTGCTAGAACACTTGCATGCTGGTCATCAGGGCATTGGGAGATGTAGGGCTCGAGCCACTCAGTCAGTGTGGTGGCCAGGCATTAACCAGCACGTCCAAAGTTATGTGTCAAGATGCCCTGTCCGTCAACAACACCGTAAACCACACGCTGAGCTTATGATACTCTCCCCACTTCCCAAACACCCATGGGAAGCGATAGGAATCGATCTCTTCAGTGTGGATGGAGTTAACTACCTCGTAGTTGTGGGCTACTACTCACGTTTCTTTGAAGTTGAAGCGTACCACCACAGAGAACATAGCACAAGCGCTTAGTCAGATCTCCGCGCGCTTTGGGGCACCGGCTATCATACGATCAGACAATGGCCCTCAGTTTGCTTCGGCACAGTTCAAAGCGTTCGTCAAGCAATGGGGGTCAAGTCACGTAACCAGCAGCCCCTACTTCCCTCAGAGCAACGGCGCAGCAGAAAGAACAGTTCAGACTGCTAAACAGCTAATCAAGAAATCGCCAGACATCCACAAGGCTCTGCTCGCGCATAGAGACACGCCAGGGAAAGGATTCACACCAGCGGAACTCCTCATGGGAAGGCGCCTAAGAACTGACGTGCCCGTGGCACCACACGTGCTGAAGCCACGGTGGAGCACCGTAGTATTTACGAAACGAAACGAAGCCTACAAGGTCAAGCAGGGCCAACAATATAACCGGAGACATAGGACCTTGGCAAGAGATCCCATTCAACCGCAGACAGCCGTCCGCATTCTGTCTGGCGCTCCAATTACAGGGAGCGTCATTGGGCCAGCTCACACGCCTCGTTCGTATGTATAGTGATCACAAGGTCTCACAAGACGCACCAGCAAACATCTCCAGCCGCTACAACCTGTGGCGACAACAAGAAGTGGACGTATCGTGAGAGCTCCGAGTCGGCTTGACCTGTGACGAGCAGGAGGGCTGGGAGGGCCACTTCAAAGAAGAGGAGGTGTCGCGGGCGGGAGATGGCGCTATGTGTACCGCATCACGTGACAAACGGGACGATTAGGCGGGAAGATGTGCTCTGGCAGCAGTGCGTGCGATCGTGTCTGTTGAGCTAACATGTAGCCGCGCGAGCCCGCGTGCTTTCATCCTTAAGTCATTAAACAGTTGTCGTTATCCGTCTGCTCATTCGTGTGCTCAGTTCCCGACCACGACAATCGCAGGCTCCGGAGCCACGCCGACACCCACCGTGCGTGGCGTATTTGCTGTCGTCGCGGAGTCGCTATACAAAATTTTGTACATCGTTGACCCCACACTTGCTACAGGCGCTGTGCGCGAGAGACCACTGGGCGAAAACGTCACGATTTTTTGCGGGAGAACGTCACGAGAGGCTCATTCTATGCATATACTGTGTCGTGACATCAGGCTACAGTAGGAACCGAAACCAGCTTTTAAAGGCATGCTGTAAATAAATTTTCACGGCACGCTCACGCTTACCAGTACGTTTTCTGGTCTCTGGAGGGCTTGGCCTTTCATATTTCATGCAAAAAAGAAAAACGCCAACTGAAAATTTTCGTGGCAATGCTCCTTTAAATGGAATAAAGCCCAACCGTATTTGACTGTTTTACCGCGCATTTCTCATCCGTGCATCAAATCATAGTAGCGGTCAAATTTCAAGCAGTTCAAGGAAGCTGGCACAGCTATAGTGATGTGTCGGTAGATGAAAATCTCATCTCCAGATGCACTAAGCGCTTTAAACCGTCCTCATCATTTGGCAGATGGCGTCCCTTCAGCCATACTAAAACGTATGACAGCATACTTGTCCCACTGCTGACCATGATATTTAATAACTGCATATACCCACATACGAATTCCAAGAGCATGTGAAAAACCGCTCCTGTTTTTCCAGTACTTAAGTACGGCTGTAAAGCTATGTCTCGAATTGTCGCCCGATTTAGTACTGCACCAGGTCACGTCATTTATGTTCTGGTGACGGGATTTATAGACGCATAGAGGAAACAAAAGTGTTGCCCACCAGGTGTATCGCCTGTGCAAAATCGACCCTCCGCGGGAAGAGACACTAACTGAAGGATGATGTGCTTCGCTTGCGAAATGATTTGGAGGTGCGAACCCGCGGCTCTGCGAACTTGCCGCAACATGGTCGAGTTGGCTGAATGCCGATTTCTCAGAAGTGTTTGAAGCAAGTCACATCCTGCATCAGTGTCCGCGATGTCGATCGTGCTTAGGACCAATATTAATTTATGGGGTTGACAAAACCGTATACATGCATGCACGCAGGATGGCATGGGACAACTCACGCCGCTGGTGCCAGATGAACGCCGAGATTCGCATCCTGTTGCCGGAGGACAGCGAAGGCCGACCGACACGCGCTGGACATGCTCCCTGCCCCGCCCGGAAGGCGCCGCTGGCTACAAATTGAGGCAGAGGATGCACAGCTCGCTCTAAAATTTGTTCGCCCCTTTCGTGGCAAATAAAGGCTCTGCCCAACCATCCATGTGTGTGGCTGCATGCGTAAGAACATGGAGGACGGAAAGCTTGCGTAAGAATTAGGGCGGATGCGACATACGGTAATTACCAGGGGCGTAGCCAGATAGGAGCCGATGCAAACATCTGCTCTCAAGTTGATAATTTTAAAATTAAGAAGTTTTTGTCAATTGGCCATTTCATTGCGATTTCAGTGGCAGCAAATTATCTCTAGCTTGACGTGTGCGATGACAAATGCATCCAGGGGAGCCATGTCCAGAAAAAATCCACGCATATCCACGGAGTGAATGATGATGGCGAAGCTCCGAAGGTTCATCGGTAAAAACCGTGAATCTTCCGTGAATCTTGCCCAGTACATCATCAAAGACGTGACAAACACTGTGTGTCGCCATCTAGCGCTCTCCTATCACACTAGAGCACGCAGCGAGCGCCTCCGCGTCATCTATTGATCAATTCACTGCAGCGCTCGGACAGACAGACAGACAGACAGACAGACAGACAGACAGACGGACGGACGGACGGACGGACGGACAGACGGACGGACAGACGGACGGACTCCCATGCTACGCGTTCCCATACATCTGAATGAAGCGAGCACCGCGGCGCCATCACGCCATCTAGTGAGCACTTCATAAAACTACAGGTGGCTACATACTATGTACGGAGGAGGGAACAACCCACACCTTAAGGAGCTTCGCCCCTAATATGTATATTTAATTATTGATATTTATTAATATTATTTATTTAGTTATTATTATTTATTCATTGTTAATATTTTATTATTAAATATTAATTAATGTTTCAACAGTGTTGTTAGAGGTGTGTGAAACCAGAGCTAATTAATCTGCTGCAAATCCACCAGGCCTCACATTTGGCCTCTCACACGATCCCGACCTTTTCTTCCCAAAATTTTGTGCCGCCAAAGAGAGTCATCATATTCCCGTAAGCAGACTAAAGAAAGTTGTCGTGCTGCATTAGAGCAAACGATAAATGCACAAATGTGCTCTACATAAGCAACTACAAACCTATGCAGCATGACAACAGGAACACTAATCATATTCAACATCCGCCCTCACACAATACCAGTGCTTCTAAAAACTTCTATTCCGCGGATGTACAGCAAAACTAGCTCTAACTTGGCGCTCATAAGTCTTACACTTCATACGCGCTAAAAACAACCATGCCAACGTCCACACAGGACACCTATGTTTAAAACAACAAAAAACAAAACTCTGGCTAGCATTACGCGCTAAAGTTCACGAAGAATTGCTTATCATGTACTCATGCTTAAAAGCCACGCAGTAAAATTCACGAAGAATACCATCGCGTATCATCTACTCATGCTTAAAAGCTGATCTAGAAACACCCTCACATGATACTTTTCATTCCCTCTGAATTACGCACAAATCAAATAGTACACATTCTCAAAACCTTTCGCGGTCATACGCTTATTCTTCAAACCTTTAGTCTCCCCTTTCTTTTTGTTCCAAAAAACACATCGCTAACATCTGAGACAGACTGAAATGTGTTTCTACGCTTTAAACAAATAACTCACTTTCTTCACAGCGATTCTTCATATTCCTTCACAGCGATTATCGGCTAAACAGAAAATCACGGTTCGCGAAACTCAACCTGACATCTACGAGAAAGCTACAGAACAAAGCTCGAACTAATCCCCTAAATGATCTCAATAAACATCCCTTCCCAAAGCTAAAATAAACAAGTAAACAAAGGTGTCTTCCCAATAAGTCCTTCAGTGACGTAGTTGGACAATCTATATAGGTCTGTTTCCCACTTCTGAGCCGTACTCCCGGTCGTCGCGCACTGAACGCGCACTGAACACGAGACTCCCTGCACGGTGCCACTACCTTCTCCACAGCCCTGCTTTCGCTACCGTCGTCGCATTGTTCGGTGACTTCGCGACGACCGCCGACCTTGAACTGCCCGACAATGCACCGTGAAGAGGACTGTAAGTTAACTGCAACCGTCCTTCGGACCGCATTCGGGCAGAGTGCGCTTTACTTCCCCCCTTCGTTCGCCGGCCCGTACGTATTCTGTGCCGATTTGTCTTGGGTGACATGGATGGATGGATATTAGGGGCGTCCCCTTTATAACGGGGCGGTAGCCCGCGGGCCACCAAGCTCTACACTCTTAGCACGGTAACATTTAGTTTATTTTATTGGTACGCAAAAATGTGAAAATATGCTCCTTTACTAAACGTTAAAGCACTTTAGCCTTTAGTAAAGGAGCATATTTTCACATTTTTGTGTACCTCTGTTATAGAGGATTACCCGAAAAGAGAGAATATGGCGTTGGGTTCCTAATTCACAAAGATATAACGGGCAACGTAGATGAATTCTACAGCATTAATGAAAGGGTAGCATGCGTCGTAATAAAACTAAATAAGCGTTATAAACTTAAGATAATCCAGGGATATGCGCCAACAACGAGCTACGACGACGAACAAGTAGAGCAGTTCTACGAGGATATCGAATTAGCAATAAAGAAAGTACGGACACAATACACAGTATTCATGGGGGATTTCAACGCAAAAGTAGGAACAAAACAAAATGGAGAGCAGGCGATTGGCAACTACGGCGTCGGCCGTAGGAATAACCGTGGGGAAATGCTAGTACAATTTGCAGAAAGAAACCGACTCCGAATAATGAACACGTTTTTCAAGAAACACAAGAATAGGAGCTGGACGTGGAAAAGCCCTAACGGGGAAACAAAGAATGAAATCGACTTTATAATGTGCGAACAACCAGGTATAATTCAAGACACAGAAGTAGTGGGGAAGATAAAATGCAGCGATCACAGATTAGTAAGGGCAAAGATTATACTTAACCTAAAGAAAACAAGGACTAAATTATTTACTAGAAAAAAATGCAATCTAGAGGTAATCAGAGCGAAGAACGAAGAATTTAAAGTCGCCCTAAGCAACAAGTTTGAGGCCTTAGGCGAAAACCGTGACGATTTAGAAGAAATAAACAAAACCACTTTGGCCGACTTCACGCCTACATCAGTCCTGTGTTGGCGTGCTGCCTGGGATAACGAAAACAATCCTTCAAACAGCGATAGAAGTCGGGGGTAAAACAGCAAAGCAAACAACAAGTGAGTTGTCCCAATCTACCAAGGACATAATAAAAAAAACGCCAACAAATGAAAGTAACTTCGCCAAATGATAAGATTGAATTCGCAGAACTATCGAAATTGATCAGTAAAGCCAGGAAAAGAGACGTAAGAAACTTTAACACGAGAGAAATAGAGAAAGCAGTAGAAAAAGGCACCAGCATTAAATCGGTCAAAAAGAAACTGCACTTAGGGCAAAACAAAATGCATGCGCTAAAAGATAAACAAGGTAACGTTATCAACAGTTTCAACGAAATAGTGTTAAGGTAGCAGAAGATTTCTACTCTGAACTGTACAGCTCTCAGACAGACCATACAACCTTAAAAGAAATAGAATCAGAGGAGCACACTGAAATTCCATGTATAACCTCTGACGAAGTCAAAAAAGCTGCCAAAGGCATGTCCCGCGGTAAAGCAGCTGGTGAAGATGGTATAACAGCCGACTTGATCAAAGACGGAGGAGATATTTTACTTGAAAAACTTGCATCTCTCTTCACGAAATGTATCAAGACATGTAGTGAACCGCGCAGTTGGAAAAATGCTAATATAATCCTTATCCACAAGAAAGGTGACATAAGAGAGGGAAAACGCAACAGAGGCAGGCAAAAGGTTAGATGGAGCGATGAAATTAAAAAGTTTGCGGGCATAAAGTGGAACCAACTCGCTCAGGATAGGGGGATGGGAAATCGTTGGGAAAGGCCTTCGTCCTGCAGTGGACCTAAAAAGGCTGATGATGATGATGATGATGATGATGATGATGATGATGATGATAAAATAAACTAAAGGTTACCGTGCCAAGAGTGTAGCTTTTTTTTCCTCTACAAACGTTTCTTTTCCCGGATCACACATATTTTCACAACTAATTTTTCTCCTCGCCTACCTATTTTATCTATTATCGTTCCGCTGTGATGTAACAATCTTACCCGAACTACCTTGCGCTTCTGTTTGCTTCATACTTTTGCAATACTCTAAGCGCATTTTACTTATCTCTGTCGCCGACATGTTCAGCTTTCCC
Organism: Hyalomma asiaticum; assembly: GCA_013339685.2. Taxonomy (NCBI): domain Eukaryota; kingdom Metazoa; phylum Arthropoda; class Arachnida; order Ixodida; family Ixodidae; genus Hyalomma; species Hyalomma asiaticum. The sequence goes on from CM023481.1 coordinate 214,201,311, forward strand.
ATGCTACCCCTGAAACCCATGGCCTCCTGTAGGGTAGTGTCCACAGCTACACCTGGGTGGACCTGGCTGTACATTCAATCAAAATATGATCTGTCGTTTCCCTAGCTTTTCCACAGCACGTAGATGTATCCCCTTCTTTATTGAATTTCGCTCTGTAACTCCAGGTTCTCAGGCTACCTGACCTTGCTTCCGACAGTAAATAGCTTCCCTTTGAATTATCGTAAAATTTTTCTCTCTTGATTTCGTCTTTCTCTTTTCTGCAGTTGCTCAATGCCGGCTTCTTCTCCATTGCTGCTATCGAATCCGACTTCTCCGCCGCTCTGACCATGCTCTTAACGCTCTTTTTCGTCCCATCCGTTTCATTACTGGCTGTATACTTATACTGGTAAGCCTCCTAGTTCTCTTCCTCCATTGTGAGTCAACGTTCTTCCTATACAAATATCTGAATAGTTTCGCTGCCCATCTACTTTCTTTTATATTCCTTAATCTCTGTTCGTACCTAATTTTACTCTGAGTTTCCCTTCCCTTGTGGCGGCAGCCAAGCCAAGCCAAGCTGCCAGGCAGCGCCACCCTCCGCTGCTCTTCGGAACCACCAGAGCGAACCCGAATAAAGTCAGTTGATGTTTGGGATCCACGCCGCGCGGTTGTGTCCGCTTCTACCGCGCGTACACGCGTCCCAACAGTGGTGACCCGGACGAGGCTTACCGCCTTTTTCAAGCGATCGACGCCATGGAGGCCACCCCTGACGCACTGGCCATCTCCTCCGTCGACATCAGGCTCCCGCCGTTTTGGACAGCGGACCCGCAGCTGTGGTTCCTGCAGGGAGTCCCAATTCACCGCTCGTCGTATTACCGGTGAGCTAACAAAGTACCACCACGTGGTCGCTAGCCTCCCACCGGCAATAGCCAGCGAAATACGCGATCTGCTGGTCGCTCCACCTGCAGAGAACGCGTACACAATCCTGAAACAGCTCCTCATCAGCCGCCTCACGCCGTCGGAGCCTCAGCGCCTGCAGCAGCTACTGCACGACACCGAGCTCGGGGACCGGACACCCAGCCAATTGTTGCGCCACATGAGGCAGCTGTTGCACACGGACGGCGCAACTACCACCGATACCGACAGCAGACTGCTTCGCGAGCTGTTCCTACAGCGACTCCCGGGCAACGCGCGCAGGATCCTCGCCTCGGCTGCCGACAAACGCCTGTCTGAACTCGCCGAGCTCGCGGACTCTGTGCTGGCGGTCGCTCCGCCGTCCGTCGCGGCGCTACAGCCAGACATCGCCGGCCGCGCGCCTACGACCGCACTGCACGACATCCGGGAGCAGATATCCCGCCTCGCCGATACCGTCGCAGCGATGCAGGCCCGCAGTACTCCCAAGGAGCGCCAGCGTCCAGCAGCGCAACAGAAAACCTGCTGGTATCACAGGAGGTATGGCAACGCTGCTCGCAAATGCATCCCTCCTTGCGACCATGCGGGAAACGGGAGCGGCCGGCACTGAGGACGACCAGTGTCCCGGATGCCCCCGAACGTCGTCCATCAGTGTTTTTCCTCACCGACCGCGACAGTGGCCTTCGATTCCTCGTGGACAGCGGCGCTGAGGTGAGCGTGTTGCCGGTTGGGTCCACCCATGGCCGTGTCCCCAGCGCGTCCCCCCTTCAGGCGGTCAACAACACAACCATCGCCACCTACGGACATCGCTCGCTGCAACTCAATTTAGGCTTGAACAGAACGTTCCGGTGGATTTTCATCGTGGCAGCAATGAAGTTCGCCATCTTGGGTGCGGATTTTCTTCGGCATTTCGGCCTTCTCGTCGATGTGCGCAACCGGCGCCTTCACGATCCCGTGTCGCAGGCAACTGTGCAAGGCAATCCCTCGAAACACCCTCCGCTGAGCCCTACTCTGCTCGGGCCGTCCGGTGCAGAACGTTTTACTCGAATTCTGCATGAGTTTCCCGAGTTGACGAGGCAGCCGCCAGCCAGCGCCGCGGCGAAGCACGAGGTACGCCACATCGCCACCAGCGGCCCACCCGTGCACGCGCGGCCTCGCCGTTTGTCTCCGGAGAAGTTGAAGGTCGCCCGGCAAGAATTTGAACACATGCTGGAACTAGGGATCATCAGACCCTCGTCGAGCGCCTGGGCATCTCCACTCCATATGGTGCCCAAGTCAACACCGGGAGACTGGCGACCATGCGGGGACTACAGGGCGCTGAACCGGGTAACGACCCCAGACAGGTACCCGGTACCGCACATACACGACGTCACGACGAGGCTTCACGGTGCCACTATCTTCTCGAAGATCGACCTGGTGCGGGCATACCATCAGATTCCCGTTGCCCCGGAGGACGTCCCGAAGACCGCCATCGCAACGCCTTTCGGACTCTTCGAATTTCTCCGAATGCCATTCGGACTCCGAAACGCGGGTCAGACATTCCAGCGGTTCATGGACGGTGCTATACGCGGTCTCAACTTCTGCCACGCCTATCTTGACGACTTGCTAGTCGCCAGCAGCACTCCGGAAGAGCACGTGAATCATCTACGCATCGTCTTCCAGCGCTTAGTGGAGCATGGCGTGGTCGTGAACATGGCCAAATGCGAGCTCGGCGTGCGACAGCTCTCGTTTCTTGGACACGTCATCTCTGCCTCAGGAGTTCTTCCTCAACCCAACAAGGTTGAAGCCGTGCAAGGATTTCCGCAGCCGACCGCCAAGCGCCAGCTTCGGGAATTTCTGGGTTTGGTAAACTTCTACCGCCGTTTCATTCCCCGCTGCGCCCAGATCCTTCAACCTCTCCACGATCTGCTGGCCACTTCACGAAATGGCTCAGACACCCTCTCCTGGTCTCAAGAAGCAAAAGAAGCCTTCTGCGAGGTGAAGGGCGCCTTGGCAAACGCCGCACTGCTTGAATACCCCAGGTCCGGTGTCCCGCAGAGTGTGATGGTGGATGCCTCCGATACAGCCGTTGGGGCTGTATTACAGCAACTCGTTGGGGGAATCTGGCGCCCGATTTCCTTCTTTTCGAGGAAGCTAACGCCTACCGAGCGCCGCTACAGTACCTTCGGGAGAGAACTGCTGGCCGTGTACGCTGCCATACGACATTTTCGCCATTTCCTGGAAGGTGTAGAGTTTTTCGTCCTCACCGACCATAAGCCGCTTACTTACGCATTGCGCTCGCTAAGCTCCGACGGGGGAACGCACACAGCACGTGAACGGCGCCAAATGTCCTATATATCAGAGTTCACGACTGACATCCGCCACGTCAAAGGCGGCGACAATGAGGTAGCGGACGCCCTCTCTCGGAATCCTGTCAACGCCATCATGCCCACACTACAGGTTGATTTTCCCGCTTTGGCTGCCGCTCAACGTGAAGATGACGAACTGAAACGCCTGTTGACCGCGACCACTGCCCTGAATCTTGAGTGGATCCAAATTCCCGGATCCGAGGACAAGGTTTGTGTGACACAAGCGCCAGTAGAACTCGCCCGTTCGTGCCTGCAAGCCTCCGTCGCCATGTGTTCGAGTCCTTGCACAGACTGTCTCATCCGGGGATTAGAGCCACCCAAAGACTGGTGACGGCAAGATTTGTCTGGTCAGGCGTAAATCGGGACGTCCGACGCTGGGCACGTGAATGTGTAGCTTGTGAGCGCTCTAAGATACAACGCCATACCTCGACAGCACTGGGAACACTCCCCACTCCGGATTCTCGCTTTGACCATGTCCACCTGGACATCGTCGGCCCACTGCCACCCTGCCACGGAAAGGTTTACCTGCTGACCTGTGTCGACAGGTTCACCCGCTGGGCGGAGGCCGTCCCTATCGCGGACATCACTGCCGAGACGGTTGCGAGTGCTTTCCTGTACCACTGGGTAGCCCGTTTTGGGGTGCCCTCCACGATAACTACAGACCGCGGCCGACAGTTTGAATCAGCCCTTTTCACTGCCATCAGTCAGCTCATGGGCACCTCACGCATACGTACGACGGCGTACCACCCCATGAGCAATGGCATGGTGGAGCGCTTTCACCGCCAGCTGAAGGCTTCGCTCACGGCAACCGAGGAACACAACTGGGTGGAGGCCCTCCCACTCGTTCTTTTGGGTATAAGATCCACCTTGAAAGAGGACATTGGCTGCAGTGCCGCTGAGTTGGTCTGCGGCACGACACTCAGGCTGCCGGGAGAGTTCTTTGCGCTCGGCTCAGAGGAGGCATCCATAGCTTGCAGTGACTATGCACTTCGCCTACGCAACGTCATGAGCAAACTGCGCGCGGTACCTCCACGGCCCCCAGGGTCGCGTGTGGTGCACGTCGACCTGCAGCTCACATCGTGCCCATATGTGTTTGTACGACACGACGCGGTTCGGCGACCTCTTCAGCCACCCTACGATGGGCCGTTTAAAGTCCTCCGCCGTGGCAACAAACAATTCACCATCCAGAGAAGCGGTCGTGAGGAGGTTGTGTCGCTGGACCGCATCAAGCCAGCACACATGGACCGTGACGATGCCGTGTTGCCTCCGCTAAGGGAATCATCGCCAGGACCCCCAGCTTCAATGCCAGCCCAAGCCCACGAGGTGCCCTTCCGGCTGACACACAGCGGACTGCTATCAAGAGCACCCACTCGCCTGGACCTTTAACTCCGTTCGGCAACTCAATAAGGGGGGAGTGCTGTGGCGGCAGCCAAGCCAAGCCAAGCTGCCAGGCAGCGCCACCCTCCGCTGCTCTCCGGAACCACCAGAGCGAACCCGAATAAAGTCAGTTGATGTTTGGGATCCACGCCGCGCGGTTGTGTCCGCTTCTACCGCGCGTACACGCGTCCCAACACCCTCAATGTCAGACCGCACCCTTTCAGCACCAGAAGTTCTGTGCAGCACTGCGGACGCTACAGGCGTCTTTGACGAACCACGAGGGCGAACGCATGTTAAACGTGTCCTTCCGCGGCTTGTCACGTGCTAGTGGCGGGCGCTGCAGTGGCAGCTGCAGCCTTAGAAGGAGGAAGATGAAGCGGGGTGCGCGTGTCTGAACTACAGTGGCTAGAATAGGGAAGGGTGATTACCGCCAAGCGGCGCGTATGGGAGACGTTGAGGCCACTTGGCGATGTTTCCGATAGGTGGAGCGCGCTCCCGCATACACGTAACTCCGCATACACGTAACTCCATACACGTAATATTTTGGGAAAACTTCAGAATGGATTTCGAGTAGACGGGCGTTTAGACGATAAACTATTTGTTCTTACTCAGTGTATAGAAATATCAAAAATTGTATGTGGCCGTTGTATGTGGCTTTTCTAGACATCACTGGGGCGTATGACAATGTTAATCAGGAAATATTGTGGGAAATTTCGGAAGGAATGGGCATAGGCGACGATTGTGTATAGCTTTTGAGGGAAATATATCGAGAAAATACAGTTTGCATAGAATGGGAAGGAATCAGTAGCAGAGAGAACGTTGATATTAGCAAGGGTCTGAGACAGGGATGTCCTTTGTCGCCGCTGTTATTCATGCTGTACATGGTTAGAATGGAAAAAGCGCTAGGAGATAGCAACATTGGTTTTAATCTGTCACACAAACAGGGCGGCGTGATGATTGAGCAGATGCTACCGGGTTTATTTTATGCTGATGATATTGTCTTATTCGCGGACAGTCGAGATGATATACAACGGCTGGTGAATATATGCGGGAAGGAAGGCGAGGCTCTAGGACTAGGATTTGGTGTAACAAAATGCGGACTGATGGTATTCAATGATCCCAACGACCAGGCGGTACCCATACAGGGCCAAGAAATACCGAGAGTAAGCGAATACAAGTACCTTGGCGTATGGGTAAATGAGGATGATAGATACATGAAGGTACACGAAAAAGCCTTGGCAGCAAAGGGAAAGAGGAACGCAGCAATAATGAAGCACAGAGCGTTATGGGGATACAATAGGTACGAGGTGCTTAGGGGTCTGTGGAAAGGGGTAATGATACCGGGGCTTACATTTGGGAACTCAGTGGTGTGCATGAGGCCAGAGATACAATCAGGAATGGATGTGAATCAAAGAACTGTGGGACGCCTCACGTTGGGTGCCCACGGGAAAACGACAAACGAGGCTGTAAAGGGCGATATGGGATGGGCGAGTTTTGAGGCAAGGGAAGCGCAGAGCAAAATAAGGTTTGAAGAGAGGCTAAGGAATATGAAAGAGAGTAGGTGGGCAGTGAACGTGTTCCGCTATTTATATAGAAAGAGCGTTGACACGCAGTGGAGAAAGAGAACTAGGAGGCTCACCAGTAAATATACGGCTCTAAGAGAACTGACAACAAAGAGCGTAAAGGGAAAAGTCAGAGAGGCGGAGAAGATTTACTGGAGGGCAGAGATGGAAAAAAAACCGACTCTGAATAACTACCGAGAGGGCAAAGACGAAATAAAGAGGGAGGCATTTTATGATAATTCAAGAGGAAGCGCTTTATTGTTTGAAGCGAGATCGGGCTGCCTTAGAACGCGTATTTATAAAGCGAAATTTCAGCAAAGAAGAAGAAAAATGCACATGCTGTGAGGAGGATAGGGAAACAACGGAGCATGTTCTCATTGAATGCGGAAATATCCACCCAGGTGTACGTTTGGGCACCACCCTACAGGAAGCCTTGGGTTTTAGGGCGAACAACGGGAAGCTGAACATAGCCGCGATTGAAATAAGTAAGAGACGGTTAGAATCAGAAAACTAGAGAGAACGGACAAAAATAATTATAGGCGAAAATATGGACTTTCTGCCATAAGGGGCAGGGAACTGGGCTATGAATTTCCGTTTTTGCTATAGTATGATCGATTTGATTGAAGTAAATTCAAAAGGCATGAGGAAAATTTAAAGAGAGAGAAAAAAAGTTCTTAAATCTTCTTACGAGCCTGGTGGCGCACATGTCACCGCCCCGTTACAAAGGGGACGCTCATAGCATCCATCCATCCATCCATCCATCGCGAATACGCCGACACCAGAGAACACCTTGTTGAGATCTGGTGGGGTGCCGTTGCGCCTCCCGACTCGTAGGAGAGGTTGCCGTTTCAAGGAGCGGACTCCGAGACCGAAGACGATTGAGAAGAAGGAAGATGGTTTATTTCACATGATCAGAGCTGATCGAGCGCGTCTGTGTTCTTATTTTATACAATGCTATATACAATAGTCACCAATCCCAAGGTCGTCTCCGCCTTCGAGGAGAGGGGGTCACGCCCCGCCTTCGTTGCTTCTCTGCGGCAAGGGATGACGTGGCCCAAGTGGCAGCCGATGCTGATCCCCGGAGAAGAGGCTTGCTGAAAAACAACAACAGCACAAATAAAAGCGCTCTTCCCGGCCTCGTCCTTTTGACGACACACCGCCGTGTTCTCACAATGGGGCCGCCGTAGAGCCACCGGCTTGCCGCAGTCCTGAGTCCGGTGTGCTGCTGTACCGCTCCCGCTGCGATGATGCTGCCGAGAAGTTCATATTTCCAGAAGCGGCACAAACACGCACACCGCACGACCCACCGCCGGTCCAGGCGTTCCGGGAACTTCACGCGGGCCGGTCGGAAGCTCGAGGCAAGTGGTGAACAAGGCCATCGCTACAGCGTCCAAACAATACACTTGTCTCCGAGACGGCAGCCCGGCGAAGTACATTCGTGGGAACGCAGGCCCACGCGCTCCCCACGGTCATTTTCCTTGAAAAGTAGATCCAGCGGCCACCGCCAGCAGCCTTCCTCTACCACATCCATGGGGGGCCCACGCCGATCTTAACAGTCCCTCCGGCGCCAGGAAACTCTCGAATGGCCAGGAACGCATTTGCTGTCCATGAGAGAGATCTCGGGCTTGCTGATATTTGTGGAGATGCGGCCCGAACATCCCGCAAGGACGAACCGCAGCCAGAACAGTCCAAGCGCCACAACACTACACCACACGCAAACATCTGGAATCCGCCTCGGATTCACCAGGCTTAATCAAAAATACTCATTAAAACACCCTAAAAAAATTTCGTAGTTTCTAAGCGAGTGACCATCCTCCACAGTAAAGTTTTGCTCAAAAAAGAAACGTCCTACTGTTATGAAGGTCCCCCCCCCCCCTTCCAGAGCTACCTAAGCATTGGCTGAACAAAATTTATCAAGGAAAAAGGTATCAAGGCTGGCATGCTTTATAATTCAAACTAGCCTGCTAAGTCCGTCGGCATTTCCGTTCATGGTGCCTTTTTTATACCGAACTGAAAAGTTGTGCTCCTGGAGGATCACACTCCAACGGAGCAAGCGTGCGTTTCTTTTAGACATCTGACGCAACCAGGTTAGTGGACAGTGGTCAGTTTCAAAGGTAAACTTCGCTCCGTACAGGTAACATGACAGTTTCTGTGCCGCCCATACTAAGCAAGCGCATTCTTTTTCCGAAGCACTATAGGCCTCCTCTCTCACCGTCAACTTCCGACTTGCAAAAAGAATAGGATGTTCTTCCCCATCCTCTCCGACCTGACATAATACGACACCCAGTCCTCGGTCGCTCGCGTCGCACTGAACTATAAACTCCTTAGTATAGTCCGGTGTTCGTAGCACTGGCATCGAAGTCAGCACTCTCTTGAGTTCTGAAAACGCCCCTTCTTTTTCGGTATCCCAAGCTAGTCTTTCGGGCTTCCCCTTTCGGAGCGCATCTGTCAACGGGCTTGCGATCTGCGAATAATTGGGTATGTATCGCTGGTAATACCCGACAAGTCCTAAGAACGAGCGAACATCTCGCTTGGTTTGGGGTCGCGGAAAGTCACCAATAGGTGCCATCTTAAGTTCGGACGGTTTCCGGGTCCCTCTCCCCACTACGTGACCCAGATACGTCACCTGTGAGCATCCGAAGCTGGGTGATTCCACGTAAGATCGAACAAAGCATGGCTGGTCACCCTCTTAAATTTATTTCAAAATTTTATATATTGCTGCCCGATGTGTGGAAAGAAGAGATCCACAGTTGGTTTTGCTAGAAAAAATTTTGTCGAAGCGCCGGGAGTCAATAATGACGAAGAGGTGGAGTGCCGCGCTTACCTGCTCTTCTGCTTTGGCCAACTTTGGTTAATAATTACACAAGCTATACTAAGGTTAGGTGGCTGAAACTTTTTAAAGTAAATACACCCATGTTTTTACTTGTGATAAATTATTTTTGCTTTTTATAGGGAGTGTACTTATTTTTATAAAAATCCTCAAAATCAGCCTATGAAGCATTTTTCTGTCCACTTTGCGGGCTTATATCTCAAAAAAGGCTTGTGGCAGAGCAGCGAAAATTCATGATTACGTTCTAAGCATACTCTTTTGTCAAACTGCAAAAGCTTATATTTATATAACTTTTCAATAAATAGATACGGGCGGGCGAACTTCAAAAAAATACCGAACAGTGGAAATTTCTGAAGACAATTAAAAAAAACCCATTTTTGATATTTTTTAAACTTTGTACACTTATTCTCCTTCACGTTGGCTTTCACAATCACCAAAAACATGTTGCATAATTTTGTTCCACTAGGAGTTACAGGCCGTCAAATTAGACCCTTACACAATGAGAGGCAATTGTTGTTGATCCGGCTTCTTGCCCGCTGAGTGTATAGAATGAAAACAGAATTGAATTTCTGGCCCTTAAGAGGCCAGCAGCACCTAAAAAAGGTGTCAGTGGCACCGATGACGTCAATTTAGACATGATTTGGTCACCCAAGCGGCCATGTGTGCGGGGCTACCGAGCAGGTGCGCGCGCCCCCAGATGCTCTCTGTAAGAGAGGCACAGTCAGCTCCTTTTCGCCTCCTGAAACCAAAAGTGTTCGAAACATTTCTTGGATAACTTCAACGCGTGTGCATTAAAGATTCGCTATCCATTCTGTCTTTTTTCGCACCATAGTTAGGCCCTAATAACAAGGCGGAGATGGAAGCAAGGTCAAAACACTATCAGGTAGCTATGAGCGCTCGCTTCACGCACGCGGTCGACAGCCGCCACCGCCGCCAGAGAAACTGTGCACCGCCACTTGTGGTCAGTATAACGCAAGAACGTGGCACTCCAGTGCCAAAGCAAGATATAGAACGCCAAAGGAAACAAAAGCAAAACATTTGGTAACCGGACGCGCGCACCTATCTCAGATGGAAGACAACCTGCCGGTTTACTCCAAGGTGACATATGTGAGTGATGAAACCGCCAGTCATTTAAAAAAAAAAAGATAGTTCGGAAAGAGCTGTTGTCCCAGTACCCAATGGTTATTCTCAGCAACTGGACACGGGAAAAACGCGTGCGATGGAGTCGGAGGTCCCTTCAAGCATCAGGCAATGCTCAACAACTTGAGGACAAACCCTGAAAGTGCAATTCGTACAGCCAGAGACTTTGCAACCATTTTCTCAGAAAAACTGAAAGGGCTGCATCTAATACACCTTGAAGAAAAAGAACTTGTTGCCTTCCGCGAGTTAAAGAAGGAAGAGTGGATGAGAGTACCCGCGTTCCATGGTGTTGGCATGCCTGACAGCTATCCACGTCAACGAAAGCATCTCCTGGTTTGTACGTGGCACGAATAGCCGGGCCTGCTTGGAAGGAGTTACGTGTACATGAAAGAAGAAATCTGAACTGTCTAATCAATCGAATAAACTCGATTTCAGCCCAGAAACATGAATTAATGAAGCGGTTCTTCTTGTACCTCCACAAATTTTCCATTTTGCTAAAGGTTCTTTGGAAAGCACTCCTTGCTTATTGCATTTTTATCCTACCTTTCATTCTTTTTTTTTGCCGGGCAGGGGGGGGGGGGGGGGGGTGGAATCTAAGCTACGCATTGAGTTCTTACTGCCTTTTTGCTGAGGTAAAGGCGGAAAATATCTGTCTGCGCTACGACACCGCGGCGTATCAAAGAACCCCACGCCTACAAAACTGACCCCTAATCATTCAGTATTGTGCTCCTCACAGCTAATATGCAGCGTTCAGACATAAATGACCGGGCACATTATCATGCCAAAATTTGAAGGCCGTACGCGATCACAAATGTCAGAATAATCAGACGTTCATGGTTCGCTGAGCCTTCCATAAGGGTATAATTTGACGGCCTGTAACTCCTAGTGGAACAAAATTATGCAACATGTTTTTGGCGATTTTGAAAGCCAACGTGAAGGAGAATAAGTGCACAAAGTTTAAAAAATATCAAAAATGGGGTTTTTTTTTAATTGTCTTCGGAAATTTCCACTGTTCGCTGTTTTTTTGAAGTTCGCCCGCCCTTATCTCTTTATTGAAAAGTCATATAAATATAAGCTTTTGCAGTTTGACAAAAGAGTATGCTTAGAACATAATGTTGAATTTTCGCTGCTCTGCCACAAGCCTTTTTTGAGATATAAGCCCGCAAAGTGGACAGAAAAATGCTTCATGGGCTGATTTTGAGGATTTTTATAAAAATAAGTACACTCCCCATAAAAAGCAAAAATAATTTATCACAAGTAAAAACATGCGTGTATTTACTTTAAAAAGTTTCAGCCACCTAACCATAGTATAGCTTGTGTAATTATTAACCAAAGTTGGCCAAGACAGAAGAGCAGGTAAGCACGGCACTCCACCTCTTCGTCATTATTGACTCCCGGCGCTTCGACAAAATTTTTTCTAGCAAAACCAATTGTGGATCTCTTCTTTCCACACATCGGGCAGCAATATATAAAATTTTGAAATAAATTTAAGAGGGTGACCAGCCATGCTTTGTTCGATCTTACGTGGAATCACCCAGCTACATTTCTCCGCCTTTATGGTGAGTCCCGCTTCGCGCAGTCTCGTCAGCACCGTTCTCAAGTGGTTGACATGCTCTTCCCATGTTTTCGAAAAGACGGCTATATCGTCTAGGTACGGGACGGCATAACTGTGCAGGTCCTTAAGGACAATGTCCATCAACTTACAAAAACTAAAGGGGGCATTCTTAAGCCCAAAGCTTAGCACCAGAGGTCGAAAGGTACCCACTGGAGAAATGAATGCCGCATAGCGGCTGGCACTTTCTGACAAAGGCACTTGCTAGTACCCCATCACAAGGTCAAAAGTCGTTATGTAATTAGCACCGCTAACCCTCTCGATTCGTTCCTCCATGTTTGGTATTGGGTACAGTTGGTCCCTGGTGATAGCGTTCAGCTTTCGATAATCGACACAGGGACGCGGCTCTTTACCTGGCACTTCCACTAGAATCATGGGCGACGTATAATCGCTCTCAGTGGGCTCAATAACTCCAAGCTCAAGCATACGCTTTTTCTCGCCTTCAATAAACTCATGTTGTCGTGGGGATACTCTGTAAGCCTTCGATTTGATCGGCTTGGATACCGTCAGCTCAATCTCATGAGTTATCAGGTTTGTTTTTCCCGGTCTTCCACTAAACCTGTCGCGAAATTCGCCCAAAACTGCCCTCAGGTCCTCTACCTGCTGCTTTTCGAGAACTCCAATTTGTTCGCAGAGAGAGACAAAATTTCGTCTACACTACGCTCTGTGCGCATATCCGGGCCTAACGATGGGAGATCACCTGCCATTTCCTCGGGTGTATTTAGCATCATGCTAACCACTTCCCCTCTTCCGACATAGGGCTTCATTAGGTTGCAGTGGTAAATCTTAACTTTATTACCTCGACCAGGCATCCTCAGCGCGTAGTTAGTATCGGATAGCTTATGCGCCACCTCTATTGGACCCTCCCATTGAACTTCCAGTCGGTTCCTCTGTGATGGTCGCAAGATCATGACTTTGTCACCCTCATTAAATGTTCGACTCCTGGCATTCCTGTCGTAATACGCCTTCGAGTTTTCCTGAGCGATCTTCATGTTTTTCTCAACCAATTTGCGCATGACGCTAAGGCGTTCCAGAAGCTCCAGTACATAGCTCACGACAGTTTGATTTTCTCCTGTTCCCTCCCAAAACTCTCCTAACATACGCAGAGGGGATCGGAGATTCCGCCCGTAAACTAGTTCCGCAGGAGTGAACCCGGTCGCCTCATGAGGAACGGTTCTTAATGCAAATAGAGTCGCGGGTAAACAGCTCTCCCAGTCCTCTTTGCGCTCATAGCACAACGCGCGCAGTACTCTTTTCAGCACCGAGTGTAGTTTCTCTACACTGTTGGATTGTGGGTGGTAGACTGAACTATGCAGCAACCTCACGCCACATTTTCTGAGAAACGTGGTTGTTAGCGCACTGGTAAACACAGTTCCCTGGTCTGCCTGAATTTCGTTGGGAAAACCGATACGCGAAAAGGTAGCCAAAAATGCGTCAACTATCTCTGAGGAGTTCAACTCCCTCAATGGAACGGCTTCCGGAAACTTTGTTGCGGGACATAGCATAGTCAGGAGGTATTTATATCCTGACTTCGATTTCGGCAGAGGTCCCACAATATCAATCACAAGACGCCGGAAGGGTTCCGTTATGAGCGGAACGAGTCTCAGAGGAGCTTTGCATTTGTCTCCCGGCTTTCCCACATGCTGACAGGCATCGCATGACTGCACTAACAGCTCTACATCTTTAAAGCACCCCGGCCAATAATACTCCATAAGAAGCCTTTCTTTTGTTTTGTTCACTCCCAGGTGTCCCGACCACCCATTTCCGTGGCACAGATCAAGAATGTCCTTTCGGTACTTCTCGGGAACTACTAACTGGTCAAGAACTTTGCCCTTTCGGTCCCTGTAATGCCTATACAGCAGTACCTCTTTTTCATGTATAGTGACATTACGCATAGCAATTCCTTCCTTGGCTGTGATATGCAACCGCGCCAGGCTGGGGTCTTTCTTTTGCTCGGCACTCAGTGAATTTCTATCCACTCGCAAAAGCCTCTCAAAGCTAGGTGAGCCCGGAGCAGACAACAGTCCCCTCTCGTCGCCTACCGATTCTGGTTCTTCAGCTTCGGCGTCTTCACCCCCTCTACCTTCGACGATTTCTTCCTCGGGTTCTACCGCAGCTAATCTCGGTTCCTCCACTGTCGCCTCTGCTGATTTAGGAACTGTTTGTTCGCTTTCCGGTGTGCTCTCTCCCAGATTTTGCGATAGCTGCGCAGCAAGCTCGCGTGTTTTGGACCGAGTTAACGCCTGCACTGTTCCCTCTCCAAATTTCTGACCGCGTTCGCGCAACAGCCGGTCAGACCGATTGGAGAACAAATAGGGGTATTCTACTGGCACCATTTTCGAGACAGCGGCTTCTGTCACGAGTTCTCCGAATGGGCCGGAAATCGTTACTTTTGCCATTGGCAAGCAAACACTGTGTTCCTCCAGCACCTGCTTTATCCATGTTACTTCCCCTGTGAAGTCCTCAGCTGCAACATAGGATGGATGCACGAAATCCGTGGTAGCGGCGCTATCTCTAAGCACTCTACAGGGCTTTCCGTTTACTTTGAGATCATGCAGGTACGGTCGGAGAAGCTCTAAATTCTCTTCGCTACTGTCCACGTACGAAAACACGACACGCGGCTTCTTGCACACTGCAGAGACATGCCCTAGCCCCTGACAGTTGTAGCACCTCAAAGGTGGCCTTGCTTCGAACTGCTTTTTGACTGCCTTCTGCGCCATCTCGGAACTCGAGCCACTCTCATTCGAGTGCTTATTTTTTTCTGGCGCCCTTCTCGCGGTTTCTACCTGTTCTGGATTCCTGCTTTGTGAATGTTTCTTAGTGGGAAAATATTTCCGCGATGTATTTCCCCGCTCGACCTGACTTTCTTCCGCATTCAATTTCCTGCGCCTCGCGTACTCGTCCGCCAGCTCGGCAGCCTTTTCGACCGTGTCGACACCATCCCGATCCTGCACCCACAGTTTAATTGGTTGGGGAAGGCGCTGATAAAATTGTTCTAGGCAAATACACTCAACGATCTTATCTCGGCTCTCGTATACCTCCGCGCTTTTGAGCCACTCTGTGAGGTTGGTTTTCAACCCATATGCAAATTCAGCATAGTCCTCATCCAACTTTTTCGTCGCGTCCCTAAACCTCTGACGGAACGCTTCCGCACAAAGCCGGTACTTCTTAAGGAGGGTCGACTTGACTTTTTCGTAATCGTCCGCCTCCCTTGCGCTAAGTCTCGCCACAACGTTAGCAGCTTCACAGGGCAGCAACGTTAACAGTCTCTGTGACCACGTACTCAGAGCGAAGCTGTTCCTTTGACAGGCCCTCTCAAAATTAACCAAAAACAAGCCTATATCTTCTCCAATTTTGTATGGCTGAATCGACCTGTCCATACCATAAGATCCTACCTCGCTTGCTCTTTCAGGAATGCTGTTTGTTGCTCCTTGACCCATTAACCGCTGCCTCTCAATTTCGAGCTCCAGCCTCTTCATCGCTCTTTCTTCCTTCTCTTTCTCGTATATTCTGTTGGCTTCTGCCCTTTCTTCCTCGTCTATTCTCTTAGCTTCCTCCTCTTTCAGATCTTTCTGAACGAGTTCCCACGCCACTTCTATGATTTCTGCACTGCTACCACTTTCTTCTATTTGCTTCAAGAGCTCACTCTTTTTCATCGTCTCGTCCCATTCAAGAGCTAACTCCTCACATAACAGCGACAATTCCGCCTTTCGCAACTTCCTCAGATCCATGGTCACTGCTTAGCGATGCTTTTGCCTAAACGAACACACTTTTTGTCCGAACAACTACAGATCCCCAGGAATTCAAATTATTGACCCAGAATTTGAAGCCTGGCAAATCCTAAGACAAAAACCAAACGCTCACCCGCAAATGCAGTGCCGTGTCACCAGGTTCATCCCAGCTGCTGCCATCCAAATGTTGAGATCTGGTGGGGTGCCGTTGCGCCTCCCGACTCGTAGGAGAGGTTGCCGTTGCAAGGAGCGGACTCCGAGACCGAAGACGATTGAGAAGAAGGAAGATGATTTATTTCACATGATCAGAGCTGATCGAGCGCGTCTGTGTTCTTATTTTATACAATGCTATATACAATAGTGACCAATACCAAGGTCGTCTCCGCCTCCGAGGAGAGGGGGTCACGCCCCGCCATCGTTGCTTCTCTGCGGCAAGGGATGACATGGCCCAAGTGGCAGCCGATGCTGATCCCCGGAGAAGAGGCTTGCTGAAAAACAACAACAGCACAAATAAAAGCGCTCTTCCCGGCCTCGTCCTTTTGACGACACACCGCCGTGTTCTCACAATGGGGCCGCAGTAGAGCCACCGGCTTGCCGCAGTCCTGAGTCCGGTGTGCTGCTGTACCGCTCCCGCTGCGATGATGCTGCCGAGAAGTTCATATTTCCAGAAGCGGCACAAACACGCACACCGCACGACCCACCGCCGGTCCAGGCGTTCCGGGAACTTCACGCGGGTCGGTCGGAAGCTCGAGGCAAGTGGTGAACAAGGCCGTCGCTACAGCGTCCAAACAATACACTTGTCTCCGAGACGGCAGCCCGGCGAAGTACATTCGTGGGAACGCAGGCCCACGCGCTCCCCACGGTCATTTTCCTTGAAAAGTAGATCCAGCGGCCACCGCCAGCAGCCTTCCTCTACCACATCCATGGGGGGCTTCGCTGCGGTCTTCTGTCCTTCGCTGTGGTCTTCTGAGGACAGAAGACCTTCGCTGCGGTCTTCGCTGCGGTCGGGAATGAGGACAGAAGACCTTCGCTGCGGTCTTCTGTCCTCATTCTCCAATTGCCCTTTCTCGTCCTTCTTTCTCTAAGTTTCCTCCTCACCCTCTCCCTTTTTTTTTCAAAAATGCCGGGGCGCTCAGGCAATTCAACTTACTTTTTCTGATGATGAAAACCGGCAAAGTGCCACACGGCCGGACTGGAGGAGCGACGCGCGCGCACTTCCGCGCGTCGCTTCTCCAGTCCGTCCGCAAACTCATCAACGTCGCTGTAAATTCACATCTGACATTTTTCTTGTCCAAGAAGTGTTTATTTTAAAATAAATATAGCAACTGTAATGAAGAAAGAGAGACAGACACAGCGCCTTTGCTGCAGGCCGGCTGTTCTATTCTAACCTCTTCTTCCTCTGCTTCTCTAGCCCGCTTTTCCAAGCTCGAGCGTCAAAGCCCCAGTGCAGCTTTTCGCCATTACACTCGGCCACGACTGCGAGTGTCGCTAACGACCGCCGAAACCGCGTCTGTCGGGCGGCACTGGCTATGCCGATGTGGTCGATCTCGGCTGCGTAACGACTTCTCTTGTCGAGGTGTCACTCAAATCTCTGGTGGGCGAAATTGGCGATACAGCGTTGCGGCCGCTGTTGCACGCGTTGCGAGCACGGTCTGCACAATAGACATTTTTAGTTTATCGGGCTTAGCGTAATAGCGTAGTTATCGGAATAGCGGGATGGAAGTGTGCATGCGCAGTACCGTAAACGGCCGATACCGTTTACCGTGCCCACGGTATTTCGCAGACTTAACGTTACCGTGTTTGCGTGGTTCGTATAGTTCACGTAAAACATGGCGGCGGTTTCGGACGCCCGCTTCGATCTGAATTTATCGTTGCTGTGGCAGGATTCACTTCGTTCGCAGCAAATGACTGTGCAAGATGGCTTCGCTTGCCTTCAGGTAGCTTCGACGATGCAGTATTAGGGATAACTTAGCCGAATTTTCGAGATCGCTTCCCATTTCGAACGTTGCTAAGCCTAGCGAGAGAGCATCTGTTTACATTTCTGCAACATGTCAGTTTATGCTCTTGGCGCTTGGTTCGTATGTATTTATTTCTCTTTATTCTCGAAAAGTTAGAATTCCGCTGTAGGCGGGAGTGTACGTGAGCATTTCAAGCTTTATTTATTTTCACCTTCTTTAACGCATGTATCCTTCGCTAGATGGCGCCACAATCACAGCTATCGGGCCGTAAACGCGTCTCCGATCAGCTAAAGCTCGTTTCTGCAACGAATGTTTGCGGTACGGTAACGCTATTCTCATAGCCCCGCTATCACGCTAACGCGCTAAACTAAAAATGTCTAATATGTCCGGCGGGCGGCACTGGCTGTGCCTCGCTGGTCGATTTTGCGTCCGCGGTAGAGTGTACTAGAAAGGTTGAGTGCCGCGATCCCCCACTGGCGCCCATGCTTTCAAGCGACGCTCCAAACACGGAAAAATTATGTGGGGGCGCTGCGGTCGAGGTGGTTTGGGACGCGCCGAGTCACGGCCGCTCGATTAGCAACGCACGTGCGTTTTTATCCAGCGGCCGTGGCCGAGTCGTGCGCTGTCAAAAGTGGTAACTACTGCGTGGAACGCCTCGCCGCTCGTTGGTTTTGGCTTCTTTTTGATGCTCACTGTGCCCTGTCCACGACCTCCCCTGGCACTCTCAGTATAATATGCCGAAGTACCGCCATCGGCACTGCTATGCACCAGGCTGTCGCACCGGCTATTCAGGTGTTAAATTCAAGCGAAAACTGTCTCTCTTCAGCGTCCCGAAGGACAAGCACTAAATGTTTTACCTTTCGAAGGAGGATATAAACGTTGACTGTTTCGTAAGGAAATGTGTTAATATATTTAATAAATTATGGCGTGTCTGCGACTGGGCGTTTTAAGATTGCACGCATACATTATATGAGGCACCAGATTGCAATTTCAGTGGGTTGAAGCAGAAATGATTAGGCAAGTGATCAGTGGCGCAAAAGGAAATGCAGTCGTCTTGTAAATTTCAGTGCGTTCATTTACCTTGGAGGCTGAGTGAACTGAGCGCACGCTGTTCTAGCGCTGCCGAGCGAAAAAAAAAAAGCCTGTTCTTGTTGAAGTTTATGCCATCTGCAAAGTCAAAATATACTTGTACTCTAAGACGAGGACGCTGTCGATCCAAGCTTGTGCAGGTGGCTATTCAGGCAGAACCAAATGGAACATCCTATTTAGCTTGCACCCTACAGTGCCGTAGCAGACGCTTCAACCAAACAGCTCTCGCAAAAACAATTCGGTCTATCCGGGCACTCACAGCTTATATTGCTGTGCGCGGGGACTTTACGTGTGCTAAAGCATGACGGCTTTATCTACGTTGCCACTGAACAGCACCTTACGCAGCTTACGAACGCAGCTTACGAACAGCACCTTACGCAGCTTACGAACGCGGCCGGCACGGCTAGCCACAGCGTGCCTTGCTCCACCAAACCACCTCGCTCACAGCGCCCCCCTCTTTGCTGTCCGTGCGCCGCGCCTCAGACGCTGAGCGGCGGCCGCGCCACTCAACCTTTCTAGTACACTCTATCCGCGGCGAGTTCGGACGAGATTTCGCCGGTGGCGGACCAGGTAGACGAAAATGGCTGTGTCGTGGTCGTAGCTCAAGCATCTAATTGTCGTACATCCCACCTTTTGGGGGGCTATCGGAGATGGCATTTTAGCGAGAGCGTTCGGAATCGCCGCACGCGATTGGCCAACGCCGCTCCGCTGTCGTCATCCGCGGGGCGTGCCCACGGGACACCTACCTATAACCACATTAGAGAAGAGAAACTGTACCGTTGACAGTGCAACGAAAAATAAAAGTAGCGGTGGCGTCGTAAACTAAGATACACGATCAAGAGATGGCACTGCATGTACTATCATCATTATTGTTTAGATGCAACATGTTTGTTTTGTTTTTGACGCCTACGCCTTCTGGCCTTATTGAGAGCCCCTAGCAGGAAAATTTCAAACTAAAATATGGGGCTAGGTTAGTAGTTCCACTATACGCGCATCTTGATGGAACGCGCCGCGGCTGGTTTTTTTCGCCACCTGTAGCGACTTGTGGAACGTCGAATCTTCCGGGGCCCCGAGATTTCGGTGTCGTCAAATTGACGTCAATTCCCTGTCAATCATTTTCAAACCGAGCGTGTCGTCTGCTACGCGGAGAACGATTCCCGAGGCCGCTCGCTCAGCGAACGGTTTGCGAACGATTTACGAACACTTTGCGAACACCGGCCGCGGCAGCGGCTCCGCTTGGATTGAAACGGCGGCTGCGGCGGCGCAATGTTGCGTCACAGAGGGAAATGGCGGTCCACTTGGGCGCTGAGTCCTCGTATTGTCGTCGCTGAAATAGGACGCGGAGCAGCTGGAGGTTCGCGATGTATTTGAGGATTTGACAGGAAGTGAATTCCGGCCTCAATTTCGTCTGTCGAAGCGAACAATACGTTGGCTGTGCGCCGAACTTGATCCCGAGAGAGAGAACAACTTTATTTTAGGAAAAAAAAATCCTCGCCGCCACCTCCTCTGCTCATCTGATAGCCTGGAGTTGTTTCTCCAGGCTTGAGTCGCGGTGAACGGTGTCCCACGCTCCAGGCGAGGGAATGGTCAAGAGATCGGAAATCAGGTGCCAAGGTGCCCGTGGAATTTCGACGGAGAGAGAAGAGCTGCGCATGTTGATGTTCTTTAATTGCTCCTGGAAGTTTCCAGCGCGCTGTCGGTAGTGAAGAGTTTGTCGGGCTTTCACAGTTGGGGTGCACCTCCAAAAATGCGAGAAGGAGCTCCCTCTGCCTCTGAGCACCCGCGGGCCGAGATGCACGTTTTTTTTTTGTTTTTTTTTTCGAGGACATGGCAGCAGCAGACGACGACACGAAATTTAGATATGACGCCACTTACGCGCACGCTTCTTGTTTTTCGCGCCCGCGACACCGCTTAGCGAACCTGCAGAGAACGATATTGATGCTTAAGAGCGTGTTTACGTCTGAGAAGAAGAAAGCACCGTTTTTAAAAGGAGCAGATTTCTTAATTTCCTAGGAGAAACATTTTGGCTTTCAGAAGCAGACGACAAACGGAGTACGTCATCATCCTAGGAGCGCGCCGCTTCCCCATTGGCCGCGCCGGCCGCGCTCCTCCCATTCTCAAAGCATTGCTCAAAGCTATCGCGGACCACCCACTTTTTGACGTCAGTGTTCGGAAAGCGTTCTCGAGCGAACACCCGATCTCCGATAGCCCCCTTGTTATCAGCTTCTAGGTATCTAGGGACAGAATGTCTAGGGATTTTTGACAGTGGCGCCGTCACTTGTTGGCGGCGCTTTAGCGTACTAGAATTTCTCTTGCGCGCCTGTCAACTCGTCCATGTGCGCATTTCACGCTCTGGACAATTTTGGCCGGTGCACGCGCGCAGTCTAGCCCGGCCGTGGTCGGTGTTGGCCGCTTCTGCTGTAAACTCGCCGTGAGGCGCTGACGACGGGTCGCTCTTTGTACGGCGACCGATGCCGATCGCGCGTCGTTCAGCTTTATCGGCATTTAGCCACATAGTATAAGTGCTTGCCCGTAGCGACTTCGCTGTGTCCGCCTTTTGCAGACGTATGTACGCCACGATGTGCCACCTTGCCATAACACGTAAGTAATGTTCGCTCTTTATTTAGAGCTTTGCCCTGTACGAGCGAGAGCACTTGATAACAGCCATCTGCGGAGCCTGGTGTTGAGGAACGTGGCATTGCACTCCTTATCGCTCACTCAAAGCTGCTTATATAACGAACTTTTAGTTGGCCAGACAGTGGTCCTGGGTTTACTATCTACAAGAGCAACACGACAAACTGCTTGCTTTTTTTGTGAGCAAACGTTCTTTGTGTCACCTAAAAACAGCATTACAACAAGCAAAGATAGGACGGCCACTTTGTGACACAGCTCGGTTACCATGCAGAATGCAGTGCCTTGCCGATAGTTGTTCAAAGGTGCATGCCTAGAGGTGGTGGTAATGGCACTTTGCTCAGAGCAAGCTGCGAGGAACGTGGTGAAAATGCACACACGTAACTGCCCCTCATCAGAAAATGTTTTTAAAAAATTGTGCAGCCATCTTTAATTGCCTTGGAAATTGCCAGGGCCGAGGCTAGGGCTAGTTGTTTCATGTTTACAGTGCTAAATTTTTCAAAAGACACAAATCAAGGTGTCCTAAGTTGTCCCATGTGTGGATTCGACTGCTCCTACTCGGGTGGGTTCAAATCTGCACAGGCATGGAGTTTATCATTGTAAGCAATGGCTGTTAATGACAAAGGCAGGGGCAGCAGACATTGTTGCCATGTTCAACCCTTGTAACGTGCCCATATCAGCTTGCGCAGTAAATAATCAGCCGGCAAAACGTAGGGTTAATGGATCAATGCTCAGCAAAATGGAGCACTTCATGGTTGAGAGATCGCTGCCGCTACATTCTGTTGTGCTGCAGCTGGAACATGTCAGCCATGCTTGGATAAGCATGTTGAAGCCTCTTTTAAGGCTCAGAATGCCTTTGATCAAGTAGAATATCATGAATCATTGTATGCTGTAAATAATGACCTTTAATTTCCTGTTTCAGAAAAGCCAGCCAGAATAAGGCTTGTGAGTATCATTGCAATGCAAGGTATTCTTTGCCCAACACTTTGAAAGAACATTGCAGGTGCGTCCTGTACAGTGGCATGGTGAACCTTCATCCAGAGTCCTCGTGTGGAGATCTCCATAACAATATTCAACTCTCTCTGCCACCTGGAAAAGGGTCCCTACAAATTATGCCATCTCTGAAAAGAAAAAAGGTACATATTCAATGAGTCATCCTCCTGTCAAGTTGAAAATAAATGCTGTAATGACATACACAAACTCCCTAGCACTGGCACCGAGAGAATGAAACTTGTGTAACTACAAACTACCATGCATTGTTAGCTTAAAATAAATACACATATACTTGTGTGCGAAGGAGAAATATTTTGTCACAAGAAATACCAGACCACTACCTATGCTGTGCCCTTGCACACTGTCGTCGATCTGGTCACATACGTTCAGCATGAGAAAAGCCGTAAGCGTCTCTGCGCTTCCTTATTCCTCGACGTCAAAGGAGCATATGACAATGTTACACATGAAGCAATCCTCTCTGCTCTCGAAGAGGTAGGAGTGGGTGGTCGGACGTTTCGCTGGATACGGAGCTATCTCTCTATGCGTTCCTTTTTCGTAAGCACCGAAGATGGCCGCACTTCTCTACATTATAGCTGCCGCGGTGTTCCCCAGGGTGGTGTACTTAGCCCTGTGCTATTTAATATCACACTAATTGCTTTGCTTCAGCACATTCCAAGCACGGTCAGGCTGTCAATGTACGCTGATGACATCTGCGTATGGACGTCAGCAGTGACGCGGTTACAATTGCGAGGAAGAATTCAAAGAGCTGCCAATGAATCTGCTATCTACCTCCGTAGTCGAGGCCTAGAAATTTCCTCCGAGAAATGTGCACTGATGCCTTTTACGCGCAAATCTATGACTCACTACACCGTAATGATAAGTGGCCAAATCTTACCCTACGTTCGAACATACAAATTTCTCGGTGTCATAATTGACAGAGATTTGTCATGGAGCCCTCATGTATCGTACATGAAAAAGCGGTTGACGGGCATCTGTCACTTGTTCAAGTTCTTCTGTGGAAAAGCATGGGGAATGTCGACACGTGCTATGCTGCAGCTATACAGGGCGCTTTTTCTCGGCTTTCTGCGATACAGCTTGCCAGCTATAACGAACACGGGCAAAACAAATCTACGTACAATACAGAGTGTGCAGGCTCAGGCGCTCCGGATCTGCCTAGGCCTACCACGGAGTGCATCGACAGTGGCGACAATAGCAATCGCTAGAGACCACCTTATCACGACCCAAATTGACATGGAAGCGCTGAGGACACATATCAGGCACCTCGCCAGGACCCCTCGGCACCACCTCTCTTCTTTGCCAGTGGACAGACCACGCACCTCTTTCTGCAAAACGATAGCAGCACATGGTGACTCGTTACCAACTTCTTTCACCCCTTCTGCGAGACCTTCAATTCCTCCATGGTGTCTCGATCAGCCGGAAATCAACCTGACAATTCCTGGAATTGAGAAAAAAGCCGCTTTATCATCACCAGCGCTTAAACAGCTCACGTTACTTCTATTGTACGAGAAGTACCGGGACTCTACGCATATCTACACGGACGGATCAGTGCTTCCAGACAGCTCCACTGTAGCAGTCGTGATACCCGCGAAAGGTAAAACCTTAAAATTTAAGACGACTCATCCGACAACATCGACGGCAGCAGAGCTCGCAGCGATCCTTACTGCCCTTCATTTCATCAGAGATGAAGCGCCACACAAATGGACGCTTTTCTGCGGCTCCAAGCCAGCATTGCAGTCCCTGTGGTCTCCTCTACGCCGCGGACCACATGAACAGCTGGTGTTCCAGGTTACAGAGATGCTGCAACATACAGGGAAGGCAGGCCACAAAATATCTTTTCTGTGGCTTCCAAGTCACTGCGGGATTATAGGCAATGAACGGGCCGATCAAGCCGCCCGTTCTGCACATAATATGGAACAACAAGTACCCATACCATTGTCAAGGACGGACGCGGCACGGATGCTCCATCTGCTTGCTCGCAAGTGTACTGTATCGCAATGGGGTGGCACACATTTCACGCATTCCCGACTTCACTCTCTCGATCCGACCTTAAGCCTTCGAGTCCCACCCAAGACTTGCCGAGGAGAAGCCACACTCTTATACCGACTATGGTTGGGCGTCGCTTTCACAAAAGCATATGCGTTCCGCATAGGGATGGCCGACACCGCAGCCTGTGACCACTGCGGTCACGAAGAGACCATTGAGCACATTTTATGTGACTGCCCACGATACAGCGTAGAGAGGCAACCTCTTTGCCTTGCACTCAACAAACTGGACGACCAACCACTGTCGGAAGAAGGCATCCTACGCCATCGACTAGACATCACGTCGCAGAAGAAGGCCATGCAAGCGCTACTGCGCTTCTTGACATCTACCGGCCTTCGTGAACGTCTATAAGTGGAACGTTCTTTGTGTGTGTGTATGTGTGTGCGCGTGTTTTTTGTTGTGCTTGTCTTGAATCTTGTACCCTCTCTCCGCTGTCATCTTTCTAACCCCCTCCCCTTCTCCCCAGTGCAGGGTAGCAAACCGGAATCTAATATCTGGTTAACCTCCCTGCCTTTCTCCTCTTTTCTCTCTCTCTCTCTCTTGCACACTGACATTAAACATAAGATGAAACGTTACTTCCGGCTTTGCCACAGTGCCAGTGTTGGAAAGCACAACTTGAAAGTTGTGACATCTCATGGTGTGGCCAAATTTCGGCTTTTGTGCACAGAAGTAGCAAATATGTGTTCACTGAGCAGAACACCGTCTCTAAGCTTTCCGTGTTTATTATATCCATATTTGCTTCTACCGTGGGCTTCCTTGCAATGTAGGATGGCGAAGCTTCACAGGGTAGTAAGGCTTCCATATGGAGTCGGGCACTTTGTGAAAAAGCTTAGCAATTGCAAGTAGGAGCCTTTCAGGGCTTGGTTTTATAAAATGTAATTGTGCAGATGACAGGAAATCTGGGTGCATGCAATAACAGCAAAGCCATTCCTTGAAAAAACTGAAGTGGTACAAGAATATTGCGACACGTATATGCACTAAGTCATGATGATACAGCAGCACACATCTTTTAGCTTACACGGCACATTTCAGTTTGTACGCTGGGGTTTCTTATGTGCCCCATTGGGGGGGGGGGGGGGGGGGAGGAAGGGTGGGGTACCTACTGCAAGAACTTTTCAAATTGGATCATTATTATCAGAGGTAAAAATGTTTGAAGCGGCACTACACCCAGGATATTGGGTGGCGAATCACTGCCAGTACGACACATGGCGATGCTGTGTGGCGGAGCAAGGAAAAAAAAAAGACGAAGTGTGCTTGCTATTGTGGCCGCAGTTGGTCATCCTCTCCAAGGAGCCAGGTTCCTCCCGACTGATTTGAGCAGCCACTGCACGATCTGAACAAGTGTGACAGTTTGTAGCGACACACAGGCGCACTGTGGTGACACGGCATGCTGTGCACGGCGCGTGGCATCATCATCCACCATTTGGTGGTATGATGCTTGCAAGGGGAGGGTAAACAGAGCTCAGTCTGAAATTTGAGCACCTTCCACAGCATGTAACGATGCAGTTCTAGACAGATATGAACATGAGCGTGCAATGTACTTGTCAGCTCAAAATGGCCAGGCCTGGTGAGGGGCTCGTTGAGAAAATGGTAAAGATGTTGCATTTTGGTTGCTGTCTGGTATTCTCTACCGATTTATTAGATTATCACACTGGAGGCACTGGTATTACTTCATGCCACACACATTGTACAAAATCATCTTATCAATTATCCAGTATTTGCAAGGTCTCATGCATGAGTTTAATCCTCTGTTGCATTTAACTGCATTAGTGTGCTTCCACCATGGCCATGTCAACACCTTCGTCTTTTCGTATGGCTACAATATCCGTATTGCTTTATTATGACCAAGGCCCTGCACTTGTGCATGGCAATATGGTTGTGGCAATATTTAAAGGCATTGCTCATTTCTACCCGGAAGGTCCCACTTCTGCAGTATCTTTTCCAACACACTGTAGTACTAGTCACAGATGATAATGACGAAAAGCAGAGGACGGCTCACGTGACAATGTTTCCTGCTCGCTCCTGACACGAGCAGAGGGAGACAACGTGACTATGGGGCCATTCGCTCCTCAGATGCTGGTAATACTAGTACAAACTTTTGAAGACAGTCATTTAATAAGACTGAATGGCTGGCAAAGACAAATCAAACTCTTATTGACATCCTTGGACAGCAATGACACATATGCTTTAAAATTTTCAAGGTACAATGAACACATGCAGATCGTACTAATTATGTTATACCCCTGTACACAACTAGAAAACTACAGTGTCGTTTTGAGCAAGTGCATTTTAACACATGCTGTGTCACTTTGGAAGGGCACTGCCACGTGTGAAAAAAGTCTTGGGTTTCATGGTAATGCTGATGGATGAGTTAGTTGGTGCAGCAGTACATGTTTAGGCAGTGTTCGCTAATGCAGTGCTATGCTGTAGCCAGAAGTGGTATGAAATATAAATGAAGGAAATTAACAGCAACTATCACCATGAACTTTGGTACAAATGTCACTCAAACTCTGCCACCTTTCTCTCTTGCAGCAATGGCTTATTTTGAAGGTGCCTCTTCTTTCACCACTGCCAATGATAACGGGAGCATATATTTTCCAAAGTGCTGATAATAAAGACGATTAACAGCCCCTGGTGTACATTGCCACTTTCTTGAAGCTGTAACTGCTGCCCGTTGGGTCTGCCTTCCATTTTGTCTCTCTAGATGGGAAATCCTGAAATAAAGAAAAGCACAGAGCTACATTTGCAACCTGATTTACAATGCCCCCAAAACAAGCCTGCAGTGGTATGTGTGCTGAAAATTCAATCTTCTGCAACAAGGATTCCAATTTGTCAGGACACTCTTGCATGTAGAAGCATGAAACGTTTGGCTAGTCGATGCAACATTTGTGGGACAAAGAGCAAAAACTGCATGATGAAAACTACATTTACAAAAGGGGCACATACATGAAAGACTCAAAGTGCAACTGAATTCAATATGTATGTAGCTCTCGTCAAGTTCTTTGTTCTTCGTCCCACAAATGTAAATTTTGCATGCTTTACTTATCTACTGTAGATGTCACAAATGAAAATTCTGGCTATTACATGCGACAGAGCACGTAACAGCGCAAAGCTCCGAATAACGGGGATTATTACTTACGTGTCATACGAGGTCGTCGATCTGTCAAAGGTGGCCACGGCAAAGTAGGCAAGGGTAACCAAAGCTCGCTACCTAGGCTGTCAGAGCCCCAATGAAGCTGCACGACGCGCGGTCAGCACGGCCGCTGCAGACGATAGGCATGGGATCGGTACGGGACCTACTTGTAACTCGGCTAGAGTTACGTTGAAAGGCAGCACATCACAATCTTCGCCCTCGACGTTCATAGATAAGGCGAACTCGCTAAGGGGCACCGGACTGCGTTGACGAAAGGCACAAGCACTGGAGCCGTGTTCCGAGATGTGCACACTCCATGGCACGGCGGCACGGCCGCGTGTCTTCTCGGTCGCTCGGTCTCGGTACTTGGCCAGAGAACACCTGACTCGGTGGTTCGGTCGGATGCGGCATGCAAAAAAACCCGCCAACAAGTGACGGCGCCACTGTCAAAAATCCCTATACATTTTGTCCCTAGGTACCTAGAAGCTGATAACAAAAGGTGGGATGTACGACAAATAGATGCTTGCTGGTCGTAGCGGGCCTCGCCGGCAAACGTTCCATTGCACCTTGGGGCGGGAGGACCTGATGTCCTGTACCACCATCTGTCCGACTAGCCGGTTACAATGACCAGGATCATTTGCCCTGCTTTGAGTTTTTCTCGCTCCTATCGGGATTGGGAGTTTGTCGGCGATCCTGCCTGCACGACCAGAATTGGATATGCGCGAGGCGTTATTCACCAAAGGCAGGTCGGCACTGCCTTTGAGCATAGCCAGTGCAGTCACTGAACATGGGTCCGAACTCTCAGGGCAACTACCACCGCGTTGCGACCCTCTTCTAGGAACCCGCGATGAGTAGGCCACGATTAGCGTTGACTGGAAGTGTGCGTTCAACTTCGGCAGCGTTGCCTTTGTCAAGGCCAGCGAAGAGGCTGAATTAACGGACCTTGACGATAACCTTCTTGAAGGAGTGGCGTCCAAGTCCCGGGGTGTGGGTGCGACGTTCAAGCCAGGGGTAGACTTTGGCCGTAGTGGCGGGTCTTTGATAAAAGCGGCCTCATCCGCGGTATAGACCTTGCCACTTTCTGGAGGGGCTTCGCAGGGCGAATTGGGAACTTCAGCACACTCGGCCAATAACTGCCTTAACGGCCGGGGACGTGACTGCGAGTTGTTTTGGCACGTTTCCTGGATGGCATCATCTCTACACAGGTCAGAGTCAGGTTCCCTGGCAAACAACGTTTCGTGATGCGCACGGTGTTCAGGGGGCGCAATGGAAGTCGTTATAGATGGCTGGTCCTTGTCATCTGACTCGCATGTCGGCTGGGCAGGATCACTGGTGTAAACGTGGTCCGAGTGATGTGGTTGGAACTCGGTCTCTTGTTTTGAAGTCTGCGTAGACAAGCACAGCTTGAAACCGATCAGCATGTCAGGGCAGGCCGTGATGCTCCCTGCCGATGAGCTGCAGTTCGAAGCTACAGCCTCGAGGCAGTGCTCCTCCTGAGCTGCTTTCTCGGTAGTGCACCGGTCGGATTCCCTAGTGACAGGATTGTGGAGGCGAATACGTCCAAAAACGGCGATCAGTCTGGCGCTCCATTCCTGCCAGGAGTGTTGGCTGACTCCCTCGTACCGGTGCCATGCTGCGGCCGCATCACCAATGTTGCTGATGGCCACGAGCAGCTTGTAGTGGTCCGGCCAGGCATACCGGGCACCGAGAACACTCACGGCCTCGATCCACCGATCAGCATCGTCTTGGAATCCTCGGAACTCCGGTATTTTCCAAGCGGCCGGCGGGAGCAACGGAGCAGGAGAGGACCCGGAGCTCCCCGACGCCATGGAGAGGGGTGTTGGTAAGAGTACGCTGATCACACGCAAAAGCTCCGCGGCACTCTCGGGGGAGCCGCTAAATGTTCCGGTGAAGAGCGCAGGGTCCGCGTTAATCAACGTGGTGAGCGTGTCGCGCAGTTGCGCGTTGGCACTCACGTGCTCCGCTGCGTTGTCGGGTGAGCCGCCTAGAGCACCAGGCGTGGTGTCGGATACCGGACCAGTGCAGGGCTGGAGCCATCGAGAAGGCATGGACGCCGTCCTCAGATGACGCACCCGTGACTTGGGACGGCGGTCTCCCGGCGGGTTCCATCAGTAGTGAGACTTGTCTGGCATATTCCTCAGCAGTATAGTCCGAAACGGCGACACTCTGGAGGAAATGCCACGTCGAGTTCACAGCTGTGCTCCGCTGATGATTTGCGACTGCGCCATTGTAATGAAGAAAGAGAGACAGACACAGCGCCTTTGCTGCAGGCCGGCTTGTTCTTGTTCACCTGACAATATATGGCTCACGCTGTGGGGGATTGGCCAAGAATTGGGTGCTAAAAAATTGGGTGCAGGCCGGCTGTTCTATTCTAACCTCTTCTTGCTCTGCTTCTCTAGCCCGCTTTTCCAAGCTCGAGCGTCAAAGCCCCAGTGCAGCTTTTCGCCATTACACGATGCATTTCCAAATGACACAGAAAAAGTACAAGAGAAGAAAAGCCGCCACAGCGAGTCAGTTTCGTGCAAATAATTTTTGAACTTTAGATGATTGTTTGCGCTTCACATTTGTTACTGACATTGTCATGCAATCATGACCCAGTGAATTAAACACCAGTTAAATGAGTACTGACAAAAAATTTAAAGCGATCGAGATAACTTGTGGGATAGATTTGCGTCGACACACACGCATCATCTACGAAATATCAACGGCTGATTTAGCTTAGAACATATTTAATTTTAACGTGTGTGTCGCAGCACTGCATGCGAAACGCGCTTTTGTGTTTCATGTAAACAACCAGTCGCCACCATCGTGACGAGTTCGTGTTGCTGCCATGATTCTTGGGAGAGCGCTCATCCTAGCAGACGTTTCCGACGGAAAGAGGGGGCAGAATTGCACCGGAGTACAAACTGACGTAGCGCATTTTTGAGGGATCACGCATGTTTGGAACTTCCCAGAGGGGATTACGACAGCACCCAGGAAGCCTTCACTCAAAAGAGTTGTCCGCGTGGTGCCCATGTGAACGCGGTTTTGTGTGCACATGTAGTCAGCTATGTTTACATGAATACCATCCTGGGTGCCGCCTCACTCATCGCTCTTTGAAACGGAAAGTGCGTCTGGGCTCCACAAAACCGTATACAAAATATTAACAATCGCGCGCTCTGGCCCTCGAGGTTTGCAGCCGGGGTAAGTGGGTCATTAGCTACTTATTGCAAAAGAAAGAAAACAAGATGTAGAATTTTTGTATCAGTACTCATATAACGTATCAACGTAAGTGAAAAATGATTTACAAAACACCGGCTGCCAAAAGAAAGATTCCCCGGGCTAGTGTCCGAGGTTCCGTGCGCCGATTTCCACGCCACTTAAATCGGTGAGACAAAAAATTTTGCGGAAAGGATACGGCAACACCAAAATGACGTACGTATATCTATAGCTTCAACGCTGCGCGGAACGCGCTCGCAGAGCACAGCGAAAAGAAAGACCATCACATCAACTTCGACGACGCCCCGCTCCTCGACACGGAAGGTAACCGAACCAAAAGGCAGTTCTTAGAGTCGTGGCATGTCCAAACAACTGCTGGAAAGATCAACGGCTCAACTGGGACCCTGCCGAGTGTATATATACATGATCTCCGGAACCAATGGAGAAAACAACACCGCAACAAGAAAGGCGGGAGCAACGACGGTGGAGAGAGGGACAATCACTAAGAAAAGTCGCTAGCTTCGGAGCCGGCAGGATAGTCACCCCCTGGTGAAGAGACCGAATGGGCCTCGAACCGTTGGGTTAGTTTTTAATTTCAATATTAAAAACTTAGATTAAGAAAAGTGGCGGGAGAGTTTGTTTTTTCGTATAGGCCAATTATTGGACTTCCGCCGCCGCTACAGCGAACCGCTTTAACAAGAGGGCTTCCTTGGCACCGCCATTATCCCCTTAAAAGGCGTAACCCCCCAAAAATCCGCTGTCGAGGCTGTGTAGTCGGCCTTTGTACTCCCGTGGTACAGTCCCGAAAGGAGGTTTTTCTTCTTTCATCGCCGGTCGTTGACACGCCAGGCACGTGGATCGGCGAGTGTGGCCTCGCCGCAAGCTGTGGTTGCTAGCCGGCCCTATGCGCAACTCACATGGGGAGGAAAGCAATGCATGCTTTCCTACCCATGTGAGTTCATCATCATCGCGTGTATTGGCGCATCATTTATCGATATTATTAACGCTTTTCTGAGAGCGTTCAGCCCGTTACGATTATACTTCTGAACTACACATAACGATCCTCCTCCCCGGGCTCCGGCGGGGGCTATGCCCCCCTGAAAAGTCCGGGGGGGGGGGGGGTTCGAGCCCCCGAGCCCCCCACCCCCGTAGTCTCCGCCTATGATGTGTTGAACTGTTTGTTACCCTGTAAATAAATGTAATTAGAGCATAATTCAATGTAAGTTTCTTCTAAGGCCAGTCAGCTTTTATCTTTGTCATAAAATTAATCGGAAGTCAGACTTGAAACGCGAGTGCAGTTTGTTATTGGCTAAGTTCATTATGAGCCAACGAAAATCATATCTTTGATGTCGCTCCCTGAACATCCCACATCAAACCACTCTTAAAATATGGTAATGCCTTCACAAAATTGTCTGCAGGAATACACAGCACACTGTAGCAAACTGATGACACACTGAATACATCAATTCATCCAAAGCTGTCTTTCTTGCACTTTCTTAGCCGCTTGTCCACTGGACTGCCAAAAAACAAGTTGGCGAAAACAAGTACACAATTGTGTACGCTGTCGCTAAATGGGTTATTATGGTTCAGTTATGCAGTTCGTGTAGAGCAAGAATGCTGTGGCACCAATAAGCTGAAGTGTGCTGTGAAGGCGGTATAACTGACAGCAGATATTCTACAATGCATGAACAAAATATGAATACTATAGAAAGACAGAGATGCTAGGATAATGCAGGCTGATTATAGAGGCACAATTATGGGCAGATTAGCTTCAGGAATATATTACGCATCTAGGTTGGTGTATGCGGCAAAGAATCGCTCAGCCATGAGCATGTCGGCGATGCATGGACATGCCAACAGAAATTATGCACTCTCATACAAACACACACATGCACACAAATTGAACTGGAGGAACATTACGTGAATGTGTGACAGCGCCAGAAAAAATAGAGGTCATGCTTATTGTACATGTGCTTGTTGTTCTTCGATTATTCACTTTTTAAACATGTGCTTTGAAAATAAACCGTATTCTTGCTAATTGTAGAACCTCAACATCAAAGTATCGATAATGTTGCAGTGTAGCTGCACATGTGTCCTATGTACAGTCAACAGCCAAAGTTTGCGGGATAAGAAACTTCGTAAACGCCTATATTACCGCTTAGCCTCTGATCATAGCCTCGAATTAAATGTTTCAATGGGTAGAGGCTTCTTGCGATGTACAGACAAACAAATTAGAGGCTATGTTATGAGGCTATGCCATAATGTACATTTTTTGCGACTTTCGCATCCAGCAAAGTTTTGCTGTTGATTGTGCCCCTTTAATATCTTCGATTTCCTAGGCTTTGTTCACGGCAACATTGTGAAGTCTTTTCATAGGCAGTGCAGTATGACAGTGCAAAGCACACACAAAAAAAAGAAAAGGGGTGACATGTTAATGGCGTCACAGCCACCTGAAGTAGGCATGCTCAGCCACAAATTATGGATATTTCTGTGCTATATAAAAAGAAAATGAGCAAATCCTTTGAACACAATTTGGCCTATAACATAAATATCCTTTGCACTCATATGCTGCAACTAGTCCTTGCAAAACTTAATATCTGTTGTTTTTAGCTGTTTACAATTTAATAAAATGTGTTGTATATATATTCAAAGGCTAATTGAACTGACTAGCTTGTCGAAGCTACGGCATTCTTTTTTCTTTGTTTTTTGTAGACTGTTACAATTCAATGCATTATGAAAAAAGAACGTTTCCGACAAACTTTGTAAACCATCTCATAAAGTATGACTAAATGCCGGAACAATGTCTGTTCACTGCCCTGATGTTTGTTTGGCTCTAATATGACTAATAATACCTGGAATTTTACGTGCCCAAACCTTTTGGATTGATGTTGATAATGTGGGACACAACTAAGTAGCATAGAAACCACTCATGCATTCCCTTGTGTTGCCTGTGGTTTCTTTGTGCTAATTAGTTGTGCCTCGAATCAGTATGTATCTACTAGCCCAACTATCATCCTTAATGGTGCAATCTGGGGCCTTTTGAGACGTACGTAAACCTAAATACATGGGGTGATGTTGCATTTAGCCGCCATAGAAATGCGACCACCATGGCCTTGAATCAAATGTGTATTGTCAGACTTAGCTGACGTGATGTAACTATTGTATACAGCTTGTGTTAAATTTCATCATTATTGCACTGTAGATTATATAACACAATGGACACCTGACACCTACGGACAACAACTATTGGTAACATATTTCCATGGCATGCCTACCAAGTACAAATTACAGCATCACAAAGATGAAGCTTGAGGTGACCTGCTGTAGTAGATGTTCAGTTGTTCCACTGTACTTGCAGGCTGTGTTTTCGAGGGCAGTTAACCTGATGTTGCATGGCAGCCCTGAAAAAAAAAAACGAAAAAAAGAGAGAGCAAGTTATGAAATCATCATGCATTCAGAAACATAATGTATGATTGATTGATTGATTTGTGGGGTTTAACGTCCCAAAACCAGTTCTGATTATGAGAGACGCCGTAGTGGAGGGCTCCGGAAATTTCGACCACCTGGGGTTCTTTAGCGTGCACTGACATCGCACAGCACACTGGCCTCAACATTTCGCCTCCATCGAAATGCAGCCGCCGCGGCCGGGATTTGATCCCGCGAAACATAATGTATGAAGACAAAATATTGTAGCAGTGTACAAAGTGAGCGAGTAAACTGCAGCATGTTATGCATGTATGAATATATACCTTGTAAGGCCTGTGCTCTAACGTAGCATGTGCCTTGCCAATGGTGTCGAGGTGCATCCACAAGGAATGTTGACTGCAGGCGTCAGCCAGGAGGCTGTGACAGAAAAAGAATATATCCATGATTAAAATGCCGGTTTCTATGTGACACTAAATGAAATTGTAAGCTTATAAGTGAAACTGCTGTCACAAGATAAACAATAAGGCAAGAAGGATATCCCCAGCTTTGCTGTTTACTCAAGTTTCACAATGTGGAACTAGCTTTAGTTCTTTTCTCTCTCTCTCAGGCACTTTTTTTAAATTTTTTAATGTGAATGTAGCAAACTTTAGACACACTTTGCACTAATACATGGTGAGTTACGGACGTGCGTGCGGGGGCGATAGAAGTGCACTTGAACATGTCCGGACTGCATTATAAACTTCAGAAATGCATTTCTATTGACTCAGCAGCTCGCTCCTGCGTGAAGCCACGTCGCTCAAGAGAACGCGGATTCTGTCGGTGGAGGGATATGAGACGTTGAAAATTTTCGAGTTGCTGTGTGTCGCTTGACTGTCGCAAAAACAAAACCAACCGTAATAAACAAAAGCAATGGGTTTGTACTCACCGGTCCATGCACGCTGGGACTTCAAACGAACTTCGTTGCTTTGAAGGACGAGGCGCATGGGAAAGCGCTCTGTGGAAGCATTTAAACGTGCTTTGAACGAACAAGAACAGCAAGCCGAGATCACCGACTATAAAAGCAATCCTTAGATTCATGAAATATTTACAGCAAAACGAAACGCCGCGAGCTTGCGTCGCTGCCCGAACGCGTCGCAAACGGTTAACGTGACTCCTGCCGCCGCGTAGCTTGAATGAAAAAAAAAAAACGACTCAGTATCGATGTCAGTAGACTGCTGAATCAGCCGAAGCAAAAAATATTTAGTGAAGGGAGGATGGCGTAGTATCTCAAAGGTACGCTCACTAAAAGCAGCAGTTTGTTATGTAAGTGTAATATCAGGCAAAGAAAAATTCTTCGCCTTGTTCAAAATATTCTGCAACGAAATTAGGCACCGATGCGGGCGCCCCTACATAAAAGTGCAATAGGGCGAATGGCGACCTCCATTACCTCCATATAGCTCGAGCTAATAGAGGGGTCAGTAGATCCACTCCCCGCGGTTGAAGCTGGAACGCGCCGCGGTTGATTTTTTCGCCCTCTATAGCGATTTGTAGCATATCGAGCCTTCACCCCCCTGACGACGCCACGCAGTTGGGAGCGCACTTTCGCCAACCCAGCGAAGAAACGCGGCGACGCGGTCGCACGCCGCAGCAGGTAGCTGCAGGCACTGCAGCAGAGCGGAGCGCGAGCCGTCTACCGCTGCGACGAGTGTTTGTGCCGGCGTCACTTCCAGTGGGAGAGGTCACGTGCTTTCCGGGCACGGCTTCTGCAGACGCTTTTTGCGGACGGCAGCTGGGCACGTGCTCTCGCCAACCTAGCCAAGAAACACTTTCGCGTTAAAAAAGAGGCGACACGGTTCCCGGTTTCCCAGTTTTGCTGCTACCAACTGGCCCCGCTGATGCCGCCTCTGTCCGCGCAATAACACGCAAAGCAATGCAGATGGCAACTCCTGCTAATCAGTCAGATCCCACATACTCACAAATGGACCTACCTAACGATTCCACGATGTTTACAAAAAAAAGCGAAAGCAAGAGCTTCCTGGAACACACACAACGAATGCACGCGCCCGGACGGAGAGCCCGGCGAGCAAACAGCCTAAGATGCCCCCGCCGCTAGACGTCGCTAGCGGCACTTTCATGGCGGCGCCCAGGAGGGCTCTCTTAGAAATGTCTATAGACGCTTTCGCCAGCAGTTGCCGTTCTCTGGCAACATTGTGCGTTCGCCGGAAACGTGCCCTAGAAAACTTCCTGTTTACCTTGTTTTCGCGTGGTTTCAGTGTGCGTTGGTGGCCGCGCTGCTTGTGTTCCGTTGTTTTCCGCTGATAGAATTATTGCGATGAAGCGCTCGCGACTCGGGCGCTGTTGTGTGGTGCCATGCAGGATGCAGTCCGCGGTCCGCAACGAATTCGCTATCGCAAGTCAGAACGTTATGCTTCGCGACAGATGAGCGGAAAAAGTGCAGCGACCAGGCGAGAAAACTGGAATCCCACAAAGAGCGCGCAGATTTGTTCTGCCCACTTCATCAAAGGGAAATAAAGTTCAACGCATACTCTATAATGGCACAGAGGCGATGCGCAGACGTTAGTCTAAGGTCCCCAATTACAAGGTACACGTCAGACGCCGTCGCATTCCACCCACCACAGACAATCGCGCTGACGCCTGAAGTGGATAGCAAAACGTGAAAGCTGGCTAAGGCCAAAAATACATCGTAAAGGTGTTTCTTGCAGTTGGAGCTTTACCAGTGATGTGTACTGTTAGAAGCAACACTCGGGACACCAAAGCAGCCGCGCTCAACATGAATCGCCGCACAGTATACGTCGCGGTGCCCACGTTTTGTTGCCGTGCATTTGCTTTTTTTTTGTGAGAGCAACGCCTGCGAGTGGTTTGGCGTCGGTGCGAGCAACTGACTCGTCACCTGTCGTGTTGCCGCCAATGGACATCGTCGCACCCTAGCAAATTTGTCTTTCGGTGTGAGCTTGGACCCTAGATGAAGGCAGGTTAACTTGAAAGTTTCATTCGTAAATAGTCTACTCGTAAGCAAACCATAGTATTTTGGAATTTTGCATGACTCATCCGCACCTTACTTCATTACATAATGAGTACGTTTCATATTATTTCAGACGCACCGAACACTTCAGATCACGATCAATCCCGATCGGCGCCGATCTCTCGGATCAGAAAAGTACCCGGTGTGACATAGGCGCACCAATATCATGTTCCATCGTGATGTGTGCCTATACCAAGCCTTTGCGTTTGTCAACTAGCCCATTTTAGGCAGCTTAGAACACGTGTGATAAAACGTAGGCTAAATTACGCGTTTATGCGATGTGGGGTTCCGTACACAACTCCAGCCCTTGTGAAAAACAGATGTTCATTATTACGACCTTTTTAGATGGTCACAGTAAAGTAAGTTTTCACAGTAAAGTAAGCCATCGGTTTAACCTGCGATTTTAAGAAAACTAGGCATGCCCCATCACACTCGACTTGCTCTCTGCTTGTTGCCTTTTATTATCATTTGTCCTAAAACTGGGCCATCTTGCTTACCTTTCGCAAGAACTCTGCAGTTAGCGTAACTTTGCTCAGCAACATCGGCTGACATGCAGTCACACAGATCGTTTGTCAATTCATCGCGTAGCTGCCTTTCTACAACTCCCTATCCAGCGGATCAGGCAACTCTTCTCCTCGTCACTGCAGTTTATGTTTGTACCTCTCCTGTGCGACGTCGTCCACCCCCTTCATGTAGTCGCTATACATCCCTGTAAACACATATGAACGAATGCGCCAGAATTATTAGAGCAACAAACTCAAATGCGCCAGGCAAACACCCTCGAGTTCATTGAAAAAGTATTACCGGAAGTACCGCACCGGAAGTCCTCTTGGGCACACCGTTCGGCGCATTCCTGTTTGTTTACAACGCAAAACCATTATTCAAACATAATGAGCAAATTATAATTCTAACAACTATAGCTACGGTGGTTGTTATTCAAGTGCAGCTATTACGAAGCATCTGGCAACATAGGAGTGGCTTTCTAGTTACCTATTTAAAAGTACTAAGAAACTTCTCTGGGTAGTAAATGCAGCAAATACTAGCTTCCGAAATCTACTGGTTAGTAAAATGTTACTCAGAAGGTAGTAAATAAAGTGCCCGAGAAGTTAGTTAATGCGTGCATATACTATAGTCGCGGACAACTTTTCTTGGCAATGGAGGGAAGCCTACAGAGCCAAACTACGCGTGTGCTACCACTTAAGAATATAGTCCCACAATTTCGTCCATGTTTGCTGCGTGAGATTTAAGAAAACAACATTGATTTATTTTCTACAGGACGCTCTTTGAAAAGAGGCACTGCTCGCATTAAGGAGATATTTATAATTTTTTTACTTTACGCAGTGCCTTTTCGCGTTTTTGCACGTGCGAGAACGTCGCACATTTTACGTGCAGGTCACAGGCCTCACTGTCAAAATGGCCTCCCCACTATCAGGTGCGCGCTCGTCTCCCTACAGCTTTTCCGACAAGTCACCGCAGGAGCTTGTGACGAATTTGACGAACAAATGGCTGTCGAAGCAGCCAAAGCAAATGGTGTGCAACGTTTATGCTGCCACCGCACGTGCCCATCCGGAGCTCAGCACTGTCGCCGTGCACAAGAAAGTAAGTGAGCTGACCGGCGTGAGTGTGCGTGACGTGAGCCGGATAAAGGCTGATTCTCTTCGAGGTCCGCTGCTGTCCCCGAAGCGGAGAAAACCCCTCTTCGGTTTCGAACGGCCGTCACAGGAGATACGGAAGTTTCACAACCGAAACTAAATTTTACACGCGCGCCGAACCGGACTACATCGCGGAGGAGTACATGTGCAGTAGCTCCGCCCCCGTAGCTTTCCCTTCATTGCCAAGAAAAGTTGTCCGCGACTATACCTATTTACTAGTTCCATTTTTAAGAGTGTATAGAGGATCATGTGGCATTCTGCGAAGTGTTACATAGGAACAGCTTCTGTGCAAAGTGCATGAATAGGTGTATGCCTAAAATCCATGGGGTAACCAAGAGACTCGACAGCATCGTGGTGACTGAACTGTAGGTCATAGCTATACGGAACGTTGGCACAGACGTTAGTGCATGTAGCACGGACGTCTGTTTCCTCGAAGAGAAATGCACGCTACGACGCGGTGATATGCGTATTGTCGCGAAGACCGCGTCGCGTAGAATGTTTTCTTGTTCTTTTTTTCTTTTTCGACTGCTTTTGTAGAAGGGTGCTCCAGCAAACGAGCCGGCGCGCCGCAGGGGGTCTTGACGACGTAGTACAGAGAACGAAGACCACGTGTGTGCGTCGCGGCCAGTTTCTGGAATGTGTTGTTTGTATTAGTTTTGTAGCAAAGCCGGATGCACGCGATCACGAGAGCTCGTAGAGCATCGTTACCTTCGACCTGCCTGACTAGACCGTGTAAGCCGTTTTCCTATTGGTGAGAGGCAGTGGTGTTCCGAGACGTTCGTGTTGCCGTGGGTGCTGAAAAGTGCTATTTAAGCGGCGATACTGGCCTTTTTTTGAGAGCGGACTCGGGGACCATGACGCTCGGCACCACCGGGGAGCAGTCCGGCAGGCAGACGGGGTATGATACCATTTTCTATGTTGTATAATTTTTGCCCTGTGTGTTTTCCAACTTCAAGATGTCTTAGCTAAATAAACCCCCCAATGAGTGCTCTCCCAATTCCCTGTGTCGACTCTTCATCGCTTGCCTGCGCGGAGTGGCTCCCACGCCTCTTCGTCTTCCTGACCTTCCGATGCGTCTAACATTCACGGCCCCGACGTTTCGCTACAAAGTGGTGGAGTTTGCTCGGTAGCGATATTCCCGCTCTAAAACTATGCCCCGAGTCAACAAGTATCAGGAAACTACTTCGGACTGCTCCACTATTCGGAACCCCCTTCCTTTCTCTCTGCTATGGCTACCCCCCAAGCAATACCTCTCGTCGGACCGCCAGTCTTTAGAGGCGCGCCAGAGGAATATATTTCCGAATGGCTACTTTGCTACGGACATGTCGCGTCGCTGAACAACTGGGACCAAGCCACGAAAGTTAAATTTTTATATTTGACTTTAGACGGCGATGCAAAGAAGTGGCACACTACTCAGATTCTAACGGATGCTCCTAATTCATGGGAACAATGGCCGACGTTATTGAAAACGTCATTTACCAGTCGTCACTCAGTCGAGATCGCCCATTTACGACTGCAAAACAGAACTCAGCGGCCGTCCGAAAGCCCGGAATAGTACTACTATGACGTCGCGCAGCTTTGTGCAAGGGTCAACCCGTCTATGTTAGAAGATGACCGGTTGCGGCACCTTATGCGTGGTCTGCGGCCGGATGTACAGGAAAAAATGATCATCGCAAACCCGGAAACCTGCGCCGCATTCCTCCAAATTTTACAGCGCATAAATTACGCAGCTGTGATGAGCCCTGCTTCTTGGTCACGTCCGATCGACACCCACTATCCTACCGGATTGCAGTCGTGGATGCAAAACATCGCGCCTCCGGTAGGGATGGCACCCGCCGCCGCGGCAGTAAAGCCTACTCCTACATGTGTCGCCACCTGCGCCGCAGCAGAACTGCGTTGCCCGCGGGAGGCTGCCGACCGCGAGGGAAACTTGAAGGCGATTGCAGACTCCATCGCCTTACTGTCTGACCGGATAAAAAACATCGAAGACGAGATGCGTCGCCCCCCAATGCCTTGGAAACCGAGAACGTCCCGTGCCAACGACGGGCGTCCCCGATGCCAGATTTGCAGCCGCATCGGCCACGAAGCACGACAGTGCTGGCAGAGGTTCCGGGATGGGAGAAATGATCATGCGGAGTCTCTTGGCAATCACGATAGTTAGCATAACCCTTCGGGAAACGAGAACGGCCGGGTTTAAGGGGCCAGCCCGGCCGTCCCATCGGCACATTGCCGGAAAGTCAGCTTCACGCAGTCCCCACACGAGCCAACAGTACAATAACGTTGCGACACCGCCCTGACCTCAAGAATGGAAATGCCGACACGCTTTCCCGCCTTCCTCACGACCCCGCACCAGTAAGCGAAGAAAACCTTTTACCGTTGCTGGTTTTGGGTCAGGCGGATGTTGGAAAAAAGCAGAGGGCAGACCCATGGATTAGAGCCATTGTACAGCACCTCGAAGACCCGAGTGCGCCCGTTGTCAGGAATACCAAAAGAACGGCACGGAGTTTTCGGTCAATCGACGGTGTACTATATCGGAGGGCGAAAGGCTTTGAGAAAGATCGCGCGGCTCTCGTTGTCCCCAAGTGCTTGAGGTCTGAGATATTAAGGCACTGCCATGACGACTGTACGGCAGGCCACTTGGGTGTCAAGCGTACATGGGAGAAGTTGCGTTACCGATATTTCTGGCCGAAGATGTTCTCATACGTCAGCATGTACGTTCTCTCCTGCCCTGACTGCCAGACGAGAAAGCAACCGCCGGGGAAACCGGCCGGTTTCCTCCAACCAATCCCGCCTGTAGGTCGACCGTTTCAGCAGACGCTACCGGTAGATATCGGGTCGGACGCACAACGTGGATTCGACTACACCCTGGATGCGATGAAAGTGGCTCGCCGGCTGCGGCAGGCTCGAAAATTAGTGAATGAACGGGAAAGGCGCCAGCAAGAAAAGAACAAGCGCAGCTACGATGCCGACGACGCAGACGATGAGTCCGGTGCCGATCACGAGGTGCGAGATCCAAGTGGTGATGTGCGCGAGTGCAGTGATGACCGCGAATTCCATCAAAGTGAAGTGCGCGAGCGCAGTGCGGGGAGTGATGACCACGAATTACATCCCAGTGTTGTGCACGAATGCGACGTCAATGGTGATGTGCGCGAGTGCGGTTCGCGAGTGAACCAAGAACTTCTTTTACGTCATGGTGTGCGCGAGCCAGGGACCAGTGATGCAGTGCGGCAGCGCGAGAGCTCTGACTCTGAAACTGAACTTTACAGCGATTGGAAGACATTGTCAAACGGCAACAACGGACAACGAAATGTCGCCGTTTACGATACTGATACTGACTTGTATTACAGTGCCAGCGAGTGAACTTTAGTGATTTTTGTGTCTCGCGGATTTCCATTTGTTGTTTTAAGCTTTCCACCTTTTAGACAGATGTATAACCCTAGTGATTTTTCAGTCTCGCGATTTTCCATTTGGTGTTCTAAGTTTTCCACCTTTTAGATGTATAACTTTTCTGAAACGAGTACCTCACATAATTGTTGTATGTAAAATTGTTTTTTTTTTCGTACTTCTTTTTCCTGGGTTGCAAGTAAAACGAGTGGGTCACTCTTTTTCGTAGGGGGGAGGTGTCGCGAAGACCGCGTCGCGTAGAATGTTTTCTTGTTCTTTTTTCCTTTTCGACTGCTTTTGTAGAAGCGTGCTCCAGCAAACGAGCCGGCGCGCCGCAGGGGGTCTTCTTGACGACGTAGTACAAAGGACGAAGACCACGTGTGTGCGTCGCGGCCAGTTTCTGGAATGTGTTGTTTGTATTAGTTTTGTAGCAAAGCCGGATGCACGCGATCACGAGAGCTCGTAGAGCATCGTTACCTTCGACCTGCCTGACTGGCCCGTGTAAGCCGTTTTCCTATTGGTGAGAGGCAGTGGTGTTCCGAGACGTTCGTGTTGCCGTAGAGGCTGAAAAGTGCTATTTAAGCGGCGACACTGGCCTTTTTTTGAGAGCGGACTCGGGGACCATGACGCTCGGCACCACCGGGGAGCAGTCCGGCAGGCAGACGGGGTATGATACCATTTTCTATGTTGTATAATTTTTGCCCTGTGTGTTTTCCAACTTCAAGATGTCTTAGCTAAATAAACCCCCCAATGAGTGCGCTCCCAATTCCCTGTGTCGACTCTTCATCGCTTGCCTGCGCGGAGTGGCTCCCACGCCTCTTCGTCTTCCTGACCTTCCGATGCGTCTAACATTCACGGCCCCGACGTTTCGCTACAGTATTATGAGGGTTGTTCGTTGAACTCTTCATAAGGGATCGGGCGAGGGTGGACAAAAGCATGCGGAGTGTTTAACGTATGTATACTTTATTAAGCGCAAGTGACGTTACACAAGCGCCTTAATCACAGCTACTGGTGCATTCTGTTCCGTGTTTACTAGTCCGTGTGGGAGGAACCGCCGCAGCCTAGTGTGCTTGCTTGGCACCTCGATGATCCGGGTTCGATATACCCGTATGCATCGGTGTGTTGTTAATGATTACATTCGCAGGCTACGACACTCGGTATACCTTTGTTATTTTTAAGTGTGGTCT
The DNA here is from genome assembly GCA_013339685.2 of Hyalomma asiaticum. Taxonomy (NCBI): domain Eukaryota; kingdom Metazoa; phylum Arthropoda; class Arachnida; order Ixodida; family Ixodidae; genus Hyalomma; species Hyalomma asiaticum. Next base: position 214,244,557 of record CM023481.1, read on the forward strand.
GATAACATGTTAAATGTCTGTTTTAATTGGTGCGAGATTGGAATGGGCCGTATAAGATTCAAACACCTGTGGCGCATACCCGAATAACACGAGCCGAGCACTGCACGGGTATGAGCCATACGTGATAGCTAGCAGCATCGTTAATCGTGGCGTACATGACGATTATATCATATTAGAGATCTAAAAGTCAATTATTAATGTTCGTCATATATTCATACCCTACCATACAAATTCTGGTGTATACCAGGTAAATGATACGACCTGGAGAGCACCGAGACGTAAGCAGCTAGATAGATACGGTCAAAGTTGCTCAAGTTCGCCAAGAAATGCTTCGCATTTAAAGGCAAAGCCTACTTAAATTGCGTAACGAGTAGCTAAAGCTGCCCATTCATTACATAGAGCTCAGCCACGATTCATCATCATAAGCCGCAGGAGCATCAACGTGTGCAGATACGTAGGCGAAAAAAAATACTGTGCGTAGCCTTCTGACTGAGAACATGTGGTGTTCGGAGGGGTGGATGGAAAGCTTAAAACAGCCGCTCGATCACCTCTGCTCTAGTGATACCGAACAACCCAACCTCTGTCTTCAAGTGCATGCTTTTCGGCGCGTATCCCGTGTAAGAAATCTATGTACGTTTACAGTCAGAACTAAATGAGAAAGTTTTCCGAACGCACTCAACGGGTCTTGTTAGACGCGGATCTCAGAAGACTTCGCAAACGCTAAGAGCAACGAACCATTTGGAAAAATGTACGTGAAATACGAAAAAAAAAGAAAATAGAGCGTGCGCGGTAGTTAAGGCAACATGCAGAAAGCATGCGCTGTACTCAATCGGTTGGATACATGCTTAAATAAAGGGCACGAGTGCATTTCGCGTCAGCTGGCAGTCGCACAATGCCGCATATTTGCGCTATATCACATCACCACATCACAAAAACCTAGTTTCTACTAACAGACAGAGTAAGCCGGCAAGTACGATTTGCATAGAACCTCTCAGCCAGCGGTGTTCTTTTGTTTTCCTCGACGCCTGCAGCTGAGTACGGACGCGGGAAAATTTTTTTCTCAACAAGAAAACACCGTTGGTAATTGGCATAAGCATAAAGTTCGTTTCTGTCTCAATGTTTTATCGTGAGGTTGCAAAACAAGTCGAGCGCCTATCTTAATACATTGCCGTCTATGGCGCGCCCGCGTACTTTTTGCTCTAGTAACATGGCCGCCGCCGGCTTCACTTGGCCCCGTAGGCAGCTGCAGGGACTTCCACTCCGGAAGTTTAATGGAACCTCCTTGTATATGCGAGGCGGTAAATGCAGGAGAACGATCCTCAGGTCACGTGGGCGTAAAGTCACGTGATCACACCGATCGCTCATCTAGGTACTTCTTCGCCTAGGTACAGGGAGTGTGTCTAGGCACTGCCTAGGCCGTCTAGGTACAACAGCCTCGCTAGCGGGGCGCATAAAGGGCTGGACACATGCTCCGATTTTCCATGCGATCCGACGTCCGACGTCGCACGGTCCGCCGTCCGGCATACGACGCTTGAAGACAAACAGGGCGACGAGCGATCAGCGAGGAGGCCCCACCCACATCCGGCGAAATACACGCTCGTAAAACACTGCATCCCTCTCGCTAAGTACAAAATAAACAGTTTTTTACAGCCCTACTTGGTTACATAACAGCACAAAAAACACTGCTGATAAAACTATGCCTTTGCGAGCGGCAAATACATCACGACAGCCCACCGTCAGTGACGACCCCGAGGGTAGGCCTAGCTGCCGACGACGTAGCCGTCGTCATTCGCAATCAACCGCCAGCTCGCCACGAAGCGCTCATACGTCGTATGCCAACGCATACGATTAGTTTTCTCGAAATAGATGCCAAGCGCAATGGTAAAAACGAAGCGAGCCGCTTCGGTGAAACAGCCCCTGCCGATGTTCGTTTACGTTCGCGCCGCGGCCGCTTCCGATATATCTCTCGAATGCTTAGGAAATGGGCGCTGCTTTGCAGACTAGCTCACTTCACTCGTAACATTACTCAATGAGAATTTATTTCGTGTCACAAACAAATCGTAAGCAATATTTTCGACGCGATTCCATCGACATCGGCAAATGCCTCGGTCGCCTTGGCGGGTCAAGACGAGTGATCAGCGCGTAAGCTCTGCCCTCACGAAGCGCGTCTGCACAAACGCTCCTAAGACATCGTATCCTCGTCAGTAAGTATAAAATAAACATTTTTGTACAGCCTTGCTTAGTCATACAACATAGAAAAACACTGCCGATGCCTTTGCGAGCGACTAGCACATCACAACACCCCACCGTCAGGGACGACTACGAGGGTAGGCCTAGCTGCCGACCCTAGGAGTAGTAGTCGTTCGCTGTCAACCGCGAGCTCGTCACAACGTGCTCATTTTTACCTACACGATTAACATTTGTAGTCATATGTCGTGCGTTAACACGTGCGATTAGTTTCGGACGGTTGGACAGTCGTCCATCGCGACTGTCCAACCGTCCAACAAGACATTCGAGCTTAGCGCTTGCAGGAGGACGGGAACACTCGTCTGCAGGCGTGGGGCACAGGCACTATGGGAAAACCTCAGTTTCATACGGAATAGATTCAGCTCTGGATTTCCCTCTTGTTGACGCTGCATCGTCCCTACAATTCCCCACAAAGCGATGCTGTGCGGAGCGCTGACGTCAACATCGAACTAGCCAATGAGAGAGAGGATCACCCTCCTGGATTTACCGCTTCGCCTACCCACCGCGTTACGTCACCCGGATACAATGTTGTGTTGTTCTCCTTCCGCCCTGCTTGGCGGGGCTGCCCAGTGGTGTTGGCAACTCACATTTCCGGTCGCCTGCTCGGTGCGCGCCCCGACTGCGCGCGATCTTTCTACATCCTACTGCATTGTTTCTGAGCCCCGACCCGCTGTTTATTTCCCTTCATCACACGGGCGCGAGCACGGAAACACGCGCGCTTGCGTCCTCCGTGTGCTACTTAGTTTCGATCTTTCTCGTACGTCAGCACCGGGCAAAACAGTGAGCGATGAATCCTGCGCTGCGAGCTCAAGTCCAACGTGTGACTGAAGCGATTGGCTTCGACCCTTACGGCGAGACACCAAGAAAACGCAAAACTCGAGCATCGGACGAGCCAGAACTAGCTCCCAGGACCTTCGTGACGCGGCAGCGATGATGTGAATTGGTACGTGAAAGCTTACAGCACTGCACATTTCCTTTACCGCGCATCAATATTTGTTCACAGCTCCCATGTATGACTAATTTTTTCGCGTGAATTGCAGTATTTGTAATAATTGTCACGAACGTTCAGTTACAATCATGTCCGCTTCTCTAGACCACACTCAGAAAGCCAGCACCTATCGCGATAGAGCCCGATCTTGACTGAAATCTGCGTTGTCCGACGATCCCGATTGGTTTGGGTGATTTCTTCCGCACTGGCCCAAATGAGCATTTCAATTTGTCTATTATGCTGTTAGAATTGCAAATATAAAGCTTTTATTTTTTAAAACTGCATTCTTCCGTGTGCGATAGTGATTCAAGCTTATCTGTAATTGGCTGTAAACGTACGCTTGCAACTATGATAAGCCTCCGATCACGATATCCAAGAGGCATGCCTTCTATGCGGTTCGAGCCAAATCGCAACAAAAGGTTATCGTGTCATAGACTATCAGAGTGGGCTCGATCGCAACCTGCTTTCACGCATTTCGGCAAAAGTTCATCGCGTGCTAGCTGCAGGAAGACTCGTCTGAGATCGCTATACTTTCTTTTGTGCGCCGCAGCAGCGCTGAACGGCAGTGTTGTGTGACTGTGATAACTTAAAATGAACCAAGCATCGTCGGAGCGTTTGTCCAAAGTGATGCGTACAGCTGATCAGGGCAGCCATGCCATTCTAGCTTCCAAGCTGTGCACTAGCTGATTCGCGCGGCCACCTCGCAAAACTGGTAGATAGCGGGGACCGTAACAGGATAAAAAATGCGAGCTTGCTAAACGGCTTGCCTTCAAGAAATATCTTCCTGCGTGATTATGCATGCAGGTTTACCTGTGGGCACCGCGTGGCAACCGAAAATGCGCTGGAGAACGTATCCTGGCGGGATATCTCCAACGCGACTGCATAACCCGCCACTCTCACTTTGCAAGTGTGTGCTTAAACCCGGCCGTCTTGGAAGCACTATACTGGGAGGTGACACAAAGGGGCACTAAAATCGAGCGAGAAATACACAAGTACATGCACTTGCGAAGCATAATGCGGCTTTCACATGCTTTCTTCTTGCTTACAGAACATATCGATTTGTGGCATGCAGGCTGTTCACGACGTGGATTTGGAAAAGGCTTCGCAGGTACGATAGAGTTGTACTGCCTGCTTGCATGATTGCCAGGACTAGGAACGAACTCCTGTCAGCCACTTATGTAGGGTTCCAGTACCCCATGCAAAAGTAAGTGCAGCTACCTTTACACAAGTCACAAGAAAGCGTTGTAATAGTGTGCTCAACCCATAAAAGTAATTATAAAACTCATAAAATAATTACGGCTTGTGCATGCAGTTGGCTTTCAACACTCACTGTAGAAGTGCTAAGGAGTCTCTGCTTGAGTGCTTTTTTTTTTTATAATGCTTCCTGATTTTGTGTAGCACTGTGCTGGTGTGAAGAATGAGACTGTAATGACATGACCAAGTGCAGTTCGGTTTATTTCCCTCAATTCCATCAGGGCCTAAGAAGTGTTCCGAGAGACAGGCACAAGTAGTATAGAAATTGCACCATCAAAGAATGTCAACAGCTAGGTTACAATATTAGTTTAAAGGTTTATTTATTTATTTAATGATAGTACACAGCAACATTCTTGGCCTTGCATCAGGGGCTTCGAAACGCATGAAAGAGCAATGCAACACAACAAGTAGTAGTGAACAAATACTGAATGAATGAAACCAAAATGTTGTACACACACATAATTCACTCATGGGAATGTCATGCTAAGGGTTTCAGAAAGCTAGAGGACTGGAAAGAGGCCTTAGGAAGAAAGTTACAGCCAGAAATGGTCAATGTTTCCGGAAAACTGCGTTTGAAAGTTGCAGTTCTTGCAAAAATTGGTTTAGACTTGATGGCTTCCAGTGTGCTGTGTCCATCTAATGGAAAGGCAGTACTTGGTTTGTTCAAGAATAGCAGACTAAATAATGGACTTTATAAAAGGCACTGTGTGTGGTGAATGTGCACACACATCACATCTTCCTGTCCCTATCATCATTCTTTGCCCCCTCTTCTCCCCTTTTCATTTTCTACCTGTGCAGATTTTCTACCCGAGCAGGCCAGAGTGCACTAAGGCCAACCTCTGTGCCTTCCGATAAATTATCTCTTTCCCACTGAGCAGACTGAAAAAATTATGAATATTGAGCTGCATTCAGCATGCAGTCTCAGAAACACATTCTGTTTTATTCCGCCGGATGTGGCCGGGGCCTCCACGCTGATCGCTCGTCGCCCTGTGTGTCTTGAAGCGTCGTATGCCGGACGCCGGACCGTGCGACGTCGGATCGCATGGATAATCAGAGCATGTGTCCAGCCCTTCATGCGCCACGCTAGCGAGGCTGTTGTACCTAGAAGGCCTAGGCAGTGCCTAGACACACTCCCTGTACCTAGGTGAAGAAGTACCTAGATGAGCGATCGGTGTGATCACGTGACTTTACGCCCACGTGACCTGAGGATCGTTCTCCTGCATTTACCGCCTCGCCAGACTTTACCCCGCTGGAACCGGCAGCGCCACATTCCCCCTGGTGGCATCGGTGCGAGGAGGGGTCACGCGCGGCCGTAGGCAAGCGTCGCCGGTACTCACACCTGTTGTATCCTGTTGCTATAGTGCCTAGAATATACTGGCTAGTGTGCTGAGCGCGCCGGTTGGCGTGGCAGCTGCGCTGATGCCTTCCCACAGTCACCGCGTGGCTCCGCTATTTATATAGAAAGAGCGTTGACACGCAGTGGAGAAAGAGAACTAGGAGGCTCACCAGTAAATATACGGCTCTAAGAGAACTGACAACAAAGAGCGTAAAGGGAAAAGTCAGAGAGGCGGAGAAGATTTACTGGAGGACAGCGATGGAAAAAAAACAGACTCTGAATAACTACCGAGAGGGCAAAAACGAAATAAAGAGGGAGGCATTTTATGATAATTCAAGAGGAAGCGCTTTATTGTTTGAAGCGAGATCGGGCTGCCTTAGAACGCGTGTTTATAAAGCGAAATTCAGTAAAGAAGAAGAAAAATGCACATGCTGTGAGGAAGATAGGGAAACGACAGAGCATGTTCTGATTGAATGCGGAAATATCCACCCAGGTGTACGTTTGGGCACCACCCTACATGAAGCCTTGGGTTTTAGGGCGAACAACGGGAAGCTGAACATAGCCGCGATTGAAATAAGTAAGAGACGGTTAGAATACTGGTGGCAGAAAACTAGAGAGAACGGACAAAAATAATTATAGGGAAAAATATGGAATTTCTGCCATAAGGGGCAGGGAACTGGGATATGAAATTCCGTTTTTGATATGGCATGATCGATTTGATTGAAGTAAATTTAAAAGGCATGAGGAAAATTAAAAGAGGAAAAAAAAGTTCTTAAATCTTCTTACGAGCCTGGTGGCGCACATGTCACCGCCCCGTTACAAAGGTGAAGCTCATAGCATCCATCCATCCATCCATCCATCGTGTATCGGTCGCCCGCGGCTCCGCTTTCAGCTGGGTAGCAGCGCGCGATTTCTGCTGCGAATTCAGTGTCTTTCGTTGCCTTTAGGACACTCGTGACAACACTACCGGACGGAGGGAAACTGAACGTTAAATTGCTGCCTGCAGAGAATCCTCAACTGGCACTACAATACTACGGTGCTTTTAACACGTACCTAGTACGTTACGTCGTCTGCTAGTTTTCTTTATTCGGCGCAAAGCTATCCTACCGCAACAGAAATGTCAAATTGAATATCCTACGGCAGAAATGCGATTCACACATTTCAGTCGTGATCGTACTGAGTGTACATTCAACATGCGCCGTGTAGTCAGGTCGTGTGGGTACAATAATTCTTAATCGCGAACAGAAATCCGCCCCGGAGCGGGTCAACAGTAATCGCAAATGTCCATGCACATTGCCTAGAATAGGCACCATAGTCCATGTGGCGTCCATGTCCCACTCGGCAAGTCGCGAAGCGTCCGACGGCACGGCGAACATCGACACTTTGTCCGGGTTCGAACGATAGCCGCTCCGACAAAGCGGCACGAAGCACGTTTTCTCCCTGCCCTGATGCTTCGCCCGCTGCATCATAAGACTGTGCGGTTTAACACACAAGTATCGACACAGAAAACTATGCGAACAAGGTAGGAAAACACAGCGTGGACGTCACCAAAACAGGAAAACACGAGGCACGGACAGCACGAATCACTGACGGAGCCACGATAGAGTGTACTAATTCTAGTACACTCTAGCCACGACGCCACGAGTGAGTCAACTGACAACGTGACACGTCGACCACGTGACAACTGCGGCCGCGCCGGGCCGGCACTACCTGCACCACGTGACCCGCACCTTTGCTTCAGCGGCGCCGCCTGCCGGCCAACGTAGGAAGGCATCACCCACCCTGCCACTGCCTCCCATTGTGAACCCCCTCCGCTCAGCACACTAGCCAGAATATAGCAAGCATCTATTTGTCGTACACCCCACCTTTTGTTATGAGCTTCTAGGTACCTAGGGACAGAATGTCTAGGGATTTTCGACAGTGGCGCCGTCACTTGTTGGCGGCGCTTTAGCGTACTAGAATTTCTCTTGCGCGCTTGTCAACGCCCACGTCGTCCATGTGCGCATTAATTTTGGCCGGTGTTGGCCGCTTCTGCTGTAAACTTGCCGTCAGTCGCTGACGACGGGTTGCTCTTTGTACGGCGACCGATGCCGATCGCGCGTCGTTCAGCTTTATCGGCATCTGGCCACGTAGTATGCGCAATGCTTGCCCGTAGCGACTTCGCTATGTATACGCCGCGATGTGCTTGCCACAACACGTAAGTAATGTTCACTCTTTATTTGGATCTTTGCCCTGTACGAGCGAGAGCACTTGACATCAGCCATGCTATCATTCTATTGCGACTGCGGAGCCTGGTGTTGAGGCACACTGACGATAGCTGGGGAGAAATTAGCTGCGAGTGTAGCGATCGTGTGTGTGCCTCTCGTTCTGTTGTGCTAGGTGTTTAAGCACGACCGGTCGACATGGTTAGCGTGTATATCAATAGCTACTGATTTAACATTCCGTTCTGTCTGAGCGAGACTTCCCACTGGTGCCGGCTGATCAACCAGAGGGAGTAATTTCTCGCAAATTGGGCTTGAGCAAAATCACTGCGAGTCGTTGTGGAGCAGGATAAGGACGTGGTTATGAATGACATTACCGGCAGGAATGAACGAAGGTTAGCTCAAGCGACCAGTGAGCCCGCAGTCCGGAGGCCTGTGGTTTCCTGAGCATGCCTGGCATTGCACTCCTATTGACGCACTCAAAGCTGCTTATATAACGAACTTTTAGTTGGCCAGACAGTGGTCCTGGGTTCACCATCTACAAGAACAACACGACAAACTGCTTGCTTTTTTGTGAGCAAACGTTCTTTCTGTGTCACCTGAAAACAGGATTACAACATGCTTTGCAACTTTGTGACACAGCACGGTTACCATGCAGAATGCAGTGCCTTGCCGATAGTTGTTCAAAGGTGCATGCCTAGAGGTGGTGTTATTGGCACTTTGCTCAGAGCAAGCTGCGAGGAACGTGGTGAAAATGTTTTTAAAAAATTGTGCAGCCGTCTTTAATTTCCTTGGAAATTGCTAGGGCCGAGGCTTGGGCTAGTTGTTTCATGTTTACACAATGCCAAATTTTTCAAAAGACACAAATCAAGTTGTCCTAAGTTGTCCCATGTGTGGACTGCACCTATTCGGCTGGGTTCAAATCTGGAGTTTATCATTGTAAGCAATGGCTGTTAATGACAAACGCAGGGACAGCGGACATTGTTGTTACCAAGTTCAGCCCTTGTAACGTGCCCATATCAGCTTGCGCAGTAAATAATCAGCCAGCATAACGTAGGGTTAATGGATCAGTGCTCAGCAAAATGGAGCACTTCATGGTTGAGAGATCACTGCCGCTACATTCTATTGTGTTCCAGCTGGAACATGTCAGCCGTGCTTGGATAAGCGTGTTGAAGCCTCTTTTAAGGTTCAGGACGCCTGTGATCAAGTAGAATATCACGAATCATTGTATGCTGTAAATAATGACGTTTAATTTCCTGTTTCAGAAAAGCCAGCCAGACTAAGGCTTGTGAGTATCATTGCAAGATATTCTTTGCCCAACACTTTGAGAGAACATTGCAGGTGTGTCCTGTACAGTGGCATGGTGAACCTTCATCCGGAGTCCTCATGTGGAGATCTCCATAAGAATATTCAACTCTCTTGCCACCTGGAAAAAGGTCCCTGCAAATTATGCCATCTCTGAAAGAAAAGTACATCTTCAATGAGTCATCGCTCTGTCAAGTTGAAAATAAATGCTGTAGTGAAGTACATTAACTCTCTAGCACTGGCACTGAGAGAATAAAACTTGTGTAACTACAAACGACCATGCATTGCTAGCTTAAAACAAATACACATATACTTGTGTGCGAAGGAGTAGTTAGTAATACTTTGTCACAAGAAATACCAGACCACTACCTATGCTGTGCCCTAGCACAATGACATTAAATATAAGACGAAACGTTACTTCTGGCTTTGCCACAGTGCCAGTGTTGGAAAGCGCAACTTGAAAGTTGTGACATCTCATGGTGTGGCCAAATTTCGGCTTTTGTGCACAGAAGTAGCAAATGTGCGTTCGCTGAGCAGAACACAGTCTCATCACTTTCCGTGTTATATCCATATTTGCTTCTACCATGGGCTTCCTTGCAGTGTAGGGTGGCAATGCTTCACAGGGCAGTAAGGCTTCCATATGAAGTCGGGCAATTTGTGAAAAAGCTTAGCAATTGCAAGTAGGAGCCTTTCAGGGCTAGGTTTTATAAAATGTAATCGTGCAGATGACAGGAAGTCTGGATGCATGAAATAACAGCGAAGCCATTACTTGAAAAAAACTCAAGTGGTACAAGAATATTGCAACATGTATATGCACTGACGATGCAGCAGCACACATCTTTTAGTTTGCATGGCACATTTCAGTTTGTACGCTGGGGTTTCTTACGTGCCCCATTGGGGGGGGAGGAAGAAGGGGGAGGGGGTACCTACTGCAAAAACTTTTTAAATTGGATCATTATTATCAGAGGTAAAAATGTTTGATGCGGCACTACACCAGGATATTGGGAGGCGAATCACGTCAATACGACACGTGGCAATGCTGTGTGGCGAAGCAGGGGAAAAAAAAGACGAAGTGTGCTTGCTACTGTGCCCACAGTTGGTCATCCTCTCCAAGAAGCCAGGTGCCTCCCAACTGATTCGAGCAGCCACTGCATGATCTGAACAAGTGTGACGGTTTGTAGCGACACAGGCGCACTGTGGTGACATGGCGTGCTGCGCACGGTGCGTGGCATCATCGTCCACCATTTGGTGCATGACGCTTGCAAGGGGAGGGTAAACAGCACTCGCTCTGGAATTTGAGCACCTTCCACAGCATGTAACGATGGAGTTCTAGGCAGATATGAACACGAATGTGCCATGTACTTGTCACCTCAAAATGGCCAGGCCTGTTGAGGGGCTCATTGAGAAAATGGTAAAGATGTTGCATTTTGGTTGCTGTCTGGTATTCTCTACCGATTTATTAGATTATCACACTCAAGGCACTGGTATTACTTCATGCCGCACACATTGTCCAAAACCATCTTATCAATTATCCAGTATTTGCAAGGTCTCATGCACAAATTTAATCCTCTGTTGCATTTAACTGCATTAGTGTGCTTCCACCATGGCCATGTCAACACCTTCGTCTTTTCGTATGGCTATAATATCCGTATTGCTTTAATATGAGCAAGGCCCTGTACACGTGCATGGCAATATAGTTGTGGTAATATTTAAAGCCATTGCTCATTTCTACCCGCAAGGTCCCCCCACTTCTGCAGTATCTTTTCCAACACACTGCAGTACTAGTCACAGATAATGACGAAAAGTGGAGGACGGCTCACGTAATGTTTCCTGCTCGCTCCTGACACGAGCAGAGGGAGACAGCATGACTATGGGGCAATTCGCTGCTCAGATGCTGGTAATACAACTAGTACAAACTTTTGAAGACAGTCATTAAATAAGACTGAATGGCTGGCAAAGACAAATCAAACTCTTATTGACATCCTTGGACAGCAACGGCACATATGCTTTAAGATTTTCAAGGTACAGTGGATACATGCAGATTGTACTAATTGTGTTATACCCCTGTACACAACTAGAAAACTACAGTGTCGTTTTGAGCAAGTGCGTTTTAACACACGCTGTGTCACTTTGGAAGGGCACTGCCACATGTGAAGAAAGTCTCGGGTTTCATGGTAATGCTGATGGATAAGTTAGTAGGTGCAGCAGTACATGTTTAGCCAGTGTTCGCTAACACAGTGCTGTGCTGTAGCCAGAAGTGGTATGAAATATAAATGAAGGAAATTAACAGCAGCCATCACCATGAACTTTGGTACAAATGTCACTCAAACCCTGCCACCTTTCTCTCTTGCAGCAATGGCTTATTTTGAAGGCGCCTCTTCTTTCACCACTACCAATGATAACGGGAGCATATATTTTCCAAAGTGCTGGTAATAAAGACGATTAACAGCCCCTGGTGTACATTGCCACTTTCTTGAAGCTGTACAACTGCTGCCCGTTGGGTCTGCCCTTCCATTTTGTCTCTCTATATGGGAAATCCTGAAATAAAGAGAAGCACAGAGCTACATTTACCATTAACAGAATTTGCAGCCTGATTTACAATGCCCCCAAAACAAGCATGCAGTGGTATGTGTGCTGAAAATGCAATCTTCTGCAACAAGGATTCCAATTTGTCGGGCCACTCTTGCATGTAGGAGCATGAATCGTTGGGCTAGTCGATGCAACATTTGTGGGACAAAGAGCAAAAACTGCATGATGAAAACGACATTTACAAAAGGGGCACATATAGACTCAACGTGCAACTGAATTCAATATGTATGTAGCTCTCGTCAAGTTCGTCCCACAAATGTAAATTTTGCATGCTTTACTTATCTACTGCAGGTGTCACAAATGAAAATTCTGGCTATTACATGCGACAGCACGTAACAGCGCAAAGCTCCGAATAACGGGGATTATTACTTACGTGTCGTACGAAGTCGTCGATCTGTCAAAGGTGGCCACGGCAAAGTAGGCAAGGGTAACCAAAGCTCGCTACCTAGGCTGTCAGAGCCCCAATGAAGCTGTACGACGCGCGGTCAGCACGGCCGCTCTAGACACGCGCGATAGGCATAGGATCGGCACGTGGAAAGGCAGCACATCACAATCTTCGCCCTCGATGTTCATAGATAAGGCGAACTCGCTACGGGGCACCGGACTGCGTTGACGAAACGCACAAGCACTGGAGCCTGGAGCCGTGTTCCGACAAGCACTGGAGCCGTGTTCCGAGATGTGCACGCTCCATGGCACGGCGGCACGGCCGCGTGTCTTCTCGGTCGCTCGCTCTCGGTACTTGGTCAGTGAACACCTGACTCGGTGGTTCGGTCGGTCACGGCCGGTCTGGACGCGCGCGCTCGCTCTCTCTTTTACGGCCTGAGCAGCTGCCCCGACTACAATGGATCTGTTTCTATACAGGACGACGGCGCGTTCCGCGCGAGGGCGTCGCGAGCCAACCCCCCAAAGCGCTTTGCTCTGCATGCGCTTCGTATAGTAAACCAGCTGTTCCCGGCCACTTTACCGTGCTACTTATTTTTTCCGCATGTAGAAAGTGGTTGAAGCAGTACAGGTGCGTGTGGGGACAGTCTAGCTTTCTAGGTACTCATGCACTCGGCAAAAGAAGAGGCACGCTCAGTGCTACTAGCAACAAGAATGGGTTGTTTGGTTGGTCAAACTTGACCATCTTATATTTGATGGAGGCGAAAATGCTTGGGGCTTGTGCGCTTGGATTTAGGTGCACCCTAAAGATTACCAGGTGGTCGAAATTCCCGGAGCCTTCCACCACGGCGTCCTTCATAAACATAACGCAGTTTTCGGATGATAGACGGCATGCTGATGCAGATGTCCCGAAGTGCGTCCTTCTGCTTAGTTTCTACAATGAGACGGATTTGCTCAGCCTTGTGGCGAACCGCTCAATTGTGTGATTGTCAAAAATGTTTCCCGGAACCATCATATGAGATTGTGACGTTCTTCGAGAAGGCAGTGAAATATCTTTACCGAAAGAAAATCCTGGAGACACTGCAATTTACTGTTCAGTCATATCTTGAAGATTCGCCGCTTCTGGACTGTCCGGAAGGTGTGGACAAGAGTCACGCCAGAGTGTCGGCGCACATCATCTCTGAAAAGTTTCTCCGGATTCTTCTTGTGAACTACACAATAAAGTTAACAGATCAGAATGACAAGCCTTCTGGCTATATTCACAAGCCCACGCGGAAACATTTCCGGCTGTGAACGATGTGACTACTTTAAACTAGCTGTAAGCATTACGACAGTGTTTTACCAGCAGTACTTTTTTTTTCTTTTTCAGTTCTTCTTGTGCATTATATTATTTTAGTAGCAAGGACAACATTCTGTATGATGCTGAACGGTTTCTGTGAAAGTTCTTTATTTTTCTTCGCCTGAGGCGTGCGTTATTGCATATAAAGATTTTTCTCATCTCTTTACTTGCACGCTGAAGACCGCGTCTGGACACGTGAGAGCTTGGGAATTTATATGCATGCACGGACTCAGCGTGGTGTGGTGCGAGTTTATTATTATTATTATTATTATATTATTATTATTATTATTATTATTATTATTATTATTATTATTATGTTCCTTCTGCTGTGATTGCGACTCACGGCTACTTGTGGGGAGTGTGACTTTCCCCTTTTCGAGGTATTTATTTTAATAATAAAGCAAGAATTGCGACAGCTTGAATAAAAATGACCATATTTTATAATTTTCAAGTACATTAATGGTTGGCATATGTGCATTTGACGTAAACGTTTTGGAAACCAATTTCTTTCAAAAAGGAATGTTTCGTGTCATTTGTTCTGACGGTCGGTTACGAATCATGCGGCCTAGCCTTCTGAGCGCGACGCGCATCGGTAAGTGCTCTCACGAGCAGCAGAAGTGGGCGAATCAGTGGCTGTGCCTCTCCCTCGGAAAAGCGGAAAGCACCAGAGTTGCCATATACATGCTTGCTACAGTATTCTCATCGCATTGGTACCATGCATAGCATATAGAGGAGCTTCAGAAAGTGGCACGGCAAGTCTGAGGCCGAGCATTCCCAGCGCGCGCTAGCCTCCGCAACGGCCGGGAGCTGGTTTAGAGAGGGTTGGCTCGGAGCGCCCCCGCCAAGTTGCGGCGATAGGTAGCAACAGCCCCCCGTGCGCAGGCCGTAAAAGAGAGAGCGAGCGCGCGCGTCCAGACCGGCCGTGGGTCGGTTTAGGCGGCATGCAAAAAAACCCGCCAACAAATGACGGCGCTACTGTCGAAAATCCCTATACATTCTGTCCCTAGGTGCCTAGAAGCTGATAACAAAAGGTGGGATGTACGACAAATAGATGCTTGCGTATATTCTAGGCACTATACTGTTGCCCTCTTGCAATTGTGTCAATGTGGCCAGCCTAAGTATTACTGAAAGTGCTAAAAACAAGTGTAGGTCGTCTTATGCTGATTCCTTAAAAAACGAATAATCTTGCGAAGATTAAGTGTGAATATTCAGCATACTGAATATACTTCCTAAAAATGTAATTATTACATTTCGCGATGCACGCATTCGCTCAATAAAGCGTGGTTTCGGATCTTTTTATTTCTGTTTTCGGATTATCCCTCTGCTTGGGTGTCCGATATGACATATATGTGATCGCGCGGTGACATCGGTTGACGCGATAGCGCATTCGTGCAGTTACGTTGTTACTGTTACGACCGGCCCCTCTCTTTGTGACCGTAGCGGAGTAGCGACGGACAGGTTGATGCGGTGTTGTTCGAGGGCACCGGCTGGGCAGCCGGGCTGTTCGATCATGCCTCAGCCCGCCTCAGCCGCAATGTACAGGCAAAGAAACTCGAACTAATAGGTTGTGCGTCGAAAGAGCTTTCTGCACCCGAAAGAATAAACCATGCTTAACACGTACGTACGGTTATATAGGTGTTCTCTGTACGCACGTTGAACATCGCGCACGGACCGTTCGGACACGGCGATAATCGACAAGCTTGCACTGGCACAACGCCGGGTGCACCGCGTCCATAGACAACGATGCGTGTCGTCTCTCGATTTCTTGCTGAGACTGAGCTTCCCAGCTCCACAGACGGCCACCGTTCCACATTCTAAGGTTCCATCGCCGGGGATAACGAAACGTGTTCCTTGAAGGCCTTGATTTACCAGCGCTGATCGTAAACAAGATAGGTGCTGCCATCTATCGACGCTGATTATTTTCCGCATAGCTTTCGAGATTGGCGCGCCTAAGCGCCATTTCGGAGGCTATGTTTTTACATACTCTGTTGCCAGATTAATACCGGCTACTGTCCCTAATGATAGCGTGAGCGTTGCAAGATGGCGTCGACCACGGGGGACCCCCCCTCCCATACGCGGGCCCTATGGGGAGCTTTGCCTCTAGAGTCAGTATATTAACTCTATGCTGGCAGCCCGCGGGCTGCCAGAAGTGCGAAAATCGAAGAGCCACACTAGCTCCACGGGGCTAGCGCGGCGGCTGTCGGAAGTGAGCGCAGGCACTGATCACGTGAGCTCAAGATTCGGTGACGTTGCGGAGAGCGCGAGCGCCAGACCAGTTGCTGAATTCGTCTGCTCGCCACACTCGCTTTGCATCATAGCGTGTGTACAATTTACGCTTGAGCGACCAACATGGAGAGGAAGGAGAAATATACGGCTTTTGGCGTGGCCTCCGCGATTGGCTGCGAGAGCCGATCTTGGAGGCCACGCTCGGAGGCCATAGCGCGGCGCGCCCGTGTCTCTCTGTGACGTCACGATGTCAACTTACAGAAGTGAAACGTCACAGATGGCCCACTAACCGCGTTATACTAGTGGCGATGTCGCGAGGTGCTGCAAGCTCGGATGAGCATTGCCGCTTACTTTGAAACCATATTAAAATTACTTAGAGTCGACGTTCGCCGCTAATACGTTGGTCAAGATTGCCTTCCTATGCAGGAAAATCAATTAACGCAAGCATCTTGCGTTTGAAATTTTGGTGTCATGGGACCTTTAAGGCGTAGGCTTGTCTGCCGTAGTTGTCTGTCGTAGCCACTTCGTCTTCTTCGAACGCTGGCACGCGCTCTTGTGTCACGAGTTCACGCCGGTTCCTCTTCGTCGCTTCAAACGCTGGCACGCGCTCTTGTGTCACGAGTTCACGCCGGTTCCTCTTCGTCTACTCCAGCATCACTCAGTTTCGGTTTCGTTTCGTATTACATCACAATACCCCCAGTTTTAAGTAGTTGTTCACAACTTTTCTGGAAGGTATAGAAGATGCGAAACGAATACCACAGTCAGTTGTCTGTCCATACAGCACGAAGCATGGCTAAGTTAATCCGCAACTCGGTACGATTTACGATGAACCTCCGGAGCTTCGCCCACTCATCATTCACTCCGTGGATATGCGTGGATTTTTATTTGTTTTGTTTTGACCTGATAGTCCGGCGCAGCCCAAAACGGGGGATCGGCCATGATGCCAGAGCATCAACAGGAGCGCTGCGCTGATTGTCGTCTTCACCATATTCTTGGCGCATTCTTTCAGGCTCGGCTGGGCGCGTCACCAGGTGTGCGGAATAGCGCGTAACATTATCAATGGCCTGACCATAGCTTTATGCAAGTGTTCTGCATTTCGATACAGCCTCGTGGTATAGCCTCAATGGCAGTTATGAACAGACGGCCGCAACCTTCGTTTGCCACGATCTTGCCACGGATCGCCCGTAAGGGGCAACCATATTTGGCCATGGGGCACAAGAGAAGCGTCTTCCCGTTCCTTACCGCCAGTGCTCACTCGTCAACGTTGAAGAAACACAAACAGTAGCTCCTACGCTGGCAGTGCCGATAACGTGGGTCGATTAATTTCGAAATATTGTCCGCGTCACGTCATACAGTGCTTCCTGTATGCTTAGTACTACGTACAGTCGTCACCGTCTAACGGCTCACCGTAGAAGCGGTGCGGCTTTGTCAAGTGCTTCGCGCAGACCTGTTGTAACAAAAATTGGCGGAGGAACGGCGTATAAAGGATAGGTTACTTTATGACCAACAAAATTTTGCGTGCGCGCTCCGCCGGAACTATTACCGCCTCGGACCTAAGCACTGGTACATTATATAAATTCATATAGCTATGGTGTCGAGTGTCATGCGGCAGCTTATATTTTGGCAAGCTGACGCTGCTACTGAGCGTTGAATGTAGCACTCAGATGTCGACAAGAGAGAAGGAAAAAAAAAAGCTTTATTCATCCCACGAGAAGAGACGAGCAGGAAAGCGAAAAGTGCTCGGCCTGGCGGCGGGGGTTGGGATGGCTGCCTGTCGAGGCATTCATGTAAGCTGGCGCACCAAGAAAGCTGCCACAATGCCAGTCAGGACGCTGAGCAGCACCACGTTTACCAGAATGCAGGCCTGCACAAACAGTGGCCGAATTTAGCGAAGCCGGCAAGTGGGTGATGCATACGCTAAATGTCTATGTAGACTCGCCTGCTCCATGGCGCTGCGGTTGGCCAGTGCAGCGGCCGAGGCCGGCAACAGCGGTGCGGCCAGGCTGGCCACAGAGAACTGGCTGCGGCTGTCAGTGTCTTTGGTGCGAGAGGAGCTCGGCTCACGAGACGGCCGGGCGAAGTAGCCAGGCGGAGGTCCTACAGGAGGGGCTGGCAGTACAGCGACAATGCGCCCTGCGATGCGACAGGCTCTTGGCGAATCATTTTATTGCGCTAGTGCCTAGTGAAATGTTTCTCAGCGAGCGCATGGGTATTCGCACTCGGGCAACTCTTTGTCGTCTCGTTGTCGCTTTCTAGTATATATAAAGTGGGCGAGATGTGTATGAGCCCTAATATCGAAAAACCCCAATAAAGAAAATAACTAAAACTCGCATAAAAAAGAAGGTAATGGCTCTAGTTAAGGCTCTAGTTAGAAAGAAAGAAAGAAAGAAAGAAAAGAAAGAAAGGAAGAAAGAAAAAAGAAAGAAAGAAAGAAAGAAAGAAAGAAAGAAAGAAAGAAAGAAAGAAAGAAAGAAAGAAAGAAAGAAAGAAAGAAAGAAAGAAAAAGGTGTTACGGCCCATCTACTGCGATGCATGGTCGCATAGCGAAGCTGTTTCACACACCGAATGTCACAGTTGTGCGCAGGGTTCTCTATTAAGGGGGACGGGGGGAGGGAGGCGAAGGTTACGCAGCGCCCCCCTACTCATCTCTACCCCCTCCCACTGAGGCGATTTAGAAAGGCTCTAGTTAGAAAGAAAGAAAGAAAGAAAGAAAGAAAGAAAGAAAAAGAAAGAAAGAAAGAAAGAAAGAAAGAAAGAAAGAAAGAAAGAAAGAAAGAAAGAAAGAAAGAAAGAAAGAAAGAAAGAAAGAAAGGGGTGTTACGGCCCATCTACTGCGATGCATGGTCGCACAGCGAAGCTGTTTTACACACCGAATGCCAGTTGTGCGCAGGGTTCTCTATTAAGGGGGAGGCGAAGGTTATGCTGCGCCCCCCTACTCATCTCTACCCCCTCCCACTGAGGCGAGAAACTAGAGCCGCAGAGGTTTGGGGCAAGAACTGGCGCACCCCTTCAGGTGATTAGGAAGGGCGGCCGTCCCCCCTGCCCCCGCGCAAGTCAAACTTCGCAAGCAGTCTTTTATATATGCACTGTATACTAGCCTCAGCTTCTCATTTTCTCTTCTTTTGAAAGCGCGCGTTCAGATCGGATTGGTCGAAACCAATGGCATTTGCTACTATGGTTCCTGCGAGGGAAGCAGCTATGCGCTGCTAGTTTAGAAAGTGTGCGCTTATCCTGTTGGTCGAAAGCAAGAGCGCATGACTCGCTGGCTCATCCAACTGCTTGCTTTTCATAGGACTGCTACAGTACAGCTTCAGTGCTATAGATTCTAGTTAAGCGTTGTATATAAGACGCATATAGATTCTAGTTCACTGTAGTGCAGAAGGACCCGGCTGGGCTAGAGGACCAGCGCGCACAAGTGCGCGCCGCTCCTCCATCCCTGCAGTTTTAAAAGCGCGCGCTTATATCCGGTTGGTCGAAGGCGAGAAAACGTGATGACGCCATCTCAAGCAAGCCAAGAAGTTCGATAAACACCCGCTGCTAGTTTTGAAAGCCCATGCTTACATCCGGTTTGTCAAATGCATGAGCGCGCGACTCGCTGGCTCGACCACTAGCGCTTCAGCAGAAGGTCACTGAGGGGGCAAACACACTCTCGTAGTTTTGAAAGATTACGCTTACGTCCGGTTGGTCAAAAGCAAGAGCACTGACTCGCCGGCTCAACCAATGGTATTTCAGCGGACTACTACGCCTACAGCATATGTTAGGTAAAGACAGTTTTGCTGTAAAATCAAGTTTAGTTCACACCCGCGTTGAATACGCAGGTATAAGGCACTCGTGATTGAATTCACCCGCTGCTAGTAAACGGAAGGTTCACGTAACTTGAACATCGCCTAATGTTCTTTATCGATAGTGTGGTCGAGAACTCGCCAAGAGAAATGCAATCGCAGACCATGTCATAATCTGAAATATGACTTGAGAATACTTTTGGGCTGATTGTTCACATGACGTGGGCAAGATGCTGTCGCTGTTTATGAGCCAACATTTGCAGCAAGGAGGGCGAATAGACTGCGACACGTCTATTTCTGTCCAGTTAATGTTGTAGAGCGCTGACAGGCACTGCCCTAGATAAACATTCCAGGAAACGCTTTTTCATTTTTTTTTAATTACCGATGCTTTATCACACGATGCGATAGTCATATCCTTCCCTGTGGTTTGGAGTCGTGCATGTTGTTCCTTATGTCCCGTTGGTCCTGATTAACTGTCATGTTTCTCTGCTGTAGGCCCCAGAATGAAGTTGCCACATGGGATCTTATGGCACCAGGAAAATTCTGATTCGGTACTCTGTCTTTTACGTTGACGATAGAGTTTGTTGCGCACGTAATGGTAATTGATGGTGTTTTACGTGCCAAAACCAGCTATAATTATAAGGCGCGCCCGTGTTTTTTTGTGTTCTTTTTTTTTGTTTGTTTCGCGCCCACCGAAATGCGGCCGACGTGGGATTCGAGCCCGCGATCTCGAGCTTCGCAAGCTAACACCTATAGCCGCTAGCTATCACGGCGGGCAGTTGCTCAGTTAGGCAACCCGGACTTCGTATTTTAGCGAATGCTTCGGCAACAGCCTCGCTAACATATTTTGTGTAAGGGAGTCCGTTTGCACTTCCTTATAAACAACAGCGCCTTAGGCACGTGATGTGAACTAGGAGCCTGTAGTGGTTCAAAAACATATTTGCAATTTCGACATACGTCATGTGCATGCCTGTTCGTTTTCATACTCTCTAGCCCCTCCTCTAAGCCAGAGCTTCACTGGCTGTTCGAGCACACCTGATGTGTCAATGCGGAGATCCTTGATGCGCGGAGCCTGCTGTTGGGCGGGCTTCTGCCGGTCGTCTTGCTGACGCGCTGGCTGCAGCTGATGGAATTGCTGCGGTTGCATCTGCTGCAGTTGTGGCATCTCCTGCATTTTCTGCATCTGCTGAAGCACCTGAGGTGGCGGTGGAGCCTGTAGGAGGTTTACACACTTGTGTCAATACGTATCATTGGTCCTTTAGAATCGATTTCATTTGCGAAATTCTCGCAGATAGCTATTACTCCTCTGCTGCTCCAACAGCACTTGTGAGTCATACCTTAATTACTTGTTCGACTGGCACCGAGTGCTGAGCCGGCTCTGACTCAGCCGAGCTCTCGCTGGATCCACTGGTACTTGCAGTTGAAATCGAGGTACCACTGCTCTCATCAGGCTTCTCGTGGTTCTCGCTTGAACTCTCTGAAGCAGTGCCTGTACAAAAAAGTACAAACGCGGTTTTTTTCACCATATTCTGATATCGCTGTTTTCCAATGACACTAATAGTCCTGTAGTAGGCAGGCTGGTTCAGTTTGCTCTCGCAAATATTAAATAACGGTGCCTTCAAACCAAAATGGCTATGATGCTTCGTGCAGCCAAAACACTGAAAGACTCTGGTGCAGAGTATGCAATGACGTCACAACCGACCCGCCATCAGAAATATGGAACAGGTGCCAGAAAAATGAAAGCGGCGATGTCATCCGACGATATATTGAGTTATGTCAGCTTTTCTGAACTTGACAGCGACGATTTGAGCGCTGAAGTACCACCGTTTTGCTCTTGACCGCCCGCCAACTTGGGTAGCCAGCGTTGAAGGTAATGACTTCAAAAACACAGGGTGGTCTGCAAGGGAATCCGCTAAAAAAACTGAGATCCGTTGGCATTGAAAAATCGCCGGAGTTGCAGTTTTAAAAAACGGCAACTCCGGTGGAGGTGAAGCTTCCTAAAGATATATATGGTATAGACATGTCATTCCATGCAGGAGGGGGGGCTGCTCGGTGCAGCCTGGCCTGTGTGCACTCCTCGTTGGCAGTAGATGAAACAGTATGTACACAGCCCTGCTCAACCCGCGGTCATCACCTTTGATGTGTTGTGCCGTTCATGACTGTACAGGAGAGGCATACAGTTCTTGACCCTTTTCGTAATTTGTCAGGCACTCGCCCAGCATTCGCCCCATCTATTGGCACTATGGACCACAGCGACTTGTAATACACCAATATGCATCTGGTCATCGCCAAGACGACTGTTTCGATACTTATGACGTCCTTTAGCTCCTATGATTCAGCTGTCTTCGCCTGAACAGACGCAAACTCAGACACTATAATGCAGTTTATAAGCATATGTTTACAAACTGAATGTTTGTTAGTAGTAACCGATGTTATATAACATCGGTTACTACTAACAAACGAAGGTGCGACCTTTCTTTAGTGTTCTTGCTTATTAATACTGCGGCGGTCGCCGACTCCGGACCATTTTTCCAATAAGTTGCAAAGCACGCCGTTATACGGCCCCCCACACGCGTCTTCCTTTGTACTTCGTTTACCGGCAGAACACTGCCCACTCTGGCGAGGGCGAATAACGGGCTGGTGGTAGAGTGACCCTTCTAGTTCACTCTACTGGTGGTTCACGTGCTCCATGGCCTTCTTTCCCACACGCCGCGGATGTGCGCCGCTCCCCGCAGTCAATGGCTGTACTCGTTACAAACCTCAAAGAGTCGTTTTTAGCAGCGAACCTGTTTAGGCTAACCGTAAAAACTCTGTCGCGCCACTTTTAACAGCGAAGCCGTTTAAGCTAGCCGTAATTTGTCACGCATCATGCAATACCCGTGGCATTGCGTTACGTGATGTTGGCGGAAACATGTCACGTAGCATTTCGAACGCGTCACGTGACAATGCGTTACGTCATGTTGGCGGAAACATGTCACGTGACATTATGTTGCGTGATTTTGGCGGGAACAGGTGACATTGCGCTACGTGATTTTGGCGGAAACATGTCACGTGACATTTCGATACGCGAGCTTGGAGGGAACATATCACGTGAAATTGCGTTACGTGATTTTGGGTGATCACGTAACATGTTCCCACCAAAATAACGCAGCAAAATGTCACGTGACATGTTTCCGCCAAACTATCACATGACTATCAAGTGACCTGTTTCAGTAAACTATCGGCCAGCTTCGCTGTGATCTGGCCTTGCTCGACGTAGCGGGAGCTGCAAACTTTTCTTTCCGCTCGCGCTGGGGCGAGACATAGCAATCCGATGCAAGTTCAACAAACTCGTATACCACCTACGTATATACACTGCTGCCTGATCAAAGGACCCGAAAAGCTACTAAACAGTGGCAGGTCATACCAAATATAATATGAAGACGTTGACTCGGTCACGGCACTAATGCCTGGATTCAAATCTGGTCGTTGAAAATGAGCAGAGTGCGCTGCATACTTTCCCACATAAAAGGCTGCTAGTCATGGCATTAAGAGAGCTATATCATGTGTGATCATGTCTTTGTAAACTGCAAATAACCGTGCCCCTCTACCATTTTTCAGTGCACCGCTTCCTAGCCTGTTTCAAACTCCCACGGGCGGGCCGGTTATGATCGAGCTGCCTCGGCGCTCCGCACGCGTCGGCGGCCGAGGAAGAGGAGGCATCCCTCTCCCAAACGCTGCCAGTGTGGCCGCCGACACGTGCGGAGCAGAGAGATCGAGGTGGCTCGAGCGGGACCGGCATCGACAGTCGTTGCCGGCGAATGAAAGGTCGCTGAATGAAATACGTCAATAAATATAGTCGGTGAATTTTTAAGCGCCTAACAAGTACATCAGGCATCGTACCGGCATAGTAAACGACTGAGCGCGAGTCCTCCATTATGAGCTCCTTGGTGGGTGACCAGTCAGACTCTGCAGCTTCTCCGGTTGAACCATCCTGGCCGGGCGAGGCCTGCTGCTTGGCGGCCACCTGTGCAGCCAGTCCGGCCACGTCCCCAGCCTGGTGCATCACGCCCGCGTGCATGGCCACGGGCTGGCGAGCCTTGGTGTCCTGTGAGATGGCCAACTCCGGGCCGCGCTGGGCTCCTTGGTTCGCTTTCCGATCGTAGGATCCCATAGCCGGGTAGGCAACCATGCCTGGGACGTAAGGGTGCTCAGGTACATAGTATCCTCCCGCCGCCTGGTAGTCGCGCGGTCCATAGCCCTTGGCGTGTTGCGGGCCGGCCATGTACTCCCTGGCAACCTGCGGATAATGACCTAGCGCCGCGTAGCTTGCGCGTCCCGTGGCAATAGAGGCCACTGTTGGTGAGGCTTGGTGCACGTAGCGGTAGTCGTGTGCCCCGAGTGACTTGGAGAGCCCATCGCGGGACAGCCGGCGCCTCGAGTCCGGCGGGCAAGGAAGGGCGTAGCTAGAAGCCGCCTTGCTGCGAGCGTCCTCCGCCTGCGGCTGCGGACGTCCTGGGTCAGTAGCGCGCCCAGCAGGCGGCGAGCCCACGGGCGATGACTGGTGGCGTTCTTGGTCAGGGCTCTTATCCTCATCCATGGCTGCGGGACCACACGATGGCAGCCCTGCGAACGTTCTCTGGAACACTGGCTATGCGCGAGCTGTGCTACGCTCGCCCTCGCGTGCCTGAACGCGCCTCGAGCAACGCGTGCACTTTGTCCTCGTCATATAATTGCGGTGGGAGCGCGAGGAATCCAGGGTTTTTCGAGATGAATAGAATCGACAACATGCACCCAACATGTAAACCTGCTAGTTGGCTGGCACTTTTGAACAGAGCAGGAAGTCTGTGAGAGGTGCCTGTCACTAATTGGCGCTAAATGGGTGACGCCGTGTGTCGGAAGAAAAAAATTCAGCACCCGTACAGATGGGAAACCAGCGAAGCTGAATGCGCGCGGCGCCGGTCTTCCACCCGGGAGTAGAAGACGAGGCTGTGTCAGGGGGAGGACATGTCCATAGAACCAATGGGGACGATTTTTGGAAGCGATCGTCGCGCCATCTGGCTGTTGAAGGCACTCGCACTAACAAATAAAAATGTTGTTTTGCTAACACTTTGAACAGTTTTGGCTATTTTATGCAAGCAATTCAAGTTTTAGCACTGTAAATTTTGTGTGTATAATTTATAACTGCTTAGAAAGTTAAATACGTTTTAACCCTTTCGGCCCTGGAATTCTTTTATCACTCATTAATTTTTTTAGTTGTGATATTCTGCTTCTTTACACCATAGAAAACTGCTATGTATTTAAAAAATATGCTAGGTTAGCTTAATGTAAAATTTGGAACCATGTCCTCAAATGAGGACATCAGGGCCTAATGGTTGCAGTGGAGGCAAAAGCGAATGTTTGTGTAACGGTTTATTTTCCATCTTATGCATGCAATTTGATGCAACAAAATAGTTTCTAGCGACATGTGTGACCTTCAGTGATGGACGCGAAATTCCTTGAAGCAGTTTCTTGGATTAGTGAGGCATAGGTGGACATTGCACTTTTCACACTTGATTCTTGGCTTGCCCTTGCTACTTTCAAGCACGATGTTTTTTTGCACGCTTGTATCTCGTCTAACTCATCTGACGTTTCTCAAGCTTGAAGGGCGCAGTCATCACTGCTAGCCTCTTCAAAAATGAAGTCCTCGTCTTCCTCATCTTCAGTATCCCCGACGTCCGATAGGTTGCCATTGTCCAATTGGACAAACATTTCATCCGCGTCTTCGAGCGCCACCAATCGGGGCCTACGGGATCTCGTCGCAGAGTAGAAGAATTCAGGTTTCATTCCGGTGCCTGAAAAGTAAGCAAGAACAGCGGTACTGCCACGAGACGCCACACTGTCACTCGCGACATGCGGCAACCACCGAGCCCTGGTGTACTCAAATGAGGACAGACGCTTTGATGCATGCGGTCACAGAAATGCGCATTCCCCGAGAATGCCTTTAGTGGTTATATCTTCTATATGGAGTTAAAAATATACTGCTAAATTCTCACCGCAATAGTAACAGCGGCTCGTGAGTAAAAAAATATCAAAAGGGGCACTTACCTCGCCCAGCGTCCACTTCGTCGTCTTCTACCTTTGTTGTTCTTTGCTGCTGCTCTGACGAACGCGATCACGTGAGAACTGATGTCAATTCTTCTGGAGGCGTTTTGCGAGTTATACAAGCTAGGTTTCAGTTTCTTTTTTCTTGTTAGTAGCGCAAGCAAAACCTTTTTTAGTCTTGTCCTCGTTCGAGGACACCAGGGCCCAAAGGGTTAAAATTGGCAATGGCTGCTGCCACGCGCGTCTACGTAGACGTGCCCAACGTTACTAGTAACGTTGGACGTGCCCACACAGGTACAGTATGGTGGCTAGAAGGAGAGGTGTCAGCATCGGCGCGCCGGAGAGGGAGCGAGAATTCATCCGGATGCGGCGGCGCTGCTGTCGACTCCGGGATGTCCGCCCTCGCGCCCGCGCGCGCGTAGCAGCCGCTTTTTGTTGCAACTATTTCACGCTACCATGCGGATTATAACAAAGGCTAGTTGGCACCTTTCTGGGGGCTCGCTGCAAAGCGTGTATTGGCACTGAAAACTAATGTTTTCAATTTACTTCCTTGTATATCAGCTACGTTTGCCGCTCGCACCCCGAAGCGCTGGAAGATAGGGAATCAAATGAATGACTTGCCGTCAGCTTGACACCAAAACAACGTCCGTGCAGTTATCACTTTGATGCCACAGTGTTCTCCGTGACGTCTCAATGCAGGTAAAGGTATCAGCAACCATACGTGGATGCGTTATTTTTATGACTTGCGCATCGAAAACCAAGGTCTATTTGTACAAGCAAGACATTTATTTTGACACACTCTTACAATTGAACGCGAAAAACACCATGAAAAATAAACAAAACATGCAATAAGGTGGGAGAGAACTGCAAGTTATACAAAACTCAGCTAAAGCAAGTGAATAAGGCAACTAAAAAGAGCAGTCAATATACAATGCCACCATGGGCATACATATACACATGACATTGAGATTTGATTGACAAACATAGATGCAGTCACAAACCAGTTCACGAAAAAATTGATTTCTGCATATGTGAAACACAGCCAGACAATGACATCAAATTTGTTAATGGGACCTTTGGAACAATGTGAATAAGATAACGTTAAATGTCACAAGAGACAACACAGTGGGGGTAATGCACAATAACATAAAATAAAACCTTGTTCGCTGTGCGTTATGACAGTTAAGTCGTACGTCTCAACTTCAAGAACTTCATCTTCTCTCTCTTTTTTTTTTGGTTGGACGCATTTTCTCCAGCAACGAGAAAATGCATTCTGGTCAGTGTAAAGAAGCGAATGATTTGATTTGTCACTTCCATTTTGTGCTGTTCACAGCCGACCATATTTAACCTCTTCACAGACAGGCAAGAGATAAGGTCTGATATGCTATCAGTTTTCAGCTTGTTAAAACTGAAGCAATAGGTGAATGCATCTTCCATAGCTTTGACCAGGTCTGTTAAGGACTCAGACGGGTACAAGAGGCCCCCTCTGTCTACATAACGTGTGAGGCATGACTCTGCCGGAAGCAAGCTGGAATCCTCTGAGTGAAGCAACAGCCTGCTGCATTCGTTGCACTTCGTCTTTTTCAACATCTTCCGGGCCACATAGCCACTGACGTAATAAGTGATCCGGGAGTCACTTTTCTGTCCAACGAGATGAGCGTGGTCAGGGAGGGCTTCACATGCCATAATCATTTCATGAACCTCATTGAGACGCCCCACATCTAGGAGCTCATCCAGCTTATTCTAGAGTTTCATTGAATTATTGTGGGTGCCCGGGCATAGAAGGCTACTCAGAACTCCAGAAGGTATGTTGCCACTGGAGGGTGACTGCGCCAAGCTGTAAAAACTGAGGCAATTCACAGATATCAAAAATTGTGTCGGTGTAGGGTGATCATTCGAGCCAGACTTGATGGAACGTCCGTTTCAGCATTCTGCAGTTCCTCGTGAATGGAGTCAACCTTTCTTCGCTTGGAAGTCGCGCCTCCATTGGACGACACCGTCTTTCTTTTTGGAGGCAACTTCTTCGAGAGGTAAGCCGGCAGATTTGGAAATATCGTGGGGATCGCGTCGACTGTCAGAGTGGGGCGATCACGAGGGATTTCCACAGGCTCACCGTTAATGACATGCTTGTAGCTACGGACGATGAATCTTTCGTCGAAATGAGCCTCGCACACAATGCAATTATTTTCCAGTGGCTTGTCAGCGCGAGGAATCGCACGCTCCCAGGCCTTGCGCCGTTCATCGTCGACGGGAACAGCGAAGAGAGACGCTTTCTTCCCTTGTTTGCGGGCCGAAACATACCCCGCATTGCATCCAGGTGCAAAGCAGTGTCTTTGCTGCTTACACCGTGGCATGGCAACATCGGTACTTACAGATCCCGAACAAGTTCAAATTGGCACACCGCAGACGTTGCGCGAACACGTGCAAGCGACGAAACATGCGGCGCCGGCGGTCGGCGGGTGCTCTAGACAAATCTCGGTGGCGACGCGAGCGCCGCCCCGCGGCGGCATGAAATACCAGCACGCCTTCTTTCAAGGCGCGGCCGAGACGATGCTGACACCTCTCCTTCTAGCCACCATAGGTACAGTGTACTAGTACACTGTAACACAGGATCGACTCCTGCCACGCACGGATGTGACGTCACAAATATACGTCACGCGCAAGCTAGCTGGTTTCCGGTTTGGCGCGTCGTTCGTTTGCCGTGCCACGGCTAGAGTGTACTAGAATATTTTGAGTGGCGCGACCGCCGGCCGGAGAGGGGCCCTCTCCGCATGGAACGCAGCGGCGGCGCTGCAGTCGTCAGACCTTGGTTGCTCCGGCCGACCCGCCTCGCGGGCGTCTGCTTGACGGCGCGCTCACAAAAATGTTCGCAAGAGTGGCGCGAGTTTATATGAAAGGAACGTAAAAACGGACCGTTTCATCACACCTGAACTGCATTACCACCCTGATGGCAATTAACTTGCGCCGGGAGAGCGCCTGGCAGGTGTAGATAGGTTTATTTTGGTTTTATAATGAAGCGCGAATGGATCGCTTGAGCAGCGATGCGCCACATGCAGCTTCATCAACTTTTAACTAGGCGATCGATGTCTTTTCGTATTGCTTGCCTGCTTACTTCCAAGGTTTCTGCTCAAAACGCAATGTTATTACCTATGAACACGGCGAGCGTGCGAGCATTGCAATCATCAAATATAGTTTTAAATAAGCCCGCAGTTCTACTGCACGCTATATATCGGTGCTCATATATCGGTCCTATATATCGGTATATCGGTGCCCATTTTTGGTATGGGCATTTTTACTCAAAGACAAAGAAGGTTCTACCTATCGCCTACTTGTGAAAAGTGAGATATTGTTTTGCTGCGTGTCCACATCACCCTTTCGGTGTGACGTACCTGATATAAACATGCTGTACCAAGCATAATTATTCACACTGTTACTTTCGTTTCCTATAAATATAGGTAAACTGAAGAAACCATACACTCACTCCTATAGCTCAGAAATCTTAGAATGTTGAGTAATGAAAAGGGTGTAATGTGACAATGTTACGTTTAGGTACTAGCGTTCAAGTGTGGTGAAGAAACTTTAAGAATCAATTAAGGTATTCTATGAAAAATTAGGTCCGTGCTGTGCGAAGTCGTGAGAGATAAACTATTCCATTCAGAGATGATGCGAGGGAAAAATAGATATTCCGAAGAACTTGTTTTGGTACTAAAAGGGATTAAAGATTTAGTATGGTGATGTCTCCTCAGCTGCGACCGCAGTGGTAAAGCATACAGCCCAGGGAAAGACATTTTAATTTATCTGCATTTTCTGGCACACTCAAAATCTTCATACATTGTGCTCTTTAATTAGGTCTGAAAGGTCAGTTCCGCTACTACTTAGAATATAAGTAGCGAACGGCGTTGCGCTTTAAATTTTCTCCGGTCTTTGTACTACGATTTATGCAGGAGTCCCAAACTGCGCATGCATGTCCAGGTCCTGGTCTGAAAAACGATATGTATACTGACAAATTAGGTTTTGCAAATATTTCCTTTAGTTATTATCTAATGGAACCAAAATTACGCACTGGTGACGCTCTGTGAGAATAGTGTGACCTTTCCAAATGAGAGAGTGAGTAATGCGACGCCTAAGTACTTGCATTCAGATATACCAGGGAGCGATTCCGATTGAAAACCGTAAGTAAAGAAGGTCTTGTATCGTGTTCCTTTTTTTTTTTGTTCTTATAAACACTAGTTTATCTCCATTCAGCTACATGCCGTAATGAGAGCACCATGGAGAAATGTGTCCATTCCTCATAGTTGTTGATTTCTTTAAGATGGACGCAATAGTCTGCTAATAATTCGATCTCAAATGGTGCCCTAATATGTTATAACTTCTATCAATATGTCGTTAATGTGTATTAAAAATAACAGCGGATTCCGAACGCTAGTCCAAAGTACTCAGAAGTAACGAGTAGCTCACGAGAACAATCACTGTAATGCTGTCAATGCGAACGCATCTATAGATACGAAAGAGGTCATCTATCAAGAAGAAAGTAGGTAGACGGGTTGAGACCCTATGAATTAGTATTATACATGTGGCACCAGTTCAGTAGCGCACCCAGGATCTCTGCCAGGGGGGGGGGGGGGGGGGGGTCAATCTTTCACGAAGGGCCGGGCATGCGATTACACAGTTGTTGCGTGTGTAAAAAAAGTAAATAAAATGCC
The DNA here is from genome assembly GCA_013339685.2 of Hyalomma asiaticum. Classification (NCBI taxonomy): domain Eukaryota; kingdom Metazoa; phylum Arthropoda; class Arachnida; order Ixodida; family Ixodidae; genus Hyalomma; species Hyalomma asiaticum. Next base: position 214,274,971 of record CM023481.1, read on the forward strand.
AAAAAATAATAACATCAATGATGATGATTATTTTATTATTTTTTCGGCGTTTTGCTGAGACATTAGCGCCACATTCTTCTAGGACACAGGTGCAGTTATGGAGTGGGAGGGGGTTAGGTCGGCCTCAGGGGGGTTACAGTTAGCACCATATGGGGGGTTACAACCCCATAACCCCCCTCCCCTCCCCCCCCCTCCCCGTCGGTGCGCCACTGAACCAGTTAAACTGCTCTCTTAAAATATAAAAAATGACGTCGACTTCGCCTGACATAACGAGAGCAATTACGGCAGCAAAACTATACAAAAACAGAAATTACAGAGGTATTTAAGTTGGGTCATTTTCAAGAAATCTTTACAAAAGATATGGCTGCGATATGAACATAACTATCGGTAACGAACTAGCCAAATAATTGTGAGACGTATTCAATAATTTTACAGGATGAGAATAAGGAAGTTGGTAAGTCCGAGCAGTAACTTGTAACAGTTCAGTATTAGCCAAACGGGACCCTGTACTCAGCATAACACAGACCTAGAAAGTCTTGCCGTTTTCGACATTGGCCTGCTAGAGCAGATTGAAACCAATGTTGCTCATTTCGAGCTCTCTTCCCGTACTCTCCACATCTTTATGTATAACATCGGGAATGACGGACGTCCGCGCCTGCACCCTTACGACGTTTTCCTTGTTTTTTCTTTCTTATTCTTCTTATTTTGTGCAGGCTGCGTTTTTGCGATGTTATTCCCATCCTAATGTGTGCCGTCGTCACATATGCCAGATTTTTGCAATATATCCCACAAAATAATTCACTGCCTGACGTTTTCCTGCACGCCAATCATGTATAAGGCAGTTCTGATTAAAAACTGCTTTATTTTCAATAAAATTAACGCCTCCATCGCGCCCCGCGAGAGGGGATCGTGCAACGAAGCTGCGAGCGCACCAGATGCTTGCAAGGCGCACCAAACGGATCTTTATTTTATTTTATTAGATGTATCTGTGAAAACGCCGGCCAGCGTGACTGTGCTGCCGTACCTATGTTTATACAATATTTATTGCAATGTGCATGGCACAGCACGCACGCACACGCGAAAAAAAGAATAATTAGAATGAGCACCACAGCTCGGGCCACGCTGGCCGTGCCCGCTGCCCAATGGTTAGGCACGCCAGCGCCACCGCTGCTTTCCATGCGAGAGGGGACACCGGTTTGCACGGCGCGCCCACTCCGGTCGCGCCACTCAAAATATTCTAGTACACTCTACCACGGCCGCTGGATAAAAACGCACGTGGTGCGGCCGGCGACGTCGCCCGAAACCGGCGTGACGAGCCTAGTTCTACGCGCCGCCGCAGCGGCGCCACTGCTGCGGGACAAGCGCGCGCGGGAGGAGCCGCTGGTTCTGCATGTTTCGCGCAGCGGCGCGCTGAGAGTTTGCATTTTACACACGCAAGATTGCGTATTGCTGTGTTAAAATAAGATCTCTACGCTGCCTGCAAGAACATGAATACTATACTATACCCAGGAGGTCGGTACGGGCATTGGGCCGCTAATGGACTTGCACGAGCCCGAACCGCGCACTTTTGCCGCAGGTTTCGACGCGTGACCACCGTTCAATATAACTGGCGAGTTCCTTGTCGTTTGCTTGAATACTTGCTTCGCTTGATGCCCTGTTCGCTCATGAAAGAAAAACCTGTTAATATTGTTCAAGATTTCTTACAGGCCCATTGAAGGGCATTGAGTAAAGGGGCATCCGTATATACAGAACAGAAAAATACAAAAATTCACCAAATAACAAAAAATAAAGGAAAAAATATAAAAGAAAGAAACAAGACAAATATTACAAGCAGTAGAACGTTATACAATGATAAAGCGCAACGAAATTAGGTTATCACGGAACGTTTCACGGTTAGCAATGGATACAATGTGATCAGGAAGACCGTTCCAATGTGCAGTGGCTCTAGGTAGTGGTGATGAGTTAAATGCTTGTGTGCGACCATGAATTCGCATGAAACAACGCGCGTTGTGAATGCGTCGAGATGTGCGCAAAGGAGTATGAAGGGACAAACTGTGAAATTTTTTACTATAAATCTACTTGTGAAATAAACACAATAGAGCAATGGCGCGGCGTGGCTGAAATGCAAGATCTTCGTTTTATTAGACGTTCTTACAAATGCATGCATACGACTTACCGGACTGGCCAAATCATGTTCTTATATAGTATTTTAGTTCCAGCGTTTTATAAATCTCAGCCAGACATCTACAATTAAATGAAGTTAATGAACATTCAACCGCTTCATAGACGCGCGTTTGTATTTCTATGTAAGGACGGAACAGTTTGGATTGGGTGATTGAAAAAGAAAAAAGGTCGAGGAAAGCGGTGTCAGGCTCATTTCTTTATTTAGAAGTTACAACATGTACATCCACGGAAAGGCGACTCGTTGCATCAAAGTCGCAGCACCTTCCGTAACAGAGGCTTGTAAGCGAGTTGGAACCGCTGAACAGTTGCGTTCAGGTCTCCGGCCCTGTTTACCGCAACAGTTTGCTCAGAAACACCTTACAGGTCTCCTCGATGTGGCTTTGTTCGCCCCTATCACACGACAGTTCGCAACATATCACACAATTTGGTAGAAGTGTCGATGCCAAGCGCACGAACTGCCGTCGGAACAGCCGTTGGAAGCAATAGCTTGAGCTTCGTGGACTTATAGCCGCCGTCAGCAAAGCGACGTGAGTGCACCAGCGACCTGTCATTTGGCCCGCACACGCTCGCTTTTCCAGTTATTCCCTGTCGAGAAATGTCTTTTAGTCATACTTTACGGCAATCTACGTCGCACGGAAATTCGTGGTGCCGGATCTGAGGGTCCTTCCTTGCGTTTAATTGTGCCACACAGCGGCACGCAACAGTTGCGCGCCATAATGCCGTGCACAACCAAAATTATAGGAGGCAATGGCACAATACGTGAAGCACCTCGGCACATTGCAGTCACAGGGCGTGCGAGCGAGGTGCAGAATTTCGTCGACACACACAGAAAACTCGTCCCGTACTGGTTCGCGGAGTGTTCTGTGCCCGCGCGGCGAGAGCCGGGAGAGTTGTCCCGTAGCTGTGGCGCCCTCTCCGAAAAAGCGGCGAAAACTGTCAACTTTCGCTTCACAGCTCCGCTTTTGTTCGCCGCGCGACGTAGCAGGCCGCACCTCGTGCGTTGCTAATCGACCGGCCGTGGCCGTGCCGTCGCTGTGCTCGGCAGACATGCCGTACTTCTTTTGTGCTGCTACTACTGCCTCCCACTGTCCACAGGCCTAGTTCATATTCAAACATATTCTTTTAGGGGCGAAGCTCCTTAAGGCGTGGGTCGTGCGTCCCTAGTAGTAGGTAGCCACCGGCGCGTGCCTGCCGGGAGGCACGCACGCGCCGAGGGCGAGCGCGTGGCTCCCGGCACGCGCTCGCCCGCGAGAGACAACGTTGGTAGAGTCACGGCCGGTCTGGACGCGCTCGCTCGCTCTCTCTTTTACGGCCTGCGCACGGGGGGCTGTTGCTACCTATCGCCGTAACTTGGAGGGGGCGCTCCGAGCCAACCCTCTCTAAACCAGCTCCCGGCCGTTGCGGAGGCTAGCGCGCGTTGGGAATGCTCGGCCTCAGACTTGCCGTGTCACTTTCTGAAGCTCCTCTATATGCTATGCATGGTACCAATGCGATGAGAATACGGTATACCAAGCATATATATGGCAAATCTGGTGCTTTCCGCTTTTCTAAAGGAGAGGCACAAGCCACTGATTCGCCCGCTTCTGCCGCTCGTGAGAGCACTTAGCGATGCGCGTCGCGCTCAGAAGGCTCGGCCGCATGATTCGTCACCGACCGTCAGAACAAATGACACGAGACATTCTTTTTTGAAAGAAATTGGTTTCCAAAACGTTTACGTCAAATGCACATATGCCAACCATTAATGTACTTGAAAATGATAAAATATGGTCATTTTTATTCAAGCTGTCGCAATTCTTGCTTTATTATTAAAATAAATACCTCGAAAAGGGGAAAGTCACACTCCCCACAAGTAGCCGTGAGTCGCAATCACAGCAGAAGGAACATAATAATAATAATAACAACAATAATAATAATAATAATAATAATAATCTCGCACCACACCACGCGGAGTCCCTGCATGCATATAAATTCCCAAGCTTTCACGTGTCCAGACGCGGTCTTCAGCGTGCAAGAGATGAGAAAAAACTTTTTATGCAATAACGTACGCCGCAGGCGAAGAAAAATAAAGAACTTTCACAGAAACCGTTCAGTATCACACAGAATGTTGTCCTTGGTACTAAAATAATATAATGCAAAAGAAGAACTGAAAAAGAAAAAAGGCACTGCTGGTAAAACACTGTCGTGATGCTTACAGCTAGTTTAAAGTAGTCACATCGTTCACAGCCGGATATGTTTCCGCGTGGGCTTGTGAATATAGCCAGAAGGCTTGTCATTCTGATCTGCTAACTTTTTTGTGCAGTTCACAAGAAGAATCCGGAAAAACTTTTCAGAGATGATGTGCGCCGACACTCTGGCGTGACTCTTGTCCACACCTTCCGGACAGTCCAGAAGCGGCGAATCTTCAAGATATGACTGAACAGTAAATTGCAGTGTCTCGAGGATTTTCTTTCGGTAAAGATATTTCACTGCCTTCTCGAAGAACGTCACAATCTCATATGATGGTTCCGGGAAACATTTTGACAATCACACAATTGAACGGTTCGCCACAAGGCTGAGAAAATCCGTCTCATTGTATAAACTAAGCAGAAGGACGCACTTCGGGACATCTGCATCAGCATGCCGTCTATCATCCGAAAACTGCGTTATGTTTATGAAGGACGCCGTGGTGGAAGCCTCCGGGAATTTCGATCACCTGGTAATCTTTAGGGTGCACCTAAATCCAAGCGCACAAGCCCCAAGCATTTTCGCCTCCATCAAATATAAGATGGTCAAGTTTGACCAACCAACCAACCCATTCTTGTTGCTAGTAGCACTGAGTGTGCCTCTTCTTTTGCCGAGTGCACGAGTACCTAGAAAGCGAGACTGTCCCCACACGCACCTGTACTGCTTCCACCACTTTCTACATGCGGAAAAAATAATTAGCACGGTAAAGTGGCCGGGAACAGCTGGTTTACTATACGAAGCGCATGCAGAGCAACGCGCATTGGGGGGTTGGCTCGCGACGCCCTCGCGCAGAACGCTCCGTCGTCCTGTATAGAAACAGATCGATTGTAGTCGTGGCAGCTGCTCAGGCCGTAAAAGAGAGAGCGAGCGCGCGCGTCCAGACCGGCCGTGGTAGAGTGTACTAGAAAGGTTGAGTGGCGCGGCGCACGGACAGCATAGAGGGGGGCGCTGTGAGCGAGGTGGTTTGGTGGACCAAGGCACGCTGCGGCTAGCCGTGCCGGCCGCGTTCGTAAGCTGCTTTTCTGCAAGCGATTGGTGCTGTTCACTGGCAACGTAGATAAAGCCGTCATGCTTTAGCACACGTAAAGTGCCCGCGCACAGCAATATAAGCTGTGAGTGCCCGGATAGACCGAATTGTTTTTGTGAAAGCTGTTTGGTTGAAGCGTCTGCTACGGCACTGTAGGGTGCAAGCTAAATAGGATGTTCCATTTGGTTCTGCCTGAATAGCCACCTGCACAAGCTTGGATCGACAGCGTCGTCGTCTTAGAGTACAAGTATATTTTGACTTTGCAGATGGCATAAACTTCAACAAGAACAGGCTTTTTTTTTTTCGCTCGGCAGCGCTAGAACAGCGTGCGCTCAGTTCACTCAGCCTCCAAGGTAAACGAACGCACTGAAATTTACAAGACGACTGCATTTCCTTTTGCGCCACTAATCACTTGCCTAATCATTTCTGCTTCAACCCACTGAAATTGCAATCTGGTGCCTCATATAATGTATGCGTGCAATCTTAAAACGCCCAGTCGCAGACACGCCATAATTTATTAAATATATTAACACATTTCCTTACGAAACAGTCAACGTTTATATCCTCCTTCGAAAGGTAAAGCATTGAGTGCTTGTCCTTCGGGACGCTGAAGAGAGACAGTTTTCGCTTGGAATTTAACACCTGAATAGCCGGTGCGACAGCCTGGTGCATAGCAGTGCCGATGGCGGTACTTCGGCATATTATACTGAGAGGGCCAGGGGAGGTTGTGGACAGGGCACAGTGAGCATCAAAAAGAAGCCAAAACCAACGAGCGGTGAGGCGTTCCACGCAGTCGTTACCACTTTTGACAGCGCACGACTCGGCGCGTCCCAAACCACCTCGACCGCAGCGCCCCCACATAAATTTTCCGTGTTTGGAGCGTCGCTTGAAAGCATGGGCACCGGTGGGGGATCGCGGCACTCAACCTTTCTAGTACACTCTAACGTTGGCGCAGGCAGCGTCTCCTAGCGAGTTTCTTGATTGAGAAATACCGACTGCTCGCGTTGGAGGTGCCTATATATATATATATATATATATATAGGCACTGCATCTTGACTTGCAATGAAGTGCCGGTGGGAGATTTCACTTGTGCATTGTGCATAGTTGAACCGTGAGGATTCGTAGCATGCGCGAGATGTTATAAATCTAGATGGCGGTACTTGTAGTTGATGATGAAAGATGCGAGATGTTATAATAGTTTGATGACATTTACTCAAGTGTTTCACATTTAATTGTGGGGCGAATTCCACGGAAGAGTTTCACGGTTTACCGATGATTCCTTTCGGAGCGTCGCCCCACTCATCATCATTCACCCCGTGAATATGCTGTGATTTTTTTGTTTGCTCAACTGATGCTTTGCGTGTTTTTATTTACTAGCGTTGTTTACATCCCTTGCATTGCGCATTATTCGCGTGTCTGCTGATCTTGCGGTACTTGCTCTCGACCGCTTACTTTGTTCACCCGTAGTGTCATTCTGAGTAGCTGTGCTCGGCAAAATGATGCGTATTTTGGTAGTTCGCGATTCGGTAGTGAAATACCTGGACCAGTATTCCCCATCACGTTGTTGCTTGTTTGTTAACGTTGCCGTGCACAGGATTGAGCACTTGTTTTGTTTTCAATGATCTACTGACAAGCTGGCTCGTTTCGATGTTCTTCACACATAAAAGAGAGAGAGAGGAAACTGTGTGCAGTGTTGTATGTTGTACAAACATCGCCAAATCGCTGACGTTATTATCGAAAGCGATCCCAAAGTTGCACGTTTTTCTGCCACTCTTCCTCGCAGGTGGAGCCAGCTGGGCCACCCATATGAATGATAATCACGGAAATTCAGTTATGTCCGGAGTGGATCTTTACTTTCCTAGGGGACCTTCCACTGCACCAGCTATTGTCTTGAATGAGCACTGCTTCCACGCAAATTTGGCGCGACACTGAAGAACTAGCTGGAATTAAGTACAAAGCCGACACCTCTGAAAAGCCGACACCTCTAAGGTGTCGGCTTTGTACTTATGTGGTGTTCACATGCGCTGCGAGGGAAGCAGTGCTTAAAGGGGCCCTGCGACACTTTTTCAACTGCCGTCTCGTTTCGTGTGCCGAGGATCAAACCTGCATCTTCTGGGCAAGCAGCCATGTGCTGTAACCACTATGCCACTGCGGCACCCTCTTAGAAAGAAAAGTCCCAGAGGAGATTCTGCAAGGTGTTTTTACACTTATCTCGTGAATACAGCTTACAGTCCAGCCTAGTCTGAACAGATAGGCCTGCAGCACATCAATCTAGTTCAATACATCACGCAATTTGTTAAACCTACAGCAATAAAGAAAAATACAGTGAGTGTATAGTTCGGTCAGTAAGACACTCGGCTTCAGAGGCATCTGAACGTAGGTCTGAAACGTAGTGCTGCAAGCAAGATTCGGCCTTCATACATTTATGTTTTTTGCAGCAATTAATATTACATGACACAAGGACACATGTCTCGTAGAATCACCTTGGGGCTGGCATAACCTAGTGACATACCACCTTTTCCCGATGACTTTTGCAGAGCGCTGGTGACTACTTGTAGAAATATTTATTGCTGTCCTTGTTAACAGGTTCACTTATCCATGAGTAATGTACCAGCATAGTTTATTTTATATTTATGCAAGCACTTTCTGGTGCCCTTGCCATTGGAATTGTTAGTTTGGGCATGTAAACTTTGTAATAATTTGGAAACTTAGCTTTTTCGTACAGATTATTTGTAAACCTCCTAAATATTCTAGCCCAAAATTTGCCTTCCGTGAGTTTGGTGTAGCATAGCAACCAAACTGTATTTATATTGCCCACATTACCTTCACATTGCTACAGGTCTAGTGGTGGAGCTTGACTGCTACAGAGTGCATTCTTGAGTGGCCAATAGAGAAAAGGTTAGGCATACAGCTTCATTGTACAAGACTGGCACCTGTGCATGTGTGCCAACAGGCTGATAATCGTGTATTTGCTTTGTCACAGTGATAAGTTCACAGCCAATTTCTCTTTAAAGTTTAATCTGTTTCCTTTCATTTTTCTTCTCATACAGGTCCAGTAGAAGTACCAGCTGCGCATCACATGATGATCAAGCCATCACGACTTTGGCTTAGGCTGTGTGCTTCTAGCTAAATAAACACTGCTGTCCGATATGGGGAATCTGTCATTTGTTGTCGTGGTTTTACAAATAATGTTTATGCATGAATATAAATTTGCTATCAATGTATATTTAACAGGACACAACACACCATTCCATTAACACAAACAGAATTTTAAACATTTTATTCAAGTTCATGATAAACTCTGCTTCTATAAATGTAAAGGGTGTCATTAATTACATACCACTCGAGCTAATCTTGAGCAGCACGTGGCTCACCCACAATTCTTAATAGCCATCAGTACAACTATATGGAGGTGACAGCGCTGAAGAAAATATGTTAGATATTATGGTAGGGGGGCACCACTCAAATACTAGTTCACGGCAGGCCATGTTCTTATTGGTGTGAGTTTGCTTTGAAAACAACAATAAGCAAATTCATTGGTTACTTGTTTGCTTTGCAATGTTTTTACTACTGTCTGAGCATGCAAGTATTTGGCACCTGTGCTTGGCATATTTTTAAAAGTTAGTCTAGCAAAATTTGGGGTGCACGACAATGTAGGCCACCTAAACTGTACAAGATGTATCTAATGCTCATTAAAACAGCCATACAAAGGTGGCCTTCTTCAATACATGAAATGGTAATGGAAAGGTGTGAATATTTTAGGGACACTAAAATGAATATTTCTATACCCTGTTCATATACGGTCTTGGACCACATTACATTGCTGTAGGACATGCAAGAAGTCAATCTGCATTGTTAGCATCAAATGTCTATCATATAAAAGTCGCTCATCACATTAGACATACTAGAAGAAAGCTACATGGAGAAAACAAACCAGAAGATGTGCGTGGAGAAAACATGGGAAAAGCTGCTAGGAATTTAACTGAAGTTGAGAAAACAATACGGTTGACCAGCATGCTAAAAAGTCTAAAGAAAGTCTTCTTGTCCAGGTGTTTCAGGCATGGTGTCTTTTAGGTACTACACTTCTGGCAATATATGTGCTGTTTCTCTGCACTATAATAAACATGCAAACAGGCCTGCAATTATTCTAATGTCACTGAACACCCCTTTGTTATTCCAGAATTCAGAAAGCACATTAAACAAATGCCGGGTGATACTTTATCTGCTGAGGGGATGGTCAAAGCTACCATGCAACTTTGAGATCACACAATTGATACATATTTTTGGCCAGCCACCGTAAGCAAACAAGTCGCATTTGAAGGGTAATGAGTTTAGAAAATTCTTTGCATTTGCTAATGTTCCGTCTGCCATTGAATATGTAACTACATTAATAACATTAGACAGTTACTGAAATTATTTATTAACTTAACACCTACATGTATGCATAACATGAATGTAGGTAATTATGTTTTATTAATTGAGTGATTAGAAACATCTTTAATTGTACATAACTTGGAGCATGTGTGTGGGCTGCCTAGTTCGTCAGCCCAGTGGTTATCGCTGCCATGTTGGCTCTCTCCTCTCCATTAGCCAATGCTGGCAGTGGGGGTCATTGCTGAGCATAATGGCCACCTGATACTCCTCCCAGGCAAATTTACACCATGTGGTACAGGTTAGGTACCTTTCCACAGTGCTGGCATCGCAGAGAGTATAGCATGGGGTATCACTGATGTAATCTAGCTGGTGTGAAATACCTCTTTACAATATCCTGAGGGTGGTCTCTTCCACCCTATTAAGGGATTTATGTGGCAATGACTATGACTGCACGGCCTATCTATGCAACGCAAGACATTGTTCGCATGCGTTGTTGCAACTATTAAGTTGCAGCACCCTGCAAAGTTATTGTAGGGCTACATTCAGTATGGAAGAGGTGACTTTGTGTGTTTCAAGCCAAAACTGGGTCACATTAGTACAACGCATGATCAGATGGCATCATGGCAACGTCAGAAGGGACGTACAAACAGCTGAGCAGACATGAGTGCGGCTGGCAGGGCGACATGTCCAAATTGTTTAGTAAAACACAGAAGAGACCTGAGTTCTTCGGTGTTTTCCTAAACAATTGTTACTGTTGTCAAGATGTGTCTGCTTCAACCCCTTTCACCCCACCAGCAGCGCTTTTAGTTTGGCAGTTTGTACGTCCCTTCTGGCAATGCTATGATATGACCTGACTCTTGGCTTGTAACAAGAACCAAACTGAAATACTCTAATGTCATTACTGAGTACTCATTGTGTTATGACATAAGGTCTTTAGAATGGGCACCTATGTTTACAATACCACATCTTTCCACTAGTTAATATTTGGTAAGGCGTAATGCTCAATTTCCAAGATGAATGCTTACCTCCAATGGATGTTGCGATGTTTTCTAATGCATAGAGCACCTAGTAATGATACCAGCAGGTTATTATCATATTTTTTTTTTAGCGATTCATTTGTCTACAATCATGCATGTTTGCATTACACGATGAAATGAAATTTAGCTTCCTCTCCTGAATAAATATTCTAGACTGCTGTAGTATAGTGAAGAGAAGTACTCTTTTATCAATCGTTTTAAGCTCTCCATCAAAATATTCTTGCACCAAGTCAGGTGACAGCCTTTCACAATAAACAGATTATCACTAAGTGCAAGTCTCCGTGGAGTGATCACAACACCCCTCGTCCGAGCACTTTCAATACAGCCAAAACCATGTTCGAAGCTACCTACTGAAGAATTGATACTGCTGCCACTGGGGCATAAAGGAGCGCTGGATGGAAGAGAACATATAAGAGTTGCTGCATTGCTTGGGGAGGAGGTTACGTGGTGGTGGAGCAAAGCAGTATCCGACAGCGCGTATCTTGGGTGAGGCTACCTCGGTGTTCTTCGGTTAGAGAACAGAAATCTGAAACACTTGCACTATCTGGGGAAATACATGGAGAAGCCCAGCTGTTGACGCAGACACATCACTCACTTCTCAAACGCAGTGCAGCATCCTGCACAAGAGGCACTCTGTACACGCCACACTGTTAAATGCCGCAGGCACAAGCCGCCACAGCTCCTTGGATACCACGCTCAAGAAAATTCTCGCTGTAGAACTGGTCATCGCTGAAATCGACAGATTTAAGTCCCAGTGATGTTCATGATTAAAATGTAAAAGACGCATAAGAGTGCACAAGAGGCACTGAACAAAACGGCTCCAAAATCTGATCGCACTGGCCTACAATGCTTTCCTCTACATCCTCTCGTACATGAATTTTGCACGTACTCGCTTGTACGTAGCACTAACAGCAGTGATAACATCAATTGTAGGTGTTCTGGCAATGTAATTGTAGATATTACTACACATCCGTTCAACAGCAAACAGCACCATAGTAAAAGCGGTAAAGTTCTACGAATGTATATACTGTCAGCGTGGAATCCGGCGCTCGGCCAGCTTTCTGAACGCGACACCACGAGTTCACTGTAGCCACGTCAACGTGCGTCATAGATTTCGTGTTGTCTGCCACTTGGGTCAGACCCTTAGTTCGTGTGATGCATAAATGCGGGTGTACAGCGTCAGTGTATAGAAGCACACTCAGACATTCAAAAAAGTCGTACGCACTGTACAGGCTGCGGCTGAAGACTGCAGCTGCGTGCTTCACCGCATAGCTGCTGTCCTTACTGTAAAAGCTACCCTAGGAAGAAACCTACTGCACATTAATTAGTATAACTGACACCATAAAAGCTCTTATTCCCGGAAAGACGCAACATCAGTTTTCATTGCCTCCCTCTGCAAAACTCGACGTCATTGCTCACGAAATTCGAGCAGACAACGCGATGCGACGTGACTTCATAAAGCTTCACAGCAAAGCACTGTGAATGCTTTTGCCTACTGGGGCTTTATAATATCGCTCGCACAGACGACTTCCTGCGCGCAACGCGGAATGAATACATTCACTGCCAGTTTGCGGAATCATGCCTCTCAGTGCGCTTGTTCATGCCAGCGTAATGGCGCTGCAAATTTCCTGATCTTCGCGTCACCGCACAAGCATGGCGGCAAAGTCAGCGTCACAAGTAAAATATGTGAAATCCAATTGATGCAGACAGCAGGCAGGCTGTGCTAAGACGAGTGCATCTATTCTATACCACCCAGTCCAAGTGGGGTGTTTGGTGCCTACATTTCGGACTGACTGCATCATATCACTGAAATCGCGGCAAGTTTCACTGCAGTACTCGAGTGTTGCGGAAAAGCTTGCTTTATGCGTCGGGTTACAGGAAATCGAGATTATACAATGATTACGCAAACTGCGCGAAGACGAGGGCAGCCATTCTATACTGCTCAGTCCAAGTGTACTGTCTGGTGCCTACATTTCGGACTGACTGCATCATATCACTGAAATCGCGCCAAGTTTCACTGCAGTGCTCGAGTGTTGCGGAAAAGCTTGCTTTATGCGTCGGGTTACAGGAAATCGAGATTACACAAACATTACGCAAGCTGCTCAAAGGCGAGTGCAGCCATTCTATACTACTCAGTCCAAGTGTGCTGTCTAGTGCCTACATTTCGGACTGACTGCATCATATCACTGAAATCGCGCCAAGTTTCACTGCAGTGCTCGAGTGTTGCGGAAAAGCTTGCTTTATGCGTCGGGTTACAGGAAATCGAGATTACACAAACATTACGCAAGCTGCGCACAGACGAGGGCAGCCATTCTATACTACTCAGTCCAAGTGTGCTGTCTGGTGCCTACATTTCGGACTGACTGCATCATATCACTGAAATCGCGCCAAGTTTCACTGCAGTGCTCGAGTGTTGAGGAAAAGCTTGCTTTATGCGTCGGGTTACAGGAAATCGAGATTACACAAACATTACGCAAGCTGCTCAAAGGCGAGTGCAGCCATTCTATACTACTCAGTCCAAGTGTGCTGTCTAGTGCCTACATTTCGGACTGACTGCATCATATCACTGAAATCGCGCCAAGTTTCACTGCAGTGCTCGAGTGTTGAGGAAAAGCTTGCTTTATGCGTCGGGTTACAGGAAATCGAGATTACACAAACATTACGCAAGCTGCGCAAAGACGAGGGCAGCCATTCTCTATCACTCGGTCGAAGAGTGCTGTCTGGTGCCTCCATTTCGGACTGACTACATCATATCACTGAAATCCCGCCAAGTTTCACTGCAACGCTCGAGTGATGCGGAAAAGCTTGCTTTATGCGTCATGTTACAGGAAATCGATATTATACAAACATTATGCAAGCTGCGCAAAGGCGAGGGCAGACATTCTTTGCCATTCAGCCCAAAAGTGCTTCGTGGTGCCTCCATTTCGGTTACCTGGAATCTCATTAAGATTCACTGCAATACTTTCATTGCGGCCAATCTTGCGGTAAGCATCGCACACTATGACAGCATGTCGTATGTCGATGTCGTATATGGCAGCTTGTACTTCAGGGATGTGCATGGAGAGTTGAGGGATACAAAATAAATTCAAGGTATCGATAACGAAGGAATTTAAAAATATGCTTGCCATTTCGCTCTGATCTTGGATTGATTTGTGATACATATGTGTGGGTGTGTGTGTGTGTGAGAGAGAGAGAGAGAGACAAATTTAGCAAAGACAGCACCAGCTTTAACAATATTAACTCTGAAGCCTGACACCATTTTTCTTCAGTGCACAAAGCAAGCAAGATTAGGTGTCCTATTAACCTTCCAGTTTTGTTCCTGAACTGTGCATCTGTCACATACTAAGTGTACTTCTATTGACCAAGTGCTGATGAGTTCGACAGATCGAATGTTGTCTGGCAACTAAGCTACAGATGAGGGCAACAATTCTATTATCATGCATTGCTCTCAATCTTAATGACAGCATTCCCAGCTTGACACAATGATATAGGACTTTTTATTCTGTGTGAACAAGGAAGAGAATGCTACGTAACCAACCTATTCACTGGTCACAGCCCATCCATAGTTATTTCTGCAGAAACCTCTGCATCCACGTGATATATCATGACCTCTCATCTTAGTACCACAGTATTATTACCACCATCAGTAGAAAAACAAAACTTTAAAGAAGTAACCCACTGTTTTTTTCTCTTGCACAAGGATTGGTGCCCCTTAGTGGGCACAGTGTAATTTGCACAAACTCAGCTGTTTGGGATGAGCGGAAGGCAGTCACCTGTATCATCAATATTCACTGTGTTATTGAAGGTGTTCAAACAATTTTGTGTGCATAATGTTCACACTATTGCTTGACCTATACAGGATAACTTATCTGACCATAACAGTTTGCAGCTTGATGAACAGTGAAGTTTTCCAGTATGTGCTTGCTCAGCACTGTGATCCAGCTGAAGCCTGTCAGCCAAATTCATCATCAAATAAAAGAATAGCAAGGTTTTCATTATAACCCCAAAGTAATGCATCTAACAAAGTTTCTCATGTATTCTTCATGTACCATATTAAAAATGTACTTCCTTTCCCTCACTTTTCTTTTCCCTTTCCCTTAATTACTCACTTTAATTGCACAAAGTTTAATATAAACATGAACTACATGCATTGTTGTATTCTTTGCCAGTTACTGTGCGATGTCAGTGTACATTAAAGAACCCAGGGTGTTTGAAATTTCTGGACCCCTTCACTATGGCGTTTCTCATAATCATATCTGGTTTTGGGACATAAAACCCCATAAATCAATTCTTTGGCAGCCATTAAGCAAACACATTAAGGACATTTGTGTAACTTGGCAGAGCAATTATTCGAAGGTTTCTCGATGCCAAACAAACTATGTGGTATCCAAATGCTGAAACATTGAGTCTACACATAAATAAATTCAGTTTTTCAGTAGAGTGACTGCACCTTCTTTTGCAGCAGGATATGTCCAATCATTTTTGCTAACATAATAACATGCAAGGAAAAAAATATTTTTTTGTATTTGTTTCTTTGTACTTTTTGTGTTTCTTCGAGGAGTGCAATCCTGTCTGCATTTTCTTTTATTTTTGCGCATAATGGTATTTTTCATTGTGCCAGTTTAACTATGTATTTATGTGTCGTTTCCTTGTATAGATGACCTTACGAATGCTGTCAATTTTTCTGTCTTATACTGCTGGGATGTGGGGCTTGTCCAGCTGCATTTATATCACAGCTTTTTTTCTGCACACCACACATCAGCGAGTTTTAGTATATCGGAAAGCAGCAAATGCAAAGATTTAGCATTAATGTTAACATTACCGTGGAACACACCGCGCATGTGCCAGAACGTAAACGTGGATGGAATCCTTACATACCTACGCTATTTTCGGACTATAGCGTTCAGTGCTAACGCTTGCAAATAGACTCGTCCGTTTGGCAAGATGGCGGCGTGAGCTGAAGTGAGGCGACTCGCTTCAGATGTGTCGAGATGTCGGCCTGCATTGTTAAGCTCATTCATTACGCACTAATGTTCGCATTTTCTTTAGGTTTGGCTGCTTAAGCTTTGGCAGCCGTGTAGTAGCAACAACATAGCGCCATTTTCAAGATATGCTCTCAATAAGCAGCGCACAAGGCTTAAAGTGTGAGCGCACTACATTTACGATAGTTGCATCGAGATGGCGGTACTGCCACCGTTTTTTTTTAGATTGGCTATTTCAAACTAATGCTACAGCCAAAAGTCAAGCCAACATGAGTAATGTGGTGCATTACTGTATTTGTAATGCTCGAAATGACAGTGTAGTGTCTGGCAAAGTATTGCTGCAGGTCACAAAGGCGGTTGTTACGTTTCATTCCATGTAGAAGCTCCACGGCACTGATGATTATGTGGAAAATGCGCCTTCTTAAAGCTGGAATTGTCGGCAAAATGTATGGTCGGCCATAGCCTCAGTATTAAGGAGGCGTTCCCTCGAGAACACGAGCTGCCTGCATTGCTGCTCTGGTTTCCAAAGAATAAGCACTTCTATGTCATCCCAACTTAGAAATGACAGACAGTACAGGTCAGAAAGGAGACTCGATGGTGGCATTCTGAGATAAAGTGATGTTTTTTGGGCCTGGTCAACACAACACTAAGAACACACATACACGGGCTCAATCACTTTGCATAAGCTTGACTTCGTGGCACACTCATGATTCAATAATAGTAGTTGTTTTAACATATGTAGATGGCGCCGTATGCCTTTGCATCAGCGTTAGCGTTTCGCTCTTTTCTGCTATACTAAAAGGCTAGTTGCAGCCACGACGTGCACCCAGTTTTACCATAATGCTAACACTAACGCTAAATCTTTACGTATGCTGCTTTCCAATGTACTAAAACTTGCTATTGTATCTTTGTTTCATGCATGACTGTAAAAAATGTAAACAATGTAATGCTTTGTTGAAATAAATCTCAGACTTCAAACTTCTTCCAGCTTGGACCCGCCACCAAAATATACCAGATGTGCTAGCCTCCCTTGCTTATTGATCAGCTGTACACACGTACACAAATGCCCCTCTCTCGTGAACATATGTACAGTGCTCATGGAATGAAACCTAACACATAAACATTGAACTATAACAAGTGCATATAATCGTGTCATGTCACTAAAAGTCTGGCCACTAAAGGTGATGCGCACTGTGATGTGAGGGTACAGGCTCATACATGGTGTGGGCCAATATATTCCACTGTACATGTATGGGTACAAGTCAATATATTCCAAGATAATGCAAACTGAGGACGGTGGAAGCAGAAGTATGTGTCATTTATAGCCCTAAACTGTTACGTTTCATTCCATCAGTACTGTGCATACTTAACATAACAGCCCATAAAAGCTGGGAGGTCCCCGTTGAACAAAGTCGGACACCCGTGAATGAGAGGAGGCTTTAGGCATTGCCTTTTAATTGTCATCTACCTGACTGCTAAGACCAATTAGAGCTTACAGAATTTGTTCTGATTGGAAAAAAAATTTACACAACACATTATGTTACATATTAAGTGGAGTAAAGCTTGGTACAAGCACAGTACAACAGTTATTGTTTGAAAATCATGAGGGGCTGTTATGTATGCTCACTTGAATATAACGTCCTTTACAAGTCCACAAGAAACATGTCCAGGATAAACAGCTGCCGAGTGGAAAGCTGGTTGACATGAAGGGTGCTTATTTATGCACATTACATAACATTCATCAGGGATTATCAACACTATAGTAATTGCAATGTCTCCTTTAACATACAAGAGCACACATTCTCGAAAGTAGAAAGTGCTTAATACCTTGTGACAGATGACACCAGCACACCAATTCTCAAAACAAAACAGTCATGTGAAAAAATTTGGTCGCTAGGAGCATTATAAGTTTTCTTTTTTGGAACGTGCTTATCTAACATGAAGAAAGGACCTGCTCAACTGGTCAATACTAATTGTTAAGGACTTAAAGGGGTTGAGACACCTAATGCTGAGGCTACGAAAAGCCTGCTGTAATAAGCTTATTTTGCATGCAAGGGCACATGCCACGAAGTGTCGGGCACCACAAACATTTAAAACACATTTTAACTCGCTTCCAAAGAGTGCCTAAATGCTTGCTCTCACAGTTCAGGCCCATCGCGAGCACGATTGACACCGAAGTTACTATTTTGGAAGCACAGCAGAACTTTTAGCGACAGCACACTACATTACAGTGACCTACAATAAGCAGTGATCCACTGCACTGGGGAAGCTGTGACGGTGTTCTTTTGTATTTTCTCCACGGGTGCCTGGCAAACAGAAGGTGGCAGGTAGAACATGAAAGGTGGTGAGGACGTGGCGCTCCGGGCGTTGGGGGCCCCCACACTCTACTCTGTGTTGGTGCAGGTGCAGCATGTGTGTGGAGAGCAGACAACATAGCAGTGTGCGAGTGCCAAAACAGTGACGTCACTGTTCAACTTGTGGCCTAGACACCAAAACCGAAAATCGTTCACATAAATAATGTTACATAGAATTATTAGCCCAGAATGTGGTGTTCTTTGAATGTGCATCATGCTTGCTGTAGCAATAAAAAGCATTTATAACAAAGAATGCACAAGGCACAAATTTGCTGTCTCACCCCATTTAAGGCTACGACATTCTGTCAAACTAAATATTCTAGGACAGTTGCGGAATGGCATACATAGGCACCCTTAAAAAAAAACAGAAATTCAAACAAACTGACGTTATGGTAAGGCTGGTGTGCACACTCTAGTTCAGTTATTACTGTGAGCATATTCTATGTAGATATGTGCTGTCTTCGTGGTGATAAAACAAAAAATTAGGAATGCCAGCTGTTTAGTTATCACAAGCATAAGCTACATTAATTAGTACTTGTCTCAGTGAACCAGTGTGTTCCTGAACAGTGATCCTGTTTCAGTTTTCGAAAACTGCGTTGCTCGGGAGCCACTGTGAAGCGACTGCCCAGCTTTCACTAATTCTGCTCTGGGCATAATTTATTAATGATTTCTGTATTCCATGTATTTGTATTCCTGTATCTTGCTAAATGTTTCTAATTTTTATGGAGAAAGGAAGTAGACATGCAAGGAGACACATGTGTCATATCGAGTCTAGGTTTCACTCCTTGTTGAGAAGTGTGGGCACGCAACGGAATAAGCACAGGTATTGGAGATGAGGCAAGTAATTGAGCACCTTGATCTGCCATATGAGTGAAACAATTCCAATCATGCTTTGGACACCTTCATATTGAGAGGCGGGGTCTTGGTGGATTATGTGAATTTCTTTACAAATGTGTAGTAATTTTGTAACTTATTTGAAGTGATGTGAAAAACGGTGCTCAGGTGGTGTAATTTCTGGCTAAGATTGCAAGTGTATAATCATGCTGGGTTTTATATGCCAAAACCACGATGCAATATGAGGCATGCTGTAGTGGAAGGCTCTCAAAATTTTGACTACCAGGGGATCTTTAGCATCTCGCAGCACACAGAGCTCTAGCATTTCACCTACATCAAAATGAGACTGTCGCGAGCAACTTCAAACCTGCATAGTTCAGATCAGCAGCTGACCACCATAATCAGAGGATAATTGCGATGGTATAATTGCAAGGCTAACACTGTGGTAACATAATCACCATCATTGAAATAAGTGAGTCAATGTTGTTTTAATGTTAGGTGCTGTGCCGATAGAATTAATACCACCATATGTGGGTGCTTTCATCTTGTATGTAAGTTGTTTCCATTTGTGCATTGACCTGAGTGGTGAAATGATCTCACACATTTTTGTTCTGTTAACAATAACAAGAACACCTTCACTGCACCTATAGGCACGTTGCACATCTAACTCCCCTGACGACACTAGCGCCGTTGCGGCGGCGGGCTCGTCACCGTCAGGAGAGTGAAGAGCGGTCGCGCCTGCTTGCCCTGTTGACTGCGTCAATTAAGCGGCCGCCTCGTCGCCTTGCACCGCATTAAATAATTTTTTAAAATAACTTTTTGCAAGCTTAGTGCATCGGAATGATTCTTTGCAGAAGCCGCAGCTGTAGCGTTGTGGAATTGAACATTCTATATTTACAGCAACTCGCCGTGGAACAAGTTTCAGAGCCTCCCCAACGCGCCAGTAAGTTTTACATAGCTGCAAGTTGTCAACTGTGCCAGATTATTTTATTAAAGAGAACTTTGTGTTTGCAAGAATTACAGACGCTGACATATTAATTAGGCTCGCCTTAAATAGCCCCAAATGTGCTCAGCTTATTTGAATATACAATTATCTGGGCATGGTTGCTAGGGCGATGCGCAACTCGGCGGAGTTTTCTGCGGATTGCTTACCTCAAACAGCTTCGCTGTTAAAACACAGCGACCGCGATGGCTTGTTCACATTTGCATATGTACCCGTGATGGAGGCTTTGTGGATACATTTGACGCCAACTGTTTCTTCAATTGCCAGGAATAACCGCTCGAACAGGCGACAATGAACACGCCAGGTTAAACAGTCGAACTGAGGAACGGCTTCTCAAAGGCGAGCTATCAACTTAGCACTGTTTCTCTTCGTTGACCTCGCAATTAAATCCTGCACTAACCAGTAACAAAAGTGCCATTGCACTGATTTTTTATCAAATGGTTCACTAAATTATCAAGAAAAAGGTCCAGCTGGCAGCCAAGTGCGTGTTTTTTCGAGAGTTTTCATCTGCAGTTTGCGGAACGCGAAGGCACGTGCCAGCTGCTTTAATTCATCTTTTACATCATGCATACAGCCTGCCTGATCCAGCAGCTTATCGTTCCTAGTACTTATACCCAAAAAGAAAGGTTACAAATGTTCAGCTATCTATGAAAAGACGAAGGGCAGTAACGCAAGCGCTCATGTTGCATCTGTCTACATTACGTTCTCGTCCTTCGCTAGCTCTTCACATTTTTTTACACGCTCTACGAACGAGGATGAACATCTTATGTGTTCAAAATACGTGTTGAATTTCCTGTTTAAAAAAACTGCTATTATGACCCACGACACAGCGCTCAACGCATGCACCGCCTTCGCTCGCCTCGGAGTATCGAGGGCGGCCCACTGAAGCTCTCCCGACGCTAACGAAAAAGTGGCCACAGTGGCGCTGGTGGGCTATGCGATGGTGGAGGATCCTGGCAGGTGCAACCTGCCTATACTCTAGTTTCATACATCAAGTGCAATGCTGTCAAAGCTAGCACTTGTGTTTACGCTGTGTACTTCCGCGACCGAAAAGTAGTTTAGTGCTTGCGGTGAGTGAAAAATAATTAAATGCCTCACTGGGAGCTTTAAATCATGATACATTTTTCATCAGGTTCACAAAATACGCTGGGATTACTGGGGAAAGAATCGAAATATGCGAGTTTGTTATTTATGTTTGTAGTTAGTTTGTCAGAGTGAAATGCCTCTCCTTTTTTCTTTATGGACTACTTGCGTAGCCTTTTCAGCGTTGCACCTGATGTATGAAACAGAATATAGGAAGATAATTTCATCTTGTAAGTGAAGGTGTTTCCATTTGGGCATTCACATGAGTGATGAAACGTCTCACACATTTTTCTTTTTCTATTAACAATAACAAGAACACCTTTATTGCACTTAGGAAGATTCTGTCCAGGAATGCAGAGCTGTGAAGGGCAGAACTTCTTAAACAACTACATGGATTGAGTGCCCTATGTATCAGGGAGCCACTGTTGCACTGCAATGGGCAAAGAAAAAGGATGTGGAGTGTCTAGTAGTTACAGCTCCCGCGAGCCGCTGCAAGCACAATGCTGCCTTCAACAGAGCGGCCTACACGTACTGGCGACACTCAGTGGAAGCGTGCAACTGCCGCAGCGCAGCATCTAGCATACAGTAGCTGCCTCTCTGGGTATGACAGGGCTCAAGGCAATCAACTTGGTGCTTCAGGTGTAACATAATGGTGATTAAAGGTGCCAAATATTCGACAATTGTTATAAACGGACAGTCCGTTATTCAGCGATGTAAGTGTTTTACCTGAAATGCAAGGGCAGAGTTATTACAGAAATGTAAAGAGGTGTTGAATAACAAATTAAGCTATGACCCCAAATTGTTTATTTAGATATTTCACACAGAATTATTTAAATAATAATGGCCCACGCGCGGAAAATGTTCGGTGTGTCCAAGCACGCTTGGGCCTGATCTTCTCTTCATTCGGCAGCATTGTGCCCTCTCATGCAGTTTCTTCGGAATCCGAATCGGAAACGTTAATTTAAGCAGACGTGGTCTCAGAGCCGAGTCGCCGGGTGTTTAGGTAGCGCAAACGGCTCCCACCAAAACACATTTTCATGTCACACACACCAAACCACTTATTTCGTCCGAATCCAGTGAGGAAACATCCGAGCGACATCGTAGTGACTGCTTTCGCGGATTGATCATACGGCGTTCTGCGAGTGCTGTCGACACGGCGCGTAGCGATGTTCAACGTCGACATGTATGTACGCCATCACCCGGTTCGTGAACACACGCTCGCAAACTAGCGGTCTGAGAAGAAACATGTACACACGGATACACGCACGGAGGTTCTTTCCTCCATGGATACACGGAAGTGTTCTGTGACGCTGCCATATAAACCGTATAAACCACAACCGGTTTGTAAGGACAATCATTACAATAAAATTTTTAGGCCTCTGATCATTTTAACAATGCTTTACGGTATTTAAACTTTCATTTAATTATGAAAATATCTAGAATGTTATGGTTCGCTGGCAGCAAACCCTACTGGTTTTGAGGATAGTTGTATGCTTCCGCTTCCGGAGTGCGACTTTGCCAACGCTGTCCGCAAATCAATGTTCGCACAGCGGACATCATGTCAAACTATGGGCAAAACCAGGATTATTATTATGACTGGAATAACCCACCGCCAATTCAGCAAGGCTACGTTTACGACACAGGTTCCCAACATGACTTCGGAGCTCAGCAGCAGTTTGCGACCTTCGATTACACAGCACCCAGTGGAGGAGTGAACACAGGATACGGCGATCCATCAAGCTACGTGGGATCCAGGGGTTCGCCATACACCGGTAGCATTCTGACGCCAGATGCCAGCTTAGGATCATACGGAACAGATGACGACTTCGAAAACGAACCGCCGCTGCTAGAAGAGCTGGGCATCAATTTTGACCACATACTGCAGAAGACGGTAGCAGTGCTAAACCCTATGAAGGACCCAGACGCTGCCATACTCCAAGAATCTGACCTGGCAGGACCTTTAGTCTTTTGCCTTGCGTTTGGAGGATTCTTGCTGCTCACTGGCAAGGTGCACTTCGGCTACATCTATGGAATCGGTGTGCTCGGTTGCTTAGCCATGTACTCGCTGCTGAACTTGATGAGTGCGTCCGGCATTTCGGTCGGTTGCACAGTCAGCGTCCTGGGCTACTGCTTGCTTCCCATGGTTCTGCTTTCGGGCTTGTCTATCCTGTTCTCGCTGAAGGGCAGCCTGGGTACCGCCGTCGCGCTCGCAGTCGTCGTTTGGTGCGCGCTGTCTGCGTCCAAGCTGTTCGTCACAGCGTTGAGCATGGTGCATCAGCAGCCACTCGTCCTCTACCCCTGCGCCCTTGTGTACGGAGTATTTGCGCTGCTCACCATATTCTAGCTAGGCTGTCTCCTTCCCGAGTTCGAGTGAATAAAACGACTGTGCGTTTCCATCAAGGGCCTTAACCTGGCTTCTCCCAGCTGCTAGAGACGTTTGTTGCTATGTGTAACATTAAAAAAATTGTCGCCCAGAACAGGTTATGTCACTTCGTGTCCGGGATTTGTCACAGCGTTGCTTGGAATGATATTCCAAGGAATTCTGGCGACTAAGGGCTGTTTAGTGCTGAAATATTTGTAACGTGCAGGAAATAGATGCCAAAGCTGCAAGGACGAGATGCTCATTGAGTGCAGCGTCTGTAGAGCATGATATTTTATCTTCTGGCATGTTTTCAATGGATTTTCATCTGGCCTTTGTTGTGACTGCTGCAAAAGGTTATGAAACCATCAAATCGCTTTGATGTGCCAGAGCTCTCTATGTGGCCATCAGCACACTGCAGCTGCTCTTTCTCTCTTTTTTTAACAGTGACCCTGCAAGCTTTTCTTACAGAAGCCTTTATATGTGAGCATGCCTCTTTGCTTAGTCATTACGACACAGAGAGCTGCATATCTCGGAATCCTGTTCTGCATAGAAAATACGAGGTTATTCAAAAAGTTGGGGCTATTCACTCATATTTAAAAATTGGCGAGTTAAAGCAAAGTTCAACATATGCAGCATTCACTAGTAAATGTTCCTAAAGCCACTGAAGTCATTTTGATCCAGTAGTTATTTACTTAGTGGAAAACACAAACAATATCCACAGAAATGTTGGCCTGCCGGAACTCATGGGTAGTTGTGTCTAGTTTATAGTCTTGCAGTATGTAAAACAGAGACTAGAGCGTGACATGACTTCGAAAATGGGGGTGCCACTGCACCATATGAACAGTCGGGCGCTAAAGGCCCATTATTTAGAGTGATGAAACAGAAGCGAACCAAGAAATAAGTCCATCAATGATAGGACATCAGTGTCCAGACGAATGAATTCATTCTTGTGGCACTCCTCTACTTACACAATTATAAAAGAAAAGTTATGATACCACCAGAAGTGGTGCAACTCTGAAATTCTGAAGTGTAAATTACATTACTAATTACTTTATTAAAATGGTCTGAAATGTAATTAAATGTAACATAAATTACTGTTGGTTAAGTAATGACATAACATTTCTATTACTTTTGAAACGTAATGAAATTTAATGAAAGTTCATAACGTATATGTGCTAACAGCACATGTACGTTTAAACATCATATTTGTGACTTTTCTGCAGGCCTGCCTTGTTTTTGCACTTGATGTTTGGCGCTCAGATGGACTTGCGTTCGGCACCTTGGTTTCGTTTTTTGTTGAATTTTTTATGTTTTAATGGAAGCGGACATACTATATCATTTTCAGTGGTAACTGACAAAGTAATGAGTAATTTCCATGAAATTGACTGAGGTAATTTATTACAATACCAAATTAGCACCCCTTGAAAGTAATTGATTACATTGCTCAGAGTAAAAAGTAATTATTGCAATGTCATTACTGCCAAGTCTGGATGCCACTCATTAAGAGAATGTGGGTGTCAAAAATGCTCACTGGCCAAGAAAGAATATCAAGTGAACGAGCCTTTTTGAACCACTGTCGACAAAACTGATGTGGTCTGTTTTCACATATTTGTTGCGAGTGTCAAAATGCGGACAACAGTCAGTGCATTGACATCATTATTTTGCACCGAAGCTCATCAAGACCGGTGTTGTGAACTGGCAGTTCACAGGTGGCTGCATTCTGTACAGATGGATCATAGAAGTTGGCACAGTGTTATGCCAGTTGCTCAGAATTCTGTGCAGTTTCTCAGAA
The DNA here is from genome assembly GCA_013339685.2 of Hyalomma asiaticum. Lineage (NCBI taxonomy): Eukaryota > Metazoa > Arthropoda > Arachnida > Ixodida > Ixodidae > Hyalomma > Hyalomma asiaticum. The sequence goes on from CM023481.1 coordinate 214,300,226, forward strand.
TGAACTGTCTGGCGTTCATTTAAGCTAGCCGAATGCAACTTTCATTGTTGAAGTTGGTTAGCTCAAGCATGTGTTCACTGCATACTCCGTGCAGCCTAAAAAATAGGTTGGTATGTGGTATTGGGATTCAGGTGGAAATTGGGTTTAAGCTCATTTCCCCGATGTACGTTTGGAGCAAAAGAACCGAGTAAAGTTGGGTTTTACCTGAATATGAACAACCATGTGTGTGCGTGTGTGTGTGTATATATATATATATATATATATATATATATATATATATATATACACATACATACATATAAGAAGGGAACAATTTTCATTGCCTTCATTAGGCTGTTTATAACAAATAAGGGAGCCCTTGACCCATTCCCTTCTATCGTTATTTCATAGTCTGGGTGCAATTGTTTTGGCAGACTTCGTGCCTTTAGGTAGCATGCGAGGGTTCATCGGGCAGCAGTCACCTTGTCATAAGCTCATGTTCTACGTGATGCCTCCTGGCAAAAAGCATTCCACAAAACACTTACTGCCATGGCTACGAGTGGCACTGTTTAACACTCCCAGGATCATCATCATCAGCCTGTCTGCGCCCACTGCAGGGCAAAGGCCTCTCCCATGGATCTCCAATTATCCCTGTCCTGTGCTAACTGGGCCCAATTTATTCCCGCAAACTTCCTGATCTCATCTCCCCACCTAACTTTCTGCCACCCCCCGTCACGCTTGCCTTCTCTAGTGTTACCCTTAATGACCAACGATTGTCTTCGCATTACATGGCCCGTCCACGCCCATTTCTTCTTCTTAATTTATACTAATATGTCCCTAACACGTGTTTGTTCCCTAACCCACATGGCTCTCTTCTTGTCCCTTAAGGTTACACCTACCATTTTCCAGGATAATGCGGATAATGCTACTCCCAGGATAATGTCTACAAAATACCCATTGAAGTGGGTGGAAGGATGGCTACCTTTGTAGCTCGCATGGTAGAGCATCGGTTGTAGGTTTAGTTCCTACTGAAGGCAGGTGTGTTTTTTTGTCCACTTTAATTGCTTTCCCTTTACTCTATAATTACTAGAGGTGTCTGAATATTTGAAATTTTGAATAATTTTCAAACAGCGCTTGCTATTCGATTCGATTTGCACTTTTACTATACGAACGAATAATTCGAATAGTAAGTTGGTAAAGAAGTAGGAAATTAAGGGAAAGAAAATATGCTACATCTCATGACAAGTTGTCCATTGCCGCTAGTGCTCTTCGCCACATAACACCCTTGTACTGCAGTGAAGCTAACACCCATGTAATGCGGTGATGTTAACACTCTCGTAATGTGGTGAAGTTACCTAAGCTTTCTGTTGCACAGTTCAGTGTTGGACTGTTCTTCAGGACTTTGGAATGACACTGTAGAAATATACACCTCGCACAATGATTCCTTTGCCCATGTTTAACAGTACATTTCTCCATAATTAGATATGGTATTATTCAAAAATATTCGAATTTGCTTTGCACTCAAAATTTTGCTATCCACACAGCTCTAATTATTATATACTGCAGTGAAAAACTAGAATAATTTCCCCTACCCTTTCCTTAGCTCTTGACCTCTTGACCCATTCCTTTCTTTCATCTCTCTCTCTCACACACACACACTGTTTCAGTGAACGCTTTCGAAAATCCCTGAAGATCGGTTTACTGAGGAAAAAGATAATTCTGTTATGGAGCAAGTGGTCAGGTTTGGGGCAAGCACCTGTAGTTATGTGTAACATCTAAATAGCATAGCTAATTAACTAAAATTGCCTTTTCATTAGCAGCATTTAGCAGTTATTGCCAATGGCGAATTTTCCAACAAAGAAACGACGATAAATCTATTTTTAAAACAAATAAAAGGTCATTCTCCAAAGCCCCTGCAAACATCTGGTGCCTTTTCAGCGTGAAACCGAAATTCACTGTTTACTGCAAAAGGAGCACTGGAAGTCGCATGCAAGCGCTTCATCCGCTGGTGATGTGCTCCAATGACCGCAGCAGCAAATTCAAAATGTATGGGCGCTCAATACCTGCGGCTGCGTATTTCGTGATGGTAACTAGCGTCTCGCACCCAGAGAATAAGTAAAACTCAGCATAGGCAGCAGCTGGCTGCTGCCTATGCTGAGCACATTGTAAGTTTTAAAATGGATGCTGCAATTTTCATAACACGTCACAGCAGAGGCTGCATTAGCATGTGACTTCTACTGTACTTCATGCACTCAGTGTTGTTTCGGTGCAGAAAAAATCCAAGGTTTTCTCGTGCTGCAGGTCTTCAGACAGTGACTATTTCTCTGTTTCAAAAACTGATATGACCCATGGCTACTAGCAATGATATCTAATCCTGCTAATTAGAAAGTTAAGTAGTGAACTTTAATTACCACTCTAATTAGCACATTTATTACACTTTGAGACTTCCACCACAGCTACAGTTTCCTTCTGAACAAATTTTTTCCTCAGGTAGCCTGTTTTTAAGAATTTTCAAAAGGTTTTGTTGAAACGCCATGGATAAAAGATCCATCACGTCTTGTGATATCTGGTACAGTGTGTGGTCTACTGTCCATAGAAAGCCTACTGTCCAAAGTGAAGTGCCTTTTGTAAAAATTAATAATCCATTGAGTATCAACCATCCTTTTGTGACCGAGAATCATGCTACTAGGAATATTGAGGAAAACGAGCCTCTCATTTCCACAAACTCCTTGCATCTATGCGATACCTAAGAGCATGTTTGTGATTTTAGTTCACATCTTTACCAAGAATGTAGAGGTGTGTGAATAGTGAATTTTAGAACTGAATCGAATATAAGTCAAATAGTGATGGAACTGAATCGAATACAAAGAGAATATTGTTTGAATAGTTTTGAATAGTAGGGCAAGAGTTTTCGAAACAGCCCAAAAATTCCATGGTATGTAATTCGAAAGAAATGTCGATAAACATTGACAAAGAACATTATGATTAAATTTAACCAACAAAAAATACAGTTGTGTAAGGTGAGGTAAGTTTACATACAGAAGCGACTTAGAGCCTTTGAGATATTAAGCTCGACCATACGTTAGTCTACTGCTTGCCTATCACATGACAGGCCCATTCGTCATGAATGTCCCCTTTCAATTTTTTATGACTAGGTTTCAACATTGTCCTGTGACGCCCTCTTCTAGCCTTCTTGCTTCCTCCATGGACGAGAGCATGTTATACAGTGTTCCAATGTATCTTCAAGAGCTCAGCTAACAATGCTACTGATATCATGATGACAACAGTGGATTTATGTCAGTTTCGCTTTCACGGTACTGGAATTTTAGGCAAAAGCATCTAGATATGGGGATCAACGCAGTGCCATAAGAGGTTGGGCTACATGCTTTTTGGTAGTTTAATAGTTAGGAAAATAACCCTTTGCAAATTCGATGTTCCCTTCCTTTAAAGTTTTCTCGTCAGCGCTTACTATTCATTAACTATTTGAAAAATATTTGGTATTTTCGAATAAGCACTACTTGATTTGAGTACTAAATCAAAAAGAATGCTGTTTGATTCGTTATTCGAAATTTTTTAATATTCACACACCCCTACAAGAATGCAAAACCACTGACTAGTATTCTTCTGTCCCGAATGCTGATAGAACTCTATCTGCTCATTAAGACAGAATCAGTCAACCTACTTCTGCATACATTAAATATTGTTTTCTTGTATTTTATACAAAAAAAAGTATCTGTGGCTTTTAAAAAATGTCCATTAAGTTTTCTCAGACATGAGAAGACCTTAACGTAAACATTTCAAGCAGAATTGCCTGTCTGCTTGGTAAAGTTGATGGGGACTTTGAGAGCACCTCCAACCAAATAAGGAAGTTATTAATTAACCTGACGCTTCATAACCCACTTGGTTCCATCTTTAGGGGGTTTGTAGGTGCAAAGTATAACCCCAGAAGAAGGAATGGATTCCAAAATGTCTCTCTAATACATTCCCTTTAGTTGGAATCACTCTGAAAGCTCCAATGAAAAGTCTGTACACTTTGCGTTATTCCTCAGGAAAAAAAATCCTATAGCATAAGTAAAAACTCTTTATGCATGGTCTTCCATTTGTAAGCAGCTACCACTTCAAATTTTCATACTGAGAACATGCACAAGACATGTTTGCAAGAAGGACAATTTAAAAGATGTCCTTTTTTTTTTAAATTAAGCACAAATTTTGAGTGACGTTGGCTCAGTAAGAACACTTGAACTCGCTATTCAAAGTTTCGAAAATTCTTAATAGGCTATCTGAGGGAGGAAAAAAACATTTCTTCAGAAGGAAACTCTTTGGCTTCCGTAGAACATGATGGAGTTTGTCCTTAAAGAAAAATAATTAGCTAGGCTTTAGCAGATGCCTTTAAAGGTGGTGCTGCAACCAGTTTTGCCTTTTCACACCTTTCCTAGTTTACGATGAGTGTACCTACAGAGTTTCTGGTATGGTAAAAGGGTAGTTTACCAGAAATAACTTTGCAAAAGCAGCTACTGTGTGAAGAAGTGGTCAAAATATATTAACCATATTAACCATGTTTGATGCATGCTTCCTTTTTAACATTCAAATGAAAACTGACTTTTTTACACTGTGTGAGCACCTGCTGGCCTTCAGTGAACAAAAGCTTATTGCACTTTCAAGAGCAGTGATTACATTAATTTGACAATGGCACACTACATTGCAGCTCCAATATGTTTCACATATGTAAACAGCAGCAATGCACTAGACAACTGACACAGCACTGATATTATTGTGCATTATGAACAAGAGCTGTGTAATTGAGAGGTACATTCAAAAGCCACACAGGATGAACACAAAAATGCTGAAAACTCAAATGATAGTGCACATTAACAAAAGCTTACAAGCCAAGCAAAAATGTTGGGCCTTGTGTGGAGCGTGTCCATGTGTACGATATTTATGCTTGTCTTTTGTACAGTAACATGTAAAAAATAAATGAGCAGCTGCAAGGTATGCTTGCAATGTTAAATAATGACTATCAACTAGCAGGTTCCCTTTCTGTGTTCCGTGCGAGCTTCAAGTAAACTCTTAGACACCGGCCTGACAGACAACACAAGCCTCGACTGGCCAACTGCCTTGTCTCTCCCTCTCTCAGTATACATACATATACCTAGGGAGAGAGAAGGAATTATAAGCTGATGACTGATGATAATGGCAATGACACACACAAAGTACAGGAGCATACATTTAGGAATAATTAAGGATAAATGATGCATAATGCATGTATAAATATTTGACAACTTTTACGTGACAAAGAAATGGTTGATATTTTTCTTGCACATCATTCACTGAAGCTTCTAAAGTTGCAATAAAAAAATCTGCATCTGGAGATGCATTTAAAAAAAACATATCCACCCTCAAAGAGCTAACAAAAAGGCATTAAAGTCTTATCATGTCCTGCTCTCAATATTCTGCTTTGTTCGAATACTGGATGTTTACACAACTCTAATTTTAACACAGTAGCTCTGCCAATCTATCTATTTGTTCCACTCGTCACTTTCGTTAGCACCTGACTAGGTTTTTAGTGGCCGAATATCTCGAACATGTATTAGCTAAACATGTATTATGGTACAGATTGGGACAGAGCTATGCAACACTAGCTCCCCATTTTTTCTTTTGCTGAAACCTTATTGCCACAGAATGTGCATGGAGCCTCAACCCTCGATTAGAGAGTGAACGAACCATTATTTATGTTGCAGGCATTCGAGAATCATACACGATAGTCTCGTGTATGATAGTTCAGAGGTAGCCGACATGCCATGGCAATGCACTTCAACTTATACATTTGCTAACAGTACTTACAGTGGCAGTTAAAGGGATACTAAAGAGCATGAGTAAATCAATTAATATTGAGAGATCATTCTTTAAGAATGATATTTTCATGGGTTTAATATTATAACAAAAGGTTTATTTTGAATTTTGTGCTGAAACCCCTGCACCTCAACAAACGCATGATGTCATAATTTCAGTCATTTTTTCATACTTTGGCCACATTGGTGCAATGTAATTTCATATAACTAGCTACGTCAAATCTCTGGCCACCTAAGAACACAATGAAATTTATTTTTACTGGTGATAATCATGTGGGCCCCAGCAGGTGCCTTCAAAATGTATAATGTCACGAGTTGGTACAGAAACTTCAAGGCAGCGTTGCCACCTGCACTTTTTTTTTGCTTACCAAGCACCTTCTTGCAGCAAAAGTGGTGCTATTGGTGCTCTGAAAGAGTGAGCTATTCATGCAAAAAAAATTGTTTTGCTCTTTATTTAGTGTCTTTTTAACTTTCTATATGCAAGTACTGATGATTCAAAGTGCTACGAGTTAACTTAGAGTCTTCAATGACTTGTCAACTCGAGAGACTTCTTTATACGTGTGAAGTCGTTTACAAGGAAAGCCCAGAATAATCCATGGCTGAAGGTACAGTGCCGACACATGAACGAGATGCCATATCCATTGCAGACGTCACAGTAAGCTCATCTGAAGAACTGGTTTCACAAGTCCAACTAAGTCTAGGTTCAAGCCTGCCATCTTAAAGGGACCGTCTACCGCTCGGAAAACTTTCTTAGATTGTGGTAAAAATGGGCAGAACGTGCGTCACACTTACGGGAACGAGCACGTTTATGTAACAAAAAAGAAATCATATCTTTAATTTTTCTATGAAAGTGGTGAAAAAAATGGCACTAGCGACCACCAACAGCGTGTTTGTCAATTTCCAAGTGTACAAGAACAAATACACACATGTATACATATTCTGCCGAAAAACAATTATTTATGCCTTACAAGTGTACTTTACCTTGTAAGAAACCTTTTTATAGCATGCAAGAGCAATTCATTCTTCTTTTCACTGTTTTTGAGGTTGCGCTGCCTTCGAATTCGTCTACCTGTACTAGCGCGCAGTCCTGCGCTTGTCATGTGTGCGGCACTGCATGTCCGAGGCGCACCTCAGCGCATCGACTTTCCCTCGCCTCTCCTCATCTCCCCTGGAATGTCGTCCTTGGAACTGGTTCCTGTTGGGAAGACCGCCAGCATCCGAAAGCATTGCTCGAGGAGACGACGATGCATCACACCCAGAACCATCATTGTCGGCATCTTTACACGTTGAAAAGGAGCAACTTCATAGATGAAAAAATTGTTTTAATAATTTCTACTCACTTTCTGGGGAACCACTGCACACTGGGACACTTCGAAAGGTACGCTTTTTATTGAGACAAAAAAAACGGCAGAGCGATCATGAATGGTAGACAGTCCCTTTAAGTAAGAAATATTAAATTCTGGGGTCTTAGTACCACAATCATATAATTGTGAGGCAAACCATAGTGAGTAGCTCCAGATCCATTTTCATGACCTGGGGTTCACAATGTGCACATAAATCTAATTACAAGAGTGTTCTTCAATTTCACCCTGTCCATGCGTGGATGCAGTGGGAATCAAACCAGTGTCCTTGAGCTTTGCAGCACATAACTTACCTGCTAAACTACAATGGTGGTTTCGTAATTTGCTTAGTAGCTCACCTGAAGTCTGCAACCCCTCCCCCTCTAGGAGTTCAAGTCTGGTTTGTTCATTTAAATGATGGTTAGTATTAAGCAGATCAAAACTAGTATAACTTATTAATGGCCTAGTGTAACACATAGTATAGACTGATATTCTTATTATACTAACAACTTACTGACGGCAGGTAGATAATGCATTGTGAACAATGGTGACCTCCCCTTTGTGAACGAAGCTTCTATCAGTGTTGCCAATTTTACATTAGAATTTCACCTGAAGTCCACATTCATCTTGTTCAATGGTAATATATACATTTTTACAAAAGAAGGGCATTTGCGTTGCTCCGACAGTAGATCCAGCCAGACGAAGGTACTGCGATTGTTTATGAGCATCTATCAGTTCTTGCAGTGTGTTGTGAAAGCCCGCCATCAGCACCTGGGAGGAATGGGAGGCCCTCCTTGCGTCGCAGGACCTGGACACACAGCTTCGCTGTGTGAACCGGGGTGCCAGTGCCCTGGCCCTGCGTGGTCTGGACACGTAGGCGCAACGGGTGGCCGTGCGGTGGCCCAGGGCTCGTAATGGGCCCAAACTCATCTGCAAATAAAGTTTTTCCTCCTCCTCCTCCTCGACAGTAGCACCTGTTCTTCATGACATTTTCTTTGCTTTTATTGACAGTGAACTTGACCAGGCTTTTGACAAGACAGTTACTTTTAGGGTATTTAGATATGTAGACGATTCTCTTATTCTTTACGAGCCTAGCACTAACATAATGAACAATAATACAGTAGGCACTTTAAATATTTTTGACATGTGATGCAAAGGACTGTCTTTTACATACGACTCTTGCTGATAATCAGCTGCAATATTTAAATATTAACGTCATGTTCGCTGCAGATCATGTGGGCTGGTGTTATAACCTAGAGTAAAAAAAAGGCTTGTTACCGTTCCACTCCTCCCATTCATCATCATCATCAGCCTGTCTACGCCCACTGCAGGACAAAGGCCTCTCCCATAGATCTCCAATTATCCCTGTCCTATGCTAACTGGGCCCAATTTATCCGCACAAACTTCCTAGTGAGGAACAGCAGATCTCTTAAAGGATGGTGGGCAGACTGTACTAGAAAAACTGACAAGCCTGTATACGCAATGCCTAATGACTGCGAGCATACCAGAATCTTGGAAGAATGCGAACATCATCTTTATCCATAAGAAAGGGGACACAAAGGAGTTGAAAAATTACAGGTTGATTAGCTTACTGTGAGTCGTCTTCAAGGTATTTACCAAGATAATCGCTAACAGAATTTGTGCCACCTTAGATTTCAGTCAACCTAATGAACAAGCAGGGTTTCGTAAAGCCTACTCAACAGTAGACCATGTTCACACTATCAGTCAGGTGATAGAGAAATGCGCGGAGTATAACCAACCCCTATACACAGCCTTCATAGATTACAAGAAAGCATTTGAGTCAGTTGATACTTCAGCAGTCATTGCGAAATCAGGGTGTAGATGAGCACTACGTAAGACTACTGGAAGACACCTACAATGCCTCCACAACCACCATAGTCCTCCATAAAGACAGCAGCAAAATACCTATAAGAAACGTAAGACAAGGGGACACAATCGCTCCAATTTTATTCACAACATGTCTACAAGTAGTATTTAGAACATTGGATAGGGAACAAGTGGGTGTAAGGGTTAATGGGGAATACCTCAGCAACCTCAGATTTGCTGATGACATTGCCTTGCTAAGTAACTCAGGAGATGAATTACAAAACATGATTACTGACCTAAACAGGCGAAGTAGAACGGTGGGCCTGAAAATTAATATGCAGAAAACTAAAGTGACCTTCATCAGCCTTGGGCGAGCACAGCAGTTTGAGATGGCTGGTGAGGCATTGGAAGTGGTAAGTGAATATGTCTATTTTGGCCAGGTAGTGACCCCTGATCCGAACCACGAGGCTGAGATAATTAGGAGGATAAGAATGGGGTGGAGTGCCTTCCGCAAGAATTGTCAGATAATGAATGGTAGCTTACCAATGTCTCTGAAGAGGAAAGTGTATAACAGCTGCATCTTACCGGTACTCACCTACGGGGCAGAAACTTGAAGGCTAACTATGAGGGTTCAGCTTAAATTGAGGACGACGCAGCGAGCTATGGAACGGAAAATGGCAGGTGTAATCTCAAGGGACAAGAAGAGAGCGGAGTGGGTTAGGGAACAAACATTTTAGGGACAAATTAAGAAGAAATGGGCATGAGCGGGCCATATAATGCAAAGACAAGACAACCGTTGGTCATTAAGGGTAACAGAGTGGATTCCTAGAAAAGTCAAGCGTGGTGGGAGCGGCAGAAAGTTAGGTGGGCAGATGAGATTCCTCCCATTACAAAGTGGCAAAATGTGCTATTGTCAGGCTGAGTCTTGAAAAGCACAAGTTTTTTTGTGCAGACTAGTATGTAAAGGGTGGTTACCCTCGCTCTGTTATATGGTGGTTGCTGAATTTCTGTTATGAAAGCTCATGGGATCAAGAAAAGCAGTAAAGGCCGACACTGCACAACATGCAATGTGGCGTTTGGTTATGCCCTATGTGCACCATGAGTTTCACTAAAAAAAAAGTCATTAGAAAATTTGGTGTACCCTCGTGGGAAGAATAGCTGCTTTTAACAAAGGACATACCCTGCCCTTTGTGAAACGCATATTTGGTGTGGTATACAAGATACCACTTCACTGCAGAAAGGCCCACATAAGACAAACTGGTCGCTGCATAAATTACAGAGCGAGGGAACATCTGCTAGATATAAAGAACAAAAAAAACCAATGGCTCGGCATTGCAACACATGTACTTGCGTACCATGGCTTGGCAAGGTTAAGATTACTGAAATAAGTCATTAATACGAATGCATGGTTAGGTGCTAGAGGATTTTTCAGATATCAAAGGCGGCAATTATTTGAATTATGGATGCTTCTGACAGTCTGTATAATAGAGAAAAGCTATTTCTTGGCATGCATGTGTAAATTATGACTCCATTGTCTTCACATTTGTGCTCTGTGTGCCTTGTTTTCCCATATATTCACTGGCTTTTGCTGACAAATAAACAGCGAGGATTTGCACTTGTCCTATGTATGCTTTCTTGTGGCTGTGTGTACTTCCACCTCCTATCAGTTTACACAATATAAGCAGAGAGTCTGGCCACAATAAATTATTTTCTGGATTTCTAAGAGCCAGCATTGTAGTCCGATGTAGATCATGCCGCTGTGTATAGCTCTGCACATATACCGGCGACGTTCGACTCATTATTCAACTTGTGGAACAGTGATTTCCCTATACACCCCCTAATAATATGAAAGGCACCCCCTTGCTTTAAAAAAAAAATTTAACTTATTCAACATATCTGCTGTTTCACACCCCCACTTACATGTAAACACACCCCCTAATTTCAACTCCTGGGGAAACCCTTGTTGTGAAGTAAGCCAAATTCTTGCATACAAGCAGAAACCAAAGCCACTGCCAAAGCTAATAAGTTACCAAGGTGAATGATTTCTGCTGCATTTCATCTTTAATACATTGAGTTTGAGTTAGCTTTCTTGGGCTTGAGTATCAGAGATTCTGAGCGTGTGCTAGTTCAGCGATAACTGTGAGAATTATATGTACTTGCAAGTTGAGCATGTAAGTGGCAACGAGTTGAAATATCCACATTGCAGTATGTTTTCTCGCAGGGAAGTTTGTGGATATTTATAGAACACACTGCGGGGAAAAAAAAAGTGTTTGAAATCGGGAATTCTTGACCTCACGAGTGGGAATGCTGCTACCTAGTATGGAAGATCACTGCAATAAATCGACATCAGGGATGGGGCAGATGTAGATGCAGTGTATGTGTTCTGGGGCATATGCAGATTTTGTAGCCAAAGAAATTTTTTGTAGCTGCCTGAATTTTAGTATCACACTGCCAACACACACAAAAAGAATGCACTATAATGTCTGTTATTCCTTTTATTATAGATACAGAACATTAAATAATGACTGGAATTAATAAAAGCTGGTTTGGCCTTAGAGCCATACTTAAATGACAGCAGGGTAACGTGACAGAAAGGGCCCTAGGGTGGTGGCACTTGTGTTCAGATACCAGAGTTGAAAGTAGCTATTCGCGACTTCCTTATGTTAACTAATTATAGATGTTTTAACCTCTCAAAAAGGTGTTTACCACTGCCCTGAGAACAACCCTGGGATCAAAAAGCTTGGCACTCTTTCAGTAATAAACATTTATTTCATTAATTTATCTGTCTACCACCAGTAGGAATAGAATGCACAGAGATACCAAATATGACTCTGAAAGGGAGCCTTTCAAAGCCATATATAGTAACTTTTACAACAGCAAAAATGTTATATCACCCAAGTGCACTCAACTAAGCACAACAGCAGTGAGAAATCTCCATCCTAAATTATTCACAAATACAGACTGCATTTGATCAGCTCAGTGACTATTTAGAGTTGAGAAAGACAGGAGACGCAGTGGCACTCTTCAGACTTTGTTCTTTCTTGGTTTTGGGCTCCAAGTACAGCAAACATTGCTGCATGTTTTCAGGTCATGTTTTCGAGCAACATTGAAGCCGTTTCTCACACTTCTAGCATGGAAATTAACATAATGTAGCAGACTGGAGCAACAGTAGCAGCTTTCCATACCTGCAAAATAAAAATGATGTTCCTCTTCTAACACCAAAGTGCAGTATTTGCCAGCAAGATAATGTGGGCTACCGAAGTGTACTAGTACACCCTTGCATCAAAGCAAATTTATAGAAGCATAGTCACGTCTTGAGATGTGGCTTTTTCATCATCTATATTTTGTGCCCATCAAAACTGCATTTCTGGGTGATGAAATGAGCTTCGCTTTCAGCAAGATATCCCTGTCACAGTAAACGTATTTGTACCTTGTGTGAAAGGATGGCAGTTTCACTGCAGCAAGTGCAGTACACTGCACAGACCTCAGCAACCATTTCTCTGGATATGCCTGCAACATGAAGCCATGTTTCAAGACATCACTGTGCCTGCACAGGTTTGCTTTAATGTGTGGCACTGCAATGGCATTCTGGGGAGTGTGGCCAAATTGTTCTGTGTTCCTTGTGGGCGAATATAACTATCAAGCCTTTTTTGTGTCTGTACACTCATCACTTTGATTGATTTCTGGAGTTTTACGTCCCAAACTTTAATACATCAAAATGTGAATTGAGAATGGTACTTGGTACAGAACAATATCTACTCAGTGTCCACAGTGCAAGTGTAATTATCTTTCCTAAAGAGAATGCATGAAAATAATGGAATAAAATGACATACAAATTGAACCATGTGTGGTTAATTTTTCATCATTGAAGAAGTAGTACACATGCACCATTTCTTCAATGGCAGAAAATTGCGTGAGGCATCTATGGTTTGTACATCATACATGCCTCACGCAGGCATCACTTCTGTCAATGAAAATGGACCCATCACTTAAATGTTCCTCGAAAACATGAGTGCAGTGAAAGCATTTACTCATGTAAACATTGCATATTATATCTGACTGCACTTACAACTCCAACACCAGCATGACAGGCATGCAATGCAATTATTTCTTCAAAGTTTCAATTACATCTTTCATGATGTGTGTAGCTGTCTATATATTCCATGAGGATGAAGGCAATATCTAGTGCTTCTTGAGGGGAGAATATTGATGATAGGTCAGAGAAATATGGCACAGCATATAACACACATTTAAGACTTCATACCCCTTCTGCCACAGTGGTACATCTGTGCTGGGGTAATGGCCAAGAATAGGCACATGTCAATATCACAGTGGTTAAGCATGCAATTGTCGATAATAAGCAGGCCCCACTACTACCGTTCTTCCACTCAAAGCAATAAATACCTTGTTTAGGGTTTCATGTAAGTATTCACGGCATCACAAATGGTTTATTGATTTCTACAAGAGCCTGATGCATTTATTGATGTGATCAAACAATTTCGCTATTCATGCAGTGTTAGATACATTGAGGAGTACATCTTGAGGAAATTACAAATAAATCTCGGGTAAGAGGCAAATAAAGCTTTGCTCTATATGCTGCATAAACTACCTCCCTGCGCCAATAAAATACCAAACAGCCATTTGCAATACAAGTTTAAGCAACATGGGAAACAGCCACAGACACTTACCTGCTGTGCTTCTTTACTGTTCCATCCTTGTTATTCAGTGCTGTGTGGCTACTTTATGAATTCATGGGAACTACAGAAAACATTATTAGTACAGGTTTTACTGTAGAATGTACCTCTAAGAACTCCCTTTACATCAGATAACTTTCAATGCATTACCTAATCACAACAGTTACGTATATATTCTGGTGACAAGTTCTTTCAAATTATTAGTAAATTCTTCCTAGGGGAAAGACAGGTTACAGGTAAAAGCAAGAGGCTAAATTGTCAAACTGTGACAATACACAAGATCACCTAAAGAAGCCCCCAGTAGCACTTGCAGTGAGCTCTCTTTCAGAAGATAAGTATCCTCTTACTCTATGTTCTTATCATGTCTATGACTAGGCACCAGATTGGTGGTTCTACAGAAACTAATATCCTCTTTTATGCAACAATATGCAAATGTGCACAAACATTCACAGAGGGGTTTGCTTTCGTTAAACTAAATGCACTGAGCAAGAAGAGCTAAAGATACATGAGGCAACTAGCCCCAAGTGAACATGTAAATATGCAAGCATTGTTTGTTCTAAAAGGGCTCTGAAATGGTTTTCAGAAGTTCTTTGACTGTTAAGGCTGTGCCATTATCAAATCATCCACACGACAAATTAAGCGAAGCATTTTGTAGCAAGGCAGCCACAGGCCTTTTCCCGCCCTGCTCCACCTTAATACTACTGTTCCTTCTCAACTTGCCAATTCGTTGGGTTCACACTACTAATGGCTGCGGCTCTCTCATCCATTGCGGTGGGGCCTCTTCAATTAGCAGGCGCAAAGGTGAGCCAGTTAGTGAAGTGGCAACAGTTACAACTGGTTCAACCCTGCCCCACCAAGTACTACAACAATCCTGGCTTCTGGCTGGAAACATTCTCTTCTCTGGTACGCTGATAATCTGGAGATGCTAAAAGGCATGCAGACGAATGGAAGCTCTTTGAGAATGATCACCCATAAGTGTAAATGTGGAAGTTGTGGTGGTATAATCGAAGGAAAGTTCGGTTGTAAATGCATCCATTCTGGTGTTGATCGAATAGCGAGAGCCCACTTTATTGACGCACTGCAGCGACTCAGTTTGCCCGTTGCCTTGCACCAGCACACAATGTCACAGCTTGACATGTCCTCAATTAGAGTATGGAGTGACCGTGCCCGCCCTTCCTTACTGGGGGCCTGGTTGCTCCACATGAACTACTCTCTCGAATGGACTGAACATGCGGTGCGCTTGTGGTTACAAACTTACAATGCAACGGTTGTTCTGCCATCTGCTGCAGGTTGGCAGGTTTTGTTATTCTGTTGGTGCGTGTACTATGGCACATCAAGTTCAGGGGCACGTGCGTGTAAATGCCTCTCCAACAGGCCAAAACAGGACTCGATCACCACTTTTGCTTGGTCATCGCAGACAGTCTAGAATGTGACATCTCGTAGCATCATGTTCCAGACCGTCCTACTATGTTATCTGCATCGTAATCATAATCAAATAAATGGCTATGCTTGTTCAGTAGTATTCCTGAAACCAAGCTAACAATGGGACAATGGGGACGAATCATGGCCGGAAACACCTGACAGTGAAAGGGTTAACGGGAGTTTACTTTAATCACCTGCATGCAATTGCTCGGCCTTGAAACATCCCATCGGCAGGGGCAGTTGAAAGACTCTTTTCATTGAGCCACTTTGATTTGTATTGATGTACATATTTAAACCTCGTATTAAATTACACACTTAATGCAGAGCATCAATAATTGTCTGCTAACAATCGAAAGCACTTGTGCTATCAGCTCTAGGCATCTTTAGAAAATTGTCAAAACAGTTTCAGAGTCCCTTTAACATCATACCAGATGAGCACCACATTTATATTAAAATCCACCAACTTAACAAAGACTACTCATTTTCCTATTTCTATTCCACAACAAAATGAAATTACATATATCCATTACTTAACTATTAACCAAAATGACATACATGTAAAACCCAATGTTTTAATTTGCTCTCAACACAGAACTTGTGAACAGCAGCAGACAGTAGATGTACCTCAAACAACTATTATGCATAATACATACACTGTGTGAGAAACATTCCACTGCTTTTAGTGTGCACAAGAATGCCATAACTGTGAATAAGGCACATATATAAATGACAACCTGTGCCAAGTTCTTCCATGAAGCTCTCACAGAAAACTAGTTTTATATGATTGTTGCTAAAACACTTGTAACCACTGATACAGAATTTATCAGTGTCTAATTTAAAAACTAAGACGCATAGCTTAATAATCAGCATAAAAGAATTAAATGTGCACAGCACTGTAGAACAAGTTCTTTCGCGAAAGTCTTGCAGACAATGCCACCAGTTTTAGGTGACCGCTGCTAAAACACTTGTGACCGCTGACACAGACTTTATCAGCACATAATTTAAAAACTGAGGGGCACAGCTTAATACTCAGCATGAAAGAATTAAATGTGAACAGCACTGTAGAAAAAGTTCTTTCACGAAGGTCTTGCAGACAAAGCCAGCAGCTTTGCGTGACTGCTGCTGACACACATGTCCTCTGGAACTGTGCCCCTTGGCACAAGAGGAAGGAGCAATTCAAGATTCACCTGTCTTATATAATAAGTACAAACATGTAAGGTGAGACAGAACTAAAGTAGGCTGCAAAACTAGAATGCCTGCCTTACAGATTTATGTAAATTAGTCATGTTGAATGAGACAGATGTCCAAATGGCGATTGATATGCTCTTCCTCCATGAAGCTGCCACAGGCAGGGCATTCAACTAGCGTTGGATCACTATGCGTACTCATATTTGCAGTGGTGCTTGCGTTAAGTGAAGAGTGCAGTGACGATGATATGGACATGCTTTGTTCAGTTATCTTTTCAGAGCATGTTTCTTGTCTTCTCATTGTAGTGTCCTCTTTTGTTATCACACATTCATCGTCTGATTCACTGTCAGAGCTAAGTAGGTCTCTTATAAATTTCATCTTGGCAGCGCTTCTTCTTCTACTGGTTAGTTTTGTAGGGGAATTTTTTTTACCCAAAAGTTCTGTCAGTGTTGGCTGACTTGAACGAGATGACTTTGTTGTTGTCGGCTTCACTGGCGACTCGGTCCCATGTTTGTTCTCTGAGTGGCTGGTACTTGACTTTGCAGAACCATCAGTTCTTGTTCCATTGACCAGCAAATTCTGTGTCTCCCTCATGGATGTTCCCAAAACACAGCTGGAAGCTGGTAATAAACTTCTATCCTTTGAGGAGGCGTTGCCTTTCTCTGAAATCTGAGATATGGATGAATTACCACCCAGCACGCGGCCTATACCACTGAAGGCAATCACTTGGTCCGCTTTGGACTTGGCCACCGGTTGAGATAGAGTGTGCACGTTGCTAGGCAGCCTTTTCATTATGCCAGGAAAGCTGGAACCACATGGTTCAGATAGCTTGGGACGTGCGCCTTGGTGAATATACATAGCAGGCGTGGAAGTAGCAGCTGTCTTGGGCTGTGGTACAAGTAAACTCCTGATGTCTGTGGCATCTGCCATTTTGGGTTTCTTGACTGCTGCACAAAGAACATAAAGACACACCTAAGAGGCCAAACGAAGTGACACTCTATGTTCACTTAGCTGTTTTCTTACTGCAATCGAGGAAACAGATAAATGTGATAGCTTTTGAACATGCTGTTAAACAATTTGGAAACTGTTGGAAATATTTCACAAGCAGTGCCATGCAACATAAGTAACGAGAGTGAACTTTATCCTTTAGTACCCCTAGTACACAATATATTATCACACTAGGGGGAATCGAAGAGTAAAAAGTTCATCATGAAGTACAGCAGAACCCTGCAAGAACAAAATTTTGTTACAACAAAATTCTCACAATGAAACATCTCACAATCCTCCACAAAAGTCCATAGAGTTCAATGCATTTCAAATCTCGCTAAACTGCGATACTGCATTAACTAAATTTGCCAGACAGTCCTCATGGTGGCTCCAACGGAGTTCAAGAAACGTGTTCAAATGCACCTTCCGCCATCTTGAATTCGCAAAATAACACCACATAGTTGTACAGGTGCCACAGTACTGGAAATATCATGGCTGCGATCTTGCTTGTCGAGTGCTCATGTTGATTAATCAATGGGGTTTGACATCCCAAAACCATAATATGATTATGAGAGACTCTGTAGTGGAGGGCTCTGGACCTGGGGTGCGCTGACATTGCACGGTACACGGGTCTCAACAACTCTCCTCCATCGAGATGCATTCACTGCATCACCATCGTTTAATGCCTGTAAATGCGTGGTGAACAAAAATTACCCGAGGCACATTTTTCGCACATAATGCTAACCACAATTGTGTGTGGCTTAGTAGCGTGCAGTGAAGCAGGGCCAGGCCTGTCCTGTGGCAATGCACAAAAAACTGCACACTTTTTAATGCTGCTAAGCCATTCACACTACTGTGCAGCAAATGGCAGAGGAATGTTTTTAGGTTACTGCATACTAAAAATGTACAGTACAACAGTGCTACATGAAACACACTGCTACCGAACTGATTGTTGCAACAAGGTTGCTGGCGATAAGTTATAGCCACATTCATCGCTTGCCATCATCACGTATGCTTCCTTGCAGCTTGATATCTGACATCGCTGCATTAAGGGTATTAGGGATACATAAGGGTATTAAGGGTGCATTAAGGGTGTATAAACCCCCCCTCCCCCCACCAAAACTTCTCAGATAACTAATGATCTACTATCCACATACCCCCGTGTACTGGTACACCATGGTTTAAACCTTCCTCCCCCCCCCCCCCCCTCATCAGAATTCTGGATAAACCCCTGGCTGCATTCTTTCAGGAATTGCAATGTGTGGTTGATCAATCTTTGCCCCTGTTCCATCATACATGGTGCCGGCTGCACTGCAGGTTGTCGAGAGCAGTTACATTACTTACTAGTCTAAACCATACCTTTGTTCTGGAAAAGTGAGCCCGAAGGCTGCTTGTGTGTCAGAATCAAGTACAAAGCTGAAACTACATCCATGTTGGCTTGTGTGCATCATATCTGTTCCCAATTACGTTCACATGATGCGCCATGAATCACAGGACCCGGACAGGCCGCCACTGGAAACTAAACCTAGGAACGTTCAAGGCAAGATCCCTGTCCAGCGAAGCTAGATTAGCGGAACTACTCGAGCAACTAGAAGGAGTTAGTTGGGACGTCATTGGCCTTAGCGAAGTTACGAGAGCAGGTGAAGCTGACATAGTATTAAACAACGGACATGTCCTCTGCTATAGAGGGTTACCTGAAATGAGAGAATATGGCGTTGGGTTCCTAATTCACA
Organism: Hyalomma asiaticum; assembly: GCA_013339685.2. Taxonomy (NCBI): domain Eukaryota; kingdom Metazoa; phylum Arthropoda; class Arachnida; order Ixodida; family Ixodidae; genus Hyalomma; species Hyalomma asiaticum. Next base: position 214,319,245 of record CM023481.1, read on the forward strand.
AAAATATAGCGGGAAACGTAGACAAATTCTACAGCATTAACGAAATGGTAGCATGCGTCGTAATACAACTAAATAAGCGGTATAAACTTGATAATCCAGAAATATGTGCCAACAACAAGCTACGACGATGAACAAGTAGAGCAGTTATACGAGGATATTGAATTAGCAACAGAAAGAGTACGGACACAATACACAATAGTCATGAAGGATTTAAATGCAAAAGTAGGAACAAAACAAAGTGGAGAACAGGCAATCGGCAACTATGGCGTCGGCCGTAGGAATAACCGTGGGGAAATGCTAGTACAATCTGCCGAAAGACACCGACTCCGCATAATGAATACGTTTTTTAAGAAACACAAGAACAGGAAGTGGACATGGAAAAGCCCTAATGGGGAAACAAAGAAGGAAATTGACTTTATAGTGTGCGAACAACCAGGTATAATTCAAGACACAGAAGTAGTAGGCAAGATAAAATGTAGCGACCACAGATTAGTAAGAGCAAAGATTGTAATTAACCTAAAAAAAAAACAAGAACTAAATTATCTACTAAAAAAAAAAAAAACGCAAATCTAGAGGTAATCAGAGCGAAGAACGAAGAACTTAAAGTCGCCCTAAACAAGTTTGAGACCTTAGGCCAAAACGATGAAGGTTTAGAAGAAATAAACAAAGCCATAACGAAAATAACCTCAGAAACAGCGATAGAAGTCAGGAGTAAAGCAACAAAGCAAGTAACAAGTAAGTTGTCCCAATCTACCAAAGACTTAATAAAAAAACGCAGAGAAAAGAAAGTAACTTCGTCAAAAGATAATATAGAATTTCCAGAACTATCAAAACTGATCAGTAAGCCAGGCAAAGAGATGTAAGAAACTTTAACATGAGAGAAATAGAGAGAGCAGTAGAGAAGGGCACCAACATTAAATCGGTCAAAAAGAAACTGCACTTAGGACAAAAAAAAAAAAAATGCATGCGCTAAAAGATAAACGAGGTAAAGTTATCAACAGTTTCAACGACTTAGTAAAGGTAGCAGAAGATTTCTACTTTGAAATGTACAGCTCTAAGATGGACCATACAACCTTAATAGAAAGAATCAGAGGAGGACACTGAAATTCCACCTATAACCACTGACGAAGTCAAAAAAGCTGTCAAACGGATGTCCCACGGTAAAGCAGCAAGTGAAGACGGCATAACAGCCGACTTGATCAAAGACGAAGGAGACGTTATACTTGAAAAACTTGCATCGCTCTTCACGAAATGTGTCAAGACGTGTAGTGTACCGCGCAGTTGGAAAAATGCTAATGTAATCCTAACCCACAAGAAAGGTGACATAAAGGAGTTAAAGAATTACTGACCAATTAGCCTACTCCCAGTAATATACAAGCTATTTACGAAAGTAATTTCAGCTAGGATAAGAGAAACACTCGACTTCAACCAACCAAGAAAACAAGCTGGTTTTAGGAAACGTTACTCAACAATAGACCATAGCCATGCTATCAGTCTAATAATTGAGAAGTACGCTGAATATAACAAACCTCTTTATATGATGTTTATAGACTATGATAAAGCATTTGACTCCACAGGAATACAAGCAGTTCTAGAAGCTCTACGTCGACAAGGGGGACCTGGCGTATACGTGAAAACCATAAACAACATATACAGAGATTGCACAGCCACACTACTCCTAGATGAGAGAAGCAGAGAAATCCCGATCGGGAGAGGTGTGAGACAGGGAGATACAATATCCCCGATGCTATTCACTGCATGTTTAGAGGAAATCTTTGAACGTCTAGACTGGGAAGAAAAGGGAATTTGAATAGACGGAGAATATCTAAGCAATCTAAGATTTGCAGACGACATTGTGCTCTTTAGCAATGACGGGGACGAACTACAAAACATGATTGATGACCTAAACAGGGAAAGTATTAAAATTGGATTAAAAATGAGTAGGCAAAAGACCAAAGTCATGCTCAATAGCCTAGCTAAGGAACAGGAATTTAAAATCAACAATGAACCCTTACAATGTGTGAACGAATACATATACCTGGGACAGTTACTAACAGGAACTCCTACCCATGAAAAAGAAATTCTCCGTAGAATAAAGAAGGCCAGGAGCGCATTCACAAGGCATTACAAAATAATGACTGGAAACTTGCCGCTGTCACCAAAGCAAAAAGTATTCAATCACTGCATTCTCCCAGTACTAACGTACGGTGCAGAAACGTGGAGGATAATGAAAAAACTAGAGATGAAACTAAGGAGCATGCAATGTGCAATGGAAAGAAAAATGATGAGTGTAACGCGAAGAGATAAAAAACGAGCGGAATGGATCAGGGAACAGACAGGAGCAGATGATATTATTTTATCAATTAAAAGAAAGAAGTGGACCTGGGCAGAACATGTCATGAGGAGGAAAGATAACAGATGGACAATAAGAGAGATGGAATGGATGCCAAGAAAAACGCAACAGAGGCAGGTAAAAGATTAGATGGAGCGATGAAATTAAAAAGTTTGCGGGCATAAAGTGGAACGAACTCGCTCAGGATATGGTGGATTGGAGATCATTGGGAGAGGCCTTCGTCCTGCAGTGGACCTAAAATAGGCTGATGATGATGATGATGATGGACCGCATTTATTATCAAGCTTTTGTCAAAGAAAACTTATTTTGCACGATGCAAACACATGTGGGTCGCGTCTTTTTTGTGTGCCTGAGGCCTGCAGCCGTAAGGAACACAAAGAGCGAAGCAAACGGGGAATCAACTGTACCTCGAAGGTAAGTTTTCAACCTACTAACAATAGACCGTTTGCATGAAGCGGTTTGCAAAGCTGAAAAGAGGTGGCACCTCAAGCGCACCGCACTATTCAGACATGACTAGCCTTTAGCGGCCTCCAGCTCGAAAAGGAAAGCAGCTCTGCTTCGTGGCGAAAAAAAAGCAGCCAGCTGTGTCTGACAAGGGACGTTTTCTGAACCTTGTCAGAGCCCTGTGTCCCGCCAGGTAAAGTGGCATTCACACTTGTGCTGTGGTCGGATGCAAGAACTGTGATGGAGACATTGAGCAGTGGAACACATTGGGCAAACAGTGCCAAACAAGCTGACTTCCCTCGCAAATCCCCTCTGGTACTCTGGGAGCTTTCCATCTTTGTCAATTGCTTTGATCATGCATTTGCAGAGGCATAAGTTTATGAGATGTGGTAATGAGAAAAAAACAAGTGATAATTTATTCTTACTTACTCCTCAAGACAATTTGTGATGCATGAATAAAACAAAATAATAATCAAAATAACTCAACAGATGTACGGTTTGATAGTGAACTGATCATTTGGATTTCTAAGTTATAGTTCAGAATGTCAGTAACTGAAATCACAACACTGTAACACGAGAAGGCAAAAGCCAGGTTGCACATCGGCTATGGATCACGTTTGTTGTCTGGTGTTCACATGCACAATGTTGCACAATTATTTTTATTTAGTTTGTTGTTTGATATGCAATATGGAAAAATGCCATGCATGCCTTTATAATTGTCAATTAGGATGTAAACGGCAACATGTCAACTTACTGATGTCATGGTCTAGCTGTCAGTCATGGTCATACGTTTGTACCCATCTCTGTCAACCTTGGTATATTCCAAGTGAAGGAGGTACCAGTTATGCATGTTTCTAATTTTTCTTAAAGTGGCCACACTGATGGTCGCATTCCGCTTTACATGAACCAGCTAAAAGAGTTTACCTTGATAAATGCCCCTTGAAGACTAAGCCGATGTTCCTCTATCAATTATGAAGAATTCTGAAAGTTAGAATGAGAGCACTCATTTATAAACTGCTTGATTTGCCAATACGCCATGTCCCTGTTAAATATGAGCACTGTCCATTGCAACTGGAAATGAATGTAATGCCCAGTCCAAGAGAGATCATCTCGGTTGGACTAGAAGGTTTAAAGTGCAATTGAGTGAGTCCGAAGCATATAATAAATGCATATAGCTATAGCTAAACGCGCATAGATACAGTATAATCTTGATTATACAATCACGGCTGATGTGAATTTTTTAAAAGTGCCAGACAGCCTAAGTTATATTAAATATGCCAAGGTTCAGGCTCACAGAAATGGTTTCTGACTGTGTCACAGTTGATACAAACGTGGAAACCATAGCAGCAAACAAGCGAGCTGGTGCAGCCGCTATTAGAGGAAGTACCATCTGCAGCCACTGCAGTCTGGTCTGCCTTTCCACGCCTTGTCCCTTTTCACTTTCCAGTGTCTGCTGGGCCAGCGGCTACAATGAGTTAGATAAGGAGGAAAGGAGCTGAGCGCTTATTCCTCTACAAGTGCGCACTGGGTCACGTGATCATCATAGGCGGGTTGAGTTCGCCAGCATATGCGATGTGCATTCATGAAGTTCGCAGGCACAAAAGCAAACATCAGCCACGAAGAAAAAGGTATTTGAGGAGAGGAAACTGCTATGCCACGGTAGCACATGGCTGTGACCCCTTAAAGCACAACTCCGGCGATTTTTCAGTGGCCACCGGTCTCAGTAACATTTCTATATATATTCTCCTCGGTACTGTAAATAATACATGCCAAGTCAGGTGGTTGTAGGTCATTTAGCTTTCCTGTAAATGAATTTTAAAATTTTTTAGCCAATTCTCACGCTGGCCACCCTGTGTTTTTGACGTCATCACCTTCAACGCTGCCTATATGAGCCAGTGGGCCTTCAAAAGCAAAACGGCGATTCTACAGAGCTCAAATCGTTGCTGTCAAGATCAGAAAAGCTGGCATAACTATATATATCGTCGGATGACCTTGCCACTGGCATTTTTTTGCCACCAGTTCCATATTTCTGGTGACGGGACAGTTGTGACGTCACTACACACGCTCCACAAGCATCTACCTGTTTCAGTTTGAACACGACTTTCAGTTGGTTATTTAAAACTATTGGTGCGTTTCTGAGAAAACTGAACCAACCTGGCTGTTACAGGACTATCAGTACCATAGAAAAACATTGATAACTAAACATGTTCAAAAAACCGCCGGAGTTGCCCTTTAATGTAACGCTTGGGAGAGGAGAAAGTTGACTTTTCTCTGCATCACGACAAATGAAGCTACCAGCATGTTGCCATCATTCACATGCCATCCTATGGGTACAACGCATAAAAATGCCGTTACTGTCTCATATAGTGCAAATTTTCTCAGTTTTCAGTCAGTAACGTCAATAAACAGGGGTGTTGAACATTTTAGCTGCAGTTAGTAATGAATGCTGACTTAATTACGTGCCATACTGTGCTTGGAACGAGCTCCTTGCAGTCACTCTCTGAAGTGTTGTGAGCATGCAAGGGTTAATGGCCTTGGGAAGAAAGGACGTGAAAGCTGCCGAGTATTATTCGTAATCTGGTGCAGAATTCTCAATGGGCTTCAGCAGCGTGCTGTGGGGCCGGCTTCTCAAACCTTGCGAGTGCTTTCATGTTGCAACAAAGGCATGCGCTATCCAGGATTTTTATCAGTGCCATTTTAGGGGCAGAAATATGTTGTGCCAAACCTTAACATTGGCTCATCCTGCAAGGTGAAGCTGATTGCTTCCAAAATTCCCAGTGGCTTGGTGAAATTGGAGGCGTACGCATGTGCAGTACCAAGGAGAGACCAAGGGCTCATGCCCCATGACTATGTTTACAAGAAGCATTTCTCGGACAGTCACATAACGCAGCGATGTTAAAGCGAGCTTTGTGGCGAAGGCTTCAACAAACTGAAACGGACAGTCTTGTGACTAGATGCCGTGCCGTCAATATTTCCATGTTCCCCCCCTTACAACCCCTGCTGTATCCTCACATTCCCCTAAAATTCTTCAGATAACCCATGACTTCAGATAACCCATGACGCGCAGTGCCGTGTGTTCGAGCATGTGCCACACACCGAAATTCTAGAAATACACAGTGAAGCATCCAATTGAGTGAGCAGCATGTAGATTCTGCCCAGGTACAGCAATCATGTAGTACATACACTCGCAAGACATCGCATTCTCGATAAGAACTAAAACACAAGCAACTTTTCATGACTCTCTTTCATTTCGCACAAACATAAATAAGAGCACCCCTTCACTTGCGACAAGTACGTGGGAACAGCATGCCCTCATGAACGCTTCGCTGACAGCCCATGAATATGACATGGGCATAGCTAGGGACTAATGCTGTTTTCAATCAGACAAAACTCATCAGCACGTACATCTGCGACACGATTAACGCTTAAGTTTTCATGTTGTGCGTGATTGTGTGTGACTAGTTCTTGACTTCCTCAATGTTATGATCAATAAGACAAGCCAGTCGCTTTTATGTGGAAAAAAACAAAACAAAAAAAGCAGCCCAGCCGGTGTCCCCTGTATTTTTCTGCCACAGTTCTTGACCTCACGAATGCTTTGGTACCGGACACCACTTTTACGGTAGAGGTGTGCTTTTCATTAAGTTGATATATATATATATATATATATATATATATATATATATATATATTGTAATGTGAGTGAGACAGACACAGCGCCTTTTCTGCAGGCCGGCTGTTCTATTCTGACCTCTTCGTCCTCTGCTTCTCTTCTCCTTTTGCTGCGCCCCAAGCACGAGCATGCGATTCCCACTGCAGATGCCTTTACACTCGGCCATGACTGCGAGCTTGAGAAGCCACCAACAGTTTCTCTGGCGGGCGGCACTGGCTGTGTCGTGCTGGGCGTTCTCCGGGTCGCAGACCTCTAGCTTGGAGAATAGCCAGAAGAGCCTCTGGAGGCCGACACTGACTGTGTCGCTGAGGTCGGCGCAGGACTCGGCCACGCTGCGACTTGACTAGCGGTACTGCCAGGGACACCTCAAGTGGGCGACGTTGACTAGGTCTCAGTGATCGAATGTCTTGTAGATGACGGCTCCATTGCACATAAGAAAAAGGCGGAGATGATCATGGGCAACAGGCCACCGTACGCTGTACAAAAGCCGAGCTGTTGAGATGATCCAAACTGGTTGCGGTGCGCCGGTGCTGCGGAGTCCTAGGAGAGCGCGACAAGGGGGCGAATCTCCGGATTGGTTTGTGACGCAACCTGCGATTTCGCAACTCAACCATCGAGCCAAGGCGCCTCGATATTCCGAAGGAACTTGAGGATCTTGAAATAATCCCGTGTGTACGCGAGGCTAGAAAGTCATAGGAGGTGTGGTCATGAGCCATGTCACATACCGGAGACGGGAGCTGCATGCTCTGGCCTCGGATAACAATCACACCATCTATGTTCGTCGTCATGGCTCCATCAATGTCATCGAGTGCGTGTCTGAAGTGCGAAGCAATCTCGCTGGTGGTAGTAGTAGCAGTAATCATGAGCTCGGCTTTAGTGATGGAGACGTCACTCGGCTGGAGATCAAGCGTCTCTGTTATAAGATACGTGGGAAGGTCTGGTCGTATTCTCTCCATCCGGCTACTGAAATCTGTCGTTACATCTATTTGTCCAACTGGAGATGAGCCTGGGGCCCCTATCACCATTTCCAGTGGCTGGAATGTGGTGTCATTTACTTGTAACGGAATCGTGTGGGGTGCTGCCGCTGAGTCCGATATCTGAGGTGGTGAGCACGGACTCAATTGTGTGTTTGCACCCGGGTAGTCCCCGACACGTTCTGTGGATGAGCTGCACTTGGAAGCTACAGCCTCGAGGTGGCGCTCCTTCTGAGCTGCTTCCTTGGTAGTGCACCGGTCGGATTCGCTGGTGACAGGATTGTGGTTGCTAATCCGTCCGAAAACAGCGATAAGCCTGGTGCTCCATTCCAGCCAGGAGTGTTGGCTGACTCCCTCATACCGGTGCCATGCTGCGGCCGCACCATCGATGTTGTTTATGGCCACAAGCCGCTTGTAGTAATCCGGCCAGGCATATTGGGCACCGAGGACGTTCACAGCCTCGATCTACCGATCGGCGTCGTCTTGAAAGCCTTGGAACTCTGGTAATTTCCAAGCGGCCGGTGGCGGCAACGGGGCACGAGAGGACCCGGCGCTCCCCGACGCCATGTCGTCGAGAGTTTGCAAGAGAGCGCTAGTTACATGCAGGAACTCCGCGCGGCACTCTCATGGGAAATGCTAAATGTTCCGGTGGAAAGCATAGGGTCCGCGGTAATCAACGTGGCGAGTGTGTCACGCAGTTGCCTGATGGCACTCACGTGCTCAACTACCTTGTTGGGTGAGCCGCCTAGAGCACCAGGCGTGGTGTCCGGAGACAATACGGTGCCCCCGGTGCCCCCGCTGGCGGCATCCGCGGCGAAGGGAGGGTTCGCAACAGATTCGTATATGTGGTGGGCTGGTAGGATACCGGACCAGTGCAGGGTTGGAGCCATCGAGAAGGCATGGACGCCGTCCTCAGATGGTGCAACCGTGACTAGGGATGGCGGTCTGGTGGCGGGTTCCATCAGCAGTGAGGCTTGTCCGGCATATTCCTCAGCAGTAGCCCGAGACGGCCACACTCTGGAGGAAATGCCACGTCGAGTTCACAGCTGCGTTCCGCTGATTTGTGACTGCGCCATTGTAATGTGAGCGAGACAGACACAGCGCCTTTTCTACAGGCCGGCTGTTCTATTCTGACCTCTTCTCCTTTCACTGTGCCCCAAGCACGAGCATGCAATTCCCACTGCAGATTTTCGCCTTTACAATATATATATATATATATATATATATATACACACACACACACAAAAGGGACGGGGTCACGGACTCATTTTATTTGTTAGAAGCAACTTAATGAACCAACAAACATAGGCTTCAATGTTTCTTGGTTAAGTTGCTTGCTTGCTTGCTTTTGTGTGTGTGTGTGTGTGTGTGTATGTGGTCACTTTTACCGTGGCGAGCTAATTGGTCAGCCATGGTAGGCCATGAGATCGGAGTGGTGAGAACCGGCCGGCCGGCGATCTGCCTCTCTGGAAACGTGAAGCGTTTGCCCTGCCGTTTTCCTTGCGATGAGATCCTATATATGCGGACAGACAAAAGGGGCCGTGTTGCGGCTCAGTAGTGTATAACTTCATCAGCGAGCATACAGATTATATTCGAGATGGTTTTTGTACATAGTCGCTGTCTAGGAAGCACTTCGAACATAGCACACTTGCTCTTGTAGGACTGAAGTTTCTCTCTTTCCTAACAGCAATGACCTACTCAGTGGACATCTAATCTTGAGGGAATTTGTGAAATGCTGCTGCTCCGCAAACGTAGAAGCTGTCACAGCTGAAGGACGCACAGAAGCTCAGTATGGCAAGTCCACTTCGTCAAATCAGTACATAGGCCGCAGCAAAGGCAATATTGTAACATAATCGGTGAACTTACTACCGAAAAAATCTCCAAGCATGACAACAAAGCAGTGCGGTGCCCAGAAACCAGTGCAAGCTCCTCTAATGACCCTGCGCTGTGCACAAACGAAAGCCGCAAACCAGTGCAACTACCCCGTTTGCCCTCAGAATTATGTCACTCCTCCACATTTCACTCTGTCATCTTCCGCACCTACTCTCCGCGCTCGATGTGGGGCGTTCCCTCAGACCAAGTGTGCATGCTCATATCACTGTTTAATTAAATATTGTGGAAGAAACCATCGTAGGCATTTTATACGAGGTCGCGGATTTCAAATTTTCATTAAATTAGAAAATTTAAAACCGCTTCAGTGTCATGACAAACTTGACAAGTTACATGTATTGTTAAGCTTGCTGATTTTCTTGAGCAACTTTGTGTAGGTCAAACTTCTCAAGGGGCGACCAATGAATTGGTATGCAGTGAAGGTGTATTTAGAAGCGGTGGTGGAACAGCCATTTCACCCTTTGGCGCAGGTCTTGGCACAGGCAAAAAGGAGATATGGCGCAGTACCAAACACCTTTTGCGAAGGGTCGACAGCATCTTTACTTAAGGCGCACAAACTTTAACTGTAACAATCAATAGCAAGCAGTAGAGACAGGCTCCCACGAGGTTTAGTCTTATGAGGCCGGTCAAGAAAGTGCGCAATGCCCCCCTACGGTGATGCACAAAGGGTGCGGTGCTAAGACTGTGTTTGTTGCCTCTGTGATACGGCGCATAGAAGGCACCACAGACGGATCATCAACACATACTTGTTTTCTAACCCAGGATGCAAACACTGTTTGATAGTCACAGTACGCGAACAAAGGCTCTTCTCAAGGCATATGAAATAGCATGCCTTCATAGAACATGAAATCATGTATTGCAATCATAAGGAGTGTTTGTTGGCGGCAGTCTCCTATATATATTTAGTTTTGATGTAGTCAGTTTTATTTTCACATCTTTGCAATTTTGCATTAAAGGTGGTGTTGCATGGTTTCTTCCCCAATACACAAAGAGCACCGCAATGGCAATCCAACCCACATATTGAGCTCAGCAGTTACAACTACAGTTGAACACCACAATAACGAAACCCGCAGGGAAAACGGAAAAAATTCGCTGTTGTGGGAATTTCGTTGTTGTGAAACAAGGCAAAAGAACAAAATGACTGAAAAGCGAAGAATCACTCTGTAAATATTACGTTACCACACTTTGGTAAGCCTTGTGGTAGACTATTCAGAGCTTCATTTCCAAAAGCAAATTTAGTAAATCGTAGTTGGAATGAGTCAATGATTTAGCCTTCATGCATATTGTGGTACCTACTGCTTGCCGCATGTATGCCTTGTGCAGAGATCGCTTTCATCCCTCAAGGGTTACCACATTTCTCCGAACCTAACACATATCCAATTTTCAAAAGTTCACAATAAAAATGCACCTTAATGCATTACTAGAAGGCTGCAGGCATATTTGCAAGATCTGGTTATATTCCCATTCGCGGCCCGCAGAAGCTTTCCCAATCGCTCTTCGCGTTGGGTTGCAGGCCTTGAGCACGCACGCAAAGAATACATGACGCATCTATCTTTAGAGTACAAAATGACTTCTTTGACAAGAGCTTGGTAATGAAGTGCCGCATCACCATGTGAACGTAGTTGAAACGCTCAGTGGCTGCCATCGCAAGCAAAACCCCTGCAAACTTGCTGCTACTGTCCTCAGTCAGGCCTCGGTCACCTTTCTGCAATGGTGACGACACTACACGTAACCAATATGATGGGAAGTTCCTACCCACACTGGGAACGTGGTCTTAGTTTCATATACAATTCAAATGTGCAGGCAGCTTTTGGGCTCATTCTTTCGGAACACACCATACTCTGCAACCCACACCTTGGCCGGTGCCACATATATGATGCAACAGAGAGACAGATTAACCAGTGATTCCGATTTCGGTAGGAATGCAGAGATACTTTGCTGCAACATGAGCTGCACAGAGCGTACGTAATGGCAAACTGATGAATGTGCCATTAAAACTTATTGGTGGCAACTCTATTGCAACGATCTGCACGGCGACAGGGCGTGTGATGTGTAGCACCACTGCAACATGCACTGGCGATAACCCGAAAGCACCGTGCTGCCGTTTGCTGCACAGCGGCGCGAACAGCGTAAAAGCAGTGAGAGCGCACTAGCAAAGCACCACCACGGGCCACAGCCGGCCGGCCGGCCATGCTTCTATGCACGCTACTAAGCTGTGCACCACGGCGGTTTGCATTATGTGCAAATAATGCATAACCGCAAATAATTTTCGTTCACCACGTGCTTACTGACATTAAATGATGGCGATGCAGTGATCAACAACGGAAGCAATGTGATCAGTCAACAAGCAAGATGGTGGCCACATTGTTTTCAACATGGTGATGCCCATGCAAGTATCCTGTGTCATTATTTTGCAAATTTGAGTGGGCAGAAGGTGCATTTGAGCACATTTCTTGAACTTAGTTGGAGTTGCCATGGAGTTTAACGGTCCGGCAAATTTCGATATTGTGGCATCGCAGTTTAGCGACATTTCGTTAATGAGAGATACAAAATGCACTAAACCTATGGGCTTCCGCAGAAGTTTCTGAGATGTTTCACTGTTGCGAGTTTTGTTGTTGCAGGATTTCGTCATTGTGGGGTTCGACCGCACATGCATCATCATGCCAATAAATCATGAACTTCGGGGCACACTGCTTATTATGTCGCAAGTGCAAAATGGCATAGCAAAACTCTGTTGGAATAACTGGTCATGCGTACCAAATTGAAGAATACATGAGAATGTAACCATAGAACACAATGAGGCCAGTGATGAACACTCGCTCGGCTCTCGTTTTCCTTCTCAACAGCTCCCGTTCACAATGAGCCTATATCTCTATGAGCAACAACACAGGTGGTAATATAACATACTCCATTCACTAATTCAGACATGTGGCAGCTCAAGCATGCTCGTTAATACTATCCAAAACTATGTGCCATGTGTGATCAATTTTTATTCCAATGGCTCTTCTGCAAAGCCCCACATCACCTGTAGATATCTGAAAAGCTTCACTTTATTCCTGGCATGTTACATGATCCTTCACCGACAAACTCTGCAGTGCCACAAGGATTTTATCGACACCGAAATAAAGCCAAACCAAGGCAGTGCAGCCGCCCTAGATCATACATCCACTAGAGAGAAATGTGCGAATGACAAACCAGACAACTCCAATGAGCCTATGTGACCTCCACATTTTGTTCCTATGATGACAACAATGATGACAGTGCTGTTGGCATCGATTTCAGTTCTTCTGGCAAAGAAGCAATGATGGCATGGAGTTTGGCTACAATGAATTCTTTGGCACAGGCCCGGCACAACTTTCTGCCAAAAGACTGTTTTGGCGTAGGATGGCGCAAACATTCATTCTCAGCACAGTTTCATGCAATTCGTGCTGCTGTTCCACCACTGTAGAAGCGACCTTAGAGGCAGCAGAACTGGATCATGAAAGAAAAGCAGCAGCAGCCAAGGGAATAAATTTCCCATACAAAAGCAAATATTACTTGTCTTTCTCTTTCCTGTTCACCAGCATAGGGGCATGCTACAGTTTCGTTTGTTAAGGAGGCACTGCAACACAAATTAAGCATGTCGCATTCGCTGCTTTCTTTGGTATTGTGAAGGTGGGCACAAGTAGGAGGACAGGAACCAATTTATAGTTTTAGGAGAAAGTGTCTTCTGCTTGGACTAAGGAGACACACACAATAGCAATTTTTGTTAAAGGAAGTGGCATTCTGTATTGTGGCAGTGACACCAGTGGCTGTGTGTTCTAATTGGCATGACACTTCAACTCGTATGTAACGTTCATAAGGTCCCAGTTAGGCCCCACTCACATATTTATTTATTTATTTCTTTAAATACTCTCAATGCCATTATGGTGTTAAAGAGAGGAGTGGGTTTACAAATTCATGAGGGCAGTCTTGAATGATGCATGATCGGGGTCACTAGCAAGGGAGGCAGGGAGGCAATTCCATTCGGACGAGGTCTTCGGCAGGTAAGAATGGAAGTGCATGTTGGTCTGGCAGAATGGCACTTGAACTTTGTGGCTGTGATCAATGTGAGATGAAAGGTAACATGGCGGCGAGAACGAGGTGCGTTTGAGCTGAGGATTTGTGAAAAAGATTTTATGAAAAAGACATAAGCGGGCCTGCTTCCTTCTGTTGGAAAGAGTGGGGAGGTCAAGAGAATTTTTTATTGAAGTAATACTAGCAGTGCAAGAATAATTAGCAACAATGAACCAAGCTGAGTGATTCTGGATAGCTTCCAAGGCAGTTTCAAGGGTAGCAGTGTGAGGGTCCCAGATTGAAGCTGCGTACTCAAGTTTAGACCTAGCTAATGCTTTATAAAGAAGTTTTAAAGAAGCTGGAGCCAAAGAAAAGTTGCGGTGTAAAAAGCCCAGGGTGCAGTTCACATTGTTGATGACATAGTTTATATGCATTTTACATGATAAATTGCTGTCTATGTGGACACTGTGGGAATGTTGACATCCCCTGATGAGCTTTTATTGCATGGTTCTTGCGTTTCCTCAAGCTCCTCTAAGGTGGCTTTTTCGTGGGGCACAAAGTGTGACGTTATCATCATGCGCACCGCTCCGCTTGGGATAGCGCATATGTTTCGGTGATGGCGCTACCTGGTGGTGAGGATTCGCGGGACTACAGATGAGGAACGATCCCCGCTTTCTTGGCCTCAGGACGTCGTGCACGGTCAACGCTCGTGTGCGCGGTGGCAATGGGCTCCGCTGGGACAATCCCAAGAAAGCATTTCCCGTTCTCCAATTGCGCCTCTGTTCGTGAGACTTATCTTGCGAGCAACATAGGCATAGCTTTCTCGCATGGGCGAACACTACCCGCTCGGTATCCTGCTGCGGTGAGTCGAACATCATGGATTCTGTGTGGTATGTTACATTAGCATGCCTCTTTGTAATTTCGGCTAGCGTGCTTACTATGTGTAGAAGGTGCAAATAAGTGCCCTTTTTGTTGGTTTGTGCTGCGGTGTACTGCGTCCTTTGTTCTTCGAGCATGGGGACCCCACTGCCACCTCACAACACCTTAGGTATTTGTAAGTTGTGACGGAGGCCAATTGAAAATTTGTAATGGTATAAAGAAGGGACATGTATTTGGTTCCTTATACGTCCCTTATACTTTATGAGATGTAAAAACATTTATCTTTTAAATATCAGACTCCGAAAACTATTGCAATATGATATTAGGTGCACTGTGCAATGGTTTGCAAGCTGCTTCGTCATAACAGTGACTCGCAGCCAGGTAATCCAGATGATTTTTCTCAACTACACACTACACAATGTTTGATGAGAGCATCTGCAGACTAACACATGCGGTTCACTGTAACCATGGTGCAACAACCTCGTGGCAGAGCAGTGGCAAGACTTGTCAAGGGCACCATGAAGTGAGACTTCCAGTGTTTCTTAATAACAGGGGTGCACTGACTGGAAGCAACCAGTGACATCACTGGAAGAGTGAAATGTGCAAGGGAATGTTTTTCCTAGTCGCCTACCCAGCTTTTGAATTGTGAAACGAACTTCAGTTCCCATGCACTAATATCTATACCTATATCTATATAATATCTACAGTGGTTTTTCTTGGAAAACCACTATGTTAAAGTCGATGCCTGCTTTATACAAGGTGTCCCAAATCTCATACACCATTTTAATCGATGAACAAATCGCAAGGTACGATTTAAAACAGGGAATGTCGCGGGAGCCAACGTTTCGACAAGCGGACTTGTCTTCGTCGGGGCGGCAACTGCCTTCTCCAGCGTTCGTTTATGTACGCCTTTGCACACTCTCCCCCGTCCTCAGAAAGAGAGGAGGAGAAGAGTAGCACGTGCGAACACACACACACACAAAAGAAAAAAAAAAAGGGGGGGGGGGGGCGGGTTGGGTGCAGGGGTATTTGGGTGACAGGTGTTAGCGTGACTAATATAAATGGCAAGAGCAAAAGCTTCCAGAGAATCCGCTCTATCTTGCAAATGCATTGTGTGCACAGGGCTAGAAAGCAGGATGAAAAAAGGAACACACGCTCGGAACAGAAGTTACTCCTATGGCATGTGTCCCCCCCTCCACCCCGCACCAGCTGCCCCGCACCAACAATGCATTTCACCTAAAGCTTGGGGCTAAAAAAAGTAACTACACTGTTTAACGTCCTTGTTCTCCTGGAACTGGATGGGGGCTCAGCACCTGAAAGTAGACTTTCTGGGAGAAACATTGTTAGCTTGTGCATACCTCAACCTTTTGTCGTCTTTGTTAACACTCTACCGTATCTAATGGACTCAAGAGTTCCCTTTGAAAGGTTTATGCCTGTAGGTTGGAGAGTATTGAACCTGTATATGAGATACGATTCCCTGTATTTTCTGTCCCTCGGCGAGCGGAAATTTCCTTGGAGTATGTAGAGTTTCAGTTCATCGAAATTATGACCTGTCATATTAAAATGCTGCGCCACTGCCTTCGGCAGGTTATTCGCGGTGTCCGCGCGGTGCCCGTTTAATCTAACATTAATTGGTTGACCAGTTTCGCCGACGTACTGCTTGTGACAGAGTGAACATTCCAACATCAAGCAGGGTGCCGACCGAAACCCATACCCAAACTGGAATTTTGGCTGAAACTGAAACCGAACCAAACCTGAACTGAATAAAAATGATGACAGTGGTTCAAGTAGGTGTAGCAATCTGCCAGCAGCATCTCACCAGTGTGATATTGACCTTTACCGGTTTATTTATTTGACTCATTTTCTTCTCATAATTGTCTCTTCCTTTTCCGCAGCAGTGGTCTACTGGGGCTTGAATGCAGACTCAAAAGACATGATGTGCAAACCCGGCTGCATGGTTGCATTTCGACTGAGGCGAAATGCTTAGGGCCGTGCACTTTGCAACACCAGTACACTCTAAATAACCCCAGGGTGTCTAAACTTCCAAAGCCCCAAATACGGCATGCTTCGCCTTTCGACTCTTCCATTTTCTTTCCCAATGACTCTTGGCCGCGATACCTACGAGGACTACAGAAAACTGTGTTCTTTCTTTAAGCAAATCACAGCTATTTGTCCTTTCTCTTTGAAATTGCCTGTGAAAATTAACGCAGTTTGGTGCGCTGGAGTGGAGCATGAAAATATACATTGTTTTCACCACAAATTGAGAGTTATAAATAGCTAAGAAAACCATTTTGTAATTAACTTGTGAAAATAAACTACGTGAAAACTGCGATATTTAAACCGTCAAGCGCTGAATGTATATGTAATAACAAACAAGGCCAACAGATGGTCTGAGATCTGTGTCGGCCTTGCTGTGAAAGTGCGCAATATTTGAGCGCAGCCTTTAAAAAAATTTGTGAGCAAGTCTTTGCTTTATGCAACCGATCACCGAATCTCTGAGTCAATTTAGACAGAGCTAATTTGTTTGCATTCATTCATAATTGCAATGCTGCTCAACAAGATGTACTCCACAACAGACGCATTCATGCAATGTAACTGCCCCTTTTTTATCACTAATTTCAACGTGAATCTCTGGATGCAATCCTGATGCGGTGCACATGTATCAAATTATTTAGGGCATTTGTTTTGTGACCAGAAAACACTACGAAATATTTCATTTGATTTTGTTTTACTAGATATTGAATGATCAGTTTTCCCTAACACTATTGTCTGACATGGCTAGAAAATTTTGCCATTCGAACATTTATATAAATTTCCACGGTTTTACTGGATTCCTTTGTAACTAGCAATAGAAACAACGTAGAACAGAGAATATTGCTGGAGCCAACGCTTCAACAAGTGGACTTGTCTTTGTCAGGATGGCAACTGTTGCCGTCCTGACAGACAAGTCCGCTTGTTGAAACGTTGGCTCCAGTGACATTCCCTGTTCTATATCATTTTTAGCTATCTCTTCATTGATTCAAGCCTCCATCTTCCCCTGAGCTTCTGTTATAGTTTAGCAATAGAAAGAAAGATGTGCAAGGATGGATGTAGGTCTACAAAGGCTTGCCATGTAATGCGGTGCTCATAACATGGCCGTGTGTCTCAGTACGCCTGCTCTAGCTATTTTCTTTAAGTTTTGCTGATTTACGTGAAAATATTGCTAGCTGTTTCTGATGTGCTAGTGGACCCTTCCACTGTCTGCAAAAACTTCCATATGTGCCATGCAAACAGTTCAGCGTAGAATCAGAAACGAAGATGGAATTAAATGGAAAATTACCATATGTGAGTCCCATAGGGACAGGTCCTAAAAGCTTCAAGTACGCGAGTGGTCCTTGCCATAGTCTGGCTGCCTTAAATTTCTAGTGTCATAAGACTGCCTGGAATTTTATATGCTGGGCAACTCTAGTGCTACATGTCTCTCTCTCTTTTTTTTTTAATGGGTGAATTCCAGTCCTGGTGGTCTTCTTAACGCCACCGCTTGGTCAGTGCTTCTTGGAGTGTTTCAGGATAGCATTAACAGCACTGTCAAAGTCAAATGTGAAGCTTACTGCACCTAACCGGTTCGTGAACCAGTTCGGTGTTGCGAATCGACTCATGAACCGGTTCAGAGCTTTAGTTCTCTGAAACAGAACTGAACCAGAGTGAAATTGCGTGCTGAGCCTGAACCCATATTTTTTGGTTTGAAACCCTGCACCTAAATGCTGTTAGTGAAATCGTCTTGGGGAGTAGTCGTGCGCACTTATTTTTTTTCATCATTGATCATCACTTATTGCTTTTATTAGTAAACTTTTTAAATAATGCTTTAATTACTTACATGTAGGTTATAAAATAGGCCTCCTCAAATAAACCAGGAATCAAGCATTTCTTTTGTGCTGAAATTCACCATGTTGAAATTCGCCCACAAAATACATGAAATGAAATTTCAAAGAAGTAGTAGTAGAAGAAGATGTGCACTCACATGACACTACTCAAGTGCTAAGCATTAATTGGTAGATACGTGGCTGCATTTGTAAAAACTGTGGAAGTTCAGCCACTAAAACCAAATAAATACACCACCTCAGTTGTTATCACCATCATCACTTTATAAATGGGTTTTAAGCACGCAGTTTGCGCCTTGCGCTTGCAGTGCCAAGGTGGCCAGAAAAGCAATCTGTGATTAATAAGCTAACACAGAAATTTATCTTTGGTGTGCATGCTTTTTAAAACTGTAAGGATATTAAAATATGTAGTGGCAAGAAATTTGCCTGTAGTCCCTTTTTAGTACTGTGAGTCTGAATTATTTGTTGTCATCAGCCAAGACAATCCAACTTTAAGTGACTACATTAAGCCCACAAGCCCTCAAATTGACAACCTATGTTAAAAATGTGGGCTATTTCTGGGTAAATCTTTGTTACATCCGTGAGATATCAGAAAGCAATAGCCTACGCCAACATTTCTTGATTAATAAAGACATCAGGTACTCTGAAATCACAATTTGGTCTTAGACAAGAGCCATAACTTTGACAGATGCCACCATGTTCGTTTATGTAAAGTAATTGAGGAAGCTTTCAGGGCTCCTTTCTAAATTCCAGAAACGGCATGCTAAATGCAAAACCCCAAAACACTGTGTGTGTTGCACATGCATAGTGGCCTTGATATAATTTATTTGGGGGCCCTATTAAAAAACTTCCCATTGAGGGGCTGTCCATAAATATGCAAGAAAACATGACTTGCTAACCGTTTCTGTTGGGTAAAACATCCTTCCTCTTGCTTTTTGGAGCCTTTGGCTCAGGTTCACGTATTTTTATAAAGGTGCCACCACAGGTGCGCTGGTGATCAGGCCACCAGATATCCTTGTCAGATGGTGGCCGGTTCATAGCCCGCTTAATGATACCAAAGAAAGGCCTCTGATGTTGGCAGGGGCCGTTACAGCGCCACCAGTGAGTACGATAGTTCTCCACTTCACCGTGAAAGTTGTGGTACACCTGTTCAGAAAAGAGCCAACATAAAATAAATGAATATATCTTATGCCCCCATTTTGAATGCTATAAGAAAGTTCTGGCACAATGCGGCACCTTGGCCTATGCTATAGTTTTTCCTACAGTAGTTCCATTTTCTCTGAATATTAATTGTGTATCACAGCTAAACCTTGATATAACAAATGTATGTATAATAAATTAAACAAAAATATTACCATTAGGCCAGTCTTGCAAATATACACTTGTGACGAATTATTGGTTACAATGAAGCTATTGTTGTGTTGCACTGAACTCGTAACAAGGTTTTACTGTAATACTGTGTCTGAAGAGACTGCACAGTGAGGTAACGGAATAAAATTTAAGCCAGTTTCAAGCCGTGAAAAGCATCAGACAGCTAAGCTGTTCTTTTACAGTTAACCGTGATATAACCGAAAAGGGTGTCTAGCTACTGATGTCTAGATGTATGAATTAGGTTAATAAACCACCCATCACCATGCGCTCATGCACTTTCTTTGCATTTTATGCTATGAAAATGCAGCCCCGTCTGCTGGGATTGAACCCACCATTTCGAGCTATTACCTTTTCTATACTTTATCACACATTGGCCTTCACAAATGCAGTTACTGTTGCAGGGATCGAACCTGGCACTTCGAGCTAAACCTTTTCTACACTTTATCGCACACTCGTTTCCGCATAAATTTAGCAGTGGGCTAAGGGCAAGAGTGGGTTAAGAGTGGCAGCAGGTAGTGGGTTGGGGCTAAGAGCAGGTCCGCTTTTCCATCCTAAGTGGCAGTGAGATCCAACGTGCGCCACAGCCTTTACATTGAACAGCTCTGCTGTTAAAAAGTTGAAGTTTGGCCTGCACTTAAGGATCACACATTATAAAGTATTCACAAATTGGGAGAGGCCTTCTTCCTGCAGTGGACATAAGATGGGCTGCTGATGATGATGATGATGACCAATTGGCTCACCGTTATATGTGCTCCACTTGCTTTGTTTATACGTTCCATGTGCTTATGAAATTCAGGTCCATGAGCATCGTGATCCTGCATGAGCACAGTCACCACAAAGTTCTCAAACTCAACTAACAAACTTAATTAAGCCACACAGTAATATTTGTCTTTGCTGTTTGCTTCTAAGACAGACTAGAAAATGGGTGTGCACATAGGTCATGTCCTTGTGATGGTGAGAGTTTCATACAAGCTATGAGAGCGTAACCCTACAGGATATCAATGAATAGTATTTTGTATTAAAGACAGCTATAATTGAGCCT
Organism: Hyalomma asiaticum; assembly: GCA_013339685.2. Taxonomy (NCBI): domain Eukaryota; kingdom Metazoa; phylum Arthropoda; class Arachnida; order Ixodida; family Ixodidae; genus Hyalomma; species Hyalomma asiaticum. The sequence goes on from CM023481.1 coordinate 214,339,763, forward strand.
TTTATAGTAGCAAAACTCTCCAATAAAAAATGAGGCACTGAAGAGCCACACAGTACCAGTGTCTCTTACTAGGTGTTTCCATGCATAAGCACAATAGGTTTTGACTTTTTCAACTTTATTTGCAGGAAATTTGGCAGACTGTTTTACTGAATATTAGTTTGAAGATAACTTTTCTTCAATTTTTCATAGTGAAAAGATTTTGCATCAAGCTTACCGCTAAGTTAACTTTTTCTTGGTGAATGTGTTGTTCACTAAATGATATTGAGATATGTAGTATGACTCTGCATAATGTTACTAAACACTGTGGCTGCATTTTCACAGAATACTCTAGCTGTGCCTTGATGCATGGCACAGCAAATGCCTTTATTATTGCTGCACTGCCACATGCCCCTTGCCTATGGATCTATCACATGCATTGGATTGCCTCCCAGTCAACTATGATAGCTTGCACCATATTCAAACAAATCATTTTGATAATATAAGTGATGAACCGCATGCTCAGTGGGATATACTGATATAAATATTTTATGTACCTTCGTTGTTTTTGTACTGTTACCCCTGTCACACTGGACGTTTGAAAGGGGCACTGAACAAAACCTTTGCCACCAAGATTTTTTGCCTAAATGAAAAATTGGGTGTCGGAACAAGTGACAAAACCTTGTTTTCAGGCAGAAACTGCAGGAAAATAAGGAAATCAATGTGTTCTTTACAATTTACTGCACCTAGCAAGCGCGCCATGAAACTATAGAAAGTGACGTTTCTGTGCAACTGTGCTAGATGCCAGCGTGCCCCTGTGTTAGGGAAGCCAGCCTACCCTCAACATCTTAGTCACAGTTGCCACTTGTGCAGTCACTCTCTCTAGCACCATGCATGCTTGCGCACTCATGAGTATGAGAGCAAAGCAGAGACGTTGGGAAAGAGTCGGCGCAATTCAAGTTTCAAAAGAGAGAGAGAGAGATAGGGAGGGTGCGCTCAGCAACTCTCTCTCAGGTGAGGACATCTCTGCTGCAACACACTTAGAAGACGATAACAAAGGGAACAGAGAAAAGGAAAGGGAAGTCAAGACATGAGCAGCAGCAGAAAACAACAACGCATGTGCATGTGCGTGCACACATGCATGCATGCACACACACACTCACACATACACACACACAAAACCTTCAAGCCTCTCTACCCACAGTCAGCACTGCAGTCTAACAAGAGGATAAAGTCAGCAAGGGCAGTGGGAAGAACTCAAGTGAGGCACATGGGGCCACTTCCAGCCTCTGTTGTTGCTGCTGCTCTTCCGGCACACAACTTCACAGCAATCGGAGCTTATACTGGTGTGCAGTTGCTGCACACTCACAATCCTCCAAACATGCAGCCATCCATTCAAAAATATGCTATCTGAACACTGTATACAGAGTTAGTGGCATCTGCGCCACTTTCATATTTTCATTCAGTATCCCTTTAATGTCACTAGATTCAAATGACATTTGGTGTGTTCAATCTGTAGTGGTGCTACACAGAAAAAAATAATGTCATTTGTTCATAATATCAACCACAATAATTCCAAAATAATTTTCCAGAAAAGCTGCAGAGTGTAGAGGCCGAGCAACATGCTTACATGTGCAACGCATGTACGATTATGTGCGTGCACTCATTTGTACACCTGCACATGCATACACAATGCAGGCACATCTGGGTACATGTAGGTGTAGAGAATAGTCCCAGTTTAATATTGGTGCTCAATTTCATGTCAGACGTGCGTCTGCAGCCCTGTCAATATGCAACTAGTACTACATGGCTTTACTCCTTCACCAGCTTAGCTGACGTATAGCAGCCAATTCAAATTGCTTGTTCTTTCCTTTCCGCACTTATTTAACAACTGCCCATATAAGACAATTATGCATGTACATATATATTCATTTTCAAGCACTTTTTAAAGACATATTGGTATATTAAGGCACAATATTGGCTCAGGTGGCTCTATTGACTGCAGGCCTGATGCACTTCGTTGTGAGTGCCCCACCACGGTGGTCTAGGGGCTATGGCACTCGGCCACATTTCGATGGAGGCAAAATGTTGAAGCCTGTGTACTATGTGATGCCAGTGCACATTAAAGAACCCCAGCTAGTTGAAATTTCTGGAGCCCTCTACTACAGTTCTCTCATAATCAATGCTAGTTTTGGGATGTAAAACCCCAGAAATCAATAATTTGTGTACATCGCTACGGTGTGTACTATGGACTCAAATATGCAGTTGTATTCGTCCAACCGTGCTCCTATGTGGAATATCTTTGGCACAACCATGGTACAGCAGGAAGTACTACACTACGTAGTTTGAAGCTTTGTCAATAGCTCAGTAGGAATTGATACCTACCATATCGATGTCTGCATAGCCTAGAGTGAATGTGCACTGGTGCACATGACGTGTGGTTTCAACCCGCAATTCCACTTAAGGCACACCAGGGTTTTGTGTGTCGGCGCGTGTGTAAATGCATACAGAAGCGTAGGCGTGGTTATTAGGCCTTTAGTGTAGACTGGCTGACAAGTCAATCTGTTTAATTTAAAATAAATATGGGACTTCTGTTCACTGAACAAACACACATACAATTTTTTTTTATGACTGATACGGCAGCGCTGAACAGCAACACTTACTTGCAATTGGTGAAGCCTTGAGTTGTTTGAACTGATGGCGAAATAAACGATAGTAGAGGTCTTAAGAACGATTTATCAGTATAAATTTATTTTGTTTCACTTTATTGTTCCTTTAAAGCAATGGGCACCATAAAAGGTGCTAGAGAAATAGCATATTTAAATGAACACATCATAAATTAAGAATGCTTAATGCAACATTTTACTTTGTATCGGGGGTAGAGAGCACACACTCAGTTCAAGTGCAAAAGCAAATGAGTTCCTTGGACTCATTCAATTTCAGATGTAATTTGATATTCACCGTGTAGTAATTAAATAATGTCATTACATGCTAATGTCATTCCATTAGATGACACTAGAATGTCCAGTGTGACAGGGGTATTATATATGTAACTTCATTGTTCTTTAACGTTGTGTTAAGTGCAACACTACTAGTTAACCTTTCATATTATTACGGTACTGTTAAGAGCGGCGCAAAAGACACCGCCACCACTGGCGCACCGAAGAAGATGATTTGAGGAGTTGGGCTGGCGAAGTTGTTTTGGCAGCCATATTGTTGTATGCATCAGGACATCATTTGTACATATTGTGGGCGTTTATGTACGCACGTCTTCATCATCTGTATTTTACCATCATCACCACGCATTTTGCGTATCTTCTATCTTCTTCATCGCCGTTGTGTGATTATTATTGGGTTTGTGCCCATCAGGTTGGCATCATTGGGTGACCTGTCGAGCTAATAAGGCGAACAAACATCGTCCAAACAGAGGCCGAGCTGCTGTTTGAAGTGATCCCAGTCAGTGAAAGCAACCTCGTGGTTGAAAAACCATGTCTTCGCCACACTGGTGAGGTAGAAGGAGACATGGCTGAGCTTGAGAGGATTATCCCACCTATTTGCAGAACCTACTCTCTCGTAACTGTCAAGTCAGTCTTCTACATCCTCCCCTCGCATACCAGCGAAGAGATGGGGGTCACAGTGGTGGCTGTTGATAATCAATGAGGGAAGGGCTTACAATGCTGAGGCGGCTGGAAAGGCGCCAGGCTGCTGGTCCTGCGACATGGTGGCCGACAGCGGGCGCAAACGGTGATCAGAACGAAGCTCCAGGGAGAAGACTTTGTGGGTAGAGGACCAGGGATCACAGATTCATCTCCACCACATATGAAGACTCGGTTTGACCAGCTTTTATTCGCCTCAATAGCTAGGCAGGCCACGCAATGATGTCAACACTATGGACACAAACCCGATGATGATGATCCCACAACGGCGATGAAGAAGATAAGCAAAACGCACGGTGATGATGGTAAAATACAGATGATGAAGATGAGCATAATAAACGCCTACAATATAGCCTATAAACACAGTGTTTATAGGCTATATTTTTTTTCACAACGTAACAGAGTGGTGGAGGAGCTGGGTATTTACGAGGTACAATAGAGCTCCACAGTGGCCGCCGCTTCGCCCCTGGCTGCACTATGAATGAATTGATGCAACCCAGTACAAGACTGGAGGCCGGGACCCACAATGAACCACAATAACTGTCTACATGTAGACAGTTATTGTGGTTCATCCATGTGATCCAGAGACATTCTGCGGAACTGATGGCATTGACACGGAAGACTGGATCATCACATACGAATATGTGAGAGCCAATAACAGATGTGGCCCCTCGCTTATGTTGGCGAATCTGATGTTTTACTTACATGGTATGGCTAAAGTATGGTATGATAACCACGAAGAAGAGCTGACCGACTAGGGCACGCGCAAGCAGAGGCTGATCGACTTGTTTGGCCGTCCCGCTGGGCAGAAGAGCGTCATTAAGAAAGAACTAACAACTCACCTGCCAACAACTACAAAATATCCCCACTGCGACTCTTGGAAAGCTACCATGACACTGATATTGATGGTCGCCCTTTACTACAGACTTTGGGGATGAGCCATCGCATTCACACCAGAGATGCCTAAACCATATGTCGGTGCCCATAGCATGTTTCACATGCCGAACATCAAGCAATACAACAAGAAGTGGATAAGATGTTCAAAGGCATCATCGAGCCATCCTCCAGTCCCTGGGCATCACCCGCTGTCCTTGTAAAAAAGGACAGCAGCTGGTGCTTCTGTGTGGATTAGACAGATCAACAACGTTACTCTTAAAGGGTCCCTAAACCACCCAGAGGTCAAAATTTAGTTGTGGTGTTGCTTTTGTGCCGGTGTCCGCAATGAACACATAGCCATAAGAATTTTTTGAAACGGTTCCAAAATAGCGAAGTTACATGCATTTGATTAACAAAACGCGACGCTTGCTTTTTCACTCTCTCCTGCACCATGCACCGGCCGCTTGCAGAGTGCTCCCCCAAATGTCACATGACATACATCGCCGACGCACTGTTCAAACTGTCCACTTCCAGTTGACGCGCCTCCGCCAGCCTTGGTGCTTGCGCAAGTGTTTTGTTGGTTCTGTGCCAATGCTCTGTTCTAGCGCTTCCCGTTGTGTTCTGCTCGCTGGTACAGTTGTTACAGTTTCTAGTCCACACAAACGACACATGACGAGGTAGAACAGACAGGCAGGGAATGGGTGCAATTGCTAGCAGACTAACCGGAAGTCGGTGTTCTCCTTTGACCTATCTTCGGAGCTCTGTCTTTGTTGACGTCACCGAAAACCACAGTGCTGTCCCTTGCCATTGTCACGGCTCAGGAATGCCCGGAGAGGCGCACGGGATTGTTTTTCAAGTTTGTGGCGCGGCCGTGGCACTTAGCGCTGCCACATTTGGCATCATCGATTGTGGCGGCATTCTCAACTTGATGAGTATGTTAACTTGAAACGTTCAAAAAAATGTTGGGAGTGGTTTAAGGGCCCTTTAAGGATGTCTACCCTTTGCCACACATTGAGGACACCTTGGACTGATAACATGGAGCCAAATACTTCTCATCCATAGACCTTTATTCTCAATATTGGTAGATATCTGTTGATGAGATGTATTGCAAAAAAATTGCCTGCGTTGTTCTTGATGGACTCTACCAGTTTAAGACCACGCAATTCGGCTTTTGTAATGCTCCGGCAGCCTTTGGATGGATGATGGATTCCTTACTTTGCGGTTATAAATAGCCTACTTGCCTGTGTTATCTTGATGACGTCACAGTCTTTTCGCCAACTTTCGCAAGTCATCTGACGCAGTTGTCAGCTATTCTCAATGTTTTTCGACACACTGGCTTGCAGCTTAATTCGTCCAAGTGTCATTTTGGACGCCGTCAAATCACTGTTCTTGGCCATCTTGTCAATGCTGCTGGCATTCAACCGGGCCCTGACAAAATTTGCGCCGTCCAGAGCTTTCCTACTCCATCAAATGCCGATGTGAGAAGCTTTGTTGGGCTCTGTTCCTACTTCCAGCGTTTCATCAAAAATTTTGCCGACGTCACCTCACCACTCACTTACTCAAAACGAATGTTGGTTTTGGTTGGGGCCCTGCTGAAACGAGAGTGTTCTATATGCTCATATCCTTCTTAACGGCTCCTCCTCTGCTGGCTCATTATGACTCCTCTGCCGCTACCAAACTTCACAGATGCCAGTGGCCATGAAATTGGTACTGTACTTGTTCAGTGGCAGCACAATGCAGAGTGTGTGACAGCTTATGCCAGCCGCCTACTCTTACCCATCGTTACGGAGCCAGTATGCTTGGCGTTAGTTTGGGCAGTAATCAAGCTCCTCCCAAACTTGTACAGGTGCAAATTTTCTGTAGTTACTGATCACCATGTGCTGTGCTGGCTCTCCTCGTTGAAAGGTCCTACTGGACAACTGGGTCGATGGGTACTTCGCCTTCAGGAATATCCACACAGAACGACATGATACTTCTTCCACCAGATCATTCAATGCTTGAGTTCTGGGAATTTTGAGGCTGACCTCCGCATGTTCATACTTTGGGATGGCACCCTCTACCATCGCAGCCTTCACCATGACGGACCAGAACTTCTGCTTGCTCTACCTTGCTATCTCTGAACGTGAGTACTTGACCAGCTCCACGACGTTCCCACAGCAGGCCACCTTGGCGTTTCTCGTATGTACAATTGTGTACGATGTAGTTTTTAATGGCACGGCCTTTACTACTCGGTGCACTCAGGCTCTTCGATTTCCACACTCCTGGCAGCCCACTGGCAGCCAGAGGGCAGCTAGCTGGTTCCGGTTCTGACAGGAAATCACGTGTGCTGGTAACCCAAGACAACCCAGAGACAACCCGAAGCTGCCCAAAAGTGCAAAATCGAATGCCAGGCTGGTTTGCATAAAATGTAAATAAACTCATGCGACCGAGTAGGTCCCTTCTGTGTTGCCTTCTTGAAGATATGTGTATGAACAGATGACTCGATATTCTCAAGCGATTGTACTTTGCTGTAGATCACGTATGTGCAAGATCTTGTGCGAATCAGCGCGGAACCAGTGTTGCATTAGTTGCCTTCGGCGGACGAAACCGCCGGCGCGAGGTAAGCTGCCGCATCGCTAACGTGGATAGGGCTTAACAGCTCACTTTTACAGAGCGCAGAAATCGCCATTGTGCGACATGTGCAGTGCCTTGACGCGAGGTCTTACGAACGTGATCAAGTTTCTCAAAGCGACAGTTTGAGAGATCACATCGCCCGCCCGCATTAATTAGCTCGCTTAATTTCTTCACTTGACGATCGAAACGGAAGTGGCATACTACGTGTGCTTGTGTAGGAAATAAAGTTCTTTATCGCACATTTCCAACTTGTTTCAGCTGATGGTGCCTCTTTGCCAGCCGATGAACCGATACCTTGAGTCAACTAAGGGCGAGGACACTCAACTCTCGTACGAGCTAGTCGGTTTCAGCAGGCGCGCTGCACGATATACTGAAGCGTTTGAAAAGCATGCACACAACGCACACACACCAAGAAATAAGCATTTCTCTTCGTCTCTAGTTTTGCACACCTTGCATGCGCTAGCACACAGAGGTGTGCACGCCATTAGAGACCCATGAAAAATACACAAACAGCACTGCGGCACGTTTATTGTTCATGTCCGCGCATATGTTTACCAACATTGCAGATCTAGTTGAAAGTTGAAACACATCGGTTTGATCACAATCACACCTTACGTTTGATGAAGTGAAATGTACTGGCAACTTACCATCTTTGCAAACTGCACAAGCAGAAGATAACACCACACAAACGCTAAAAAGATAAGAACAGGCACCACTACACGAAGGCGCGCCGCTGCGTGTGCATACAAATGTCCTCAACATTTGAGACACGAAGCGTCTGCAAGGCGAGAGTTCGTCATGTTGCACTAAGGAAGTTTGCATGACATTAACAAAAAATAAAAGCTTCAACTGTTCGCCGCACTGCGTGAATGAACCATCTTGCACGGTGGAACAAGCTTCGCAACGCAACGTCAAATGTAATTACAGCAGAAGTATGAGAAGACGTCCTCAAGCACCTGCGCTGCAATCCGCTGAGTCCCTACGAACATGGTGGCATGCGAGTGCGACCATCACATTTTGGCGTCTGCTAGCCAGAGATCTGCCAGAAAGCTGCCAGGACAATTTTGACCTGGCAGGTTCTGGCGACCCACGGGCCAGGAGCAGCCTGCCAGAGAAAAATGAACGCCAATTGAAAGTGTGCTGCGCGGTGGGCGGAGCAACCCGAGAAAAACGAATGCGCGCCGGTGGGCTCTGGCAGCCCGCGGGCAGCCAGAAATGCAAAATCGAAGAGCCCTACTGATACGTAGCCACCTGTGCACTGTGCCAGCTCCACAAACAGCCTTCAATGTTGTCTGCTGGGCTGCTTCACCCAATCGATGTGCTGTCAGAACTATTTTCTGAGTTTGCCTCGATCCTCTCAGCTTTTTTCCACCTTCAAAGTCTGGGAACAACGAAGGTTGCCATGAAACAACTAAGTCGCGACTGACTACGCCAAGTGGCATGCGATCCCACCAGCACTGCCCACAAGCTGTGCGACCGATGTAGTGGACTTCCTGCTCGATGACATGACCCTTCATCATGGCGCAGTTCAGCAGCTTTTCACTGATCGTGGCCGCACATTCCTCTGCCGTGTTGTGGAAGACCTCCTTTGCTCCTGTTCGGCCAAGCACAGACAGTCCACTTCGTACCACCCCGTACTGCCCCATACCACCCCGTACAAATGGCCTCACGAAGCATTTCAATCGCACGCTGACCGAAATGCCATGCACGTTTCTGCGAGCCACAGTGACTGGGACAGCACACTGCCCTATGTGACTTTTGCATATAATTCCTCCTGTCAAGAGACCACCGGGTTTCCTCCATTTTACCTTCTGCTCGGCCACCACTCTACTCTGTCTTTGATACAATCCTGCCTTTGCTAACAACTGCTCCAACTAAATATGCCCAAGATGTCTTCAATAAGGCTCGTGTAGCCCGACAGACTGCTCGCTCTCAACTCACTGTGTCACAGGCTACTCAGAATATCCATTACGACAGTCAACATCGAGATGTCAAGTTTTTCCTTGCTCTGCACTGGTCCTATGTACACCGTCTCACCATGCTGGCTTGGTGGAAAAGCTTCTGCTATGACCCTACGTGATCTACGTCGACTCAGGGCCCTACATGATACGTCAACTTGGCGATATTGCCTACGAGATCGCACCAATGGATTCATGATGCCCCACCGATGTCATGCACGTTTCTCCACTGAAACCTTACTTTTCTGCACATCCATCATCATGGCCAGTGCCTTCTCTATAACTTTCAGTGCCTGAAAGAAGGCCCTCTCACGGCCGTCGGCGCTAGTGTTTCGCCTGCTCGCCACTAGCACGTAGTGGCGCTAGGTAAACATGGTTGGCTTGCTGGTTTGGTGGTACCGAGGAGGTCGTGGGTGGTACCAGCCACTCCTACAGCTGAGACGCAACCAGGACCAAGGTGGTGTGCTGTATCCGTCAGACCAGCTCCTTTTTATATTGGACACTTTGCGAGCATTTCCAGACAGTGCACTTAGAGACAATCCAACTTTACGAAAGCCACTTAGTAGCTTGACAAAGTGTACCGTTCCAGCCCTATGTGCATCGAGATTCCTCAAATGCCAGAGTGATGGAAGCTGTGACCACAGGGCACGACTCATGAACCTTATATCCGTTCACTTACTCAGGCCACTTTCAAATTATGTGTTCAATGTGACTGAGAAGCAAGATGCCTGCAAATATTTTGCAAAGAAGCCACTTTCAAGAAAGTATGCAAGGCTTTGAAAAAGGTTGTTTCCTCAAGCAATATATAATTTTCTTTTGTCAGCAAATGTTGAATTCTAAGCCAGTGTATCCATGACTGGGCAGTGTTGTTCCCTTAAGGTTTTATTTTTTGTCGCCAAATGTTTTAATGTTCGACAAACTTACATAACATTGTGAAAAAAAATTGCTTTCCCAACGCAATTTATGGTCTTTTATCACCAAGTGTGTTTTTTTTTTCCATAGGGCAGTATGCAAGACTGGGAAAACATTGTTTCCATGTGCAATTTATGATTGTTCCTTTTTTTTTTTTGTAGGCCAGTACGCAAGAATGGCTTCCTTGTGCAATTTGACTTTTTTGTCACCAAACGCTTTAATGCGAGACCAACTTACGTAACAAGAAATATGGTGTTTCCTTGTGCAAGCTATAATCTTTTTCACCAAGTCTTTTTTTTTTTTTTTTTGTAGGCCAGTATGTGAAACTGGCTTTCTTGAGCAATTTGATTTTTTTTTTACCAAATGCTTTAATCTTCCATCTTACATAACGCTGTGAAAAAGTGGTTTTTCCTTATGCAATTGGTGGTCCTTTATCACGAAGTTTTTTGTTTTTTTTTGCAGACCAGTATGTCAAACTGGCTTCCTTGTGCAATGCGATTTTTTTTCACCTAATATTTTAATGTTAGGCAACCTTATATAACACTGAAAAAAATGTTCCCTTGACATTTTATGATCTCATCTCGCCAAGTGTACTTTTTTGTTGTTGTCGTAGGCCAGTAAGACTGGGCAAATATTGTTTTCTAGTGCAATTTGATTTATTTGTGATTAAATATTTCAGCCTTAGGCCAATGTATGTAGGACAGTGACAAATACTGTTTCTTCTTTAGTTTATAGTCTGTTCTTTTGTCACCAAACATTCGATTTGTAGGTCAACATATGTAAGGCTGTGAACCAGGTTACTATAGTTATTTTTTTTTCTTGTGGTCTCATTACAACTGGCGAACTGTAGGCTGCACCCCAGGCTGAAGAACGCACTTGAACGCACTTCGTTTTCACGAGAATTTTGGCATAAACTTGTTTCGTTGTGGGGTGCTATAGCAATTGGTTTTGCCAAGTCTTGTCCTTGTCTGGTTGATTGACATGCTGTTGCGAGCGGGTTCAAGGGCTTACCAGTCGAGGAAGCCTTTTTGTGGCCTTTACCGATCCTTATCAGCACCCAGGCAATCAGAACCCGAGAAACGAGACTAGCAACCGTATGTGCGCAGGTGATGCACGAGTCGCGAGCGACAACACGAGAGACCCATGTTTATGTGGTGGCGCCTGGTGTTGAGCAGCTGCATTCGCTTCGACGGCAGCTGCCTATTGTTCTCCTCCCCTTCCGGCAGGCACTGAAAGTTATAGAGAAGGCACTGTCATAGCTGGAACTCAGACGGCATCTTTAACACTGGGAGGTCATATTGCAGAGCTGTTAAAAGTGGCGCAAAAAACACCGCTGCTGTTGGTGCACCAAAGACGACGATCTGAGGAGTCGGGCTGGCCAAGTTGTTTCTGCAGCCATACTGTCTTATGTGTCATGGCATGACTTGTATATAGCCTATAAACGTAGTGTTATCCGTCACTTATGCGTTGTATTCACAACATAAGAGTATAATAAAGTTGAAGTTGGCAATTCGCTTAGTTTTATTATCAAAACTTTGTTAAACAGAACTTCCACCTTCTATGCAAAGTGCAGTAAATGAAGGACTATTTTTTGTGTGAGAAATGCTGCAAGAATGTTAGTATAACACAGCAGAACGAATAAAAATAAACACAACCTCATTTCAGTAATGTAAAAAAAATTGCTAAACCTGAGATCAGACGACCATGGTTCAACGTTGGGCCAGTGAAGTCTTCGTCAGAACAGCTGTATACAGCATAGACCGCTTATAATGTAAGTCGTCGGAATCGCGAATGCCCGCACTATAACCAAAACAACATTTTTCAGTCTACATGTGTTAAAAACTGTCGCGCAGGTAGCAGCGCATGTTAGACATTCGAAGCGCGCAACCAGGCTGCTTTCACCTGCTTAAAAAAAAGAAAAAAATGGATATTTCAAAGATTTAAGTCCGGGGCCGCACTGTGCAAAAAAGAAAAAAAAGAAAAGAAAAGGCGCCATAGCGACGTCGCCATTTATACGGACTTCCTGCGGAACCAGACTGCACAGAAATGGGAACCGATTACTGCACGCGCTATCCTTCGTTTTCTCTGCCGCGTGCGCAATGGCAAAGACGTAGCGACCGCAAACTGCCATTCGAGTGGTGCACCTGCCATCCATGCCTTTGCTTCCACTGTTGAAGTGATTCGTCCGCGTTTTAAACGCGGCCGCCATGAAAGACAGTCGCCCGCAGCACCCTATCTGCAGCCAGCACCGAAAAGATAGCGCTCGTTAGGCCTAGTTTGTGGGTTTGCTCCGACTTAAAATATAACAACCTTACATAGACGTTTCGCCACCTATGCGGGTGGCATCCTCAGTATACACTGACACACATGAACGGGGGTCTCAGTGTATACTGAGGATGCCACCCGCATAGGTGGCGAAATGTCCAAGTAAGATTGTTATATTTTGTTGAGTTAAGTCAGAGCAAATCTTTTAGAACATGAACTCACCTGGCTTTTGGAACATTTTTGTACTAGTTTGTGGGGTCGCGGGCGGCGAGCTGCACGGGAAGCTTGCCCTTGACAACACAGGGATCGGGTGCACATGAAATCGCGCTCGCGAGGTGATTCAAGGGCAGTGCACGTGAAATTATTAAAAAATGAAAAAGAACTGGAGACAAACACCGGTAATGCGGACATCATGCGATCGCGGGTGCGCGTTCCGTGCGGAGTGTGCATTAGGAGCTGACAAACGGCCGTAGCAGCGTTCTCCGTCGCCTTGGCAATCCTATCCCCACAGGGTGCGCCCGCGACCCGCTGCTGCCGCGGCCTTTCTTTTTTGCGCTTCATTCATTCCGCGCTTTTACCTCCACCATGGCGATTAGTTGCGCTTTTCTCGGGCAGCGCACTTCCATTGTGAAGCCTGCTGGCTACCTCAATTGTCCGCTGATTTCCCGGCAGCCGCATTATAACCGGTCTTTCATCTCGCACAGCTGCACAATAAGCGGTATGCCTATACATTAAGTTCTATGGGAGGGTAAACGGGGGTAAGAAAAAACCGCACTATAGCTGGTCCTGCACTATAAGCAGTTACGTTATAAATGGTCTCTGCGTATACAGTTCAGCCCACTTTTAACAATACCGGTTTTAACAATATATCGGTTATAACAATGATGAGCTGCTGCACCATTAACTTTTGTATGTTTTCTATCGGTGAACTAACCTACAACAATGGCTCCATGCCCCAATACTGGTTATAAAAATAAAGTCTGGCTGCTGTGTGCGCCGGTGTAGATGCCAAGAGGTAATGGAATGCGGAATCTTTGAAAAGAAAACGAACTCTGGACACTGTGCAGTTTTTGTTGCACCTTACAAAAAGCTGCCCAAATGTTATACAACAGAAAACAGCTTTTCCCCTAGGGTCTCCTTGTCCCTCTTCCATTCTGCCATCCTCCCAAACATGAGCTTCACCTTGAAAAAAAAAAGTAACAAAGGACAGTGGTTCCATAGCTAGCCCTTGAGGAATTTCAACTAGCTTTTCCAGAAAGGCCTCCAGTGCATGTTAGGGTTGGTTCAGGCTGTTACCTTGGGCCATTGTTATGCTCACTGTCATGCTGTGAAGCATACAGAGTGCAGGAAAATGCTTTTAGCCCTTTCCTGTACTATGTATCTCTGGGATCCATTTACCTAGGTTTTTTTCATGCAACCCTGTTATAACAATGTAATTTCAATAGCACTCCAATACTGTTACAAGTGGGTTCTAGTAGGAATGCATGCGCATCCCAGCAGCTGTGACCCGGCTGACTACGTGAGAGAGGGCATTTACGCTACTTCCTCACTGCATTTCGTGCCATGTTGCAGCGCTGTAACGGAGGCCCTCCGCTCCCTCCTGCCCCCTTTCCCCTATTGCTGGGGAGGTGCCTTCTCTGAATTCACAAAAGCATGTCACTTTCTCGAGGCTGTTTTGTCATTTCATCTCAAAGGGTTTTCATTGACTGGACCTTGACCAAGGCCATCCGCTACTATCACCAAGTGCACTCCCCCTACAATGCCACATGAGGTGCATATTAGCTGAGTCATATAATCTGTCATATAATCTGGGCGTTAAATAATTAAAAAACTGAGAATATATCCTAAGATACTCTGCCTTGCCTAAAAAAACAGGTCCAGACTACCTCAATAAGACCAAAGTGCTCACCTGCACTGACCCAAGGAGTGTAAATTAAATAATAATAATAATAATAAAACAGGCCTGCACGGAATCGCAGGACAGTGACAGCGTAAGCTAGAGGAGCAACCTTTTTAGAGGCCATTGTAAACGCTTTGGGATCTGGCCAGGTGATCGGGCCATCAGGTATATCAAAGAGCCAAGTCAGGTTGCTGTCGGGGCTGCGCAGGTCGCCTGTTGTGTGATGCATGGTACAATACAAAACTGCTTCACGAGGCAGCGCTTTGTAATAATGAAGACAGAAACGTTGAAGAAGATCGTTTCATAATAATAATGTTGATGATGCCACCATAATGGGTGCAGAGCTACAAAGCAGGCACCCCTGTGTTCTTTCAAATGATTCCTTGCACTCGTTATGCAATCCACCTTTTGAGACGCATAGCGACGTATTACTATTCTGCAACGTAACATTACATTTGTTAATGCTATTGCTCGGCCGGCTTTATACCTGTACAGGTCTTTTGGCGATGCTTTTTCAAGCACAGGTGTAGCTCAGTGGCAGAATGCTTGACTGCCATGCAACGGGACATGGGTTCAAATCCTCCTCGGTCCTGGTTATATTTTTCTAAAATTTTTCTAAAGACCCCGTAGTGGAGGGCTCCGGAAATTTCGACCACCAGGGGTTCTTTAACGTGCACTGACATCGCACAGCACACGGGCCTCAACATTTCGCCTCCATCGAAATGCAGCCGCCGCAGCCGGGATTCGATCCCGCGACTATCAGATCAGCAGCCGAGTACCATAGCCACTAGACCACCGGGGCGGGGCAAGGATATGTTGTTGGAGTGCAGAACAGCGAGCACTGTGCGAGTGCTTTGCTGGCTTGAAGTAAAGCTTGGATCGGTTATAACTAAGGG
This sequence comes from Hyalomma asiaticum, assembly GCA_013339685.2. NCBI lineage: Eukaryota > Metazoa > Arthropoda > Arachnida > Ixodida > Ixodidae > Hyalomma > Hyalomma asiaticum. Next base: position 214,354,815 of record CM023481.1, read on the forward strand.
TGCGTGAATATTTGAGCTTTCAAATAGCGTTTACTAGTCCATTCAGTTTGCATCTAATTCAGACTATTCAAAGTTTGTAATTAAGGGACAAAATATGCTATGTCCAGTGACAAGTGGCCTATTCCAACATTACTCGCAGACAACTTTTCTTGGCATGAAGGGAAGGCTATGGGGGTGGAGTGTCTGCACATATATGCCTACACAAAGAAGCCCAATCTGACATGCATTTCGGTTTATGAAACTTCCACAGCTCCTGTGCACATTTGAAGGCAGGCAAATGTATTTCAGGAAGCATAAGACAGTCGTTTGCTGAAGTGTGTCAGAATCTTTTGTGGCGAGACCATGGAAGAGCCAGAAAGTGACTAACACTGACTTGAAGACAGAGACGCCATTTCGCCTTTGAAATGCATGAAAAAGGTGCAGCATTCTCTCACGTCAAAACAACAAATAACAAAGTAAAAAACAAAACAAATATTACCTCCTCCTTGGTGTGTGCTGTGTCCTCTTTGAAAATGAAGCAATGTTGTCTTTTTTGTGTCTCACACAATAAATACGAATGCAGTTGTAGGACTACATTCCGTAACAGTAGCATATGTGTGATTTGGCCCTGTAGCCTTCGCTTCATTGCCAAGAGAAGTTGTCTGCAAATATAGTACACTTCACCACGGTACACTTGCATACTGCAGCTAAGCTAACCCATTCATCTACACTGTTCTCTGTTTGGCTGCTCTTTAGGACTCTGCTCTTCTTGGTTAGTCAGGCTCTATTTAGTTTCAATCAGCTAGTTGCGGCATAGTATTCTACTTGCTATAACAACTACTAAAGAAAGTTAATGGAAATACCTAGCAAGTTGGTTGTATAACCTCTCACACACCAAATATTTTGTAAATATGTTAAAAGACCTATTTGAATCAACTCGGACAAACTAGTTCACCACTCTACTGAAAAGTGCTTGCGATCAGTAGAAAAGTCCCTTATATTGTGGCTATGCATGTTATGTGCCAATTCTTGTTTGCTAATTGATAAATGCTAAATACTGGCAGTGACACTGCTAAAAAATTGGCAACATTTGCATGGCTCTGACAAGCAGCCGTTCTTATTGGCAGTGAGTGTTGTTCTACTCTGTCCTTCTCACATTCGTGCATAGTGCTAATTGCTATTATGAGCACTACTTCAATTGAAACTGCACAAGAACAAATCCTGGGTACTTAATGACTTGTGAATCACACTGACCCATCATAGGGATGGTGCAGTCTAATTCTCTCCCCAGGAGTGCCTCTCGCAGCGTCACGCTCATCCATGGGATGACATAGGCTTCGGTTACCCTGACCAGCAGTAGCTTTTGTGCCTGTTTATTCAAGTTTTCCTGAAGTTGTTTCCAAACGTGTGTTGTTTGGTGGTCACACTGTGGCTTGGCGTTCAGCAGCGAGATTTGCTGTGTTCTTGGATGCTTTCATTGATTGATTTCTGGGGTTTTACGTCCCAAAACCACGGTATGATTATGAAAGACGCTGTAGTGCAGGGCTCTGGAAATTTCGACCACCTGGAGTTCTTTAAGATGCACTGATGTTGCGCAGTACAAGGTCTCCACATTTCAACTCCATCAATGTAGCCACTGCAGCTGAGATTTGATCCCATGACCTTCATATCAGCAGCCAAGTGCCATAGCCAACCGTGGTGGGGTGTGTTCTTGGATGTGACTATGTTTGCAGCAAATCGCCAGGGGCAAAGTTTTACCGCTCACTGAAAGCGCAATAGGAGAAGCATGAGAGCTGGCACGCTTGTTCCGTCGTAGCTTTATTATCAGGCAACATGGAGTGCTAATGTCCAATCTGTCTCCCTGTTTTCAAGGGAAAAAAAGGGAAAGGGGGGAGGCTCAAGTAATATAGTGACGCCCTTATGGGTGTGGACAGGAGGCACCTACCATACTCCGCACATCTCGTCTGCAACACATATGTGCTGCATTTTTCTTCTTTGCTTCTTTAGAGCACCCACTTGGCATGTTCAAACAGTTTGGTCTACTCAGATATGGTCTACTATCCATACTCAGATTTAAAAAGGGGGGGACAAGAACAGGCGCAACCTCTTTCCCTCATTTTGTATTCTGCTGTCGGCTCAAACACCTCAACGCATTAGATAATAAAATTAAGTCACTGAAAAGCATTGTGGTTTTTTCAGGTCATGTTTGTAGAAAATTTCAGACCACTAAAGAATACCGTATTGCCCATGCATAGCTCAAGCTTTGCTTTGTTGAAAAAATAAATAAGGGTATTGTTCTCACCGTTTCCAGGCACCAGCTACCTTTTCCCTCATAGTTAATAAAAAAATTAACAAATATAAATTTGTGCACTCCCGTGCCTTTGCAGTTGCCTTTTCAACATTTATTACTACCAAATAAGCATTTCAGACCTTGATTGCATGTCTTGTGAGGGGATGGCTAAAGGCATAATGTCTAAATAATAATAATCCTATTAAGTTATACTAATAATACATAACCACTAGTTAGTAGGAAGCACCTTGTTCGCTTTCAGCCAGTCTTTTGAGTGTTTTGGGCAGTATTTTTGTGCAATTGGCACACCCCAGGCTCTTGATTTATTGGTTTTTCAGTTCCTTTTGTATGGCTGCAGGCACGTGGCAACTTCCGCAGTGTGCTTACACCTGCCGGCTATGCTTGCGCTGCACGCAGAGTTAACTCTTTCGTTACCGTGTCCATAGGACATGGGTCACCGGTGACCCATACGCGCCACAAGCTATTTTTAAAATATGAGCGCTCCTATGGACTTGCACCGCCATCAGTCGTATTCTCCAGGCACCAATCTTTCATTTTTTGCGTAGTTTGTATTTTTCCCGTGCGGCAGCGATTTAAGCGGCGGTTCCAATTGTGCGATTCGCTCCGTCTGTTTACGAAGATGGCAGACGCTTTTGTCCCTCGCGCGAACGACGCCTTTCTGGCGATTCTGTTGCATCTGGAAGCGATCATTTGGCTGCTTCTAGCAGCAGTGATTCAGATGATGATCCCGCATCATCAGATTTTAGTTCTGACGACGAGGACGTGCAGAATCAGCCCGGACCTACATCAGCTGTCCGTCGGTATGTTTTGTTTTATGGCACAAGACGGGTTGCCATTTATTTTTGCAACCATAGAGCGCAGTATGTACATATATACATGGTTCAATAGCCCATTTCTTTCCCTTTTTACTAATATATACTGTGCTTCTGTGTGTGAGAAATCTGTGCAATAAAAAGAAAAAACTGTGCAACCTGGCTGAACAAGACACTTTCTACTGGGTAACAAGTAAACAAGTGTAACTCGTGCAGTTGTTGAGCTAGGTCAGTGAAGCTTTTCTGTTAGGTAGATGTCTCCTATCTAAACAATTTGTATATTTCAGAATATTTTCCAGATTTAGTTCTTTTATATAGTAAACATACAATTGCAAATGTTCTTTCAAATTTGCAAGAAATGTTACCTTTAACGATTTTTTCTGCATATTAGTTTCCAAGTTCAGTTTTTTAAACTTACACACGTCAAAAGTACATTTACATAGCTTTCGCTTGATGTATTGCATTACAGTATAACGATTTTATTACTTATTACAAAAAAATACCAACAAAAACCTACGAAAAGTTGCCCATTTTCCCACGGTAACGAAAGAGTTAATGTCAATGACTCATGTTAACCTTTTAACTGTTTTGAACGAGCACAGCTAGCCTTTGCAGAACTGTCCCAAAACCATTTTGGACGAGTGTAGCTCGTCTGCTTGAAGTAATATCTCCTCTTGTGCGTTTTGAATGAGACACGCTCGTTAATGGGCTAGTTAGCGGGTCGCTTCACAGATGGCAGCACTTGGTTGGTTTGATTTTTTTTTTAACCACCGTTTCTCATTCCCCCCCCCCCCCCCCTGGGGGCAACTCTCATTTTAAAACATGACATCCGGTGGAGGCGATGGATGTGTTGCTGGTCCATCGTTGCAGAAAAGAAGCCTACTGCAGTCGTCCAGCTCTTTGGACAATAATGACTCAGACACTCAGACACCAATGGTTACTTTGTTTCTAGAAGCAAAAGTGATAGTGAAGACGAAGATGAATCCTTGTTTTAAGGTGTATCACGCATTGCCGAAGCTTCTGCAGTGAAATATCTCACCGTTTCGCACCAAACTATTCTCGGAATGACAAAGCTTTTGGAACTGCGCTCTGGCACTGTTTTTTCTTGTTCATTACCAGCAGGTAGCTGGCTTCCCTTATCAAGAGCAATAATTAATTTTGTTATGCTAATCTGACTTAGTATGTGCTTTAACTTTTTTTTTCAACATACTTGCTTTTTAAAAGGAAAATATTCAACATCAAACTTCAAAAAAGAAAAATAAGCAGTTTAGGCTGTGGGGACCTGGTCCCGCGCGACGCCATGTTTTGCGTAGGAATGCCCTCGCATCCCCCTTTCCCTGCTGGACGGAGCGGCGGCCGCCCCCTTCGCCCATGTGGTCTTAACATAGGCTGCCATTGGGCAGCGAGGAATTCTTAGAACGTTTGCGCGTTCTGGCGTTTCTGGTTTTGGAGATGCCTCGAGAGAACACGCTGGGACTTGGAGAAGTGCGCATGTACTTTTGTGACCCTCCGGCCGACCAGGCCATCGGTCGGATGGCGTGCTTCTGCGAGCCCCAGCGACCACGGCGGTGACCTGCGACCGACGCCCCTGTCTGTATGTTCTTCTATTTTCCTTTTCCGAGGGCTCGCGGTCGCGGGTGCGCTAGCCGGGGTTAGGCTCTCCTTCCCTGCATGGTTATTTTTGTGTGTTATTCTGTGTTCGCGTGTTGTTCAGTGTTATTGTCCTTTGTGTTCGTGTGCGTTCGCGTGTTGTTAATCGTTATCGTTACTATTTGTTTACATTTAATTCGACCTTGTTATTGTTTGTATTATTTTAACATTTATTAAATCACCATGCACGGAGAGTTGCGCCTAATGTTCTCGTCTTTTGCCGCGTGCGACGGTTCGTGCTGCCCTGCTTCAAGTCGGGCCGCGGGCCGACACGCGCGGTAACGCGGCATGCATGGCTGAGATGGCGAGCGCGCGGACGCGACGACCTCATTCTCTGCTCGTTGAGTGCTCGAACCCACTGCAAGGGGTTGCTAGCGGCGATGCCGCTGCTAGCAGTAGTAGAAAATAGAAGTAAACCCCTACAAGGCATAGAAATTGTAGAAGTAATAAAGGTTGTTATGGGGTTACGGGAGACCTTCAAAACAAGATGGAATTAGGTGAAACAAGCGGTCATGAATAAAAAATACTTAACACTGTCAACATGATGGTCCTTCATGGAATGTTGATCTGAGTTTGGATGATCGCTGACCAGTCACTGCGCTGCCGCCCACACAGACAAGTTATTTAACATTACACACACAAGCTGCATCGTACAGAAGGTTCTCTTATCAATATTAGCATGTGTGAAAATCGTAACAATATCGTTAAGACCTTTGGTGGTCTGAAATGCAGCCAGAAGTTGCTGCTGAACACACGCAGATGCTACTGCCCTTGCGCAAGAAGGCGCGCATGCGGTGTGGGAGGGAGGGTTATCACCCCAGTGAGGCAGGTGCAGAACACAGGGGGCGACAGTGGACCTGCTATTGTGAACCATCCCCATACTTTCCCGAAGGCAGCAACAGGTGCAGAAAGCAGGCATGTGCATGCTGGCACACTACAGATTTTTCTGAAGTGTCTGATTGGTGCTACGAAAATTCACTACTCTGGACAGTGTACTGTAGCTGTGCAGTTATGCAATTACCATTTCTTTCAAAGAGACACAAAAGCACATCCAACTCAAAATTATGTAAGGATGGGTATTTCATAATGTATGCTCCCCGAACTTACAAATAGCATATCCACACCTATTTCGGGCCTGACACAGGCTTGCGCCTTACCCAAGCCCGATCTGACAATTGCCGGACCGAGCTCAGCCCACTGGCTGAGCCTAGTCTGAGCTTTCAGGACAGCCTGAGCCTGTTCTGTGCTCCACTCGGGATGGCGCATGTAGAACAAGCCATTGATTCAAGGCAATCAAGGCATATTATTTTTGTTTAAAGGTACGTTACATGTAGAGCACACTACAATGCTTGACGAGTCCATGCTGGGAAACACACCACACAGCAGAGTGATGAGTAATGAAATGTCTGAATGGAACCAAGGTCTATAGCATAAACTAAACGCTTTTCTGCATTCCATCCCTGACAAAGTACATTTCGAAGTATGTATTTGCACCAAGAAACAATGCACGCTACTCTTCAAGGCCACTAACCGTGTTCACTTTCCTCTCTCTTTTGCATGTTGTATTTGTCATGCTCCTTGCCCCACATGGTCATGACATGTGTCACTTATCACTTGTGCACACAACAGACACCACACCAGTCATCTTTAATGTCCACCACATGTCACTGCCTTGCCTGATCTGTTTGAGTCGGCATGCTTTCGTGGTTTGCATTATGTTTTCCTGGTAGCGAAGACACATTTCTTCCATGTGATGCTTCTTTGAGGGCCTGGATGCTCTCGATGCTGAGCGCACATTATGGAATCTTATTTTGCTCGGCTGTCTTAAAAGGACCGATAACCAATCTTTAAGGTACCTGTTTCCTTTATATCAATGAAAAGATTACCGGTCAGTGTCCAGTCGCACAATGACAATTGGAAACATTTTTTATGAGATTTTTTTGCCTATGGAGTCTTACATACAACGCATGTTGGCTGACAGCCATCAGGTGTGTTCGTGTCAGGCTATGCCTCCACAGAGCGCATGTGCGCTGCTCCTGGGAGTCACTGAGTGCATGCGCCGAAGTTAAAAACAGGTTATCTGTTCCCGTGAAGACAGCACCGCTTCTCATCGTAGACTCCTTTTACTGCGTAGAAAGCAAAGAGTAGGGCGGAGACGCATTTTTATGTGCCGACTGCAACTTTATGGCCGAGTTACGGCCGTATGAACACCAGCAGGCGACATACAGCGATTCACAGACTCCAAATAGCAGTACCAAGGCGTCTCCACCAGGCTATGCCACGTTTAAGTTGCCGCAATTTTTAAGTTCAATTTAAAAATACAAATCCTGCTCAAATCATGAACGATTGCTCGATTCCATCTCTATAATTCAAGTTGTTCTGAAATGCGCAAAGGCTGGTTCACACGTTCTCGCCAGTTGTGTCAGTCCCTTTAAAGGGCAACTACGATTATTTTTTTGAGCGTGTCAAGGTAATGTCAATTCTATGTGCCTGAGGCACTCTTGTCACACTCCTGATAGAAATGCTCAGCAAATGACAAAACTAAGCAAAATAGTGCAACACCAAAACTGAAATCCAACCCAGCAGTGGTGTCAAATCAGGCAATCAGCTTTTTGAATGGTGTGACAGCGCATGTGCAGATCTTGAAGGCCATGGAATGCTGCTCGTATGCTTCTGTTGCTTTGCCGATGATGATGTCAAAACACAGTATGACCAATAATTATCTCTTGAGCCTGTAAAATTTTGCACAATTGATGGAAGTGCACCAAGGAACGTATCCAAAAAGTTTTACTAAGATCCAGTGACCTAGAAAAATCACCGGAGTTGGCCTTTAATGTGCTCCTTCTGAATGTGCCCAACACAGCCAGCACCACCACTGCAGTGGATGTATTACAGATGTGCGGCAGCAAGTGCCATCCGATTGTGTTGTGATGGTCCCTGTGTCACTGGGGTTCTTGCAACACCACCAGATGGTGCAAGTATTGTACCACTAGCGGAAACAGCAGTATCCAGGAAGTCCAAAGAAGGGGGAAAAAAATAATAAAGCTTTGCTTTGAAAGCTATACACAGCTTATTCTGCAGGTTAAAGGGTAATCTTGCCCTCACTAGATTCCTTGCATTGAACCCCACATGGGCTCACAGCAGCACAGCAACAGCCATCTTACTTTAAGTCATATTTAGTGACCACTTTCGTTTAAAACCAAATTCCTACAAATATGTCTGTATACCAGGCATTCAAATACCCTGCCCCGTTTTGTTTAGAGGGTTGTGAAATATCTGAAAAATCTGTATGGTGTACATATTCAGAATCCCATTTTATTCATACCAAGGAAGGCAATTATGTATTAAGCAGAAAGAAAGGAGGATATTAATTAGTCAAATTTTCTTTGTTAAATTTCATGCATGTGCAAAATAATGAAAGAAAAAGTGTAAACAGACCTTGTTGTTGTAGGTCACAAAGAGGTAGGCATGAATCATCTCATGCTGAAAAAAAAGAAGGGAAATACACAATGCAAATAACATACCTAGTAAGAATAAGCAGGTACACACATGACTTATATTTAAAGGGACCCTAAAGGGAAACAATAAGTAAATTTACACTGATAAATTACTCTATGAAAACTACTTTCATAGTGCCACCATCATAGGTTTGTCAATAGAATAAAACATAGAGAATGAAGTGTATTGTTTTATTTCATGCTGAAGTCTCTTCAAATGAACATCAGCATAATGCCACAAATTTCAAATCTTTTTCCCCCACGTTTTGATCACATTGGTTCCATAAAAATTCTTGAAACTTGGTATATTATGCATGCGGCCTGCTCAGAGGAAAACATAACTTTTATTTTTACCGATTGAGAACTATATGTAGACGCTAGGAAATGCTGCCAAAATCAAACACATCGTGACAAATTTGTCCAAGAACCTCAAGGTGCTGTCACCCCATGCACTCCCTTTCTGCACATTTTCGCGAGGCAAGAATGATGCTTTTGGTGCTAATGAACAATGTATGATTTCTTTGTGTAAGGAAAGTATTTAGTCTCCGCAGTGTCTCTTTAAACGGCTACCAGCAGATCATAATGCAGATCCCTTAATGCAACGAGAAGGGCCTCCATAAGTGGCAAAACATTAAAGAAGCCCCCTTATATACGGACTATGACAAATTTTCAATATACGGGACCTCCTTCATCTAATTTGAAATGATGGTGAAGAGCCGTAAGCATGTCAGCTGTCTACTACTGCATTCGATAAGAGCTTAAGAATGCTGTTGACTGTTAATTTTTAAACAGCGTTGAAGCCGTAGTACAACACGAAATATCAAATCGATGTTTTATTGGAACAAAATCATGCAGTTTACGCAAGCTAGTTTTCTTTAATTATTTGCGCGTGTGTGTGTGTGTGTGTGTGACAGGTGCCTAAGACCGGGAGGCGTGAGGACCCACCATTAGGCTACAATGCCCCTTCTAATGCTAGACTGCACACACCTGTATTATAATTTGGGCTATGACTATCTCTGAAGTTTAAATTTTACTTTTCAGAGACATATTAATGGATGGATGGATGGATGGATCGCTTAAAAGAACTCTGCGACACTTTTTCGGCTACCCTTTTGGAGCACTGGAGAGTGCGTAGTATTGAATACTGAGATGAACGCAAAAAGAATTATACGAATCGGTGAAAAGAATCGGTGCACATGGACTGAAGTTATTAGTCCTCGAAGTTCAAAAGACGAGCAGACGGCCTGAAAAAAATGTTCCCTTTCGCATTTCGCTCTCCCACTAACGTATGTGGCCGGATCCAATCAGCGCGCACCTCTTATACAGAAATACTCGAAGTTTCTTCTCAAGCTGGCCTGTACAAATTACTTTGCCACTGCTCTTTTTGAGAGTTGACGCTGTGGTTACAACAGGGATGACGAACATGTGTCAGTCAGGAGAGGTCAGGACAGTCAGGAGAACTTTGTTTTTAAAATATTATACTGAAAACGGATTTCTTTTTTTTTTGTGTGTGTGTTAGCAATGCTTCTGCTATCTCCCTGACACGCTTCCAGCACTTTCAGGTGCTGGACGCGTGTCACCAAACGCAAGCTCAGTGTAGAAATTCGAGATTGAAACAGGCCTGCTGGTTACATCACAAAAATCAGTGGTGGTAGACACATGCTGCTGTCGAGCAATGACACACAGTTGCACGCCCCACCATGACCATGTTGTAGGACGATGGGTGCATTGAGAACCTCATAGAATAACATGGAAGAAAAAGTCATAAGCCACTTTGCATACCCAGAGAAGCTACAACAGAGGACTTGTCTTATTCAATAGTCAACACAGAAGGCATGGACGAAAAAGGAATAAATTTCCATTGTGTCAGCACATGCCCAGCCGAGGCCTTTGCACACTCCATGGGCCAACATATATTAGTAGTGCTGATAGCACAACCACAGCTTGCCATTTCCATATTGTAAGCAAAGGAGCCTTTTCAAGCTAGAAGTCATGCTGCCCTTGAATTGGTGCCATAAAACAATAACTTTGAAGGAAACAGGGGCTGATACCAAAATAAAGGTGTTCATGGTTACCCAATGAAAAGTAAGACTTTGTGTAGACAACCCTTTATGAATACCGAGAAATTGAGGTGGCATCACATGGTGGGAAGTCTGGATTGATTGCTTTCCGGGGTTTTATGTCCCACATACACAATATGATTATGAGAGATGCCATATTAAAGGGCTCTTGAAATTTCAACCACGTGGACCTTTTGGCATACACTGACATCGCACAGTACATAGGCCTAAACATTTCGCCTCCATTGAAATGCAGCCGCAGCGGCCAGGATTTGATCCGGCGATCTTTGGATCAGCTGCTGATTGCCAAAAAGAGCGCTGTACTGCAACTGTCTCAATCAATGTCTGAAACTGAGTCTTGAAGATTGCTGTGGCACTGAAAGTGTCTATTATTGATTCTGACTTCAGCACCACTGCGGCAATGCCTTCACAGGTAAGCGTCACAGTGTGATGCCTGTCACCAGTGAACGTGCCTGTACGGCAAAGCCATGTCCATGTCACAATGAGAAAAGGGGGCTACCTGCTCAGTGGCACGTGGAATGCAGCGCTCTTTAACTGGGTAGTTTTATTAGGTCACAATCTACACCACCACACCAGCGCACCGCAGTACAGTGCCACCTCCTTGTGTGGGACTCACATGTGCAGCAGGGACACGGAATGCACATTGTTTATGGAAATGAAAGCTGCCCGACGTCATCGCATTCGTCCAAGATACTCACTACAGTCGTGAACGACCACGTGGTGAGTGTGCTCGAAGAACACTCCGAGATAAGCAAGCAACGGTACAGCAAGCGACCCTGCAGTTATGGCATGAGCATGCAATGCGCTGCATGCAAATATGCAGGCAGAATCAGCTCTATGCGGCAGCTAGCACTGTGCTTCACACTGCCTCACAGATGCGTGCATTGTGGAATGCAAGACGAGTTGTCCATCCACTGTGCTTCACACTGCCTGTGCTTCAACTGCCTCACAGATGCGCGCACTGTGGAATGCAAGAAGAGTTGTCCATCCACTTTGGAGCCATTTCGGCTGCTGTGTCACAGTATCACTTTCCCAAATCATTTCAAATATTCCTTGGCACCGCACATAAAGCACAGTCATGCGAAATAGATCACAATTTATTCCTATCTTCAGCAGAGCACACTTATCAGATCGAACAAAGGAGATTTCTGCGCTAACTTGACTCCAGAGCGAGACCTGTCCCTCAACAGCGCACACTGCTCTAACTGCCACCAGGAAGATTTTTCTAGCTGCAAGCCAATCAAATCGTGATGCGGACAAAACGCTGGTGGAGCGGCGGCACTGCATGCTTCTCTGTGAAATTGCAGAACATCTCGATGCTACAATATAACTGCACCAATGCTCATGACGATATCAGAAAATATCATCAAGATACACGTTCAAGTTAATGTGGTAACATGGTTTCTGCGTCAATTTATGACGCCGAAGTTCCAGAGAGCCAGAATTTACCATGAGCTAGTTAACGTGAAAGCATTCCAAGCTGTTTTTATTACAAATTCGCCCCTGGCCCTTCTCATCAAGCATGTTCATCCATCAGTTATGTAAGCCTAAAAACAGTGCACTTACCATATTTTCGCGATTGTAAGCACCCCCCGATTGTAAGCACCCCCCCCCTGTTTTCGATAGAAAATATCGGGAAAAAAGTTTGCTTGCGAATCTAAGCACCCCCCCCTTTTTTTCTCTGCGAGCATGGCGCAGTCAATAATGCCGCCATGCGTGCTTTCTCGCCGCCAATCTCGGAAGCCATGTCTTGCATTGCTACGTTCATACAAGAGATGGCAGCACAGAAGTCGGCGGCGTAAAGCCTGTCTATTTTTTAAAAGTAGCGCCGTTCATTGTCCTTTTCGCCACCGCTCACTCCCCGGCCTTTGCTCCCCGCCACCTGCTGTGCCCCGGCCTCTTCCGCTCTCCCATTGGCTGATTCGTGTCACGTGGAAGAAAACGAGCGCTCCTTTGTATTTTTTTCTCTATTTTTTCTTTACACCGCGCTCGGGTCGCCATTTTCGGACCTGCGCGACGACGGTGCTGTGCTCGCGAATGGACTGATTGAGTACATGTGCTATTGGGTTACAATGTTAGGAGAAACGTGTTAAGAAGAACAGCTGCATTCTATGGCCGTGCTGCTGCGCACTCGCTTGTTGCATGTGACAAGGTTACGAAAAAGGCTTTTTAAGTTTTTTTTTTTTCTTTGTTTGCATTCCAACAAACCTAAATCGACAGGATCGGGCATACTGTCTTCAAGGAGGTTCTAAAAAGCGCAAGGCTTTGTAAAGTAAGTCCCACATTTCATGACCCCAACGTACGTTTCGTGACCTTATGCTGTGCATGGTTTTTTTTCTTTAGTACGCTTCAGCTGATGCACTCTCTCTTTGCTTCACAGGTAGTGCGGTGCTGAAGGTGTGTGCAGCTGGCCTGGCGATGCTGTGCGTGGTTTTAACACGCTGACGTTGACTTTTCTTAGAATGGGCTCACATTGTTTTATGGCTCTGTTTTGTGTCGACAGTGCTCGCATCTTCCGCTGGCCTGTGAATTCAAATCAACTTTATTAAGGCCATGTGTTCAGGCCGACCAGAAGTTAGCACCGAATGCAGTCGTTTAGCGTCAACGTACTCCCGCATGTGTTGATTTAGTGTGTTGTGTTTAACCTTGTTAGCGTCTTGAAGTGATCTCTCTACTAGGGAGGTCGTAGTAGATGTTCGTGGGTTACAGAGGTCATCTGGGGAGCGTCTAATGTGCACTTTGAACGCTCCAGCACTCGTGCATCATCCAAACAGCGTGAAGAAGCTACCTATTTGAGAAACATTGTTCAGCCAATACGGCTGGAATATTTCACACTCCAGCAGAGCGAAGGTGTTCTGCATGTGCGTAATTGAACCTACGAATTAGCATGTTCATATAAATTCACACACTGGAAACTTAGAACCTTCGTAATCATGCGCCAAGTCGCGCTTGTTTACACCGAGTGCATGCGCCGTGCTTTGCCAACACAAGCCCTGTACGAGCGGACCTTTTACATCTTAAATAATTGTACTTTTTTATTTTTTTTTACGCAATTTAAACACACCATTATCAATGCCATTTCCTGACTGACTAAGTAAATTCCAGACCTAAGAACTGCTCCGCAGGACTCCAATGAACTTTTACACGTATTTCCACCGATAGCGCGTCGGCCGTCGTCTACTGTGGCAGGTCCCACATAGGCGGCGAGACCATCGCGGCCGCACTGGGTGGGAGAGGGAGGCGGAGAATTTAGGGGGAGGATAGAAGTGGTTGGCGCTACTTTCCTTGGAGGGGCTTTACGGTGGCGCTTGGCAAGTCCGGACATGCTGAGATGGCATCGCGGACGGGCATGCATTGCTTTGTCAGTTCTTTGTCGGATAGTCCTAATGGCGGTCAGTATGAGTGCGAAGAGGGCTTCCTACAACTTGAAGTTCAAGCGAGCTGCAATCGCGTTTGCTGAAGACAATGGGAACCACAGAGCTGCAGCAGAATTTGGCGTGGATCGAGCCTGCACCATCAGGTGGAGGAAGCAGTGGGGCCAGATTTTTAAGGGCGCCGCGACACGTAAAAAGTTCACGGGACCGTGCAAGGGCCGACATCCGCAACTTGAAGAGGAGGTCTGCGAGAAACAGGGGCTTCGCTGTGACTGCTGATGCGATCCAGACGAAAGCGATGGAGATCGCAAAAAGAATGGAGATTCCCCGCGCGGTGTTTCGTGCTAGCCGCGGCTGGGTGGAACGCATGATGAGGAGAAATGGAATTTCTTTGAGGCGCCGGACAACCATACGACAAAAGCTGCCAGGTGACTTTGAAGATAAACTCATTGCTTTTCAGTAATACGTCATGGATCTCCGCAGACAAAACTGCTACGATCTCGGCCAGATCGGCAACGCCGATGAGACGCCCGTGTTTTTTTACATGCCGAGGGCTAGCACTATTAATGAAGTAGGAGCCCGGGAAGTTAGGGTAAAGATGACAGGGTACGAGAAGCAGCGTGTCACTGTGATGCTGTGCATCACAGCCGACGGCCGCAAGCTTCTGCCCTTCATAATCCTCAAAAGGAATAACATGCCGAAAAAATTACACCATCTCCCCGAAGGGGACCATGGGGTGATGCGGAGCATCGCTGGGAGTTTCAACGGTGAATTTAACGGCGGTGTTTACAGGTTTGCAGTGTTACCTTTGGGGTGAACCTTGCGTGTTATTATGTTGTTACCTTGGTTCGTTACCACGCATTGCGTGACCGTTGTCAGAGTGTGGGTTGATACTGATGCGTACTTGCGTCAACCCACTCGCTGACGGAACTGTTGCTTCCATCACACAACACCAACTTCTTTCATCGGAGAAGGAGGTGCTTTATTTATTGCAGCAGCTGTTGGAGAGAGGGAAGGGAGAGGAGAGTCGCGCATGCGTAGTGTGAGTGCGGATGCCCGGTTGACGCGTGGCATACCCGCGAGCAAGAGATGCTCCGCATCGAAAATGAATCCTTCCCGAAAGACGTCATCGTCCGAGTGCAGGACAAAGGGTGGATGACAGCCGAACTGATGGAGGACTGGATCCACGTTGTGTGGCAGCGGCGCCCGGGTGCACTGCTTGGCGGACCATCAGGCACGCGATCTATGCTTCTTTTAGATGCCTTTCGCGGCCACTTTACCCCGGAGGTTAAGACCAAGCTGCAAAGGATCAACTGCGACTTGGTCATTATTCCAGGGGGCATGACACCAGTGCTACAACCCCTGGACGTCTCAGTCAACAAGCCATTTAAGGCCCACCTTCGACAGGAGTACGAAGAGTGGGTCCAGAACCCCGACCGGAAAAAAACGCCAACAGGAAAGCTGCAAAAAGCGTCCCCGTCAGCGATAGCTAGGTACATAGATTTCGGACGCACGGCAGCGGGTCAAAGTTGACGTTGTCAAGTCGTTTAAGAAGTGTTCCATCAGTAACAACTTAGACGACACCGAAGACACCGAGAGCGGCAGCTCAAATGGTGCGACGGACTCGAGTGCTGCAACGGACTCCAGCAGCAGTGAGAGTGACTGACCGCAGACACAAGTGGTGGGTTTACTGCCTGCACTTATTTTTATTATTTTCGAAATTAAATTGATTTCTCACACCCGTCTCGTTGAAATATTGCCGGGACAAAGGGTAGGGCCGTGCGGTCATTTTTTCGATTTCTCGAATCTAAGCACCACCCCCTCACTTTTAAAATCGCGATCGTGAAAAAAAGGGGGTGCTTAGAATCGAGTAAATACGGTAGCTTCCGAGTAAGAAACGCTGTCACAGTGCGCACCTAGTATAATTCTATATGAACCATACTAATGCCCAGTTCATTCTCGAGTGCCTTTGTAAGAATTTTCATTATTTTCTAAGCAGCACCTCACCGCTCTGCCTGCTCACCTTGCCATAAGCATCAACGATTGACAGCTGCAAGTTTTCCCACACATACACTGACCACATGTCAGAAACGCCCAAAAGTGCAATGTTGTGCAGTGCCATTGGGCAGTATAGTGGATGTCAACTGCTGCACATTTTTTTTTAGGGGCGAAACTCCTTAAGGTTTGGGTCTGCCCGCCCGTTGTAGTAGCGTGTTACCTACTAGGAATGCGCTACTAGGAGGGCGCGTGTGGGAGGCGCGCCCTCGGCGCGTGCCTCCCGGCGCGCAAGCTCTCTCACTCTTCCATCTGCTGTCTTGTGAGAGAGAGAGAGAGAGACAGAGAGAGCGAAAGGCGCGCGTTGACTATGAAAACGCTCTTTCTTCGATGAACGCGCTACCAGCTCGCAACGAAGGAGAACGTGCCCTCACCCGCGAGAGACAAGCTTGACGCAGGCAGCGTCTTCTAGCGAGTTTCTTGATTGAAAAATACCGACTGCTCGAGCTGGAGAACCGTTCACCGGCCACCCATATACCATATATACCATATATAGGCACTGGATCTTGACTTGCAATGAAGTGCCAGTGGGAGATTTCACTTGTGCGTAGTTGAACCATAAGGATTCGTAGGCTGCGCGTTAACTAAATTAATCCAGAACTCGGCATGATCTACGATGAACCTCCGGAGCTTCGCCCACTCATCATCATTCACTCCGTGGATATGCTGTGAATTTTTGTGAGTAACTTACACTTCGCTGACAACAAAGTACTCTTCAGCAATGATGGCGGTGAATTACAGAAGATGATTGTAGACTTAAGCCGGGAAACCGCTAAGGTAGGATTAAAGATGAACATGCATAAAGTAAAAGTAATGATAGGTGGCACAGCGAAAAAACGTACCTTCGCAATTGAAAACCAGACATTAGAAGTTGTACAAGAATACACATACCTAGGACAGATACTCACAGGAGAACCTACTCATGTAAAAAAAATACATCGAAGAATAAGCATGGGATGGCACGCATATGGGAGACATTCCCAACTCATGAACGAAAACTTACCATTATCACTCAAGCGGAAATTATATAATTAATGTATTTTGCCAGTACCGACATATGGGGCAGAAACTTGGAGAATTACAAAGAAACTTGAAGAATTACAAAGGGAACAGACAGGGGTAGCCAACATAACAGTCGAAGTAAAGAAAAATGGACATGGGCAGGTCACATGATGAGAAGGCTAGACAACCGATGGACAGTTAGAAAGACAGAATGGATACCAAGAAAGGGTAAGCACAGCCATGGACGACAGAGAGTAAGATGGAGTGACGAAATTAAGAAATTTGCAGGCATCAAATCAAATCAGCTCGCACAGGACAGGAAAGGATGGGCTGATGATGATGATGACTTTGCTGCTCTTTGAACAACAGCACAGCAGTGCAACTTCAACGACCTCGACACTGTACTATGGAATCAATTCGTGTTCAGACTGCAGAACGACACGGCAACCACTGGCAAAAAAGAGGTGTTTTTCACTACACCCGGCGACAACTTTCTGTGGCAGCACGGCCAAGGCTACGTGGGCGGAGCCTATACACATGTGCTACTGTGCCAAGTAGTCCGACCGCTTCGACGGGTGTTTCGGTTTCGATTTCACCAGCGCAGATCGCTTTTCCTTACTTGCGCATAAACGTTGTGCACCTGTACGGACAGATTTTGATTTGGCAACCCTTGATACGATTGCGAAGCTGTTGGACTCGCGGCACGCGGCGGTGTTTCCTCCGTAAGCGACGTTGACGAGCTGCAACCGGAGGACGCCATCTTTGACGGTGAGGAATGCGGTGAGGTAAAAAAGCGACGGAAGCCAAAGAAACCCACAAAACCTGAGAGAGCATGAAACGAAATTTTTTCTACTGCGCTACGTTTCTATTCACTAATTAAAAAATAAATCCGCGAAAAATGTAAGTGGTGAATGGTAAAATCTTAGTTACCGAGAACAGTATACGAACGTTTTCGTTGGGGGACTACATGCTGTGGCGCAGTAAGACAAGCGTGCTTCGGCTCCGTAGCCTTGGCTGTGCTGCCACAGAAAGTTGTCGCCAGGTATAGCGCTACCAAGGAAGCAGTCGCTGCTGAGGTCATTGCCCAGGGAGCCAGGTTACCCTCGTTTCAAACCCTGAACACGCTGCGTTTCGAGCCTGTGCATCAAAGGACAATGACTGGTGATGATAGCGATCAGGACACAGCTGAAGTTGTTCTTCGGTTGTGTTCAAGCCCCACCCAGTGACAGGACACCGAGAAATTAGTGGTCGGTCCCTGCACCAGCCGTGGAGGCTAGCACAAATGCAGCCTGTGTCGGTTCCATTGTGCCTAGTGCAGAGAATTAAAAAAAAAAAAAAAAAAGGACAGGCCACAGTGCTAAGGTTTGCCATTCCCTGAGGCAGCTTAGCCCACGCTACAATGCCAAAGCCCAAGACCGGACACACCATTCCAATGCTACTCCTTGTGCAAACACTTCATACTGTGATAACATGGCAGTTTCTGCTACCAACAAAGCGCCTAACCCACCAAGAAGATACACGTGAGTGTAAGAAATGAAGGCGCACAGTGTCGTGTGGAGGTGGATTCAGGATCAACCTTTTCCATTATCTCTGACACCACAGCCTGAAGCATCTTTTAAAATGGGCGTGTCCTACACCTACAGCCACTTGACGTTACCATGAGGGACTATCAAGCCAACCGTATTGGTGTAGGTAGAGTTGGTACCGCCCGAGTGCAGTTCAAAGATTCTTACGGCCCACTGCATCTGGTCACTGTCAAGAACGAGCACCCATGTCTTCTTGGGCTGGATTAGTTTCCAGCAATCGGTATCAACATCACGGGAGTGCAATGCACCGATCAGGAACCATCCTCACTTGATAATGTATTGCAGAACTTTGTCTCTGTGTTTGACGGGACGCTGGGCTGCTATAAGAGACCACCCATGCAGCTTGCACTTAACCTTGAGGTTCTGCCTATCCACTTGAAAGCAAACAGGGCTCCTCTCACATCTTGAAAAATTGTAGCGCAAAGGAACACACGGACAGGCAAAGAGCACAGGACCGGCGCTAACTTCCAACTGTGTTTATTGAAAAAAATGTACGTACATATATACAAATCACAAGAGTGGCAAGGCCATGACACTCGCGATAATCAGAAAGCTAAGTGAGAAATCATATCTAGAAACATTGTGGCAGGAAATCATACCTGGAAACATTGCTTAAAACTAGAATGCTCCGTGACTTTTTTTTTTTTTTTTCAGGTGCACGCGTGTCCATGAGATTAGATTCTGGTTTAAGCAATGCTTCCAGACATGATTTCCTGCCACAATGTTTCTAGATATGATTTTCCGCTTAGTTTTCTGATTATTGCAAGTGTCATGCCTTTGCCGCTCTTGTGATTTGTATATATGTACATACGTTTTTTTTTTTTCTCCAATAAACACAGTTGGAAGTTAGCGCCAGTCCTGTGCTCTTTGTCTGTCCGTGTGTTCCTTTGCGCTACAATTTTTCAAGACGTCATGAACCAACTAGCCCAAGAAAACGTTTTGCTCCTCTCACACTGCGACCGAAAATCGACACCGAACTGGACAAGCTAATACAACAAGGAATCCTAGGGCCACTTGACCATGGTCGTTTGGAAACCTCTACTGTTACACCACAGAAGGCAAATGGGTACGTCCGTATCTGTGCCAACAAAGCTTTACAGCAGCACCCCTATACAGTACCAGCTGTCAGCCACCTGCTGGCATCCCCCTTTGGTGGAACAGTCTTTATGAAGCTAAACTTAGCATAGGCCCCAGAAAGACGTGCCAGTCCCTGATGAATATGCAGAGGTGCAGACCACTGTGAAACATTGGGGTGCTCCCCTCCCCCCCCCGCCATGTGACAATTACAATTCGGTGTTAGCATCACACCTGGTATTTTCTAAAGTTTAATGGAGAACCTACTGCGTGGACTACCAGACTGTTATTCCATATTTTGATGACGTCCTCATTTCAGATGCATCACACCGGGAACTGCTTAGTTGCCTTCAAGAGGTCCCTGAGCGTTTCCAAGATGCAGGGCTTAATGCCAGCTAGGAGTGACCTAAGTGAAATTTTTGGGTTTCCAAGTCAATATTGAGAAAATTCACCCCACACTGGCCAAGACACAAGCCATCCTTAATGCACAACTGCCGTTGAACAGAGCCGAGCTGCAGGCCTTCCCAATTTCTATCATGCATTTCTTTCACACAAGGCCACTGTCACTGAACCCCTACCCCGTTTGTTGGACAAGAAGGTCCCCTGGCTGTGGGGAAACCTACAACAAACTGTGTCCTATGACGTGAAGAAGCTACTGGCGTCCATCCAGGTGCTGACACGCTTCAATGACAAGAAGCCTGTAATTTTTGCTTGCAATGCTTCCCCGTACGGAATAGGAGTGGTGTTGTCACAGAATAGCAGATGACATGAAAGCACCAATTGCTTGTTATTGAAGAACCTTGTCCTCTACGGAGCGGAATTATGCCCAGATTGATGAGGAGGCACTCACTGTCACCCATTTCAGATCCATACAGACCACAAGCCACTCCTGGGACTCTTCACATCAGACCGGCAACAGCAACAGGTGGTGTCGTCTGGCAAACGCCACAGATGCTTTCACCACAAATCTTGCGTTGGTCCATTTTTCTGAATGGCACCAGCATACTCTCCACCATTGACCAGGAAAATAGTTAGGCTACACAGATGGTCTCAGCAGACTTCCTCATGCTTCTGGATGTGCTTCCAGAATCTCTAGTCCATGCAGACGATGTGGCTAAGCACTTTGCCAAGGATGCTACAGTAGAATCAATGATACCATTACGGTTCATGCGAATTTCGCGATGATACGAATTTTAATGTTGTTTTGGACGGACTACGTTGTATAAAATGCACCCTCATTCGGTGTTATACAAACAGTTCCCCCAGCCATTGCGGATGATACAAACGCGCGAAATGACCTCTTCACACGAGCCGCTGACTCAAAGTGGGAGAGTGGCCACCAAGGCTGCCAGCGGTTTTTTTACATCCCACTTTCCTTCATCTCTTTCAAAGAAGCGGCGAAATCTCTCCCCGTGAGCAGCAAACCCACGCTGCACCCCACTGAGACAGACAGACAGATAGATAGTGATAGATAGATAGTGATTTTAATAACAAAGAAGGGAAAAGTAGACGCTTCTGTCTCCCATATTGGGGACACGGCTGAGCGCCTAGTGGGGAGGGGAGGTTAGGACAAAAAGGGGGACAGTTTAGAGGGCAGCACCAGGATCTGGATGGCTTGGGATGTCGTCCGTCGAGGTGCGGGCATGTGGCAAGGTGGTCCTCTAGATGTTGTAGGGGCCCGCTGGCTCCACGAACTCCAGGAGAGCCCGAAAGGCGGGCAAGGGGTGGTGGGCAGGAAACAGTATGTCCTCCACTATGTTGGATGGCAGGCCCTGGAGCCTGTACTTGCCGACCATCAGTCGTCGCTCGACCGCCAGTGCCGTGCAGCAGCATAGGATATGCTTGAGCGTCTCATTGCTCCCGCATCTGCTGCACGCCGGGAGGAGCAGCGGCCCTTGACGTATTTCCTGGCTGCTGGCCAGGCACTGCTGGTTCTCAGGCGTAGGAGTAGCCACCGTTCCCTCCCCCCCCCCAGACCAGTTTCTGGGAGAGGGGGAGGTGGCTTACCACTAGCTACCCGCTTGCCTGGGTGCATGGCAAGCAGGAGCTGTCGAAGCCGCAGCCGGGTATAGTCTGATGCGGCGACTGCAGTGGTGATTGGGGCGCAGCTGTGAGCTGCCTTGGCAGTGACATCTGTGGCCTCGTTACCGGCTATCCCCACATGTGAGGGGAGCCAGTGGAGAGACAGGCGCATGCCGTGATTTCAGATAGGGGTGAGCTTGGTGTGCAGCACTGCCACAGTGATGCCGGATCTCTTGGGGCTCTGGAGCACCTGGAGGGCTGGCCGAGAGTCGGTGATGACCATCACGGGCTGCTCAGGTAGCGTGGTAGCCAGGTGATCGGCCGCCAGGTGAAGGCCAGCTAGTTCGGCAGCAGTAGAGCTGCCATGGAATGGCAGCTGGCACTGAAGAGTTATCCCATCTGCCAGGGCGACGCAGGCGGCTGCTGATGAGCGAGGGTCGCTCAGGACCGACCCATCTGTGAAGATGAGATGTCCCTGCAGCTGGTCCTGGATTCTTTCCATGGCCGACTGCCGGAGTTGAGGTTCTGGTGTCCACCTCTTGCTCAGGTGGTCCAGCTCGAGGTGGATCTCCAGGGGTAGCTGGTGAGGTGGTGGGGGCTACACTGGGGAGACTGGCTGCCGCCGTAGCCTCTCAAGGCCGCCAGAGATGCTGCAACCGGTGACTGACGTGGGAGGCCCAGGAAGTGTCGCACTGCCATCCAGTGTTGGCGCTCCAACAGCTCTTTGCGATGTGGCGTATGTGGCGTGAGCTGGACGAGCGACAGCGCATACGTGTGCACCGCCGTGGCAGCCCCCTGGTGTAGCCACAGGGCCAACCGTGGTGTGCAGCCCCTGCCCCGGCATAGGAGCCTGTTGACAGCCGTGAGCGTTTTGGTGGCTCTTACGGTGGGCAGCTTGGTAGCAGGGACCCAGGTGAGGCAGCGCTCAATCCTGAGCCCCAGGTATGTCACTGCCTCTCTCCATGGGATCTGCTGGCCCCGTGCACCAGCCTCCGGAAACGGCCCGTGCAGCAGCCCTGGGATGAACCAGCAGCACCTTCGTCTTTGTCAGGGACACCGTCAGCCCGACTGCATTGAAGAAGGCAGCAACCGCATCCAGGGAGAGCTGGAGGGACCCCCTGATGGCTGCGAGGTTCCGCCTGGGCCCGCTAACCCACAGTGCCACGTCGTCGGCATACAGCAAGCACTGCATGGGGTAGTGCCTGTCCATTGGGAGTGCTGCTGGTAGTGCCGCCAGCACCAGGTTGAAAAGGAAGGGGCTCAGGACGGAACCCTGCAGGTCCCCAGTTGTCACAGGCCTGGGGGAGCTGCTGGCTCGGCCCACCCGCACTCGAAAGGTCCTCCCAGCGAGAAACGCGTGGGTGGAGCTGCGGAGGCAGCCTGTAATTTCAAGTGTGTCCAGAGTGCCCTCTATAGCAGCATGTGGCAGGCCGTCAAAGGCACTCTGGATGTCCTGCAGGACGAGAAGAGCCACCTCCCCTCTGCTCTCGGCCTCCTCCAGGGTCAAAACCACAGCCGCAATTGAGTCGGCAGTGCAGCGGTGGCGCCGGAAGCCCGTCTGCTGCTCCGGTAGAAAGCCTACTACCCCTGCAATCCAGCTAAGGCGTGCCAGGGTGATGGCCTCTACGAGTTTGCAGGCAGCGGAGTTGAGCTAGACGGGCCTGTAGAAGGTGATGGCCATTACAGGACGGCCAGGCTTCCGGATGGGCATGACCACTGCTGTCAGCCAGGCCTCAGGTAGGATGCCGCTCCGCCAGATGTCAGTGAACATCCCCAGGAGCCGGCGGCGTGACACTTCGTCCAGATTTCGCAGCCGTTATGCCGTCAACCCCCGGGGCACTATGGCACTTGGCCCTGGCCAGTGCGGCCTCCAGCTCGTGCTCTAGGATGGGCTCTGTGCACAGGGCTGCGACCTGGCTGGGTCTATGCAGGAAGGTGACCTTGCGGTGGCCTGGGAGGTGGAAGGCAGGGAGTCGTCACAGCGGGAACCGCCGACGGTGCCGCGAAACGGTCTGCAAACCGCTCCGCCAGGGCCTCCTCGCTGATCCCCAGGAGTATGGCCACCGCCAGGACTGGCTGTCAATCCACCGACGAGAAAGAGAAAACCTCTCCAACACGCTGGCTCTGGAAACGAGCGTGCGAGGAGGAGAGTGGCGACAAGGAATGCGGGGCATCCCATTCAACATTTCTTGTTTCCAAGACGGGTCACATGCCTGACAAGTTTGGTACATCAGCCCTTTCCTGGCAGCTCATTGGCATATTGCAATGTCTTTTTTTTTTCTTTTTACTGCTGCGTCTCACACGCTGCGCGTTTTCACGTGGTGCGGGCAGTGCAGGCTGGTGTTCTCTGGTGCAGGTGTGCATAAAGACACCTATTTTGCTGCTGCAACTGCCGTATGCGTAACATTTGAGAGTTGCTGCACGTACTGGAAGACCGAAGTGTTCGTTAACATGTCTCGGAAGCGGAAGGCCCTTTCTTTTAAGGAGAAAATTGAAATTCTGAGGAAGGTTGACGAAAACCCCCCAAAAAACCGCACTAACTTGACAAAAGAGTTAGGCATGGCGCCGTCGACGCTCTACACCATTGTTGGGCAGCGAGCCGCCGTCTTGAGGAATGCCCGGCAATTCGGCGCTAATGTCAAGCAAGCAAAGACGGCTACACACGTGAAGCTGGAAGAGGTCCTGCTGATGTGGTTTCGCGAAGTGACAGCAACTGGCATCAACGTGGACGGCAAGGTGCTACGTGAAAAGGCGGACAAATTGCGCTTTCCCTTGGTATCGACGATTTCCAAGCTTCCGGCAGATGGCTGCCCGTTTGAGAGAGGCACGGACTAGTTTACAAAGTTGTCAGCAGTGAAGCAAAGAAAGTAGACGAGTCTCAGGTCAGTGACTGGCTGAACACGCTGCCGGCGCTGATTTCGGACTACGCACCGCGCGACATGTTTAACGCTGACGAGGCCGGACTCTTTTTCAAGCTGCAGCCGGAGAGAAGCTTGCGCGTCAAAAGGCCTGGCTCACCAGGGTGGCCGGATAAGTAAGGAACGTGTCACCGTGCTATTCTGCACAAATGCCGACAGCTCTAAAAAAATTCAGCTTACTGTCATAGGAAAATCAAAACAACCAAGGTGCTTCCGATCGGCAGGACGTTTGCCTTGCTTGTACAAGGGAAACAAAAAAGCATGGATGACTGCAGATTTTTTCCGCAAGTTGCTTTCGACTTTGGACCGGAAAATGGCAGCGAAAAACAAAAATTTGCTTCTCATCGACCAGTGTTCGGCCCATCCCAAAGACTGCAACTTCAGCAATGTCACCGTAAGGTTCCTGCCCGCAAACACAGCGGCTGGATGCGGGAATAATCCGAAATATGAAGCCCCGTTTCAAGAGATTGCTTGTGCGGAGGCTCCTGGCGAAAACTGAGCTCAAGGATGAAAACTTGCGGATTAGCCTGCTTGACGCGTTACATTTCTCGGCCACGTCCTGGGATAATGTGACCCAGGACACAATCGCGAACTGTTTTCGCAAGTGTGGATTTTTCGTGGAATCGGATGCGGCTCCGATGAAAGAAAACCAAGAGCCTGACGCCAATTTGCACATTGAGGGTTGGAAGAACCTTGAAACTCAAGCTTCGGCGCGAGACTTCATCACCGCGGACAAAAACGTTACGACCTGTGGGCTGAGATCCATCGAAAAATTGGTCGACGAAGCAAAGGATACCGAGTCTGACAGTGATGGTGAAGATGCCAGTAAGTGTGATCTCCTACCGTCAACGTCGGAAAACTTCGACAGCCTCGATGTCCTGTGTCGCACTGCAAGCGCCGGCAGCGTGACTGAAGAAACCGCAGCACGGTTTTATTCCTCTCAGGTGGCTTTCTTGAGGGACAACGAAGTTAAAAAGTTCAAAAGAACATCATGGACTTTTTCAGGAAGAAGTAGGTGACCCCAATAAGGTTCTTGTTCATCTTCCCGATCAGCTTTAACTTGTTTTGGCTCATATAACTTGTTTTGGGTCATACAAATTTTGTTTTGGCTCATACGAATTCGGGATGATACGAATATTTTACATGCTCCCCACGAATTCGTATCATCTAGATTCTACTGTATCCTCTCCCGTGTCCTCAACTGGGTGTGAAAGGGGTGGCCAAGGTGCACTCTGAGTTTTGAATTCACACCACCCATGTCCAGGCAACATTAGCTGTCTACCCACAATGGATGCTTACTTTCGGAAAACTGTGTGGAGATTCCACTGAAGCTCCTTTCCCAGGTCCTTGAAGCTCTACATGTTAGACATCCCAGCATTATCAGAATGAAAATGCTTGCCCGCAGTTATGTATGGTAGCCCGGCATGGATGCGACCACTGAGGAATGGGTCCAACGGTGCCTACCCTTCCAGGAAACATGGCCCAAGATGCCTCGGGCACCTTCACACCCGTGGGAGATGACTCTGACTCCATGGTGGCACCTGCACATTGATTTTGCCGGTCCATTCCAAGGACGGACTTTGATTGTGGTGGATTCTTATTCCAAATGGCTGGAGGTCATACCAATGCCGTCAATGACATTGAGTGCTGTAACCAGTACCTTACGAAGATTGTTTGCCACTCGTGGCCTGCCAGATACCCTTGTCTCGAAAATGGCCTGCAATTCACATAGACAGAATTTTGGGGATCCCTGGATGCCAACCTCATCCGCCAAGCGACATTAGGATCACGTTAGGATTGACATTAGGATCATATTAGGCTGCACTGTTCCATCCATACACGAATGGGCAGGAAGAAAGGATGGTACAGACCACCAAGGAGGCATTATCTCGAAAAATATAAGGAAGCTGAGCACAACGCCTGGCAGACTTCACCTTACAGCAGCATCTAACTCCTCACACTGTCACAGGATGCTCCCCGTCCGAGTTTCTGATGGGCCGTCGACTGCCTACCATGCTGAACCGGCTGCACCTGGACCAGGCCCCCGACAAGTCTTCCTGGTTGGCAGAGGCTCTACCCACACCATGCCCGACAACACTGTATTTGTACTGAACTACAGCCTGGGCCCGCCATGGGTATCTGCTGTGTTTTCCAGAGCAACTGGCCCGATCTCTTAAGAGGTTGCTCTTCCAGACAAAGGTGTGTGTCGCTGGCACGTGGACCAACTTCGTTGGTCCACGGCTTGATGCACGCCAGCCTGAGGTCTGGCCTGCATCAAGCCCTTCACCTGGTGGAGTGAGCAGCAGCAAGACACCATATTCCAGTGAACCTGAAGAACAACCAACAGTCACGCTACCTTCAGATGACATAGCACCTAAGCCAGCACCAACAGAGCAAAGTGTAGAACCACCGGGCCCACGCTGTTCGCAGAGCTTCTGGAAGACACCGCAACACCTTCAGAACTTTGTGTTGGCATTGGTTGACTGTTGAGTCTGAACTAAGGGGGAAGGAGTGCTGTGTATTGATCCTGGAGACAGAGTTCAGCGGATTATGCATCTTCATCGGACAACCCTGAAGATGAGGGGCGCCATTTTCAGGGCCCAGGTCTGTGTATACATTTCCAGTAGTTATTGAGTTCGTAGTTTCATGTTTGTTTCATGACAGCAATAAAAGGTTAATGCCAAAATCACCTCAGGGTGATAGGGCCTAACGATGTGACCCACGCAACGACATAACAGGGAGTCCGGGAGACCTTTTACTCTGGCCACATTTTTGTCCAAACCACTTCATGAAAGGTGCCCTGATCGTTCCTCGTCTTCAACGGTCTTCCACCCATTCTTAGACTCACCATCAGCATCAGCAGCAGCCGGTCTATGCCCACTCCAGAGCTAAGGCCTCTTCTATAGATCTCCTATTATCCCGGTTCTGTGCTAACTGTGATTAATTTAACCCCACAAGCTTCTTGATCTCACCTGCCCACCTAACTTTCTGCTGCCCCAGGGCACGCTTGCTTTCTCTAGGGATCCACTCAGTTGCCCTTAATGACCACTGGTTGCCTTGCCTTCTCATTACATGTCCCGCCCACTTCCATTTCTTATTCTTGATTTCTATTAATATGTCCTTAACATGCGTCTGTTCCCTAAACCACTCCGCTCTCTTCTTGTCCCTTAAGATTACAGCTACCATTTTCCATTCCATTGCTCGCTGTGTCGTCCTCAATTTAAGCTGAACCCTTTTAGTGAGCCTCCAAGTTTCTGACCCGTAGGTCAGTACCCGTAAGATGCAGCTGTTATACACTTCCTTAAACTCACTGAACCGCAAAACCTGAGCTTTTTGACAGGGTGTCACTTTTGTAAGCCTCCTTATTAACCAAGGCAAGTGTCCTGCAGTTTTGCCAAGGTAAAAGCAAGATTTAATTGCACACCGCTGCTCCAACGAACACTCAATATTTTGACGTTTTATGCCATGACAAAAACTCGAAAATAGCTTTTGTGCCACTTCACATCCTCCCTGCATAAAATATCAGGCGTGACTTGAATGCCCTGTAGGTTAACACAGATGCCCTGTGCCCTCTGCTTGTAATCCCCATGACAAATCCTGCATCTGGGGAAAGATGCTGGTATCTGCAGCGTGGCACAGCAGGCAATCTCCTCACTTTACAGACACAACCTATTGATACATATCTCTAGAATGACTATAATCTGGACACCAATTCCTAAATACAGAGTTTTCATTCCACAGTTATGCTTGTACACATGCTGACTGCATGGGGTGCCTCAGTAAAAGATATATATATATATATATATATATATATATAATAAGCCTGAGACCAGTCACATCTGTGTAGCTTATCATGTGCAGGATGGGTCACATGTAGTCAGCAATCCATGAGACCCTTGCTCTACATGCTTACGGTACACCAATTTCAAAAAGCGCTATTATTGCGCTTAATTTTTTTTCTAATATTTTTCATTGATTGCTTACAACAGACACTCATTCATCTAAGTTTTCTGCAGACCATAGCACCATTCTGTCAAATCTCATAGGTCACTTGTAGAGACACACATAAGTTGCACAATAAACCACAATGTAGTTAGTCAACACCAAAATTTGTTAAATTTATATCACACTTAACTGAATATGTTCCTGGAACCCTTTTTCATAAAAAATTAGTCAACATTCGTAAAATTGCAACATTTTTAGGATAATTAAGAAATGTTGGCATGTATGACGACTACTGCTATTGAGCTAGGTTCAAATCCACAGAGGCATGCGAGTTTTTTGAGCAATAGCGCTCATGGACACTGGAGCAGGCAGACACCATTGTCATCGACCAATTTTGGCCATTGTAATGAGCCCATAACAGCTTACACTGTGAAAAAACTCCATGCCTGTACATATTTGAATTCAACTCAATACGAATGGTGCCATCCACCCTCGACCTTCAGCACACTGTTGGGAACTTTGTGTTCTCGCAAAGTGCCCTGATATGCTGCTAGTAGTGTAGCATATGAGAGTAGTAAATGTCAATCAGGACACCGAAATTCCATGCGTTACTGCGGACGAA
Source organism: Hyalomma asiaticum (assembly GCA_013339685.2). Lineage (NCBI taxonomy): Eukaryota > Metazoa > Arthropoda > Arachnida > Ixodida > Ixodidae > Hyalomma > Hyalomma asiaticum. Next base: position 214,383,743 of record CM023481.1, read on the forward strand.
GTTAGGAAAGCAATTCAGGGCATGTCCCGCGGAAAAGCAGCTGGAGAAGACGGCATAACAGCCGACTTGATCAAAGACGGCAGAGACTTCCTAACTAGAAAGCTCGCGACACTATACACACAGTGCCTCAAAACTTCAAATGTACCAGTCAGCTGGAAAAACGCAAATATTCTACTATTACATAAGAAGGGAGATGTTAAAGACTTCAGAAACTACAGGCCGATCAGTCTACTCTCAACACTTTACAAAATTCTCACAAAGGTTATCTCCAACAGAATAAGGGCCACACTTGAATTTAATCAACCAAGAGAGCAAGCAGGGTTCAGAAAAGGATACTCTACCATGGACCACCTGCATGCGATCAATCAAGTAATCGAGAAATCCGCTGAATACAACAAACCCCTCTATATGGCTTTCATAGATTACGAAAAGGCTTTCGACTCGGTAGAGATACCAGCAGTTCTGGAGGCACTATGTTGTCAAGGGATGTGTGACAGCTACATAAACACAATAGCCAACATCTATAAAGATTCTACAGCCACCCTGCTCCTCCATAAGAAAAGCAGAAGAATCCCAAATACAGAAAGGTGTCAGACAAGGAGATACAATTTCTCCAATGCTATTTACTGCATGTCTGGAAGAAATCTTCAAAAGGTTAGACTGGGAAGAGACAGGGCTCAGGATTAACGGCGAATATCTGAGTAACCTGCGATTTGCAGACGGCATAGTACTCTTTAGCAATGATGGCGAAGAACTGCAAAAGATGATTGAAGACTTAAGCCGAGAAAGCGCTAAGGTAGGATTGAGGATGAACATGCAGAAAACAAAGATAATGCTAGGTGGCACGGCGAAAAAACGCCTATTCACGATCGAAACCCATACATTAGAAGTCGTAGAAGAATATCTGTACCTAGGACAGCTACTGACAGGAGAACCCGCCCATACAAAAGAAATCCACCATAGAATAAACATGGGATGGCGCGCGTACGGGAGACACTCCCAACTCATGAAAGGAAATCTACCACTATCACTCAAGCGGAAACTATATAACTACTGCATTTTGCCAGTACTGACATACGGGGCAGAAACTTGGAGAATTACGAAGAATCTCGAGAGGAAGTTAAGAACGGCGCAGCGGGCGATGGAACGAAAAATGATAGGCGTTACATTAAGAGATAGAAAGAAAGCCGAGTGGGTCAGAGAACAGACGGGAGTTGCCGACATAATAACCGACGTTAAGAAGAAAAAATGGACATGGGCAGGCCACATGATGAGAAGGATAGATAACCGATGGACAGTTAGAACGACGGAATGGATACCAAGAGAGGGCAAACGTAGCCGCGGGCGACAGAGAGTAAGATGGGGGGACAAAATCAAGAAATTCGCAGGCGTCAAATGGAATCAGCTCGCGCAGGACAGGCAAGAATGGAGAGGATTGGGAGAGGCCTTCGTCCTGCAGTGGACATAAGATAGGCGGATGATGATGATGATGATGATGAGTGTTTCAGGACATATGTTTGTCAGCCATCAACTCAAGTTTCATAGAGAACGATGAGGGAAAAGGAGGAGGAGGAGGAAAGACAATATTAGGAAGGAGACGACAAAGAGGGAGTAGAGAAAGATGACAATGAAGAACAGGAAGGTGACAACAAAGAAAAAGAGGAAGCAGGAAAAGAAAACAATGGAAGTGGAACAAGAAAAGGGGGAAGAGAAGCAGGAGCTGAAGAAGGCTGAAAGAGAAGGATGAGAGAGCATGTAGCAAAGTCTAACTTACATTGCCACTGTGCTGCATCCTCAGCACAGGCCTGGCAGTCTTTTGCTTCTCTGAGATGCACTGATGTCATAGCTCTGAATGATTGCCAGTACAATTTTCAGACGTCTGCCTATATGTCGGTATTTGTAACATTAAGGCAAAATGTCCTATGACCTGCGAATGCCAGTGGACCTTTTCCATACCTAGTGCATTTCCATGCATACCCTAGTTGTACAGTGGCTTAGCTAATTTTATATGTGCTACAGTATGATGTTATCAAAGTTTCGCATCAAGCTATCGCAAGGAACCTTGAATGACAAAGGTCACAAATGCTGCTACCTCTCTTTACATCAGTGGGAAGAGGGGAGGATCCTGTGGCAAGCTGTTTGGGTTCCTCAAGACCAGGAAATATATGAAGCCGCTGTCTTTTAATGATTTTCTTTTTTTGTGGCGGGATTAGGACTATTTATTGGCTCCAGGATCAGCCTATAGGTGGCAGCACTGCCACAGTGTTAGGACAGGCAGTCGGCACGCACTGAAATGTACACAGCGGCGCAACACTGTGAGCAGTTTGAGGCAACTGTTAGCTAAGTGAAAGCGTTGACTGAAGTGAAATGGCTATATAGGTGTGCTCTAATGTCACATTTGTGCTTGAAGCACCTAGAACATTCCTATTGCATGTGAAAGAAGCCTAACCTGCCTTTCGACAGGGCACTGGCATCACCCAGCATCACAGTCTGACTTCCTCCGTGTTTCCCTCTACCCTTTTTCTTTGGCCACACTTAAGGCCACACTTGCAAGTTGATGCTTCCCACGTAGTTTGTTCAGAAGAACGGCAACTGTTCTTTGTCATATGCTTGAAAGACATGGCAGCAGCTAAATTTAAATAATTGTGCCAGACGGGTGAGTGACGATGACATGGCACACTCTCAATTGACACATGCGCTCATTCATTTAACAAACAGCAAAGAGTACATTGCAAGGACAAATGTTTTTGTATACTTGGATAGGAACACATGCAAGCATCTAACACTGCAGCAGCACAAGGTACGAACATACTGGAGGTTATACATGACATATGTGCTCATGTAAGCACGAAATGGCTAGCAGACGATGCTAGAAGCCATCCACACTTGGGAGCTTCGTGCGTCCGCTGCTAGGTGCTGACTCTGTTCAATCTCAAGGCCAACAGAAAGATATGTGTGCATGTCTATACAATCGGGAGGACACGTCAGAAATCAGAAGTCTCCAGGACAAAACAGGAGAGCTGGCAAGTACCATATTTACATAATTTTAGGTCGACATATTTTGATGAAATGTGAAATCCATAGTTTGGTTGTTGTTGTTTTGTGGGGTTTTACGTCCCAAAACCAGTTCTGATTATGAGAGACGCCGTAGCGGAGGACTCCGGAAATTTCGACCACCTGGGGTTCTTTAACGTGCACTGACATCGCACAGCACACGGGCCTCAACATTTCGCCTCCATCAAAATGCAGCCGCCGCGGCCGGGATTCGATCCCGCGACCCTCGGATCAGCAGCCGAGTACCTTAGCCACTAGACCACCGCGGCGGGGCAAATCCATAGTTTGGGTGCAAGGGGAAAACTAGGGGGTAGGTATCGACCTACATTTGAGTCGACTTAGAGTTGTGTAAGTATGGTATGTGGAAGACAACATTTCATTACCAGAAGAGCTCAGTAAGCTGAAGTAGTGCTATTAAATGTTGGCTTTAACAAACAGGACTAGAATATTCAATCAAATACACCTTAGGTATAAAGCTGACTGCATAAGCAACATATGCAGCAAACTTGCTCTGCTTTAGAAAAAGTCATGTAGTAGCTCAATATATTCACCAGCAGAGTTTCCACAAGATCCTTCCGTGGCCGCAACTTCAGAAGTGGTTCGCTGAGACGTACAGAACACAAGCCACCCTTTCCTTCATAACAGCAGAGTCCGGCACATCTGAGAAATAATACAATTCACTTTACAGACCATAGAATTATAAAGTTGGTAAAAAGATCTACAACATGAGAGAGGAGCTTATCGACCATGTTTAAAAGGGTAGTGACATAAATTTTCATATAAAGTTCAGGAAATCCTAATAAGATAATTTATTCTAACGTCAAAGTAAACTTCCACATGGTGCCCCTACTGACATTCACACTAGCATGACATAAGGCTACAGTACAAATTTTGGTGACTTCATGCAGAGGTAATGCAAGTTGTAATGACGTCACCTACAAAAATATGCAAAATGGCTGCTCATGCATCACTTTCTTGATTGTCTGCTCTTGTCATTTAGTTGCCATATTTGGAGAGTGCCTGTAAGTGAGTGAGAGAAGTTGAACTTGACTGCCCTCTATTGCCGTGTGTGTACACATAAACGGAAGGCAAGCAGATGGCTTTATTCCAATCTCTTGCCATGGTGCCGGCATTTTGCTCGTGAAACTTTGCACTAGCAGGATGGGGGGCATGTGCACATTCCGTGGATCAGTGTCCCTCATGCACTGACCCTCGTCGACCATGTTCCAAGGAGTACACCGTGTCCCGTTGTGCTTGCTTGCCTGCTCATCACCCGTGCCGCTATGTCTCATCAACAACTACAGCTTCCCTTGCATGTGCAGCAGTACCCTCTGTGGTGCTCTCTGCATGCTCAAAAATGCACTTGCACGCTCACGTGTGTATAGTGTGCACAGCAGCGCCGCACTTGCATTTGCCATGCCCAACACACTCCCCGAACAATGCACCTCACCCCTATCATATTTCTATGCGTGTGCGAACTGCTGACTCCCATCGCCTGCTTACTTTCACATGCCACAAGTGAGCTCCACTCCACACAAGTTCTTCACTGACAACAGCCACTGCTCCACTCCTACACGTGTTCACTGCCAAGCAGCTTCGAGTGAAAGAGCAGCTTGTGATTAACTAGGGGTGGATCATCTAGCGGGGAAGCAGGAGCAACGTGAAAATACTAGGCTTCTGAGAATTGGTAGAGATCTCAGAGGCCACAACAAAGCTTTTCGTGGGCTCAAGGGGCCACGCTGACACCCTCTGTGCAGAAAATGGGATGGAAACGTTGTGATATCCTGCTAAAGTGCATGACATGGAGCTCCCACTGTGTCGTGATTTGAGGCTACAGCTGGAACTGAAACTAGTTTTAAAGACATGTTGTAGATAACTTTTCACAGTGTCCTCACACTTAAAGTTGCGATATCCTGCTAAAGTGCATGACATGGAGCTCCCACTGTGTCGTGATTTGAGGCTACAGTTGGAACTGAAACTAGCTTTGAAAGACATGTTGTAGATAACTTTTCACAGTGTCCTCACACTTACCAGTACCACTCTTGTTTAGGCTAGTTGGTGCATTCTTGACTCAAACAACGTAGCACAAAAAAAAAAAAAAAAAAACAAAGGACGAAAAAAGGAAGGAACAAAGGACAGGTGCAAACAGTATGTTTTCTAGGCTCTGGAGGGCTTGGCATTGGATTTGATGCAAAAAGTGTGAAGTGAAAATTTTTGTGTCAGTACTCATTTACACTGCGTCATCGAAGATCATGCTGTCTGCACAACTTCCAAGTGCGTGTCAAAAGTGATTGACCAAATTACCTGCTACATAAAACTAGAGGCAACTGTGCACTTCCTGTAATTATGTGGCTGATAAAATTAATCTTTACTGGTGTCTGTCTGGAGCTGTCAGCGAAAGCAACCACACATTTCCATGTGCATATGTTTCGCTCAAAACCTGACCTCTCAAAAATCAGAAGTTTATCGCACGACCTTACATTCATTATGAGCTTGACATGAAGAGTCCACATTTACGTCTATCCTGTCCAGTCAATGGCAGCATAATAATGTGCAGTGTTCAGCTGCATACATTTCACATCCGCCTAAATTGGCTCTTCAGCATAGCGATTTGATGTGTTCTCGCGGAGTGTCTCTTTTTTTCAGATGGATTAGGGAAAGGTCGCAAAGCTGCGTCATATCGTGCCATGGAGGTAGTCTCGGTGGTTTCCTGGCGATATCGAGTGTTTTGTCAGAAACAACATATCTATGGCAATTTTCTTCGAATCGTAGAACTAGTGGTTTAATTGACTGTGGTTTGTTTGCATAGTGTAAGCGTGAGTTGCATGTTGTGGTAAAGTCATGACATATGTGCTGGGGTGACGACCTTATCCTTAAGATGTAGGACAGTGTGAGTAACATCTTCGCTGGCACAGGGAAGGTTCGTTACACTCGACGTATAGACTCTGCACCGGCAATGTCCAGTAAGCGCCACTGGACAAATGCAGACCATGATTATGTATGGTGTCAAGACGCTTGATGTAGGACTCTCGTGGCGCGTCATAAACTATATAACTATAATCTAAGATGCTTCGTACAACGGAACGGAAAACACACAGTAGGCACTGTTGATCGGAGCTTCATTGCTTATGTGATAACACTTTCATTTATTTATTCCATACTGTTAGCCTGGGTACCAGGCCTTAAGCAGGAGTGGGCATACATAATTTTCAATGGCAAAAAGTTACAACATATAACATTACAAAGACATAGCAAAAAAAAAAAAAAAAAGCTGCGCACAGAAAAAGCATTGCATTTTCTACAATTAAATGCATCGTTATATAACCAATACAACAGAAACAAAAATCAGCATCAGTTCCTCAGTACATTTATAAATAAACCAACTGTTTCACATCCCACAACATTGGCTGGTAAACAATTCCATTCACGGGTTGTTCTTGGAAAAAAATGAATTCTTGAACGTATCAGCGCAATTTATAAAATCTATAACATTCTGAGAATGACAAAAGCGCACTGCACTTTCAGATGCTGGTTTTATATATAATGTCTTACCAAGTCCAATTTTTTCATGAAAAACTAAATAAAAGAACTTCGACCTTTCTATATTTCCTCTTTGTAGTTTTTCAAGTTCCGCCCTTTGCAAGAGGAGTGAGGGCGACGTCTGTCAGCTAAAACTATTAAAGACAAATAGGACAGATTTTCTTTGAACCCTTTCAAGTTTTTTTTATGTTGGACACAGTAAAGGGATCCCACACTACAGCTGCGTATTCTAAAGATTGCCTAATAAATGTCTTGTATGCGAGAAGTTTTATGTTCAGCGTGGCATTTCCGAGCATCCTCCTTAGATAACCGAGCATCTTCATGGCGCTTTTTTCGATGTACTTGACATGGTCATTCCATTTCAGGTCAGATGTGAGTACTATTCCCAAGTATTTATGTGTAGAGACCTCTGATAGAGCATGACCATCAATGCAATAAGTAAACAAAAATGGTTGTTCTTTTTTGTGTCACTCACATTGTGACTGTGTTTTTGTAATTAATTGTCACTTGCCAATTAATGCACCATGTGTGCAGCATGGCCAATGCTGTATTTAAAGATTCCTGATCACTCGGACCGTGAATTTCTTGATACAGTATGCAGTCATCCGCAAAAAGCTTTATTTTTACAGATATGTTTTGTACGATGTAATTGATGAATAATAGAAAAAAAACAATGGCCCTAAAATAAAACCCTGTGGAACACCTGATTTCACGCACGCTGAGTTTGAGTTTACACCATCGACTGTTACACAATGACTTCTCCAAGGAAAGATATGCTGCTATCCACGCAAGTAAAGAATCGTTTTTCAGATTTGGTTTTAGCTTAAGCAGTAATTTCTGGTGACTCACACGATCGAAGGCCTTCTCAAAATCTAGTAATATAATATTTACTTGACTACACATATCAACCACTGCCACAAGGTCATGGATTGTCTCAACGAGCTGGGTTAAAATTGAGAATCCTTTCCGAAATCCATGTTGACAGCGGCTAATTATGTTATTTCTTTCAACAAATATGGTAAGATCTTAAAAAATTATATGTTCAAGAACTTTCGCACTAGAACATAGCAGGGAAATAGGACTGAAAGAGGACACAAGCAAGTGATCATCGGTTTTAGGTACTGGTATGATCTTAGCATGCTTCCAATCATTGGGAAGTTCAAAGCATGAAAGTGAGGCTTTAAAAAAACACGGATATTTGGTACACCATTCGGCATACCTGATAAGGAAGGCGTTCGGTATGGCATCAATTCCTGGCCAAGCTGCACACAGACTGAGAGAAGTGTAGTGAAGAAGCGCATGCACTACAGCTCTGCAGCCGGATCGCCAATGCTATAGTGGGGCGGGAGCAAAAGGTGATTTCGCTGCTCGGGCTGGTTAAGCCTAGACGCCATCGTGTCTGCCAGTCCGACCTCGTCGTCCACAACCACGTCGAGCTTCCTTATCACAATTAGTGGAGGTGCTGGGTCTTCTGTCATCCTGGAACTGCGCAGCCGGACTCTTCGTCCCACCATGGCTACCGGAGCTGATTCCAACTCAACACCAGGTTCTCCCCAGACCAACGTCTGCCCTGGAGCGGTCCGTCAGCGGGACCCTCCAATCCTCAGCGGCACTGATGACCATGACGTCGATGACTGGCTCTCCTCATACGAATGCGTGAGTGTCCACAACAAATGGGACGGCGTCGCGAAACTGGCCACCGTATCTTTCTACCTGACCGAGATTGCCCACTTGTGGTTCCGAAACCATGAAACAGACGTTCCCACCTGGAGTGCGTTCAAAACACGGTTCAGCGAGGTATTCGGACGCCCTGCGGTTAGAAAGCTTCGTGCGGAGCAGCGCCTTCAGTCCCGATCTCAGCAGCCAGGTGAGAATTTTACCAGCTACTTGGAAGATATCATCGATTTATGTAAACGTGTCGATGCAACAATGACCGAGGCGGATAGAATCAAGCATATATTGAAGGGTATTGATGACGACGCCTTTCAAATGTTGATTTCGAAGAGCCCCTCCACAGTCACCCAGGTCATCCATTTATGTCAAAGTTACGACGAGCTTCGCCGACAACGCCTTGTGACTCGCCGCCCTGTTCCACATCAGGAGTCGCTGTCCGGCGTGGTACCATGTTTTGAAGATCCAACCCTCCTCTCGCAGATCAAAGCTTTCGTGCGAGAAGAAGTTGCCCGCCAGCTCTCCATCATTTCCACGCCGTCGCAGTCAACTTCGTGCCTCAGCCCGACCATTCGGCACGTTATACAGGAGCAAGTGTCCGAGGTTCTCCCGCAAGAGCGGCTCCTTCAAGTCACCGCTCCGTTAACGTACTCCGCAGCACTATCTCGACCACGACCACCGGTGGTCCGCGCTCCGGCTCCAGTGCCTACTCCGAATTTCCCAACAGCGCCGCCACCACCTCCAGTCTATCGAGTCGTGAACCCATGGCACACCGCAGATAATAAGCCCATTTGCTACTCGTGTGGGATACCCGGACACGTAGCACGCTTCTGCCGCCGTCGTCCACTACATCCACATTACGACTCACGCACCTCTGTTAACGACCATTTGTCGAGTGCGATATCCCCTTTTCCGATTCTTTTCTCCGGAAGCCCCCGGAGCCCAAAGTATGGTCGCTAAAATAAAAGCACGTGAGTGGGGGCGACGAAAATGGCTGAAGCAGAGATCAAACGCGACCGGCCCATCCCCGTCGCTCGGAGGTGATAACATCACCCCTATCGGGACGCCTGTCGTCGAAGCGGGGAGGAAACGCCCCGCCCGTCTTTAACGAGCCTGAAAAGACGCAAAGGCGGGAGGGGTGAGTGTCTCTCTTCTGCCGAGCGATCGCGTGGCTGCCGAGATAGCGCTGACGCTCGCGCTATCTCGACAGCCATCAGCGGGCGGCGATTCCTGCAAGCGTGACCAAGACTGCCAAAAGTCAAATCAATATAGCGGTGCCCGGGCGGGTACGGCATGCCAGGTTGCAACGCATCATGCGAGAACAGGCCCACAGTTGCGACGTAACAGCGGGGTTCGCAATACATGGGATCCTAGGGGAGCTATGCCGGGACTGATGAAAACCAACGTAACAGCCAAGAAAACGCAGCAGTGAGGAACGTAACAGCGGGGTTCCACTGTAGCTTCTCAACATGAACGTGACACCTGACAGTACAATCTCCAGCATGTTTCATGGACTACCATCCCGGCGAAAGAGTCTGGATTTGGACTCCTGTGCTGCGCTGAGGCCTTTCCGAGAAACTTCTACGCCGATACTTCGGGCCATGCAAGGTTCTGCGCCGCCTCAGTGATGTCACGTACGAGGTTGTTGCTGACAGCCCATCTTGCTCAATACGTCAGCCTTAGCCTGAAACAGTGCATGTCGTGCACATGAAACTTTATCTTGCCAAGTGACATCTAACTCACTCACTGCTACATACAGACTGCTATTTGATGAGCAATTTTGTTAGGTTTATCCTGCAAGATAAGGAAGCAGTGGTGAGTGCAAGAGGGTAAAGCTTGCCTCAGCTCCCTATGCGATTGCGAGCTATTGCCTCCATGCAGGACGCAGCTGTGGCCGTGCCAACATTAACAAGGGAAAGTCGCAGCAGTTTTCTGAGAACCAATGTGCAAGAAGTGGTAATAAAACAAGCATTCTCAGCGTCTGGCTTTGAAGGGAGCCATCCAAAAGAGAAGGGCCACTATGGACAAGCTCTACACTTATCGAAGAGGCTGAGGCATGCAGAAAGAGAAAGTGAATGACATTTCGTGTGCATTCTGTTTTGAAGGAGCGAGGTAAGTGGCGGGAAAACTAGGCAGTTGGGGAGTCGGTAAGCAGCAGCCCCTCTAGCCAGTTGGCTGAAAAATAAATGTGATCCTCCACCGAACTCTGGCTCTTCCTTCGCAATGCCCTTGTGCATATGAATCATAAAAGGATTCCCTCATGGACCACCTATTCTCCGTGATAACAATACTTAAATAAGGGAGCCACATTTGGCAAAAAAAAAAGTTCAACTCTAGAAGGGTTAAAAGAAACATGAGTCTAGACAACCCCTTCACTTGATTTACTTAATTCACACAAGAGCCCACGAGGATCCACTGGTGGAGGCATACAACAACACGGCAAGACATGGTGCACTCTTGCTGAGTGCTGTGTGCTCCCTTGGATGCCTCAACTATACAAGGTGGACACTGCCTCACAGGGGGACGGTTTGAAGATGGAGACAGCAGAGTGGCAAGTATATTCCAGGGACCGTACTGCACATATCCACGGCAGTATTCTCACGCTGCCATTGTGTTTCTTGCAAGCCGTCATGGTAGTTGAGCAAGCGCGCTGCATGCGCTTAGTTCTTTCATACTTCCAACTTTCAGCGCGAATGGAATCAGAAATGATTATGATAATGTGGATGATGCTGTTCTCACCCCCATGGTTTTATCCATTCACAGAATCATAGCTGAGCATGCCAATGCATGCACCACTGTGGCACAAGAAGTGGCTGTACATTAGGATGACGCTCTCGGAGACACTTTTCCTTCTGCAAGACGTTTATCTGTCTACAGGTTATGTCACCCTATGCCAATCTGGCACTACACCAAGCGTGCTAAAGCTGCAGAACATAGGAATTTTATTGCCCCACCCAAAAAGAGCGACACATCAGGTGAAAAACCTTGCAAAATGAAAGCATAGCCATGGATGGTCACTTGTGAATACTGCCCCAGTGTCCGCAGCCAACGTCCTAATTGGCTGTATAGGTACTAGATTTATTTAGAAGAAATACACACTCAAGCAATGACGGCCAAGCCACACTACATGACAGGTGCTCAAAAAATGCCTTGTGCTGATCAACAGTGAAGAATGCACCAGTCAACATTGTGTAATTCTTTTCAAGCATAAGCAATGACATTAAAGTTGTGTGGAAGTCACTGCCTCCCATTTTTCAATTCTTGCCATTTCTTGGCTCCTAGGTTTTCTTTTACCCGTCCCCGAAAACATATCAAATCCAAGCACTGCAATGTTCACTGATGTGTGATAACCAAGGTTACAAGGCAAGTAATTGTTTACTGAAAATTGTAGCAAACCTAAGACAAGATATAGATGGCAGCATTTTCAATGTAAGGGCGAGAAGGCAGATTTTCTTACAGGTAATAATGAAGTTAAGGTGATGTGACTTGCATCATGAGCAAGGGAAAAAAAATAAAAATGAGGGCATTTGCACACCTCTGCTTATGAGAGTAAGATTTGCAATGATAGCACAAAAAGATGCATGTAGTACTACAGAAATACAGCAGAGACCATTTATAACGTAACCGCTTATAGTGCAGGACCGGCTATAATGCGGTTTTTCTGGCCCCCGTTTACCCTCCCATAGAACTTAATTTATAGGCATACCGCTTATTGTGCAGCTCGGTGAGATGAAAGACCGGTTATAATGCGGCTGCCGGGAAATTAGCGGACAACTGAGGAAGGGAGCAGGCTTCAGAATGGAAGTGTGCCGCCCGAGAAAAGCGCAACTAATCGCCATGGAGGAGGAAAAAGCGCGGAGCGAATGAACAAGGAGCGGAGGGAAGAAAAAAAAACGCCACGGCAGCAGCGGGTCGCGGGCGCGCCCTTTGAGGATAGGATTGATAGGATTGCCAAAGCGACCGAGAACGCTGCTACGGCTGTTTGGGTGAAAACGGCTGTCAAACGGAACGAATCGCGAATTATTGAAGTCGGTGGGTCCACACAAGCCCCGCCATGTTCGATATTTCGCGATCCATTCCCTTCGACAGCCGCTTTCACACCCTTCCGCACGCCCTCTGCACGCGTGCGGAACGGAGTGCGCGCTGAGCGAGAACAGGTCCTAACGCGCGCCCGCGATCGCATGATGTCCGCGTTACCAGTGTTTGTCTCCAGTTTTTTTTTTTTATCATTTCATGCGCACTGCCCTTGAATCACCCCGTGAGCGCGATTCCTTGTGCACCCGATCCCTGTGTTGTCAAGGGCAAGCTTACCGTGCGGCGCGCCGCCCGCGACCCCACAAACTAGGCCTAACGAGCGCTACCTTTCCGGTGCTGGCTGCAGAGAGGGAGCCGCGGGCGACTGTGATTCATGGCGGCCTCGTTTAAAACTGTGGGCGAATCACTTCGACAACGACAGCGAAGGCATGGATGGCAGTGCACCACTCGAATGGCGGTTTGCGGTCGCTACGTTTTTGCCATCACGCACGCGTCAGAGAAAACGAAGGATAGCGCGTGCAGTAATCGGTTCCCGTTTCTGCGCAGTCCGGTTCCGCAGGAAGTCCGCATAAACGGCGACGTCGCTATTGCGCATTTTCTTTTTTTTTTCGTTCTTGCACAGCATGGCCTGGGACTTAACTCTCTGAAATATCCTTTTTTTTTTTCTTTTCTTTTAAGCGGGTGAAAGCAGCCTGGTCGTGCGCTTTGAATGTCTAACATGCGCTGCTACCTGCTCGACAGTTTTATACACACGTGTAGACTGAAAAATGTTGTTTTGGTTATAGTGCGGTACCGCTTATAGTGCGGGTATTCGCGATTCCGGCGACTTACGTTATAAGCGGTCTATGTATGTAAGCACTAAAAATATAAAAGCCTATACTCACAGGGTCATGCGTGGACTCCAGCGTACCTCGACCCCACTCAGTTTTCCAAAGAAAAAGGCTTCATTAAACTCAATGAAGAGGCTGTGCACATCAGGGTTTGGATCATTTAGTTCCCAAAAGGCATCCACAACTGAGAGGTCCCTCCGTGACGAATAGGGCACCTGCACACAAAGGAGTAGGTGTCACTCTATGGCTATATTTTCTAAGCATGCTGCCAGAGCCCTGGCATGACTACACCACAGAGTTAATGCATGAATGCAGTTACGGGGTTCGTAGTAGTCTTAAAGAAAAAAATTCCAAACGTTTTTTCATCATCATCATCAGCCTATTTAGGTCCACTGCAGGACGAAGGCCTCTCCCATCGATTTCCACTCCACCCTCTCCTGAGCGAGTTGGTTCCACTTTACGCCCGCAAACTTTTTAATTTCATCGCTCCATCTAACCCTTTGCCTGCCTCTGTTGCGTTTTCCCTCTCTTGGTATCCATTCCGTCGCTCTTACTGTCCATCTGTTATCTGTTCTCCTCATGACATGTCCTGCCCAGGTCCACTTCTTTCTTTTAATTGATATAATAATATCGGCTACTCCTGTCTGTTCTCTGATCCATTCCGCTCGTTTTTTATCTCTTAGCGTTACCCCTATCATTTTTCTTTCCATTGCACGTTGCGCGCTCCTTAGTTTCATCTCTAGTCTTTTAGTTATCCTCCACGTTTCTGCACCGTACGTTAGTACTGGGAGGATACAGTGATTGAATACTTTGCGCTTTAGTGAGAGCGGTAAGTTTCCAGTCATGATTTCGTAATTCCTTCCGAATGCACTCCAGCCCATCCTTATTCTACGGAGAATTTCTTTTTCGTGGTTGGGAGTTCCTGTTATTAACTGTCCCAGGTATACATATTCGTTTACACATTGTAAGGGTTCATTGTCGATTGTAAATTCCTGTTCCTTAGCTAGGCTATTGAGCATAACTTTGGTCTTTTGCCTATTCATTTTTAACCCAATTTTAATACTTTCCCTGTTTAGGTCATTAATCATGTTTTGTAGTTCGTCTCCATCATTGCTAAAGAGTACAATGTCGTCTACAAATCTTAAATTGCTGAGATATTCTCCATCTATTCGAATGCCCTTTTCTTCCCAGTCTAGACGTTTAAAGATTTCCTCTAAACATGCAGTGAATAGCATCGGGGATATCGTATCTCCCTGTCTCACACCTCTCTCGATCGGGATTTCTCTGCTTTTCTCATGTAGGAGTAGTGTGGCTGTGCAATCTTTGTATATGTTGTTTATGATTTTCACGTATACGCCAGGTACCCCTTGTCGTCGTAGAGCTTCTATAACTGCTTGTATTTCTATGGAGTCAAATGCTTTCTCGTAGTCGATAAACGCCATATAAAGAGGTTTGTTATATTCGGCGTACTTCTCAATTACTAGGTTGATAGCGTGGCTGTGGTCCATTGTCGAGTAACCTTTCCTAAAACCAGCTTGTTCTCTCGGTTGGTTAAAGTCGAGGGTTTCTCTTATCCTTGTAGAAATTACTTTTGTAAATAGCTTGTATATTACTGGGAGTAGGCTAATTGGTCTGTAATTCTTTAACTCCTTTATGTCACCTTTCTTGTGGATAAGGATTATATTAGCATTTTTTCAACTGCGCGGTATATTACATGTCTTGACACATTTCGTGAAGAGCGATGCAAGTTTTTCAAGTACAACATCTCCTCCGTCTTTGATCAAGTCGGCTGTTATACCATCTTCACCGGCTGCTTTACCGCGGGCCATGCCTTTAGCAGCTTTTTTGACTTCGTCAGTGGTTATACATGGAATTTCAGTATCTTCCTCTGATTCTATTTCTTTTAAGGTTGTATGGTCTGTCTGAGAGCTGTACAGTTTTGAGTAGAAATCTTCTGCTACCTTTACTATTTCGTTGAAATTATTGATAACGTTACCTTGTTTATCTTTTAGCGCATGCATTTTATTTTGTCCTAAGTGCAGTTTCTTTTTGACCGATTTAATGCTGGTGCCCTTTTCTACTGCTTTCTCTATTTCTCTCGTGTTAAAGTTTCTTATATCTCTTTGCCTGGCTTTACTGATCAACTTTGATAGTTCTGCGAATTCAATCTTATCTATGGGCGAAGTTACTTTCATTTGTTGACGTTTTTTTATTAAGTCCTTGGTAGATTGGGACAACTTATTTGTTGTTTGCTTTGCTGTTTTGCCCCCGAGTTCTATCGCTGTTTCAAGGATTGTTTTCGTTAGAGTTTTGTTTATTTCTTCTACATCGTCACCTTTTTCGCCTAAGGCCTCGAACTTGTTGCTTAGGGCGACTTTAAATTCTTCGTTCTTCGATCTGATTACCTCTAGATTACATTTTTTTCTAGTGAATAATTTAGTTCTTGTTTTCTTTAGGTTGAGTACAATCTTTGCTCTTACTAATCTGTGATCGCTGCATTTTATCTTCCCCACTACTTCTGTGTCTTGAATTATACCTGGTTGTTCGCACATTATAAAGTCGATTTCATTCTTTGTTTCCCCGCTAGGGCTCTTCCACGTCCACTTCCTATTCTTGTGTTTCTTGAAAAACGTGTTCATTATTCGCAGTCGGTTTCTTTCGGCAAATTGCACGAGCATATCCCCACGGTCATTTCTACAGCCGACTCCGTAGTTGCCAATCGCCTGCTCTCCACTTTGTTTTGTCCCTACTTTAGCGTTGAAATCCCCCATGACTACAGTGTATTGCGTGCGTACTTTCCTTATTGCTAATTCGATATCCTCGTAGAACTGCTCCACTTGTTCGTCGTCGTAGCTCGTTGTTGGCGCATATCCCTGGATTATCTTAAGTTTATACCGCTTATTTAGCTTTACTACGACGCATGCTACCCTTTCGTTAATGCTGTAGAATTCATCCACATTACCCGCTATATCTTTGTGAATTAGGAACCCGACGCCATATTCTCTCTTTTGGGGTAATCCTCTATAGCAGAGGACATGTCCATTGGTTAAGACTATGTAAGCTTCACCTGGTCTCCTAACTTCGCTAAGGCCAATGACGTCCCAACTAACTCCTTCTAGTTCCTCGAGTATTTCCGCTAATCTAGCTTCGCTGGAGAGGGATCTTGCATTGAACATTCCAATGTTTAGTTTCCAGTGGCGGCCTGTCCGGGTCCAGTGATTGTTACTGCCCTCTGCTGCTTCACAGAGCTGACCGCCGCCATGGACAGATGTTCTGCAGCTGCTGGACACTGAGGGAGAAGGTTTAATTGTAGACATCGTGTGGGAGGTGGTGGCCAAGTACTTCACCAGGGAGGCCAATTCCTGTTCTGGTGTAGGAGTGAGTCGTAAACGGCAGTTGAACGACTGTAAGCATTTCAGGTACCCAACCGTCGCCAGGCCCCCTGCCGACGTGATTTCGAGTAGTATAATAACAAACCGCAAAAAAAAAAAAAAAGGGGGGGGGAGGGGGGGGGCGTCGAACCTGTGACCCGTGGCGGCCCCGGTTTCGGCGCCTCCGCATCGTTAAACGTACATTCTTTCAAGGCCTTTCGTGGGCGATAATTTCTATCCGAATTAATATTGCGTACAGTATTTGATCTCAAAATGTCCGCGATCTTCTAGTTTTGCTGATCACGACATCCAGAACGTCATGGTTCTTAAAACTGCTCTGACAGGTAGACTGACGCGCGTGGAAAATCGTGTTTTAGCGAATCGTTTTAACTTGTCGGTTGTAGCTAAGCAGACCTGTTTTCGCGTGCAGAGTTCTGCGCGTTTGGCGAGCGTAGTCAAAGTTGGGGTAAAAGAAATTTTTGAAAACCTTCCATGTTCTCCCGCCTACAGAAATCGTTTTTACTACGTACGTGAATATGAAGGAAAAAAAGAACAACAAACAAATTGCTGGTTGTAACCAATCGCGGTTGCATGATGTGCAATGAGTAATGAGATCTACCATTTAGTATGCCGGAATGGATGTGTGGAGACGAAATGGAAATAGACAGGCATCAGGGAGGTAACAGGCACACAGATACATACATACATATCTATAAACTAGCAAACACGCAAGCATACACCCCATCAGACACACGCAAACTATCTATTGTGGTGGTGAAGGCAGAGTGTCGCGTTCATTCTTATAGGAAGTGGGTTCAAACTGTTAATGCGTCATCCAATTTACATCGACCAGCTAAAGATTTGAGTGAAGGTTAGTAGTGCACGGCTTGAGTCTTACGGCAAGGAGGAATCAAGGCGTAATGTATAATCATTGTGCTTGTGATGTTATTTTGTCATCATCATCATCATCAATCATCATCATCATCATCAATCTATCTATCTATCTATCTATCTATCTATCTATCTATCTATCTATCTATCTATCTATCTATCTATCTATCTATCTATCTATCTATCTATCTATCTATCTATCTATCTATCTATCTATCTATCTATCTATCTATCTATCTATCTATCTATCTATCTATCTATCTATCTATCTATCTATCTATCTATCTATCTATCTATCTATCTATCTATCTATCTATCTATCTATCTATCTATCTATCTATCTATCTATCTATCTATCTATCTATCTATCTATCTATCTATCTATCTATCTATCTATCTATCTATCTATCTATCTATCTATCTATCTATCTATCTATCTATCTATCTATCTATCTATCTATCTATCTATCTATCTATCTATCTATCTATCTATCTATCTATCTATCTATCTATCTATCTATCTAATTTTCTTCGTTTCTTATGAGTTGCTGCTATCAGAGTCCGTCGGTTGTTATATCCAGCGCCGCATCGGTTTTTTTTTTTTTTTGCGGAATATTGTGAGAACATGCAGCTGCGTTAGTAACTGACCGATCCTACTATCTGTTATGAGGAGAGGTTTGTTTAACTGCTCACCGAAATTATCGTCGGCGCGTTGGGCCTCACATAATACTAATTTCAAGGCCCTCACATAATACTAATTTCAAAGACCGCATGTAATGTGTTTAGTAGCTTGTACAGACAATACAGTGATGTGAAGAAAGTGGCTTTCAGTACTTTGGCACAGCTTTTGTAGCAAGAAAAATAGCAGTTTGGCGCAGGAATTTGTGCTTTTAGAGAAGGAAAATCTGGTCATAGCAAGGAAACTATAGAGAATTTTCTGATAGGGGACCCAAATGTTTGGGAGCCCCAAAGAAAGAGCGCTGACACCACTGCGCATGTGCGAGACGCAAACAGCCTTTGGATTTTGCGTTGGGCCCGCTGTTTCTGCAATTATGGAAGCCCCAAAGCTTGCCCCAAACACTTGACATAAACGAACATGGTGGCGCCCATCGAAGCGATGGCTCTCGTCCGGAACCAGAGAGTTTCCTACTATTACACCATCATCATTATCATCAGCCTGTCTACGCCCACTGCAGGGCAAAGGTCTGTGGGGCTAAGAATGTGGGGCTAAAGTATCGGCTTTCAGAAAAAATTGCATTTTCACCAAGCTTGGTGGCTATGTGAGCAGCAGAAAATATTAAAACAAATCTTCTTCATGAGCAGGTGGTGCGAATTTGCCAATGCAAGCACATATATATGACCCCTCTTTTCATGAGACCACTGCACCACAGGCAAATAACTGAGCATGGCGTGAACGCTCACGCTAAAAAACTTGCATTTAGCGCGTTTCAAGCACCGACCTTCTTTTGAGAGTGCACCAGACCACTAACAAGAAAGTAAAAAAGAACAGTACATCTCTAGCTGCAGCAATAATGGGTGGCGAGCATGACAAAACAGAGACTGGCGGAATCGTGTCACGCGGCAATCTACCACTGGCTTTTCGCCATTCACGAATTGCACTAGCTTTGACTGTAGTCAAGGCTGGTTTGTTTCTGCTGAGAGCTTTGCATGCCTTGAGTAACCTCACAGCGGAGTATGTCGAAAATGAAACCACGATTGTGAAAATAAATGGCTTGCAGATAGTTTGAAAACTAACACGAACCAATCCAAAGCATGTACTTCTCATCATTCCCATGGTGGTTGAATGATCACAGTGTCAGATGGCCCTCCAGTTACAATAGCATTGGAATTGCTGTATATGCTGTCTATATATATATATATATATATATATATAAAATAAGAAATCAGGCTAGTTTGGTCCCAGGCATGGTGTTTCATACTATGTATTTAGAGTTACTGCATAGCCTCCCACAGGACATATGTACTACAAAGTAACTCTAAATGGTATGAAACTCTATGCCTGGGTCCAAACTGGCCTGATTTCTGATTATCTGATGACCTTATAAATCAATAAATGGTGGCATACACTATCGATTCCTTCTATCTTACACATACCACAGAGATTGGTCTAAAATAGCACACATTTTTAGGATCCGCTGTCGAATTGACAGCTCATAGGCTTGACGCAGCCGGTGGTTGAAAGCTGGATTGACTTCGCTCATGAAGGGAAATAACTTACTCACAGAACTTGCCTTTGAGGCCACCTTGGCGCTGCAAGCGCAAGACACAAACACCGAATGCAAAACCAAATCCAAAAACTCGTATTTCCTAGGTCACCCAAAGTTAGCACACACAAAGCACTCCAGGACACTAAACTTTTGGGGCCTCTATTCAAAAACACTCTCATGACTTGAGCAGCTCCACTGCACTGCTGGCAGGCATAAATTTATACAAGAAATGCGACTTTCAGTCAACATCCCGACCTGGCAGCTGCCTCAGCAGACGACCATCACAGCTTCGCTATCACGCCACATGGCTCGTTCCTTCAACACAAAAGACAGCCAAATGTAAAAAAATATTAAAAGAGTGAGTGTTTAGTGAGCCATTTCGATGCACAACTATTATCTCCAGCTACTTCGAGCATCTTGCATTAGCGAAGTGTGCCTGATATTTTCCAGCCACTAGCAGCGTACATGCTATCACATGACATTCACTGCTGCACTGTTCTGAGCGCCAAGTTTTCAAGGATGGAAATGCAAGCAAAGCATTATTGTTGTCAGACAAAAATATCCCTGAAGCGCTTTCTTTTTTTTTTTATAGTATTCTAAGATATAGAGTATTCATCGATATTCATACTCCTTTGGCTTGACGTCGTGCCACGTAATGGCGCAATGTAAGCAGAAAATCGGCAAATTAAATTGATATTATTCAAGTTGCAGCAGCATTACACACTTCTTCAACTAGATGCCCAAAATAAGCACAGATTTGTTTTCAAACAGCGAAACAATATTCTTGAGAAGAGATGCAAACAAACGTAAACTGGCTGTATACAATATACAGCAACAAGCGCACCATTATCACATTTGTATAATCACATTTGATTTTTACTGAGTAGATGAGTTTCAAATTAATCATCAATTAAAATAATGGCTCATTGAGCTACATTATCATGTGTGAATATATTAAACACGAAATGGCACAGCCGCTACTCCCTGGGCATGTCAATCAAACAGCGCCAGTGCTGTCGGGTTGCTTCGTGTGAACCCCTCGTGTTCGCACCACATATCGTCAACCACGTGTGAGCAGAATAGGGCGCAACTATTCCACAGTAATGCGTCAAGCACAGTCACTTTTGAATTACTAACATCACATGTTCCTTTTTTCTGTTCTCATCATACGTATAGTGCTGCAGCCTGACAAACTAATGGTAAAGGGTGAAATATACAATTAATGTGGTTGGCAATAATTAAAGAAACGCTATGTGCATCAGCGACAGCACAAAGTTAATGGTTTAATGGTAAACGACAATTATTGTGAAGCTTTATACAAAGGAAATGCTACCTGAGACTGGCACAGTCGAAATTTCCAAGCATTACATATTCAAGAAAACAAAACCATAGGTCTTAGAGACTCAGAGTAAGCATTTAGCTAGGCACTTTGCAAGAGCACTTGCATTTCCACTCTACTTTGCTAAGCCACAACAGTTAGTCAACTAGCAAGTTGCACAGTCTTTGACGATTGTCACACTTTGATGAATCAATAACCAGGTGTAGAAAGCATGTCGGCACCACGCTACGCTCGAAAGACACATGCATATGTCCAAGCCACTGGCACCAGCTGAAAATTGGCTTGATTTGATGGCTTTGAACAACACAGTTTGTTTCAGAAAAGATTAAAATTTTGCCTGGAGTGAACCTAGGCAGATCCTACCAGTGAAGGCCATTCCTATCAGTCTTGGCGCAGCCATGGTGCAATATGCCTAAAGAACAGCTGTTTTACGCAGGTTGCATCAGCATTTCCCTCTTGGTGCAGTTTGGTGCAACTGGCACAGCACTTCCATCACTGGACAATACTAACTTCTTCAAAAACATCATTAACTTCATTGTAAAACAAAAACAAAAAAGAAAAAGGAAGAAGAAGGCACACACTGATTTAAATGAAGCACTTCAAATCCTTGTAATTTGCCTTGACCCACTCACCGCTAAACACAAACAGTGCCATAATGCACAAACAAAACAAGTGTTTCAAGAAGGCACTCGATGTTTTCCTGCAATAGCGTGACTGATTGCTTGGAGCTCCTGCTATATTTTCGTTTGCAGCATTTTGAGGACACATGACTTTACTCATGTTTCTCAGTGCCGTTGCATGCCACCACTGGTAGCGCTGTCTTCAAGTGCACTTAATCCATATTCTTGTTTACTGTATGACAGGCATGGTGAGAAAGCTTGAGGCAAGTAAGATAGGGTATCACCTTGCATATACAGTTCAGGGTGCAATAATTCTGCCCACTAAACAGCGTAAAAGCCTGCTAAATTCAGCAGGAAAGGTGTTAACTTGGTAATACAGCTATCTAGCATAGAGATAACTGCTTAGGCAAATGTGTTAATCAGGACATGTGCCTGATTGACAAATTTGCCTAAACAGTTGCCTGTGCATGCCTAGCTATGGTAGCACCACATTTCAATCTGGCACATGTGCCTGATTGACGTGGTGCTACCATAGCTAGGCATGCACAGATAAATCTTCATGTCGATTTCCTTTTCCACTACATTGCACCCTTTCAGTTGGTAGTCTGCATTTAAGCTGCCTAGTTCTCTTCTCTTTCGTCCTTGTTTGCACTAAGGTCCCTGTATATTTCAAAGGCAGTGCAAAACATTGTACAAATAGGAGAGAAGAATCTCCTCCATGCCCTCTGCCCCTCAACTTTTTATGCTTTTCCGCTCACATATTGGACCAGGCTTGGCATGCAACTGAAAAGCCTCTGGTGATCCATTGCGATTCCCCCTTTTCTCAGAAAAAAATACCATGAGTGAGCATAGACTAACTGGTGCACAAGGGCACCTTAAAAATTAGGGCTTTAAAAATGCTTTTTAGCATTTATTTTGTCATAGTACCTACAAAAAAAGGATGACAATCAGGTGCATATGACAATAAGACATGTTACAAGGTCATAATAATAATTTCTGGTGTTTTACATCCGAAAGCCACTATATGTTTATGAGAGGTGGAGGGCTCCAGAAATTTCAACCATTTGGGGTTCTTTAATGTGCACCGACATTGCCCATGCGCAAGCCCTAATATAACTATGTATCTAAACACATTTTCATTCATTTAGTCTTTCTTTTTTTCGCATGAACTGTATGGTTACCTATAAGCAAAATTTTGACATTCTGGTTATTGTGTTCCTGGTTTCTAGTTCTTTAATTTATCAAAAATTTTGTGTGTTCTAACAAAAATTTTATGTGCGCCTCATAGTAAAAAAGTTCAATATATGCTGGTTTCTTAAATGGCATGGTTTATTACTTTTGTCCCAGTCTGCTCAAAACTAGCAAAGTTGTAAACTGAATCCATAAACAGACAGAAATCAGCTTAATGTTGTTTTTGTCACCCTTGTTTAAGTTTTGCAGCATAGTTTGGCAATATTTACATAGACAATATGCAAACGGTTTAATGGGGGATGTTTATATTTCTCAGCAATCCAACGGTGATCAGTTTGAACCAGTGACATTCTAGCGAGAACCGACTACACACACAAAAAAAAGAAAGGCTGAATAAAGATGCCTTTACATTTATGTGTCAGCCATTTACAGAAGTGCTTTCTACCGACTAAATGTTTATCATATTTGTAAAAAAAAAATGTGTGCACATGATACATTAACATGGAGAGTTGGGTGTGTTGATACATTGTTGAGAGCACTGCAGCACAAGAGAACACAAGAACAACATAAAAACATGACCAGACCAGCACTCATCCTGGTTCCTGTAACACCCATACATTATTGAAGTAGGCATGCATGTTTCAAATTTTCCGTGTTTCCGCATCAACTCCAACTTCGCTGGAACTTATACCAACTTTCTGAGGTGCCCTTTAACGCAGAATAAAAAGGCGTAACTGTAAGCACATAGTAAAACAAGCTCAAGATTGAGAAAGCCATTCACGCGCAAAGTGCTGGAAAAGGGGTTTAAATTGTGACAGGCCAGTGTGCAGTTTTTCCACCGCAAAATGTGAAATATCTGAGGCCCCAACAAATCACAAGCTGTTTTTCGAACATCTTACATGTGAACAGCTTTGTGAATTTGCACCCAGAACAGTCGCACTTCAATGTGCTGCATGTCGTCATAATGGCAGAGGCCAGGCGTGTCTCGTTCACTGACGGAGGCCGAGAGCATAGGGAAACCAATGGTGCGGAGAGAGAGAGTTTGCACTACCTATGAAAAATACAGGGACTTTAGTTTACATGCCTTACAGTCTTTCAGTATGAATCCTTACCTATTAGCTCAACTTTAGTTGTTTTAAGAAATCTGGTTTGACTATGTTTAATCACACAATGGGGTCCGCCACAATCCCAGGAAATCGGATACCAAGAGCAGATTAGTATATTTAGGAGTACAGGTCAAAGAATAAATTAAGTATTACGAAAAACATCAAGAGGAAAAGGCAAGAGAAATGCAGCCATAAAAGAATAGAGCACTAAAGGAATACAATAAGTTTGCAGTGGTGAGAGGGATGTGGAAAGGAGTAATATTTCCAGGACTGACATATGCTGACTTGGTGCTGTGCATGAGATCTGAAGTGCAGTTGTGTTGGAGATAAATCAGTTGCGAGTCTGGTAGTGGGTCATCATGAAAAAACCTCAAGTGAAGAGGAACAGGGGTTAGACACCCTTCAAAGGAAACAAAGACCACAACAAAATCTAGTTAAAAGGAAGCCCAGGAGACATGGATGAAAAAAGGTAGGCAGCTGGAATATTTAAGTACTTATAAAGAAAAAAAATGTGGAGACTGAAAGGAGGAGACGAACAAAAATACAAACCACTAAATATTACAAGGTGGTTGACCACGGTAAAGAAAAGGGAATTAAGCATTATGTCAAAGTCGCATAAAGAGCGTAGAATAATTGGGCAATGGAGGTATGTTGGGCAGCAAAGTGTGAGATGAAGTGTGTAATGAGAATTCAAGGGGTAGTTCCCTAAAGTTTGTGGCCAGCCAGATCAGGGTGCCTGAGAATGCAAAGCTATAAAAATTTTTTTTCTAACAAAGAAAACTATTGCTTAAGAGATAAGAAGGGTGCTATAACCCGTGGAGGATATTCCATTCAAGCACCAAGGTATCTATACAATAATCTCTAGCAAGTCTGCTAGAGATATTAGGTGTTAAAGACAGCTCGGCAACATTAAGTGAATGAAACTGACTACAGGGAGGGGGCCCGTCACTGTAGTACCCGTGTACGAGTGAGGTGGCCCATCATAATAGTGCTGCATCAATAGTGAAGGGCCCTGTCAACATAGTACTGCAGCAAAAGTGACTGGGCCCCCCAAAATAATTCTGTTGCTAAAGTATGCCCATATCCCGGCACCTTCGAAAATTGGTACAGATAGTGCAGGAAGGCAAGAAAGGGAAAAGTGCAAGGACGTTTAGAGCAGAGGAAAAATTTTAGTTTTTAGGTGCTCTGTGGGCCTCTGCATAAGCTTCAATGTGCGCGCTTGTAGGCTCGTAAGAGGTGGTGGAATTTCCAACATGACTGCGACTGACTTTTTCTCTTGTCTCCTTTGAACAAACGCGGGAGGGAGCCTAATGCTGTTGAATATCTAGGTCAGGATGGATCGCCGTCAAAGATTTACTGTGTTACTTTTGTGTAAACTGGGTATATGTAACCTGACATACGTTAACGTTCCATTGTTTGAATATTGCTTAAACAAATCTATGTAAATGTGATATTCCTGTTTAAATAAATTGCTTTACAAATAATTGTACCTTCTTTTTTTTTTGGACCCTACATGCGAGCTGAATCATTCATTTTCCAAGCATGTGAGATGCGCTTTTGAAACAAATTCTGACATTACAACACAGGCAGGAGAATAAAAGCGCACCGATATGCATGAACTTGAATCAAACATGAACACTGACAATATGTCTGCCACTAGCAAGTGTGAGAAAATGATGCAGCCGAATGAAAGAAATATCTGCATTGGTACAACCTCCGCCTTAATATGTCATGGCTGGACAAAAGGGAAACGTGCGAGCGTGAACGAACAAGCCTTATTTGTTGGTCATCATCATCAGCCTGTTTTAACACAACCGTGTTAAGGAGCTCATGCCACAGAAAATCTAGGAAGTCTACATGGAGGCAGTCATGTAGGCTACCTGAGAAAATCTGGTGTCGGCGTCCACAATGTAAATAATCTTGAGCTACACCGGTGCTCCCTGCACCACCCGACCACACAAGCCCAGTTTACCTGGTGATAGCATTTTTTCTGCAGCCCTTGCGGGAGCATGTCTCAGCATCCATGGAGATAGCAGAAAGGGGAGAAAAGACATAGTTACAAGCTCCAGAAATTTTGACCGCCTGGGATTCTTTAACGTGCACTGACAACACACAGTACACAGGCCTAGTTTTGGCATTTTCACCTCCATCGAAAATGCAACTGCCACGGCGGGATCAAACCCATGTTTTTGTGGGTCAGCAGCCAAGCACCATAACCACTAGACCATCGCGGCAGCTGCCACTTTACCTAACCC
The DNA here is from genome assembly GCA_013339685.2 of Hyalomma asiaticum. NCBI lineage: Eukaryota > Metazoa > Arthropoda > Arachnida > Ixodida > Ixodidae > Hyalomma > Hyalomma asiaticum. The sequence goes on from CM023481.1 coordinate 214,409,874, forward strand.
TTCGGTTCCATTCTGTGTCACGCTACCTAGCTCTCCACTGCCCTCAGCTCGGGGGTTTATGCACACACCTCTAACCTTCCCCCAGGTAAATCCTTCCCCTCCCCCCTAAAAAAAAATCGAAATTCTGGACATACCCCTGCCTTGGCTGAGCTTTCTATCCCTTGGTACTGTTGAGTGTAGTCAGGGAACAGCTGTGTAGTACTGTATGACACTCAAAGGGCAGGACCTTACATTTAGCAATAGCATTACAACGTGCCCCATCACTTTTGCTATGTACCATGGTGACGGGGCCCCTAACTGAACATAGCTTGCATGTGACGTCACGACTGCCCCGCAGTCGGAGCGACGGACATGCTGGAGGACCACGGGGACCACTTGCTGGTTCGTTCTGTGCAGCGTCGTTCATACATTCGTTGATTCGACTATGTTTGGGTTTGTTTTCTCTAACTTTCTAGCCGCAATGTAGCCGATGTCCCTTGTGGAAAGCTTATCAGCCTGAGTTAAAGGAGTACTGACACGAATTTTTGACATTCTCATATTGTTGCTGTAAGTGAAAGCACTGCCGGGGAGAACCTCAAAAAAGAGTATCATGGTTCCTTGCAACGCAATGAATATATTTTTAATACGACTCCTTTAAGCCCACTTTCGATTTCGATTTCGAGGGGGCAGTTTCTTAGTGACGTGTCAACAGAGTCGGACGTACGTTTAAGCCACATAGGGACAGCAGTTCGTGATAGCGTCACTGCAAATTTGTCGGCTGTGGTCAGTTACACGTGGGGCACGCAAACAACGGTGATTTCACTGTCGTCCAGCGACTCTGACAGTGATTTCAGTGATTTTTGAGAGACTGTGCTCATACGTCATCGTAGTGTCCATTGCGCTGGGGCTGGCTTGCAGTGCTGTTCGACGAAAACTTTAAAACCAAACTAAAATATTTTGTACGTGTTTCCTGGCTTCCGCATGAGGAGGGCGTTAACAATACATGACTAGAAAACGAAAAATGTACATTTTGCGCTGCCGAAAAATCGTGTCAGTACTCCTTTAACTGTATCGGCATGATGTTTATGTGAGCAAAGGTGTGAATGTGCGACGATGTCGATCCCTACACGGAGCTGCCGGACGCCGACGAGCACCAATGCTGTGTAGAAGTGATGCACGGGGACATCGTCAACTACTTCATTTTTCTCCGTACGGCTTTCATCTTAATCTTCCAGCGACAACTGGCCTTGCATTGCGTAGACGCGCCCAGTGCCGATCGACTCTGCGACTGCCGCTGCACCAGCCTCGCCTTTCAGCAGGTGCTGTCCTTTCACGCTCTCGCAGCACGCTGTTCATGATCTGTGCTGCACCAGTGTAGAAATGTCGGTGTGCCATCGATATTTGTGTCTTCCAAGATCTTACATGGAATGCCTACAAATGCAGTTTGTGCTGTTCTTTTGCCGTGTCCCTAAATTTCAGTCATAAAAAAAATTCCTGACGAATGGGATACTTTCTAATGCAAGATGTGAGCGCAGCCGTACGTGCGTGTGTTAATGTGGCAATAGGCTGAGCAAAAGAATTAGATATCTACATTCTCTACCAGCAAATATAGCTTGCTGCGCCGATGAAGCACTTCCACCGAGTACGTCACCCACTGTTAACAGAAACTCAATCGCGCTTTGAAGTACGATGAGCTTCTATTTCGGCGGCGAGAACAGCTGGGTTCTCCTGGCTCGTCAAAGGTTGTTTTTAGAAAACTTCAGCAGTAGCCCAGCCGGCCCAACACCGCTGCCCTCGGCAAATGTGTGCCGCATGGCTTGAGGCGCGCGAGCCAGGACATCTTTCACTACACTCGTTTGCTATTGCTTATGGCAGGAGCCGATGGACAATGCTCAAGGCAGCAACAAGCGCATAACTCTGTTCTCAAAACATTTCTAGGCCCTCCTGCACACTTGGATGTATCAGCGTGTTCGGTGTTGCGATTGGTGCGCTTGATACGTGTCAGCGACAAACTGCGCTGCCTCGGTCTTTTAGCGTCTTCGTGGGGCCGCATTGACTGTGTATGTCTTTTGGCACGTGAAAAAGATTTGTGTTCTTTCACACTCGTCTCTTCATTGCTTTCCTGTGGTTCGGGAACTCAAATACAGCACATAGCACCATGGCTGACAGAAACGCGTACATGTCCGCACTTTCATTGCCGCGGCTGGCCCTCCACGATGGCAAAACGGTATCCCGCAGCTCCTGGTCGTGACGTAGGTGCAAGGCATGTATAGCCATAGCGCTATTACGACAGGCCCCCTCACTTTTATGCTGGCACTACAGTGAAGGGCCCCCTCACCATAGTCAGTTCCTAAAAAAGTCTGCTGTAAAGATCAGTAAGAGAAGGCTGGAAGGTTAGTGATGAGAAACTACGAACACACAGAATGAACATGTTTTTGCACTAACATTGAATAAGGCGAAGGAGAACGACCGAACCGACAGCTTGTTAGTACAAACTACAGAGCACCATGAACGAAAAGCTTAGTGCCACTAGCCGTCACGCCGATTCAAAAGGGGACGCTTCGGACATCTATCCATCTACTTCTGTACTCCGAGTCTGCAGCCTACACAGCAACTTATTATATTTGACTCTACCGTGCCTCATTTCATTGAAGGTGCTGTTTTTACTATGCAACGCGCAGACATGTGGCGTCGCTTTATGCAACTTGCATATATACAACTACCGCGCTTGTCTGTTTTACATGCTGGGCACGTTTATCCTATTAAATAAGTTCTAACCTGGGTCTTTAAGCAGATCTTTGCAACATTCAGATGAAACATCAGTTCATAACATGTGAACAATGCCGCCTGTGCATTGTAAATGTGTAACACTGTTGTCGGCGACACGAGCGCTTAGCAACAAATGAAAAATAGCGAAGAACTATATTGTACCATTGCTGCGCAATAGCTAATTAGAAAACAAAACTACATTCAGTTACATACTGACAGACACTTGGCGCACTCCCAAATGGCTGAACCTAGAGTTATTGTATACGGAACATATACAGTAGCTCTAGCCGAACCAAACTGTGACCACTGTATCCCTCCACGTGGTGGTGACCTAGTGTACTGCCGACGAATACAGATTTTACATTTATGTACGCATGCTATACTACCAATGACAAAATAAGTTGCTCGTACCACTGATCTCTCCGCACGGGTCTTGGTGCTCTGTTGATCACACGTTTGTAAACTCTGGTGATACTCGTTTTCTTCGTTGATCTGTAGCTGAAGCTCCAAAGCCATACGAAAATCTTCGTCTTCGTCGGCAATGGCCATTGCAGCGCTTGCTGTAAACGTTTGCCGAATATGATTAGAATGTTTTGCCTACAGGTACATGCTCATATTGCACGTATCCGTACGTAGCGCACTTCACGTAACACACACGACGTAAAGCCCCTGAGTATTTTGTTTCTTTTTTTCAGGGACTTCAAAGACGCGCACAGCTGCAACATTACCGCGTTCTGACAAATCTTTCCGCGCTTAACCCAGCATCAGCCGCTCTCCCCAAACCGCAGTGTATTACGTGGTAACAAACAAACTCATTTAATTAATAACAAAATAACATAAATAAAATTACAAAAAAATTCTAAGTATGAATGTTAGGTTTGATAAATGGCAGGCATCTTACTTGGTAGATTAGTCAAGCTTCTGTGTATGCGAAACCCACGGTAAAATTTTGTATAAACAAAACGGCCAAACATTCAGCGTTCGATAGCCGCCTGGGCCAGCATTTGTTCACGGAAGAGCGCGAAACTTTCGACATTCCTGCAAAGAGGTGGTGACGTATTTATCGTGCAGTCCTTTGTTCACGCATACTTTGCTGAATATGAGGTTAGAATGCGACACAGAAATCGGCTATCGGCTGCTGGAGCACCAGCGTTCTGGTGCAACATCCAAGAAGAAGGCTGCCTTCACAGTTCTTACATTATGTCGCAAACCAGAAAACGCGGAACACCCGAAACCGACCACATATTTGTTGCTGTGCACAGCGAAAAATCCAGCAGGAACAAAGTACAAGGTAACGTTGCACTTAATGATATATGTGTTTTCGGAACGTGATGCACTCTGTCTTCTGTAGCGCTTTCGTACAAAATGGAACGCTGCGAGTTGAACAGCCACAGAGGAAACATGTGCAGATTGGGCACATTATCCTGTTCATGCTTTTTCCCCCCCTCATGCTATTCGCGCGATAGTTTTCCCTTCAGCACACCTCACTCCAGTAAAACACGTTGTTCCAGTAAAACACGTTGTAGGGCTAGTTGGTGCATTGTTTGTTTTCTTGGCTGGAATACGTCTTTTCATCAATACACCTCACTTTTATTTTCTAGTTGCTACCATAGCTTGAAGTAGCAACTGCAGCTTAATCTTGTTCTGATTATTTTAGCAAAGGTACCTCAACTTTATTTTCGTAGGATTTAATTGACACGTCCTTTTATGCTATTATTGTATGCATTTAAAAATAGGTAAAGAGATTAACTGCAGCAGTGTGCTTAAGTTGCTCTTTTGTCTTATTTCCTCTTTTTAGAAAACATTCTCCTAGCACCACAAGATATTGAACATTCGGTGAAAGTTGGTAAAATCTTGCAAGAAAAAACCCGACCTTACAGTTGCAGCATGTGTACAAGGGAAACGGTTTCACCTGTTTGGGCCCAGTGCCTCAATGCCAGGAAATACACATGTTGTGGGTAGAGAGTGTTTGCGTTTTACTGTCGTCACCATTGTTTCCCAAACGAAATCATTCCCCATCCAGGATCAACAAATGCTGGTGCAGTTTAAGTGACTGAGGGTGTGGAATCCACCAACTACTTATTGGTATGGTGGCTGACAGGACTGTGCACATGTGAACATTATTTGGCTTACCAGAATGGGAGCCTGGCACACATATACGGTGTATCAGAGGACAAAAAGCCATGCCTTTAAGCATCTCTGCACCTGCATAAACTTGAGTGGCTTGCATCTGGGCTAGTTTCATTTGACTACCTTCATGACAAGTGTCCCATTCTTTCTGATATTGTTTAATCTTTTTGGCCACTAGTTGTAAACTGTAGAATGTTGCAATATTTTTCTGTAGAGGGTTTCACTAGGTGTCTTTTGTTAGTAGTGTCCTCATGTTTCTTTCCTTGTTTTATCCATGCATCCAAAGTTTGCTGCAACCACCCAGCATGCATAAACTTTCTTTAATGCACCGCCTTGCAGACTCCACAAGTGCTTCACAGATTGAAGACATGTGCTTGCGTGTTCTCCCAAGGAATGGGCGAGCCTGTACATTCCTGTGAAGTTCTGTATGGTTGTGACAACACCTAAGAAATTAGTAGGAGTGTATGAATATTTGACAAATAGTCATCAAGTGTTACATTTGCAGTTCAGTTAGAAAATGAGATATTTAAAATTTTTGAATGCTCAAGGTGATTTGAATATTCTGAAATATTTAAGTGTGATCCACTCAACTTGCCAAAAATTACTGATCTTCCACGTTTATGATGGGCTGAGACTGGCAATGCCTGTGTGGATAAGCAGTGGTAGTGCATGCAGGAGTGATGGTGGCCCACGATGAGTGCACCAGTATGTACAGCTTGTCACTGCCAACATGCGCTATCACTATAAACATCTTCAACTTTGTTCTTGGAAGTGCTGTTGGCGTGCATGTTACCATGCTGCTGAACTTCACACTTTTCACAGGCAATCAAAATGACCTGCCATGCCATTCGCTGCCACATCCTTGTGCAGTATTTCTTTGGAATGCATCGCAGTGGCCTGACCATGTGGAACAACTGATATTCCTTCATGATAGCCTTTCGTATTTGTTACCATTTGCTTTATGATGTGATATTTTGTCAGTGCAGTTAAAATATGACAAGCCAGTCTAGACTAATATTAATAATAGTAATATGGTATTAGTCTAGACTAATACTATATTATAGTAGGATACAACTTATAAAAACAGCAGTTGGGGGCCGACAGACCGTGCACGTTGGTGTTACTCCGCCAGCCAATCACAGAAGCAAACAAAATCGTCGTCATGCGACCTTTTCAAAATGGCGCCGTGCTTATGACTTCGGTACCTGCGGACGTCTCCTGTTCTCAAGTCCTTTCATCAGTATAAGCCCATGATATGCTCGAGGAGCATGGACAAAGATGTGTGAAGCCTCCGTGTTTCCATCTGCAAAAGGCCGCGCGGTACAGTTCATTAAGCTTCCGAGCCCGTTTTACGCATGAAACTTCACTGAACTGAGTTGAAAAACTTGGGTGGCAGAGGTTGTGACGCGCCGGGCTTTTGCATTGCAAGCACTTGATTTCTGCTCAATAAAGAATTATCCTTTCTGTGTTCCACTCTAATAAACAAATCAAGGCATAACAATTTATGCATCTGTCCATTATTATTGCCACCCTCGCTTTATTTAGGTAACGTGGAAAGTTTAAAGCAGGAACTATTTGAAGCTTTGCGGAGGTACAGTGGCTGGCGGTTATAAGGGCGTGGGAGGGACTTCACTGCAGACTTGAGTTGTATCCGACTATAGTGCACTTTTAAATATAATTGGTATGCATTAGATATGTTATTATTACTGAAGGAACATCTGTTTGGATATTTGCCCCACCCCTAGAAATTAGTTAAGCTTGTATTTTATGTTCTCCTACAACAAAGCACAATTTGTCCTATTTATTGACAGTTTAGTACACGAAAATGATGCACAATGGTCACAGAGTCAGGGCTTAAAATGATTCAAAAGTGCTCCTTCACCTTGAATTGCACAGTTTGTGTATTTCTGGTATGATGAAATACATATGTTGTCTGTGAGGGTCACTGAGTTCATTTGCTTGGTTAAAGGGACACTAAAGTGGAACACTAAATTGGTTTAGAATGATAGATCACTATTTGAGAACACCATCGTCGCTGATCCAGTCATCACAGGTTCAGTAATAGAAGAGAAAATTAAGGTCAGTTTTATTTCTGAATTTCGTGCTGAAATCCCAGCACCCTGACATAAGCGTTGTCATGGATTTCCAAGTCTTTCCCTCTTATTTTGGCCACATTGGCTCAATGAAATTTCCTAAAACTTTCATTACATGTCTCGCCCCCCCCCCCCCCCCCTAAAACGTGATCTGATTTGCTTTTAGTAGAAAACAGTCTTGTGCGCCATAGTAGGGCGCCTTCAAAATCTGTGACATCACAGCGGGTTGGTGCAGAAATGTCAAGGCAGTGTCACAACCTGTATTTTTTCTCTGTACGTTTCCTCACTTCCTACACTCAGGTAGATGTCAAGAAAAAAGCAGCTTCTGCCTGTCAAAGTACCCCCCTCCAGCCAATGGTGCCACTCTGTTAACGTGACGTTGCGGCAGACCATCTCTACGCCTCTCTCAAGAGAGAAATCGGAGTGCGGCATGAAGAGGGTCTACTGCGACGCCATGTTGACAGAGCGGCATCATTGGCTGGAGGGGGGTCCTTTGACAGGCAGAAGCCACTTTTTTCTTGACCTGTACCCGAGTATAATTGTCTCATGGTAAGAATGGTGCTGTTGGTATTGTTAAAGGGTAATTTAGTAATACATGAAATGTTATTTTGCTCTTTAGTGTCCCCTTAAACGGGCACTGACACCAAAATTTTCGTCTGCTGTTTTTTCACTGCAATACGTAGCTGGGGACCTGTTAGCCATGACACAGCACATCATTTGCTCCAGCGCGCGTCAGATAATTATTTACGGCCTGTTTATTACCCACTAGTTTCAGTTTTGGTTTGGGAGAGCTCAAAAAACGACGAGGCGCCCGGTGAAACTGGCGCCACCTAGCGCTCGCGATGGAGTAGACGAGTTCGGACACGTGAGCACACATAACTGTGACACACTTCCACACGACAACCGCCGCGTGCTCGTTTTCTTTCGCCTGCCGCACGTCCTGCGCGTTGTTGTCGCTGTTGCTGTCATCGTTGTTTGGTGGCAACTATTTTCTTGAGGTCTGGCGTCGCCGGCAGTCTACTAACGCAGCCACAGCGAATAAGCAATGGCGGCTATGACGTCATCATTGCTAACTGCACTGTCGGAGCTCGGCTGCCGTGGTGACGTCGCGGAAGTTGGGGGTCCCCTTCAGGTCACCTTTGCTGCTGTCGATGTCGCGATGTACGGCGTCTAGCGCTCGACTGCGCATGCGAACTTCAATATTCATTTAAATTACCTTCGGAGCTGTGTTCGCCATTGAGATTTGGTAGATGACATCTGTATGTCCACGAAAATCGATCTCTCAGGCTATCTTAGCAGCGAAATTTTGGTGTCAGTGCCCCTTTAAGAGCTGGAACACAGCCAATATGTTGCTGTCATGGGTAGCCATCTCACATAAGTGATGCCTGCTACTGTAACCACTACCTGATACATTCAGATGTCCTTCCTTTCCTTCAGTGGGGACCATTATACAAATGCTCCTACAAAACCTTCCTTGGTGTAACATGAAAAAACAAGAACACAGACAAGGAAACAGTATAGACCGTTCCATTGAAGCCCTCTTGGGTGCCACCGCTGGCGACACCATCTTGGACTGTTGGCTCCCCTGCCTTTTCATCCAGCTGTGGTCACTCTTCATATCACGTGTCACCAACCTCTCGTTTCTGCTCTGTGTAAACTTCACAGAATAGTTAGCTTGGTTTACTTGGGAATTCCTGGGGCCAGCCTCACTGGTAGGAGGGCAGTCATCACCACTGTTTCGCACATTTATCTGAGAGAGCTGTACGTGTCAAGAATGTTTCACACACAAAAATTTGTGCTCCCCTATATGTTTGTGCTCATGCAAAGACATATAAAGAAAAAAAGGGGGAAACAAAGATTGTAAAAGAAACAAATAAGAAAGATAGTGAATTCAAGGGCTAAAAGGCATGTGTGTGCCTTAGTCCACATACTGTGGCCTGCTTACGACCACACTCCCCTCACATTGAAGGGAATGGTGCACTTACATGCCTGTGCAGCTACAAGAGCCCCCAGGCTTCTACACATTTATAAATTTTCCTGGCTGCTGCAAAAAGAGACTTGGGTAGCAAGATTTATAAAGAAATTTACAAATAATTTGGAAAGTGGAACTTTGCTGCCAGCAAAGCTCGCCACATCTAATAGAGGTAACGGCATTGTACAACACCGTGCCTGCAAGACTGCTTGAGCGGCAACTTTTTCCATGAGTGCCTCTGCATTGCAGTTGGCCTTGGGGTTTTAGTAACACAGCCTTAAAGGAACCATGCAAGCGCTGTATATGATTTATTGAAGAGATTCTTTTAATTGTGAGCCCATACATTGGTCCCCATGTGCAGCAGTTCTCCGCCACTGACAGCAGTGTAGCCATCAGAGAAAGCAGCTTGTTTTTAACGTTGATAGTGCACACGTTCACAGCAGCACATAGCAGACACAGCCTTTTGCTGAAGGTGTCATACCTTGTAAGTGTGCAAAATGGAAAAGCTACCTCGCAAAATTACGGTGTTTCAGAAATTTGCAGCGCTTGTGGAACAGAAAAAATACAGTTCTGCCCTTTCCCCACAAGCGTCTTCACAAAAGTTGGTATCCATCCCAGGTGCAGTGGCTGCATTTTGATAGAGGCAAAGTGTTGAGGCCTGTGCACTATATGATGTCAGTGCACATCAAAGAACCTCAGGTGGTCGAAATTTCCGAAACCCTCTACTGCAGCATCTCTCATAATCATGTCCTGGTTTTAGGACGTAAATCTCCATAAAGCAATCAATCAACACAAGTTGGTATCTCTTGTGTCAAGATGGAGACAGCCTGCTGGTGAGACTGGTGTTAGGTAATTGGCAGTCCTCTGAAAATACGCCACTGATTACTAATGTTTTGATTTCTGACAAGGCTCGCAGTGCCTTTTTTTTTCTTCGGCTGTTTACTGCTTTGCTTTCCTAGTCATCTTCTAAAGGAACACTAAAGACATATACTAACTCAATACGAACTGTTGAATTATTATTCAAGAAATTAAAGGTGAAAACAAGGGGACGCCAACCAAATTATAATCATCAAAAGTAAAATTTACTTCTGAAGATGAAAAAAAAAAAAAAACCGACGTTTCGGGTCCCGCTCGGACCCTTCTTCAGGGGTGACTGGAGGGCACCAGACAGCAGCAGTGTTTATAAGGCCTTCTTTTTCTTGTTTCTTTCTTTTTTCTTCTCTCTTCCTTCCTTTCTCACTTTCTCTCTTTCCGGTTCTTCAAACCGAGGGGGGTCATGCTAGTGTTGAACCAGGTGCCGGAGTCCGCTAAAATAGACACTTGGCACTGCACCTGCAGACCGGTTCACGTTACCAGGTGTCGCCTGAATGTGCCATGATTCCACAAAAAGCCGCTTGTGAAAACTGGTTTCCAAGTCGAGGACGCGGGAGTTGTCAGTCGATGCGGTTGTCGTGCACCTCGCTGTGTTCAGCTAATGCACTCCTTTGTCTGTCGAACTTGCGGACATTGTTCCTGTGCTGTCGTAGCCTCTCTGGGAAGTTCTTGGTCTCTCCCACGTGCGATGCGCCGCAATCTGAACAGGGAATGGAGTAAATCACACCTTGCGCTCTCTCCCTCGGCAGCCTGTCTTTCGGGCGCTCTCTCCCTCGGCCTGTGCTGTCGTAGCCTCTCTGGGAAGTTCTTGGTCTCTCCCACGTGCGACGCGCCGCAATCTGAACAAGGAATGGAGTAAATCATACCTTGCGCTGTTCAGATTGCGGCGCGTCGTACGTGGGAGAGACCAAGAACTTCCCAGAGAGGCTACGACAGCACAGGAACGATGTCCACAAGTTCGACAGACAAAGGAGTGCATTAGCTGAACACAGCGAGGTGCACGACCACCGCATCGACTTTGACAACTCCCGTGTCCTCGACTTGGAAACCAGTTTTCACAAGCGGCTTTTTGTGGAATCATGGCACATTCAGGCGACACCTGGTAACGTGAACCGGTCTGCAGGTGCAATGCCAAGTGTCTATTTTAGCGGACTCCGGCACCTGGTTCAACACTAGCATGACCCCCCTTGGTTTGAAGAACCGGAAAGAGAGAAAGTGAGAAAGGAAGGAAGAGAGAAGAAAAAAGAAAGAAACAAGAAAAGGAAGGCCTTATAAACACTGCTGCTGTCTGGTGCCCACCAGTCACCCCTGAAGAAGGGTCCGAGCGGGACCCGAAACGTCGTTTTTTTTTTTTTTTCATCTTTAGAAGTAAATTTTACTTTTGATGATTATAATTTAGTTGGTGTCCCCTTGTTTTCACCTTTAATTTTGTCCCAACCAGACAGATCTCTGTCAAATGTTCACCTTTATTCAAGAAATGTGCTTGCTTTGTGCCAGAAAAATGCCTAGTTTGAATGAGAATCATATTTTAATGGTCACAATGCCATTAGAACTATTCAAACTGCCCGTCTAACCAGGGCCCTGTTTACATAGATTTACGGCTTTCTCTCTTTACTGACAGTCCAGTTAGCTGTATGAAGGGCAGGAGAAAAGAAAGGTTTAGCTATTGTCATGAGCAGACACCGCTTTCAGCAGCCATGGAGAAACCTGTTTCTATGATGTCGGAGCTGGCCCCGCTGCCCCACTAACCGCCACCTTTTGCGATGATTGAAGCTTCTTGCAGTGGATCTCGTCAGTTCTTTTTTTTATATATATGGAACAGAAACAAGCAAGCAGTATTCTATTCTGTCTTTTACTCCACTGCAATTATCTTTTTTACTATTGCAGTTTAAAGGGGCCCTTAACCACCCCTCGGGCTTGGTTTTTGAAAATGGCTGGGTGTGTATTGGCAACTTTCAGAAATTCACAGCCGAAAGAATTTTTCAAAAAGGTTTGTTAACAGCAAAGGTATTGTCACGGTGCAAGAACAGGGACGAAGACCACGATTTCGAGGGGAACAAAGCAGACACGGGAGTGGGGCGCAGGCTGACGGTCCGCCATTGGGGCTGCACCGGCTAATCTCCCCGTTCTGAAATAGACTACCATTAGAAGCGTATTCCTGTGCCTGTTTCAATATTGCGACCGGAAAACCTTGCTTTCCAATGCTGTCTCAACTCTGCGGAATAGAGCCCACAGAGGTCTTGTGGGTGGTGTCGAAGGAGGTGTCCCGCCCACCGCATTACGTCACCAGGCTTCAACGTCGTATCAGAGTGGCTGATTGAAAGTACGCGACTGCCGGGGGCTGGTTGGCAGCACGCGCTTGTGGCCGCCTGCCCCTGCCCACTCCGTGTCTGGGCTTGGTCGTGTGCCGTCGCGATCACCGCATTTCTTTCAATCCTCCGGAGCTTTGTTTTCGTTCATCACACACGTTTAGGCTCGAATGTGTGCACGCTTATTTTGTCAGTGCGCTGTTTTTCTTCGATGCTGCGCACACGACAGCGTCAGGACAAACTGCGCAACTCCAACGCTGTTCCACCTTGTCCTGCATAACCCCAAGTTAGTCAGTGGTTGATTAGTGATTGTAGAGGGGTTAATCACCCTGTCGGGCTTGCACGCACGACTACTATGACTCAAAACGATGGATTAATTTGAAGTGTGAATGCTCTAAAAAATGCACTAGTTCTGTTTTAACAGTGAAGCTGTTTAAGCTATTGGGAAAGCTGGAAAATCTGTAGAAAACGCCCCGCCACGGTGGTCTAGTGGCTATGGTACTCGGCTGCTGATCCGAGGGTCGCGGGATCGAATCCCGGCCGCGGCGGCTGCATTTCGATGGAGGCGAAATGTTGAGGCCCGTGTGCTGTGCGATGTCAGTGCACGTTAAAGAACCCCAGGTGGTCAAAATTTCCGGAGCCCTCCACTACGGCGTCTCTCATAATCAGAACTGGTTTTGGGACGTTAAACCCCACAAAACAACAACAATCTGTAGAAAACTTCGTGAAGTTGTGTAATGCTAGCATAACCATGCCAAGCTGTAGTAAAGCCAGTTAGAGCTTCCTAAGAGTAGTTAGGTAAAGCCTTATTAAGCTGTCTAGTTCAGAAAGGGCTAATCCAACCAATCCATCTTGAACCAATTCAACCTTAATAAGGCTAAGACAAATAAGTAATGCCTAATGAAGCTGAGAATAAATATTTAAGGGAATTAAGATGTAATACTAATAAATCAAGTACAAGGACATAAGTGACTAGCAGTAGACTGGTCGGCCTCCGTTCATGTGTGTCAGTATATACTGAGGATGCCACCCGCATGGGTGGCGAAACGTCTATGTAGGTTGTTATTTATTTTGTTGAGTTAAGTCGGAGTAAATATTTTAGAACATGAACTCACCCGGCTTTTGGAACATTTTTGCTCTCTTAATCTACCGTAATCCACTCTAATATGCCATAGTCCACCTCAACACGTTTCAGTCTGTCTTAATCCACCCTAATGAACCTTAATCAGCTCTAATCCATCCAAATCCACCATAATCTGTCATAGTTGTTTAGTCCACCTTATCCCATAAAAATTTTGGGTTCGACCCCAGTCATGTTATTCAGTTCGAGTCTAGAAGGTAGCGCATTGGAGCCCCTTAAAGTATAAACCCATCTGCAATCACTGATAAATGATTGAATAAAGTTTGGGAATCATCATTTCTTACAGGCTGCTGGCATGCATTTGTTGGCTTCTTGGGAAACTATTATTTATGGTCAATTTTGCACTGCACCATTTGCATCGATGCCGAGGTGTTTTACGGATACCTTCCAATGGCATCTATGAGACTTGCACATTAACAAATACATTTTTACATATTTCCAGCAACTATTTTGCCTAGGCGCTCATAACGCAAAGGAAAGCGAGCGCGCGGCATGCCCGCGCTTTCAGTTTTAAAAAGCGCATGCTGCGAAGGGCCCGCACACGGGTGCGGCGGGCGTGTCTGCCATTGGCCAATAGTAGCGCTGCTCCTTGTATGTGCTTTATGACGAAACATAGCATATACAGTGAGTGTGAGGAGAAGGCTTTTTTTTTTTTTTTTCAGTTGAGGGCTCCTGAGGAAGTGGAAACATTGAGCTCCACTTGTGAACTCTACGCTTCACGGGTGACTACGAAATTTGGCTGAGGTGTTCATTACAGTGTAGGCTAGCTGTAGATTATGTTTTTTCACCGAGCCCGGGAGGTGGTTCAGGGCCCCTTTAACTACCAGTGACTTTTTTTTCTGTGACTTGATTAAGTCACCACACCAGGTTAGTGGAATATTCTGCTGGTGGCACAGTTATTGTCACGCAGTCACCTAAATTTCTAGGTGAACAAAGTGCTGGTTTAGATAATGCTGATGTTTTAGGTGTTCTCAAGCATTCATCCACCATTCTAAATAAAAGGGTGTTTGTTGCCTTTAGTGTGCCTTTAAGCACTTATTACGAATAAATGTGTTTAATACATAGCTTCATAGGTATAACAGCAAAAACACGCAACACGAAAATCAGGAATACACGACAGAACGGTGACCTCAACCAACAGTTTATTTTTGGTTGAGCTTGCATATTTATGGGAATACTCTATATCAATATGAAACAGGGCATCATCAAAAATAAATGGCCAAGGAGCAAAGACAAAGAAAAAAAAAAAAACCCCGAGATCGTGTGCACCACCACTTCATCCACTTGCAGATCAAATATTCATCGTCTGTTGAAGGATAAAAGTTCATTTTCTTTCCTGTTAGCAAAAATGAAGTAGTGCTAACACACAACAAACCCGCCTAGTCCCAAGCTTCAGTGAGGTTACGTGCCATTTTATCCCAGCGCCAGTCCCGTGTCTTCTTGGTTTTTGTGTTACATGTTTGTGCTGTTATTCTTACAAAGCTGTGTATCACCAACTAGCCTGCCAAAAGTTGTTACTATATAATTCTGTAGGTGACGTTTAGACACCAGTGTCCCTTACCAGAGTTTGCCCTTCTCTTGTATCAGGGCCAAAGCACAGGCACAGGGTTTTGAATGCTGTGCTTGCTGTCAACAAAATGTGCAGAACCCACACGTGATGATGACAGTGAGAAACCCACACAATGAATAGATGTTGCAACGACACGACTCCTCTTACATTGTTGTCTGTGCAACACAGCTGTTTTCTTACAGCATTTCTCTTTTGGTTGCAGCTGTAACTGTATACAGCCCAGTGATGCCCTGTTGACAGACTGTTGTTAAGGGCATTCTAGAATGCACTTGTAAGTGCGAAACTGAGCACACAGTGCACACACACAATGCCGCATAAATGGAAGGCTCCTCTCAACATCCAAAAAGAGGAGGCATTGCCCAGAGGCCTGTTCAGTGTCGTTCAGCTGACGAACATCCCCTGCTGTCATGCTGGTTCCGGGGCGCCACTGGAAAGGTTTACATAGGACAGACAGGAAAATTCCTCAACGAAGGATTGCACAAGCATCGCCAGAACGTCGAGAAAGCTCATAACAATAACCTCAGCACACACTGTAGAGAATGTGGTCGTTATCACTTTCACAAATGCTCTGTAATTTATTAAATTTCCAGCCAGCTAACAGGGGAAATGATTGATGCCTAAGAGACTTTATCTCGTAGGCTTCAGATTTCTCTGTGTGTTGTCAACAAACAAAGAAATGGTTTACCTATCTTCTACTTGTATGAGACCCACAATGGTTTAATCTTACAATTTTCATTCTCCTCTATTTTTTCGTCCTTTCTTGCCACAGATTTTTACCTACATAGGTGATCTTTCATGCAATTCCTGGTTGCTCAGATGTATCCTTGTTTATTTCACACTACACCCAGGAAACAATGAATTACCAACTAACCCAAGTAGCTCCTACAAAAGCATGAATTCTTGCAATGAAGTCAACTGGTTATTTTGTGCATTTCCTAGTCTAGTGGCTTGATCTGTATGTTTTTGTAGCTATACTGAACAGGCATCATATGCCAACTTAATGCTTCCATTTCGCAAATAGAAAAAATTTACTTGGCTTTTTTTTTTTTTCCCCACCTTCTAAAACAAGAATTTCTGACAGTAATGTGCCTTGCCTATGTACTTATCCTTTAGCACAAAGCTGAGCTGCTTGTGCACTCGAACCTCGTAACGAAGTGGAAGGGAGACATGGAATTACATTGTTATATCTATTATTTTGTCATAACCACTATATTTGTCATTTGGTGCGAAAATTTTTACGTTCAAATAAGAAGGCGGGCGCCACGGCCGTGCAATAAAACTTTTATAGAAGCAGTGAGAAAAAAAGAGTACTCGTCAGTACCGCGCCTATTGACAGCCAGCACAGCAGGCCGCGTTCTGTTGCAATGTGATTGTCTTGCACTGTTTAAAGTGCGACTCATCCACATTACCATGAAAACGTAGAAATGCAACGCTATCGAACACTCAACAGCGAAAATATGTTCGCCATGAACAAGCAGCACTCAGCGGACCGCCGGGCTCGTATCTATATTGCCGGCCATCTGATTGCTCAGTTAACAAGATCTGCGATCTATGAGGCTGTGCTTTGTCATCTAGGTGCTGTGAGAAAGAAAAAGCAGGGATGGCAAGTGAAGACTGCAACAGGTCGGAGAAAGGCAGCAGCACATATTGGTGTGCGCCACTGCTCGCACGCAGCTAAGCGTGACAACGTGCAGCAGTTCCATTGGGCCATGGGATTTTCGAATCGCCGCTCTAAACGGCGGTCCGGCACTGCAGGAAACAATTTTGTTGGTGCGAACGCGTGTTGATTTTTGGATTCGGCCGATTTTAGGTCATTATATTCATTGAAAGGCCAATTTTACTTCGTTAAAGCGAGGTTTCAAATGCATGTATGTCTACGGGGATTTCAAGGGGAATATTATTTAGTTCGTTATATCCCATTACGTTATAACGAGGTTCGAGTGTACTAAGCTATAGCCACCTGAGTTGCAGCTGTTCGTTTATTGTTTTATATTATCTGAAAATGCATAATGTGAAACATCTGTCCTCATATGCATTAAGATTTGGTAAAAACGTATGTCTAGTGTCAGTGTTAATGGTATGTTAGTAGATTTCTGAGAGGGTGCATTGTTGATAAATACACTCCATCTAATGAAGTATAGTAATCATGAATGAGTTTATAATTTGTGGTTTTGTCAGGTATTAGTCACCAGCTACTTTGTGATTTGACTGTTTCATCAACATTTTCTTTCTTTTCTTTTTTTCGTGTGTAGATTCACAACAATGTTGAGAGGATCTTCACAAAGTTTGTTAATGAAGGAAAGGCAACTATTCAACTACGGGAACCAAAGCACAACTTGATAATTAGTAAGGTAAACAGTAGTTAACAACCTATTATTGCTTGCGTGCATTGTTTTTATATTTATCAGTGTGATATTCATCTTTCTGTAGCATTTCTTTTTGGTGGACACATAGGTAAATATAAATTTGCTAGGCATTTTATTTAATACTGTCAAACTTTCAAGATTGGGGTTTCAAGGAAAAAAATTTTCCAGTAATAATATGATGCGGGGCAGATGTGACAAATACTTCGGTAATACTAATAATAGTTTACTCATGCTCACTGTTCATCTTCTTAATTACCTTATAGTGTGTATGTATTATAGTTGACAACTTGTAGCCTGGGTGTTCAGTAGGTGTATTCAATTCAAAGAAACTTCAATTGTGATGCCTTCTCCACATATTCATTGCCAAAGTGCACTATGAGGTACGTACATGGATGTTCATGTTAGTTCCTGTTTCAGTGCACAAAGTCGCATCTTATATCTGAAGTAGCTGAAACAATGGTGTATTTTTGCCACAAGTTTGGTGGCAATTATCCCATAATCTGCACCATCCTCACATTTCTTTTCAAGTGGATATGCCTTGCAAGCTCCTCCAATAGAATGCATTAATCTCAATATCAGCATGTATTACAAATGAATCATTAATAATTAATGTAAATAAATAAGCCAATATTCTGGTAATGTTAAGAGGAAAAAATGGACCTGGAGAGGCCACATAATGAAAAGATCAGATAGCTGATATCTGATTAGATCAACAGAATTGATACCAAAACAGGGAAAGCACAGCCATGGACAGGGAGCAAAATTGTTTGATAAAATTTATGCTTGCAGGCTCATGATGGAATTAACTTGTGCACGACAGGGTACGATGGAGATTGTTTGGGAAAGGCTTCGTCCTGCAGTGGTCATGACAGGCTGACAATGATGTTTGAAATGTTGATTGGTGATCCTAATTAACTGCTCAGTAATGCAACCTTGGCATTTATGGAAGCCCATTGCAATCAGTTGTTTTCATTTAATGAAATTTCTCTTTTTTTCCCATAAACCCTATATTCAAGAATATTTTTGCAGTCTTCAAAAAAAAAAAAAAAAGAAATGACTGATATTCACTGCTATGTTCTTTTCGTTTCACTGTCTGTTCAGTAACATTAAAATTTTGTAATCATGACCACAAACCAACTGACCCCCATCTGGTTTAGTTAATATTTATCTTTTAAGTTATATGCAAAAAGTTGTCTTGTTTGTGTGTTACAATAGCAAAATTTCCTAATTCTGTATTGAGTGTGAATGTTCAAGACAAATTACATTTTAAATATTAAAACTTACACTGAGTATATAGGATAAAAAAGGCTTTTTGCATATATATATTGGTCGTATAAATGCAATGGGATACTGGGTCGACTGAGAAACTTTTAAATAAAAAGTAATTGAAAGTTGGTTGTCAATCTATGGTGAATTATTACAGTAGCAAGAGGAAGGCACAGTACATCAACATGTGCTTATGTCTAGTAGGATGTTGTATTTGTTGCCGGAGCTAGATGTACTATGGTTCATTGTGAAGGAATGGGGCACGCACAAACACATGAACAGTTGCAAGCGAAGGAAGTGATACTAGAGCCGACTCGCCAGTGAAGTTTATTGGAAAGAAAAGCACACCTAGTACATATGTTACAGTTGTCATGTCTTCTGACTCCTCTCACCCAGAGTACTAGTAAAAATTGCAAAAGGTTAAAGGTGAAAAGGCAAGAAAAAGAAAAACAAGAAAAAACCAGAACCCCAAAAAATACAGAAGCTGCACACACGTGTCATGTCACACCCTCAGGGTACTGATGAGGTAAGCATATTCTTTTTCTGTTAATGAGGTGGAATAGGCGTTTGTGCATTTTTTACCGCGCCTCCTAATGTGAAATGCCTCTATCAGCTCTCTGGGGGTTTGATCTGGGTGTTTTGGTAAAACAGCGGTATCTCGAAAAATCGGGGCACAACTGCATGTGCTACAGCGTTGTGGAAGGCGTGAACTATCTTTCAAATATATCATTCTTTGGTATACTTTTTTTTTTTTTATTGCGTAATGGGCCTGCCCTTAAGGCATAGTATATGGTGTATTTTGTTAAATGTGTGCTGCAAGTCCTGTGTTGTGTATGAACTGAAGTAGTGTTTTGTGGTATCTGTTGTCGTGTATCCAACGATCATAACTGGTCGAGGCACTGTATCGGAGACCGTCTTGTTTAAGGAGACGAGAGCGCTCCCGATGGAGTCCTTTACATGTCCATATGAGATGGTGTGCATCTGCGTCTGTCACAGGAACAGAACTATAAGGGCACGTATCACCAAGTGGTATGGTGCACCAGTTCCACGTAGAGATTACAGCCGGTGTAAGGGCTACCCCGGCCCGAAGTCTCCTAAGCACAACTTCCTCCGCCCTAGTAAGGTGATGGGGGAGGGAGCAGACACACGGTGGGATAAGAGCACGCGTGTCCTGCCGGAGAAAGTTCTTACGGGCGCAAAGGGAGGTGAGGGGTTGGGGTGGGAGGGGAATGGATGGAGAATGTGGATTGGCAGGAAAGTGTGCCGCCTGGTCGGCAGCAATGTTGTGAGGGTTCGCAGCATGTCCTTGTACCCAGTGTACCTTGACGCATGCAGTTGTTGTGCGATTTAGGGCGTGTATGGCTTCGCAGATTTCCATTGCCTTGTGCACTTTTTTAAGTTCTTGTATGGCTGCTAGAGAGTCGGTGAATATGTCTAGTCGCTCAAGTGTAGGTAGCTTAGAGATGGCGTCTTTCAGGGCGTTATGAATGGCTTGAAGTTCCATTACCAGAGCACTGGCTTCTTTAGATGTATATTGTTGGTGACCACTGATGAAGGAATGCGTAGAACTGAGGAAGGACGTCGTACCGCCGTCAGGTAGCATAGCAGCATCTGTATATACTGTGCAAGTGTCAGCGCATGTAGAATCTACTGCCTTGTTCGCACCAGTATTTTCGGCGTCGCTTCGCCGTAACCTCGTTGTTTTATTAGTCGTGATGTGGGTAAATTCCCAGGGAGGCATTGGTTCAGTCGCGTTTTCTATTCGAGAGCCATGCTGAAAATGTGCATGCAAAGCGGCGACAACCGGAACCAGCTGCTTTTTTATTTCACGTTTGTTCACGCTGCGACATCAGTTCTGCAATTGTGTTCAGCTGAGCATGTTCCTGCAGAATTGGCACTGGTGTGATTCGAGGTAGCGAAGTAATGGTGCGTATAGCATCACGATTTATTGTCTCCAATTGTGCCAACTGAGCCAAAGTTAGACGTTGAAATTGCGCTTGGTACAAAATCCGTGGCTGCAAGACTGCACGTACGATTCATCGAGCTACGTCAGTACGAGCTCCAGCTGATTTTGAAGCAATGCGTCGGATAAGATGGAGCGTTTGTGTGGAACTCTAATTTTGCGGAGCCAGTGTGCAGCACTGCTGGATCGGTGAATATCAAGGCCCAGGACGCGGATCTCTGAAGCTTCTGGGATCGTTGACACGCCAACTCTAAGTGTAAATGGGCTTTGAGTGAGCTTTCTGCGTCCTGCTTTATTGGCTACCACAACGTAGCTAGATTTTTGTGCGGAGATGTCAAGCTCAGCTTGCCCAGCGTAGTTGTGCACGACATCAAGGGCTTCTTGAAGCTGTCGAGATTGTCTTGAAATGTCTTTATGTACGGACCACAAAGTAATATCGTCCGCGTATATTAAAAACTTAACATCCGAAATTTGGTGTAGTTGCCAAGCAAGGGGCACGAGAGCAATATTGAATAGAACAGGAGCCAAGACCGAACCCTGTGGGACTCCTCTGTTCGACGTGAAGCACCCTTCTTGCCTTCCATCTACTCTTATCGCAAAAGTGCGATTACGGAGAAATGAATAGACGAAGTTCACGACCCTTCGTGGAAGCCCCAATTCGATGAGGTTGGTGATAATAATTTCATGGTCGATATTATCGTAAGCTTTCGTTATATCTGTGGCTATTACTGTACGCACGGCGTGACTGTTTGGTGAAACCTGCAACACATCGTCCGACAATATGGAAAGTCAGTCTTCAGTTCCCAAGTAAGAACGAAATCCAATTTGTGCAGGATGGTATTTCTTGTTCCGTTCAAGCCACCAGGAGACACGTGTAGCTAGCATCTTTTCTGCGAGCTTGCAAATAGTTGGGGTTAGTGAGATCGGCCGTAAGGATTGCAGATTATTTGGAGGTTTTCCTGGCTTTGGTATGGGGACAACAACTGAGTGCTTCCAATCAGGCGGAACAATACCAGTCTCCCATACTGTATTAATAGCCTCTAGGAGTGCGTCAAGCGCTGCCCCTTCCATGTTCTTGAAAACCTCATAAGGAATGTCATCGGGTCTGGTGTCATTCGTTGCCTGGACGTTTCAATCGCCGCTATGAGTTCGGCCATGGTGAACAGGCTTGATATATCCGACGTAGCACTGCGGTTGGACTCATCATGGTCAGAGAAAGTTATAGGTGACACATGATCGTACTTTGGAAAAAAAGGTCTAGCAGTGTGTTGAGCAAACTCACTTGGCGTACATTGCATCGCTAACCTCACGCTTGCTGCTGGATCATGTTGCTTGTTCCCGCATTCCATTGATCGAAACGTGCGCCAAAGTGCTCTGTTCCCAATTCCGGATCCAAGGTTTTCGCACCATTCGTGCCACCGTCTTCGAGAAAGTTCCTTTTCGTGTCGACGTGCCTTCGCCGCTATGTGGTTAGCGCGTACGCGGCCGCCAGGTATGTCAGGATTTCTCGACGCATACACTTGTGCTTGACGTCGCTTTCAAATACCTTTAAAATACATTCAAATACCTTTTGGTCTGACCGATGTAAACACTATGACACGTCAACAGAATCAAGTATACCACTCCTTTTACACATTGAATACCAGCAGCCTATTACAACACTGCATCCTTGTTTTTTTTGAATAATTTTTGCCTGTAAATAGATTTCTGTCAATTTGACAGCATAGCTTGTTTAATTTTTGGGGGGCCGATACCAACTAGCCCAAATCCGTGTATTGCAGTACCTACCATTGTTTTGAGAAATTTCACACATGATGAGATTGTCCAAATACCTATATGAAGTCTCTTTGCCTGGATATAGATAAAAAATTTGTATCATGCTTAATGTAAGGCATTGTTATTCAGCAAATGGAAACCTCTGTGCAAAGGTTACCGCCTTTATGTACTCCTTCAGCAACTGGTGCTTCTGTTCAGGAGCCACAACTGCCCTATCAGACAAAATTATTTGGCAGAAGTCTCACCTGGGGAAGGGGGGGGGGGGGGGCATCTTTTGATCAAGGGGATTCCACATCAAGCATGCCTCATTTCTTGATCGACCATGTCCTATTATCATTTTAAAAGCCATGGAAATGTGCATCCTTGCTTACGGTCTACTCCCACTATGGTTCTGCTGAAAATATTTTGCTCTATCATGGTGTGCTTTCAGAGTTTTTTCACATAATGAAACATAGTTTTGCAAAATAACTAGTACATAGTATAAAACTTACTTGCATAATATTGCATAAGTTTACCTGCTAACTTACAAATATTTGTTTTCATTACGTAGTTGTTCTTATTTGTTCCTTTGGTCATGTCCATCATGAGTCCTAGAATTTGTTAAAAATTGCTACATTCATCATTTCTTATGTAAAAACTCCTACTATAAATTTGATGACTGTTCTTATCATTACAGTGTAAATTTCTTTGATTGCATAGCACAAAAGCAGTGTCAAGTAAATAATACAATACATAGATACTGACAGTGGTAATCCAACTGCACCATTTATGCCATTTTGCCACAGTTCTGCTTATCTGCGACATCCTGCGCTCATCCAAGTGCAGCTTGCACCATATGTGTTGAAGATGACTATTCTCTCTGTTTACATGGTAGCGAAGATTTGGATGGGAAAGAGCTTATTTGATAATTCACAAAAGGATTTTGTGTGCCAGTCATACTGTGCTGTGTTTTTCTATAGGCGATGCGCAAAGCGCCGCCGACGCCATCTGCCGCCACGGCGCGGAAGCGTTGGTGGGTCCGGGCGAGCAGTGTTCCCGCGAGCGTGCACGCGAGTGCACAGATGGATGTGTTTTCATCGTGATTTAACGACTCTGTCGGGCTTCAGCGATGTCGAAAAATAACTGCTGCGTTGTCGGCTGCTCACACACACACAAAAAATCGCCAGGAACGCACTTATACAGGTTTCCAGTGCTATTTCATGAGCGAGAGCGGCGGCGGCGGTGGATTACGGCTGTACAACGCAGAAGGTAAAGAATCGCGCTTTGTTTACGGCAGTGTTAGAACGATTGCCGTGTTTTTATTTGTCCATTTATGTCGCTACGTCTTCAGCGAACGCGCGTTAGTACGTTTACACTTGGTCACCTCGCCTGCATTATAGATGCTACAATGCACATGAGGTTGTTATTACTGATAAGACGTGATGCCTAGGCTCTCTTGAAAAAACGAATGGCGCGAAGCGCAATGCCAGAGAATGTGGGGCAGGTGACGGCTCCTTTACAAAAGCGCCGTGGAATCACACGTGTGCTGCACGAAATCGGCTGCATTCTACCTATTGACGGCACTGGAATGCAATCACCAGTGCAGAATGTTCGCTGTGCACTCGCCTCAACTATATGCATATTGGCAGTAAAACATGACACCTGTGCGCATTGAAGGCTTTGACGATCACGTAGAATCTAACGCCATTTTACAACACTTGGTAATAGCTTGCAAAAAGCCTAGCAAATACGTAGCCAAGCTGCTATGACAAGTTTAGGTGACCACCAGCTCCGCAGTGACTAATACCCCTGACAGACGGGCGAAAGTAAAGTCCTTTGTAGTGAACCCCTTTTTCTACTCTAAAGGACCCTCCACAGAATGTAGTTGTGCCGATGACACACGGCAGCACGTGAACTTCTTTAGGTGGTTCCTAAGACGAACGCCGCAAAAAATGGCGCTCCTTGTTAAAGCAGCAAGATAGTGAACATTTTAGTTCCGCATTTATTTACCTCTAGCGATTGCGAATCGTAAAAATATCGTTCTTATTGCTGATGGCTAATAATGTTGATTATTCGTTTCACACCACGAGGAAAAAGATAGTGACTGTCGAAATCCCGCATGGCAGCGATGTGAGGGTTCGAGAGTGTGGTAAAAATAAATATTTGCGTCCCGAGAAATCTCATTACACGGCTAAAAGCTAAAGCTTATATGCAAGGCAAGAAAATACTTGCGGGGTGTTGTAATTTTGTGAAAAGTTCTCTCCCGTTTACGGGTCGTGTACACTGTCGGCGAGAGTACGCCTTTACGCTCGAAAAGTAGATCGCCGATCTACCTTTCTGCAAAGGAGCTTTGCCGGGAAGGAGATACTCCTTTGTCGTGTGTCACTGGGCATGAACTCCTTTCCGGCAGATGTCCCCTTACCTAAAGTACTTTAGCATGCCCGTGTGTCAGGGGTATAAGTCTCGCGCCACCAGCGCAAGCTGCCGAGATATATCTTCACAAGTTTTTCGTGCTGGTTTCAAAGTTTTACCAACGCTGACCCTTCGCGTGGCCGCAGCCGTGAAATCCATGCGCCGGTGCGACAGTGATCCCTTAAAATCTACTATATGAACACATGGCACGTAAACAAAGCTACTGTGTCGAGAAAAAAACGTTGGTTTACGCATCAACGCATGCAGGCATTAGTGATCGGGACGTTATAAAGGAAGCGGTGAGATGAGCTCCACTTCGTAGGGAAGCTTGTTGACGCTTGTCTGCGCAAACACTTGGCGGGTATGGTGACATTGTCGTTCCACACAGCTGTGACCTCGGACACATGCCCACTATTATAATGTGCAACTCCTTTGCGCACACTATCACCGCAAAAGTAATTTTCTGGGACACGCACAAGCGGCAAATCGCACGCGCGTACTTCCATCATGCTTGCAGTGAAATGAGGCGTCTGCTACGTGACCCATCAGCGGTTCCAACGGCCGCCGCTATGCGGCTTTCAGTGGCGCCCATATACGCACTGTGCATCGCGTATATACTGATAGTAATGCTAAGCCTAAACATCTATGTAGTCATTGCTCAGCATGAATTGGTGCCACTGCCGCTTGCATGCATCAAAGTGCTTGCCAGGCATTTCAATTGTGAAACCGACGTGTTGCAGTGGCAAACCAGCATGCATAGGAACTATTTTAGACACAAAAAGAACTAATAAGCTGTGAGCCACACATAACAGCACGCATGTGTCTATTATAAAATGCTGCTTGGCTGTGGAGATGTCACTGGCATTAACCCTCGCACTGCTGGGTTTTTGTGGCACTGCTCTACACTTCCTGCTTTTTTTTTCTTTTTCCATATTATATGGAAAACTTGTGCCATCAATGCAGTATGGTGCTCTTTGGGACATATAAATTTCTTCCTTGAGCATTATTTCATCAAATAAAAGTTACACTCATTACAAGCAAAATAGCAAGTAACTACTTAATAAAATGATTAGCCACTTATTCAAGTGCCAAATTATTTAAATGAGCATTGTTAGCATGGTGGTCTAGTTTCAGAACTTCTTCACCCATCAAATAGAACTTGCATGTGCCACTCTTACTCACCATGGCTGCACTGCTGAGACGCTGCGGGCACTGACGTAGAAACATGTGCTACATTTGTTGGCAAACATTTGACAAGTTATAATTGTTTATATGTCTTTATGGGATGGCTGGACGTGCCTGCATTACTTTTTATTACAAGAGTTGTCTCGCAAATGGCACTGAGTGACTGGAATATGTAAAACGAACATACTCAGGATTGCCCAAGTCTAGGACACCCAAGTTGTCTCAGGATTGGCAGTGAAAGTGTTAATAAGGGTGCACATCTACTGTGTGGATGTGCGTCCACATTAGAAAAGACTGAGATTGTTCATTGCCAACTCAATAAACACTACATGAAATCCTACAAGCATTTCACATAAAAAAAGTATATTCCCTCTGCATCAGCTGACTAACTTTGCCCGTCCTGAAAAAATAAAAAAGAATTGACATTTTGTGCAAGCAGCCATATTGTTGCTAACACTATGCTTAATTTCTTTCACTATTATCTGTTTCTAACTTTGCAAAAATGTGGCTATTTGCAGCCTCTTGACAGATGCCCATGCATTTACCCTTGCTCTTCTACTAAATCTTTTTCAACTGGACCTTTAGTTTTCCTGTCAACTCTTGTCTCATCTCTTCCTCTTTCTGTGTGTCTCATGAATTGCATTGTTTCTCTGTCATGTAAAGCATACCAGCTAGCCCAGTGTTAATGTTTACCGAGCTTTATTGCATAGCGCATTGAGAGTATCTCGGGAGAAAAAACTGCAGAATGTCAAAACTGATGATTCTCACCAACTTTCAAGTCTTATCTATGCAGTGAGATGGTTGATATAAAAATGTGGCACACTGCATTATGTAGGCCTGTCTGTGGCCATTCTATTACTGTTATCTAAGGTTAATTTCTGTTATGAGATGTGACTTTTAAAATTTAGTGCCAACACACCACGCTCATATTTTCACACCAGTCTTTCATCAATAAATTGCTTTTGTGTGTAACTGAGTCACGAATGATCAACCTAAACATAGTGGCACATGTAAGCCACTAAAGGACCAGTTCATTTTCACAACATGATATGCTCATATCACATGCATTTAAACTGTGGGTGAGACAAGGTTTTTACTTTTTACGCCTTTCTGTTCTTTCTTGGCACAGGCTGATATTTCAGAGTTGCAGCGGTTCCTGCATTTTATAAACCTTGCACACCATGGTAAAGACCTTGAGCAGTCTGCATTTTCAGGACCTCCATCAAAAGTCACTCCCGCCAAAGAAATATTAGTTGTGCGTCACCGGAGAGACTACCCATCTGGTGGGTTTCCACAAACATTAATGAAGCTGACGATTGAGGTAGGTTAGAACCTATTGGTGCATTTATATATTCATCTGGTGCTGTCAAACCCACTCGTAATGATACTGCTTATAACAGTATACTATATACTAGTTATCTTCATGAGAGGCTGCTGCACAGTGAATTTTGTGTGCCTTCAAAATGGAAATAATCTCCTTACCGGAATCTTCCGGTTATGCACTGCCTGTTATAGCAATTAAAGTTGGCTGTTGGGTGCTTATACAGAAAGAGAAAGGAAAAATGTTGGTTGAAACAGAGTGAGCACTCACAGCGGTCTCTACACGCATACTGCACATTCATACATAGAGCCATTTTTCCAGCCTTTATACACACTGTCAACCTCATGCGTTTTTATCTCTTCCATCCCTCTGAATATGAGTGTAAACTGTGCTGCCGATGTAGGTGTAAGAGGGAGATTTAGGGCTGGCCCTTTTGTGGGGGAAATGGGAGGATACCTAATGCAGTAGGGGTGAGGGGACATTTGAGCACATGGTAACAGGAGAGAAGGGAGGGAGCGTGCATTTATAGTGAGCACACCTGAATGTGTAGGTGGCCTGCATATCGTATATTGAAGGTAATCTGCAGTGGAAGGGAAGGCTGGGCGAGCAGGAAGACAGAGGAGGGAAGGGGCACCGGCCACACGATTATCATGGTAGCAGCAGCTCCCAGCCCCTTTTTTTTTTCTTCCCAAGCAACCTTGTCATAACAGCGAATTTCTGTGCCACTTAAATATCATTACTATTACATTATAAGAGTGTGTGACACCAACAACAGACTACATTACACCAACCGCACTACAGTTTTCATTCTTTTTTTTTTCTGGAAGCTGCCCTAACTCATCATAAAAAATTTAAAAAAGCAGTGTGCCATGGGCCAGCAGTGACCTGTCACAATTGTAGTGGACACTGGCTGTCATGGGGACCTAATTTGTTAGTGCATGTGTGGCGAATAAGAGCTTGTCACTTTAATATATATCTCTCCTTTGTAATTCATTTGGGGAATGTACTGTGCTGGTAAAGCTGAGGGGGGGGGGGGGGGATAGAGAGAGAAAGGGGGGGTTCTTAGCTACGAGCGCACCACTCACCAGTCATCTCCAAGCCTTGATAATTTGTGCCAAGTTTTACAGGAAGTTTGTGCATGCTACAAGAACACAAACTGTCTCCTTGAAGAAGTCTTAGTGTTTTTCACAGTGAGTGCATGACTATAAACTTATAACTTTCTTGTTATTTATCAGCAGAAAGGTTTCATACAAAGTCTGCAGAGCGTATTGAGAAATAGTCACTTGATTCTTTTACTAAATTAGAAGTATGTTTAGTTTCCCCTGGGCTTCAAAAGGAAATCATGTAGAGTTCTGGAAATATATTGCGTGACCAGGGGGTTTGCATGAAATGACATTTATGCTGTCATATTGACGAGTGTACGTGACGAGTGTGTTTATTACGGTAAGCATGTATCGCTGTACAAGGTTATTGCTGAGTGCAAGACATGCCTACGTGTACTGGGAGGGGAGTTTATTGTATGTTCTTCATTCTGTAGCAAGCAAACTTTATCTTATCAGATTGTATGCTTCAAGTGAATATACAGTTAAACCTAGATACAAGGAAATTGACAAAATCCCAGAAAACTTCGTTATAAAGAGGATTTCGTTATATGCAGATTCAGCACAAAAATTCGAAAAAGAAATGTGTAAGTAAGCAAAAAGGTAACAGACTGCAGAGCTCACCCAAAACATTTATTTTGGGTGAGAAAACATATACAGCTGAGACAACTTATGTGACAGCTTATAGTGAAGGACCGGCTATACTGCGGTTTTTTCTGACCCCGGTTTACCCTCCCACAGAACTTAATGTATACGCATACCGTTTATTGTGCAGACCCCCCCTCCCCCCGAGATGAAGGACTGGCTATAATGCGGCTGCCAGAAAATCCCGCGGACAATCGAGTAGCCAGCAGGCTTCACAAAAGAAGTGCGCCGCTCGAAAAGAGCACAGCGAATCGCCGTGGAGGAGGAAGGAGCGCAGAATGAATGAACATTGTGGCTCTTCGATTTTCGCACTCCTGGCAGCCTGCGGGCTGCCAGAGGGCAGCTAGCTGGTTCCGGCTCTGACAGGAAATCACGTGTGCTGGTAGCCCGAGACAACCCGAAGCTGCCCGAAGAAATGTAAAATCGAACGCCTGTCCGGCTTGCATAAATGTAAACAAACATGTCGCACGCCAAAACTTTGCGCCATGCGATCTACTCGGTCCAATTCTAGGTTTCCCGCTTGATATCAACATGTGGCTAGGTTTGCCGAAGAGCTGACGGGATATTCTCGAGCGACTGTGCTTTGCTGTACGATCATGTAAGTTCGCAAGACCTCGCGCGAAACGGCGTTGAACCTGTTAATCGTTGCCTTCAGCGGACAAAACCACCGGCGCGAGGTAAGCTGCCGCGTCGCTAACGTGGACAAGGCAAGCTGACATTTGCAGAACGCAGAAATCGCTACTGTCCGACATGTCCAGCGCCTTGACGCGAGGTCTCGCGAACGTCATCGTGTTTCCGAAAGCGACGGTTTCAGAGATCACATCGCCCGCCGGCACTGATTAGTTCGCTTTCTTCCTTCACTTGACTATCAAGACACAAATAATTGACACATTACGTGCACTTGTGCAAGAAATAAAGTTCTGTATTGCACGTATTCGACTCGTTTGAGCTGGTGGTGCCTCTTTGCCAGCAGACGAGTCGATACCTTCAGTCGAATTAGGGGCGGGGCACTCAACTAATGTAGCACTCTCGTACGAGCTAGTCGGTTTCCGCAGGCGCGCTGCATGATATAAATACTGCAGCGTGAAAAGCACACACACACCCCACAAGAAATAAGCATTTCTCTTCGTCTCTGTTTTGCACACCTTGCATGCGCTAGCACGCGTGTGCACGCCATCAGAGACCTACGAAAAACACACAAACAGCACTGTGGCACGTTTATTATCCATGTCCGCGCATATGTCTCTCAACGTTGCAGCTCTAGTTGAAAGTTGAAACACATCGGTTCGATCACAATCACACCCTAGAACTTCCGACGAAGCGGAATGTACTTGCAACTTACCGTCTTTGCAAACTGCACAAGCATGACATAACACCGCACAAACGCTAAAAAGACAAAACGGGCACCACCACACGAAGGCGCGCCGCTGCGTGTGCGTACGATGTCCTCAACCTTTGAGACACGAAACATCTGCAAGGCGTGAGTTCGTCATGTTGAACTAAGGAAGTTCGCACGACATTATCAAAAAATAAAAGCTCCAACTGTTCGCCGCACCGCGTGAATGAACCATCTTGCACGGCGGAACGAGCTTCGCGACACAACGTCAAACGTAATTACAGCAGCAGTCCGAAGGAGACGTCCTCAAGCACCCGCGATGCAATCCGCCGAGTCCCTGCAAACATGGCGGCACGCGTGCGCGACCATCACATTTTGGCGTCTGCTAGCCAGAGATCAGCCAGAAAGCAGCCAGACCGATTTTGTCCTGGCTGGTTCTGGCGACCCGCGGGTCGCCAGAAGCAGCCCGCCAGAGAAAAACGAACGCCAACCGGAAGTGCGCCGCGCGGTGGGCGGAGCAACCCGAGAAAAACGAACGCGCGCCGGTGGGCTCTGGCAGCCCGCGGGCAGCCAGAAGTGCAAAATCGAAGAGCCCTATTGAGTGGAGGGAAGAAAAAAAGAAAAGCCGCTGCAGCAGCGCGGCGCGCGCGCCCCCTGACGATGGGATTTCCAAGGAGACCAAGGAGACAAAGAATGCTGCTACAGCCGTTTGTCAGCTGCAAATGCTCCACACGGAACGCGCCCGTGACCTTCAATTTACCGCTGTTTGCCTCCAGTTCTTTTCTTTTTATCATTGCACGCACTTCCCTTAAACCACCCCGTGAGCGCGATTTCCTGTGTACCCAATCGCTGTGTTGTCAAGGGCAGTAAGCTTCCCGTGAGGTGCGCCGCCCACGATCACGCGAGCTAGGTCTGACAGGCGCTGTCACTTAGTGTCAGGGTAGCGAAGTGAAGCGCAGGGACTTGCACAGTAACCAAAGAGTGGCACTGCCAGCACGTTGAAAAAAAAAAAAAAAAAACTCGTTTTTTTCTCTTTCTCTCTTAAGCCGGTGCGGCTCGGCAACATCAACTGGAAAAGGAAAGTGCCGGCTTGGCAGGCTAGGCCAACTGCAGCAAGCTGTAGGATTAGGTTTGAAGTGAGGGGGAAAGAACACGCCCACAGCGGCAAGATCGCCGAGTTGAGGGATGCATGCCCACCTCGCGCGCGTTCGCACGCACGCACACGTGCGCTTGCTCTCGCCTCGCAGTCATCGTGCCTTCGAGCGCCAAGCACGTCACCGCCGCTTCGCATTCTGTCGCAGCGGAGAAGGTGCTTCCGCTTTTTGCTCGCGCAAAAGTGAAAGAAATTTGGGGCATAATCTCTAGGTTGTCAGCGGAGAAAATTCGTTATTTAGAGGGGGTCTCCTGCTGGCACTGCGTTACATAGAAGTCTCAAATACATGTACTTCTATGGAGTAACGGCGGGGAATAGAAAAACTTCGTTATATACAGGAATTCGTTATATGGAGGTTCGTTATAAGCAGGTTTAACTGTAGTGGCATGCAGGGTTTCTCCAGGAAGCAGTAAGACTGATTTTGCCTGACAAAACGTGATGGAGGGAGGAACATACTGTGCTGGTTGGGCTGGGAGGGGGGGTTCTTAGCTATGAGCGCACCAGTCGCCAGTCGTCTCCAAGCCTTAGATAGAGTTTAAAGTGAACCCTTTCCAAGTGCCCTGTCAGTGCACAATGAATACTTTGCTAGAGCAGCATTACGTAGTGAAGTATTGCCACGGGGATAAGAATAACCAGAGGAGTGTAGAAATTATATTTACACAATATATACAAGGCAAGAGCAGCAGACAAGATGGCAGAGCATCAGCACGAGCGCTGCTCTGATCGTCATCTTCATCTTCTTGGTGCATTCCTCCAGGCTCGGCAGGATGCGCCGCTAACTGCGCGGAATAGCGCGTAACATAGAACCCCCGCCGTCGAGAGCGCCGTCTCGGCGCTTAAGCAGCGGTATGATCGTGTCCGACAATATAAGGTTTAAGTCGGGAGACGTGCACGATATCTGTGGAAGGCACGGCAGAAGAGCGGCTGTGCACCGGAGCGATCTCGTACGTGACGTCAGTGATCTGGCGCAGGACCTTGTAAGGCCCGGAGTAACGCGAAAGAAGCTTGGATGACAAGCCAACGTGGCGGCAAGGTGTCCATAGGAGGACCAGTGAGCCTGGAGAGTAATGGACGACTCTGTGGTGGCTGTCGTACCGAGCCTTCTGGGATAGTTGGGAAGCTTGAAGGCGATCCCTTGCAATCTGGCGAGCCGTTGCAGCCCGAGATGCTGCATCGTGGGCGTAGTCTGTAAGAGGGCGCACAGGTGCTGGTAGGAGAGTCTCGAAAGGCAATGTGGGATGGCGGCCAAACAAGAGATAAAAGGGGGAGAAGCCAGCGGTGTCGTGACGAGACGAGTTATATGCGAATGTTACATATGGCAAGGTGCTGTCCCAATCACGGTGGTCTGCAGAAACGTACATGGAGAGCATTGTGGTCAGTGTACGGTTAAGGCGCTCGGTAAGGCCATTGGTTTGCGGGTGATATGCAGTGGTCAGTTTGTGACGTATGGAACACGAACGCAGAATGTCGTCGACGACTTTGGACAGAAATGAGCGTCCGCGGTCGGTCAGCAGTTGTCGAGGAGCACCGTGGTGGAGAATAACGTCGTAAAGGAGAAATTCCGCAACGTCAGTGGCACAGCTTGTCGGTAGCGCTCGCGTGATGGCGTATCGCGTCGCGTAGTCGGTAGCTACTGCTATCCACTTGTTCCCATTCAAAGATGTTGGGAATGGTCCGACGAGATCAAGCCCGACGCGGTAGAACGGGACAGCTGGAATATCTATTGGCTGAAGAGGACCAGCTGGCGGCGTGGACGGATGCTTGTGGCGCTGGCAGGACTCACAAGCAGAAACGTATCGGCGTACAGAACGGTGGAGGCCTGGCCAGAAGAATCTACGCCGCACGCGATCGTACGTGCGAGTTGCTCCAAGATGTCCAGCTGTTGGGGCGTCATGAAGCTGTTCAAGAACAGTCGAACGGAGTGTTTCAGGGATAACAAGTAGAAGCTCGGGGCCATCGGAGGTGGTGTTTCGTCTGTACAAGATGCCATCATGGAGCACGAACAATTGTAGAGATGGATCAGAGGAACGAGAACGCAGACGGTGGATAATGGACCGCAGATTGGCATCGCTGAGCTGTTCGCTGCGTATGTCGGTTAAAGTAGAGAGTGCGAAGACACAGGCGTCCGAATCGTGTGCTGACAAGTCGGGAGGGTCCACAGGATGGCGGGATAGGCAGTCCGCATCCTTGTGCAGTCTGCCAGACTTGTAACTGACCTCGAAGCTGTATTCTTGTAGCTTCAGTGCCCAGCGACCCAGTCGGCCAGTCGGATCTTTGAGGGAGGACAACCAGCAAAGCGCGTGGTGGTCTGTGATGACCGAAAACGTGCGACCGAACAAATAGGGCCGAAACTTGCCGACAGCCCAGACTAGCGCGAGGCACTCGCGTTCAGTGATAGAGAATTTGCACTCCGAAGGGGAAAGAAGGCGACTGGCATAGGCGATAACGCGGTTTCGTCCTTGTTGATGCTGGGCGAGAACAGCGCCGATTCCATGTCCACTGGCGTCGGTGCGAAGTTCAGTGGGAGCTGAGGGGTCAAAGTGAGCCAAGATGGGCGGTGACGTAAGTAAAGTTGTCAGCGTGCGAAACGCATCGGCTTGGGCAGGACCCCAAGAAAAGGACGTTTCCTTTTTTAGAAGTTCCTTAAGGGGACGGGCAATGTCGGCAAAATTCTTGACGAAACGTCGAAAATAGGAGCAAAGGCCGACAAAGCTCCGTACGTCTTTAGTGGAACGAGGTAGAGGGAAGTCTTTGACAACGCGAACTTTGTCGGGGTCAGGCTGCACGCCTTCGGCACTCACAAGGTGGCCAAGCACAGTGATTTCGCGGCGGCCAAAACGACATTTGGCAGAGTTAAGCTGAAGGCCTGCTTGCCTGAAAACTTGGAGAACTGCTGACAGGCGGCTGAGGTGGCTTTCAAATGTCGGCGAGAACACGATGACATCGTCAAGATAACACAGGCACGTCGACCATTTGTATCCACGAAGGAGAGAGTCGATCATCCTTTCAAATGTGGCCGGGGCATTACAGAGCCCAAACGGCATTACCTTAAACTGGTAAAGTCCGTCGGGCGTAACGAATGCGGTCTTTTCGCGGTCTTTATCATCGACGGATATCTGCCAGTATCCTGACCTGAGGTCAATAGAAGAGAAGTAGGCAGATCCGTGTAGACAGTCGAGGGCGTCGTCGATCCGCGGCAGAGGATAGACGTCTTTGCGCGTTACTTTGTTCAAGAGACGGTAGTCAACGCAGAATCGCCAGCTTCCATCTTTCTTCTTGACAAGAACGACCGGCGATGCCCATGGACTGCACGACGGTTCGATGACGTCTTTGGTGAGCATCTTGTCCACCTCACGTTGTATTACGTTTCGCTCGGCGTGGGACACGCGGTAAGGACGTCGTCGGATGGGGCTGGCGTCTCCGGTATCGATCTTATGAGTAACCATTGTTGTCTGCCCCAAAGGACGGTCATCAAAGTCAAATATGTCGCGGTAGGACTTTAATATGCACCGCATATCTGCTATCTGTTGTGGCAGGAGGTCAGATGCGATCATCTTGTCAATGTCACCGTCGACGTGGGAGGAAGCGGAAGGGGCCAAGGGTAGAGAAGCGTCGGCGACGAATGCAGAAACGGCGCAGTCATCGACAGGAGAGATGTTGGCTAGAGTCATACCGGCTGGGATAAGTTGTGTGCACCAGCTGAAGTTCAATATAGGTAGCGATGTTCGATGACCCGTCATTCTAATAAGAGTGTGAGGAAGAGCGACGTTCCTCGCCAATAAGACCTCGGTGATCGGAGTCAAGATGTAATCGCCATCGGGGATGGGGGAAAAAGACCGCAAGTCCACATATGTAACAGCTTGAGGAGGTAGGCGAACGTAATCCACTGAGCACAAGCGCGGTGGGCGTGTATTAGGGACGTCATGGTAATACGGAAGGTCAAGCTGAAGCGAGCCTGTTCGACAGTCAATAAGGGCAGAATGGGCCGACAGAAAATCCATACCGAGAATAAGTTCATGGGAGCACTTCTCGAGCACGGCAAGTAGTACGCTTGTGGACCGGTCAGCAACACTTATTCGAGCCGAGCACATCCCTAGCACCGGAAACGTTCCGCCATCGGCGACACGAATGAATGGAACTGTGGGTGGTGTTCGGACCTTCTTAAGGCGGCGACGGAGCTCCGAATTCATCACTGATATTTGAGCCCCTGTGTCCACTAGAGCGACAACATCTACGTCATCCAGTTTAACGTCTATCATGTTCCGTCTGGTCTGCAGCGTAGTCAGAGGATTTGGCAGGCTAGTCGTCGATGCAGCATCACCTCCGGGAGCTGCATCGGCTAGTTTTCCCGGGGGAGGCGTTCAGACGGCGACGTAGGGCGGCGGAATTGGGGCGAGCGAGACTGGCGGCGAGACAGCGGCGAGCGGGACTGGTGACCATGCGGTGATGGTGAGCGACGGTACGGCGTGGAAGGGACGTCGTTACCGGTGTCCTGAGGAGGCTCGCGGTAGGGCTGAAATCGGCCATGGTCCGAATCGGGGCGGCGGTTGGATCCATACGGCTGGCGCCAGTACCACTGGCTGTTACAATAACGGGCCACGTGTCCAATGCGACGGCATTGGAAGCATATGGGGCGGTCATCAGCGGTCCTCCACTCGGCTGGATTGCGAGTACGGAATGGCGGCCTTTCACCCTGCGCGTACGAAAAAGGAGGACGGCGGTCAATCGGCCGGTAAGGAACTGCGGCACACACAGCGTCTAGGCCAGCATTGGAGAGCTCCTGATGCACGATAGCTTGAACTAGTGGCACCATCTGGGAACTGTGGTCACAAGTATGGGCGCACGTTGGAGCAGGAGACACAGCGTCAAGTTCACGTCGGACGATTGTCTTGACGTGTTCGGCGGTGAGTGGCGCGGTGAGCGGCGCCGACGGCTCAGGTACATCTGCGCACGACCATGTTGCTGCCGTGTTCGGAAGTCGAGCGAATTGATGGGCAATACGTCGACTTTTGGCGGCTTCAAAGCGCTTGCACTCCTGGATGATGGCATCGATCGTGTCGCAGTCTTTGCAGACTAGCAGATTGAAGGCGTCATCTGCTATGCCTTTAACACATGACCCACTTTCTCAGACTCCGCCATGCCGTCGTCGGCTTTGCGACAAAGGGCGAGCACGTCTTGTATATAAGTCAGGTATGACTCTGCCGACGTTTGTGCTCGGGATGCCAACTCCTTCTTTGCCGATGCCTTTCTGCCTGCGGACTTGCCAAACAGGGCACGCATCTTTTCTTTGCATACATCCCAGCTCCCAATTTCGTCTTCGTTATTCTCAAACCACACCTTCGCTGTTCCCTTGAGGTAAAATAAGATATTCGCCAACATGATAGTCGCGTCCCAATGATTGTTCCTACTTGCACGCTCGTACATGGGCAGCCAGTCTTCAATGTCGACATCGTCAGTACCGCAGAATGTGCCTGGGTCTTTCAGCTGAGCAAGGACGACCGTTGTTCTTGCAGCCGCGTCGGTGGGCGCCGGTTCCTCTTCCGCCATTGTGCAGAAAGCCAAGCGTCGGCCGCTGCGAAGCTCCGTTGCACCGTATGGGCTACCCGGCACTTCCACCAAAAATGCCACGGGGATAAGAATAACCAGAGGAGTGTAGAAATTATATTTACACAATATATACAAGGCAAGAGCAGCAGACAAGATGGCAGAGCATCAGCACGAGCGCTGCTCTGATCGTCATCTTCATCTTCTTGGTGCATTCCTCCAGGCTCGGCAGGATGCGCCGCTAACTGCGCGGAATAGCGCGTAACAGTATTATGGTAAAACTTTGAGTGAGACCTGTTACATGATCAAGACTACTTATGGGGGTTATGCCGTGGGATGATAAAGTGTTTTTGAGTGGTACAAGTTATTTTAGGGAAGGAAAGGAACAAGTTGAAGACGAACAACTGTCAGGATGCCCTTCAAGATCAAAAAGTGATGAAAAAGCTTAGTGAAAGTGTGAAATCTTATGAACTCTGACCGAAGATTGAGTGTGCGGACCATAGAAGAACAGTTAAGCTCAGGAAGACTCGAAAAGCAAGTCACCCACGTCCATCTAGCCGTCGCTGTATCATGGAGACTCCATCACGACAACACACCAAGCCACACCACCTTTGCTATCGTGGACTTTCTGACCAAACATGGCATCACAAAGCTTTCTCAGCCACTCTACAGCCCAGATGTTGCCAGGATGGCTGAACGAGATGAAGAGCAATCCAATTTATGTGTTCCAGAGAGCCTTCGGTGATTTGCAGCTGCTGCGGGTGTTGCATTGATTGCATAGGGGGCACATCAAGTCAATGTGTCAAACTGTGAATAAATTTTTTTCTAAAAATGTAGTCCTGCTACTTTCTGGACAAACCCTGCACATTGTATAACTGCAGCCATGACCTCCCTAAAGCACCCTCCCCCCTCTCCTCCCTTTTCCTTCTAGCACTCATACGATTAACCTGATGCACTGTGTACTTTTGTTTTTATACTGCTCAGAATGGTGTCAAACCTGCCGTAACTTATCCAGAGTAATTTTGTATACCATGTAAAGGCCTCAGCCTTGTGCCATTTTCAGCAGCTTCTATTCTTTCGTGCCCCTCGGAAGCACTTTTTTTATGATTAGAGTTAGTCCATTTTTTTTTTCTATAAGCTGAATCACTCGGTAGAAGCCACTTGTTGAAATGAAAGAAGGCAAGGCTTGGAGACACAGGCACAAGAGAAGAGAACCAGACAATGTATATAAATGCCAGGTATCAGCTGAAAGAGCTCACTGTGGCAGAAAAGAGGTTATGCTCCATTTACCAGCCTAATGGAGCATGATGTATCTTTTGTTCCATTGTCAAGATTGTAAATGCATGCCAAGATCTCATGAGTGCAGTTTCGTATGGGCATTCGAACATAGATAAGCACCTAATGGTTGAGGCTTAGTGTATCAATAGTAGCAGATGTGTCAGTCAGCCTTTGATTGACTTGCGAAAAGAAGAAATAAAATGCCTAAACAGTTTTCTCACATAAATGTGCTTGTATTGACAGGTGGTGCTACCATACCTGAGGATATGCAAATAAATTTCATGTCTACTTTTCTGCTGCAGTATGCCCTTTCAGTTCCCACCCACTGTCTCAAATTTCTTATGTTTTAAACTCATTTATGGGTTGGTAACAAAAATTTTTTAAATTTTTTCATGTGAGCACTGTGTGATGTGTGTGGTGCTGTGTTGGCTGAGCTATGGTAGTGGAAGGTATTCCATTTTTCTTGGATACTTTTGCCTTGAGAATGTTTACCAGTGTTGCCACCGCTAGCACATTTAACACAAGGCTAAAATAACACGTACCTTGGATACAGGTCCGTTGGTTTTGTGATAGTGCAATTTAAATTGAACCCGCTGTGGCAGCTTAACAGGTAAAGGGTCATGCTGCTAAGCTCAAGAATGCAGGTTTGATTCACTGATCTCCACTAGGTTGCTGGATGGTGCTTCGAGCTCTCCGGCGCACGGTCACCAGAAGTTCAGGTGCTTGTACCGGAAGTCGTGCAAACGGCCGCTGTGAAAGCATAGAAAGTGCTGTGTATGGCCTGATGTCGTTCGCATTTCGCCAAAGATGTCTGCTTCTTGCTCCTTAAACTGTATAAACAGATCAGAGAAATCGTCTGGGAAGATGTTTCCCTTGTAACTACGATATTCTGTACGTACAACTTACACGATAAGCAGCGAAATGCTCATGTCGTAGGTCGGTTTTGGAACTGTGCGTCTTGTAACGCAGATTCTCTCATTCTGAGTTGTACCAGCATAAGTTCGACAACTTAAGCAGAGACGAGTAACACCAACCCTGAGGCAGCAAGCTCTGCTGCTACAACATTACGGTCACTTATTTCTATTGAATGGACGCACGAACTCAGCCACAGCTTGACGCAATTCCCATGTTGTTTTCCTTCCAAAGGCATACAGGGTGTTTAAATGAACTTGCATCAAGCTTTATGTGAACGTTGGCGAATGCTGCCGTCTTGACCATTTCAGATTATTTTTAATGAGCTCAGGTAATTAATTTTTCTTAAACCAACTTTGAAGTTGTTGCCTTAAACACAAAATGTTCAGTGGAGAAGTTGTAGAGCATATCACTTAGTGTCCGGACAATGTACTTTGACACATATAAGTGCAGTGGTTTAATTTTCCCCAGTTTCTAAGAAGGTGCGTGAGATATGAAAAAGTACCACGTGTCTAGGCGCTTGCGAACCATGACATTAGCTTTTGTGCCTGCAGTCTCCGTGCATCATCAGTCGTTCTGTCCTATAGCATATTTCAGAGCGCGAATTTCATGGCACATGAGTGCCTAGTAATGGTGGCACTTTTTCAAGCCTCGCACGCTTTCTTGCAATCTCAGAAAAATTAAAACCACTGCACTACTATGAAAGTGCATTATCCATACACTAGCTCACATGCTCTGCAACTTCAAAACTGAACACTTTTCGGTTTAAGCAACAGGTTAAAATTTAGTAAAAAGTAATATTAATTACCTGAGCTCAATAAAATATAGTCTCAGATGGTCAAAACGACAGTAAACAACATTAAGATTGTTGCATTCTCAAAATGCGCTAGTGGATATTTTTTAAAGCTTGATGCAGGTGAACTGAAACACTGCATACAGAGTGGACGACAGGTAGACCTTGGAATTTCGGCTCAGTGGCTGTGAGAAAAATAGAATACTGTTAGACCATTTAGTTTCGATCAAACTGAAACACTCTGCATACAAAGTGGACGATAGGTTGACCTTGGAATTTTGGCTTAGTGGCTGTGAGAAAAATAGAATACTGTTAGACCATCCAATTTCAGTTGCTTGGCTTATACATATGACTTGAGCTGTAGTCACTGTCACACTTACTAGACACAGCAGTCGTGTGTGTTGTGTGAGTTGCTTCCTTAGCATGCTTTTTTTTTCCTGCATATGGCATGCTGCAAAATAACGTGGCATTCAATAAAAGCTTCAGAGTTCCTAACAAATTGGCACCGCAAGCGCCCACTGAGTAACTGTCCCTAAAAACTATCCATAAATGTGTTCATGAAGTTACAATTTTTCCTTCTGGAGCGAAACTTAGCGTGGGCAGTTATAAGAGCACGTTTCAAATGAATAGATAATGGCCTGCTTGAAAATATATTTAGATTCCTTTGTTCGCAGAACTGCAAAGAATCCTGATGTATTGGCTCTCAAAGTTAAATTATGAGCAAGGAGCGCACTTTGTCATTTCCACTTTATTTTATCACCAGCATGTAGCAGTTTCCATAATATGTGCTCTTGTATCACACAGCTTTTACCATGTCGATATTGGGCTCCCTCGTATTTTTGTATGTGCTAGTTTGTTTTCTGCTAATTTAAATGCCTCAAGAACATTAGTTTATTGTATCTAGATGCACATGTTAACTCCGGCCGCAGTGTCCGTTCACGAGGACAAATCTTGTTCGAGCAGACAAGCTCTAGTTAAGATCCAAGTGATATTTTGCTTGTTTCTCTACTAAATTCTGCCTTATATTCACGTCTGATGTTTTTATTGCTCTAGTGCTCAGGTCTGAAGAAAATGTATATCGTCAAAGGCGCACTAAGGTGCCAAATAAAGGCCAAAATACGCAATAGGAAATGCTAACTAATGGCTGAGAAGCGTAGCAGATGCCTGACTTCCGGGACGAGCCTTCACACTTCCAGTAGCCGTGCATGCGACCACAGCAAAGCACCATCTAGAACCTCTAGTGGAGATCAGTTGTTTGATTCCCAAGCATAGAAGCTGCTTTCTGGGAGGAAAGGGGGAGGGATTGGGGAAAGTTTAAGAACATCTATAGCTGCAAATTGAAGAGCCGCAGGTGGTTAGAATTAATGCAGAGTCCTCCACTGTGGCGTGCCTGATGATCTTATTAAACTTTTGGCACCCCAGAATTTAATTTTTGAAATTTAATTTGGATGCTTCACAGTTTCTGTAATACTTTCTGGCATTAGTTACCTGTTTGAGTAATCCAGTTATAATTCTATCAGGATGTAGAATGTAACTACCTCTGTTTGTTGTCAGTGGTTTTAGCATAATAACAAAGTATGCACGCATGAATTATCAGGAAAAAATATGTTAGGTGGTGTTTTGGTGCCAGTCCAACAGCACTGACAACTGTTCAGTGCAAAACACTTTTATTTTTGTTGCTCATGTACATGAAAAGCAGTAAGACTGATTAATCACTCAATTATTGACTAAAGCAATATTAGTAATTCATATTGCTTTATAATTAGCGTACAACCATAGTTGCAATGCTATTTTATGACACAGGTCTGGTCGTGCTAGGCTTTTAAATATTTTTAGCATAAAAATGAGGTGCCATTTATCTACTGTGTTCATATTTCACTTCTGTGACTATCTAATAACAAAAGAAGCATAAGTCGACAAATGGAAAATATAATGAAAGAGTTATAGTTAAGTAATATGGCCATCCATATTTTGTTCATGTGGTACTTTCCAGTTCCTTTATGTATTGTGATAGGTTTATGGGCCCAGGCGCTCAAACAAAAGGAGGCAAGGCATGGACAAGAACAGCACATTTATGTAGAGCACTGGACAAACAAGCTACTCGCATGCTAACATTCACTGGCACGTGAATCATGTTTATATCAACTATATAGCGGCCACTCACAGTTTTGGACTGCACTGGCACTGTTCACTCGTGGGCCATCATCTGGTGCGCTGTCTCAAGGTGTGAGGTGAAATGGGAGTGGCAGCGCCACAGTGCCTCAGCGGCCGCAGCGCCAGCCACGGACAAGGTGGTCTTGGAGGCCATTGCGCTCTCTGGACTAATGCCCAGACCATGTGTACAGGCGGTGGCCATACACTCCAGCAGGCCATCTTGACTCGTCCCAGGACTCTTGGCCTCACTCAAACGGAACCATCGGACCAGGTAGCCACAAGTTTCTCCCATAGGCCCAGGCCCAGCCTGTGGCCACAAGCACAGGTGGTCGCCAAGCGCAGCTGGTGGCCCCCTGAGCTCACCGGAGGGGCCACCCAAGAACAGCAAGACATCACTGCAATGTACCCTTAGCCGCTGCAGTCGCTCCCCTAATCGCTTGTCTGGCCTGCTTTGCTGCGGCTTGAAGCATGGGCTGGAATCCTGTTGCTCGCACTGTTCACGAGCAGTGCCACCACATACAATGCATCCACTTTCTTCTTGTTCCCATGTCCGTCGCACTTGCGCCCACTCAATGTCCCCAACTCATCAC
Organism: Hyalomma asiaticum; assembly: GCA_013339685.2. Lineage (NCBI taxonomy): Eukaryota > Metazoa > Arthropoda > Arachnida > Ixodida > Ixodidae > Hyalomma > Hyalomma asiaticum. Next base: position 214,452,483 of record CM023481.1, read on the forward strand.
AGTATTAATTTATTTACAGTACCTTACAGGCCTTCAAGAAGGCATTGCGTAAGAGGGGAGATACATAGTCATAGCAGCATTTTAAAAAAAAGGCAGTACAACAATGGGAAATCCAAGCGACGTAAACACATCAGAAATATCGTTAACACAAGAGAAACAGAAATAGTTGAAAAAACACTTGCGGAAAAATGCCACATTATATTGACTTAAGGAGATGTTTGGTAAGCACTCCGAAGGTCGCGGGATCGAATCCCGGCCGCGGCGGCTGCATTTCGATGGAGGCGAAATGTTGAGGCCCGTGTGCTGTGCGATGTCAGTGCACGTTAAAGAACCCCAGGTGGTCGAAATTTCCGGAGCTGGCTCATAATCAGAGCTGGTTTTGGGACGTTAAACCCCACAAATCAATCAAATCAAGCACTCAGAAAAAATTCAGGCATGACAAGAAAAGTGTACACGGCTCACAAAAAGTTCGATTAGTGGATCACGAAATACACTGTGCTTTGATCGGGGGGCAACATTGTCTGGAAGAGCATTTCATAGACGTATTGCACGAAGCAAAGCTGAAAAATTAAATGCACAAGTATTAAATGCACAATTATATGCACAAGTGTAGGTAACTAAAGCAATTATGCAGCCGTTGTGAAGTCTAGGATGCTTTTTTCAGGTTTGGTAATGACAGACAAGCAGTGTGTATGAATCTATGAAACAATAATAGCAGAGCAGTGTTACAGCAAGTAGATAGTTGTTGCAAACAGAGGTCGAGCTTTATTTTAGTTACACTTGACAGGTTGCTGTAATTGTAATAAAACGGCTCGCTCTATTCTGGATGCCTTCCAGGAGGTCGACGAGATATTTTTGATACGGATTCCATATGGAAGAGGCGTACTCAATTTGCAGCCGGACTAGAGTTAAATAAGCCAGTTTTCATAGTGGGGGAGGCGCAGCTCTTAAGTTTCGACGCAGAAATTCTAATGATCTGGAAGTGGCAGCCGATACTGAAATGATGTGACCAGTCCACGAAAGGTTATGTGTGAGAAGGACGCCTAAGTACTTGTATTCTTTGGTGTGGTCAACTATGCTAGTATCAAAATGATATGAAAAGTGAGATTTAATAGTTTTTCGGGAGAAGGAAATCACCTTGCACTTGAAGCGTTCAGGGTCATGAGCGACCTAGCACACGAATCACTGATATGATCAAGATCATTTTGGAGTGTGAAGTGGTCAGCGGCGCAGTTAATCGCACGGTATAGAACGCAGTCATCGGCAAATAATCGCACACAAGAAGATATGTTATTGGGCAAGTCGTTGATGAAAATTAGAATAGTAGTGGTCCTAATACACTACCTTGAGGTACTCCAGAGGTGCCGACAGAAAGTGGAGAGAAGTTGCCAACAACCGTGAACTGCTCGCGATTAGAAAGAAAATTTTGAACCCATGATAATGTTAACGAGTCAATTGATTGTAGACAGCTTGGATATGAGTCTACTATGAGATACACAATCGAACGCTTTGGAAAAGTATAGAAAGATGGAGTCAATCTGTTTGTGGCAGTTCATGTCAAAGCGCATGTCTGATGTGAACTCTAGCAACTGAGTTTCACATGAAAAACCTTTTCGGAAACCATGCTGTATTCAAGATGACAGTATATGTTCGACACAATAATCTATTCTAACATTTTGCAACAAATCCATGCGAGTGATATCGGACGTTCGTTTTCGTAGGAAGTCTTGCTGCCTTATATACGGGTACCACCTTTGCTACCTTCCAGTCTCTAGGGAGCATACCGGCTGTTAGGGATTGCTTGAATATATGAAATAGAATATTGCTTGAAACTGAAATGGTGTTCTTTAAGATTTTAGAATTGATACCATCTATGCCAGAAGATGAAGACACCTTAGATTAACTATGCCTTCTAAGATGATAGTGATGGGGGCCATATGCTGGAATTCGAAATCAGGTACAAAAGGTATATTGGAACTATCTTGTGAAAACAGATGCGAAAAATCAATTGAATTTGCACGAATCTAACACGCACCTTTTTTTCCGATAAAACGGGTCTAAAAATCGTATGCGCATTAGAATCGAGTGCGAACGAACGACACCGTTACAACCGTCGGCGTCAAAATGGCCGCCTTCTACGTGCTTCAGGCGCTGTTGAATGGTCACTGCCGAAAGAAACCAACTAGCGGCGCGGCGCTCTTTGGTGCACATAGTTTCTGTAGTTTCTATATCGCCGGCAGTCCCCCCGCGTAACGACGCCACGACACACATGATGCATAGGCCGATGATACTCGCCGTTCCGGCTTGGCCGTCTGCGGCCAACCAAAGTCACTACGTCGCCAATTCAGTCTCCGAGACGCGCACCGCACGAGCTTTCGATAGCGTTCGAGGGTGGCTGTGATGGGAAAATAGATGTTTCCCATCACCGCTTGCAAAACGGCTCATCATCGCATTTGTCCCTCATATCCGTGCTGAGCCCTAGCCTCTATCATGCGCGCAGCTTGATGTCCAAGATTGCATCGCGGCAATCACGGAGACCACGCGGCCACGCCCCGAACATGCTTAGGCTTAGCTGCGCCAGCCTGCGCAGCACGCATGGCAGCACGCGGCAGCGGGCCTGAGGGAACTGCGATAGCACGGAGGAATGCAGCACAGCGAGTAAATGATGTTACCTCCGCTTGCACGTGGCTACGCCCGGCAATGTGCAGCAGTTTTATCGGGACGCAGGACTTGTGAATCGGCACGCTGAACGTCTTCGAGACACCACGGATCAAGTGAAGCAGGACTGCAGGGGTTCAAAGTTAGCGGTGTGCGTTTATTATGCAAGTGCGTTCATTATGCGAGTATGGCATTTGGTTTTATGCATGTGAGAAGGTTGATTACTAAGGATATTTTTTTTTTCTTTCGTGTCACGAAAAATGGCAAGCGACAACTGTGCGTTGTTTTCGGTTTCCGTAGACTATTTTTTTTTTTTAAGGAAAGGTTGACGGCTATTTCAAGAAGAGTTTCTTATCGGTTGGGGCGAACCTGTACGTGCGCGAGTGGTATGATATGCCAAAGAGGAATTACTGAGCGCGGCGGCGCCTTCACATGTCGACGGGAAGTGCCTAGCAGAAACGAATTCTTTAGACCACGATGTGCGTCCGGAGGTGGCCGTCTTTTTTAAATTCTCGCAGGGGCTAGTAATTAGGCCGCCGTTTGTTAATATTTTTTTCTGATTAATAAACGCAACGCAAGCGACCTGCACATGCAAGGCTTGCTCCGCGGGTTAGTGCAAACGCGCCGCAGCAGTGTCAGTGTTTGCAAATAATTACCAGCACGTGTGGTATTCATTTGCAGTGCGCACGTTTTCTGTATTTTTCATGTCGAACAGCAAGATATCACTGCAAATGCTGAGCAGTAGGCGCAAAAGCTACATCTGAATGTGACTGAAAATGCGTCATTTCCACTTCGCATTTCGATGCAGCCGAAATTCTACAGGCCCGTTTACTGTGCGATGTTAGTGCACGTTGAAGAACACAGGTGGTCAAAATTCCCAGAGCCCTCAACTACAGCATTCCTCTACTTTCCATTCTTTCATTTCCGTTCCCCATCCCCACGATGTTAAAACTGCATTCTTTTGTTGGAAGATATCGGTCCAGCTGTCGACACCCGCTGAGTACACAGAGGGTGTGGCGCGCAGGACCACGGCCGTGGCAGAACAACCAGCTGGGCGGCGCAGAAAAAAAAAAGAAAATTTTTTGGGTGAGGCGCAGCTAGGATTTCCTGGAATTTCTCCTGCCTTGTGATAACAGTGAAGGAGAAAAAACAAAAAAGAGAAAAATAAGGGGGTGGTAAGAAGGTTCCCCTCAATTGACTTCTGTCGAGCAGAAATAGCGAAAACTGTGAAGACAGTCATGCATGTGGATATGTCATTGCACTGTGCATCTGTGTGTCAGTCACTTGTCCGGGCCCTTTTTTAAGAATCTTTAATGTGGTTGATGGTACAATAAATCTATCATAAGATGTGACAAGCAATGACATCGTACACTTAATGCTGTATAACGCACGTTGTATTAATTAGCATTTATTATTTCTATAATCCTTTCAGAGTTCACAAAGCACCCACACTACACAGTGCATCTCGAATAGATGTTACAAATGCTACTTCGAACAATTGAAAAGCCCTGTCAATATACGAGCTTTTCTCTTTTTACTTATTAAGCAAATATATGCAGATGAATACTAGTAGTCTGTGAGCTTGTAATGGATGAGATGTGGGTATCGTACAATAATTCAGGGTTACTTTAAAGGAAAGCATAAGCACGTGAGTGTTAGACATCGGGTTTGCTTATTTTCACGCCCATGTGCATTAAAAGTTGATGGCTGAATCATTATGAATGCATAGGATATATGTACGCACATAATGAAACCAGTGAAGTATCGTGCACCTCACTAGGAGCACGTGTATTGCTTAGTAATTTTACCATATTGATGCAGTGGATTACTCGTTCTAGCATCAATGCGCGGCTGAGAGCAGCTAACCCCCAACCTAACTTTGCCGCCGCCTACGGCAGGTGGCGCTACGTCCTCGGCTAGAAACAGCAGTGCACTAGCCCTATAGGCATGTTCGTTTTGTCTAGGTAGGATATATTACTGCACTTATGACTAGGGCTAACTATTTTCCAGAATTTCCTTGCATTACTTTTAAGAATGTCTGGTAGATCGCTCGAGAAATATTTGCCTATCACGATTGATAAAGCTGAGCAGTATTCTTTTAAATAGGTTTTGAATTTCTCCCAAGCCAACGATGTTTGCACGCGTTCTGCATTCCCATAAAGGCATTTTTTCTTGTTTCTCATTTGGTGAAGACTTTTGGTAAACCATGGATTCGAATTACAATTAAACCTGGATATAAAGAAATTGACAAATTCGCGGAAAACTTCGTTATAAAGAGGATTTCATTATATGCAGGTTTGACACGAAAATTTGAAAAAGAAACGCTTAAGTAAGCAAAAAGGTAACAGACTGCAGAGCTCACCCAAAACATTTATTTTGTGTGAGAAAACATTTACAGCTGAGACCACTTATGTTACAGCTTATAGTGAAGGACCGGCTATAATGCGGTTTTTTCTGACCCCCTTAGCCCTCCCACAGAACTTAATGTATACGCATACCGCTTATTGTCCAGACCCCCCCTCCCGGTTATAATGTGGCTGCCAGGAAATCCCGCGGACAGTCGAGGTAGCGAGCAGGCTTCACAAAGGAAGTGCACGAAAAGAGCGCAGCGAATCACCGTGGAGGAGGAAGGAGCGCGGAATTAATGAGTGAGCGGAGGAAAGAAAAAAAAAGCCCCACCCAGCAGCAGCGCGTCGTGCACGCGCCCTCTGAAGATAGGATTTCTAAGGTGACGGAGAATGCTGCTACGGCCGTTTGTCAGCTGCAAACGCTCTGCACGGAACGCGCGCCCGTGACCTCCAATTTACCACTGTTTGCCTCCAGTTCTTTTTTTAAAGTCATTTCACGCGCGCTGCTCTTGAATCACTCCGTAAGCGCGATTTCCTCTGCACCCGATCCCTGTGTTGTCAAGGGTAAGCTTCCCGTGAGGCGCGCCGCCCGCGACCACGCAAGCTAGGCCTAACAAGCGCTGTCACCGAGTGTCAGGTTAGCGAAGTGGCAGTAACCAGAGTGGCGCTACCAGCACATTAAAAAAAAAAAAAAAAAACTCGTTTTTTTCTTCTTCTCTCTTAAGCTGGCGTGGCTCGGCAACATCAACTGGAAAAGGAGGGTGCCGGCTGGCACGCAGGCCAACTGCAGCAAGCGGCTGGATTAGGTTTGAAGTGAGGGAGAAAGGACACGCCCGCGGCGGCAAGATCGCCGAGTCGAGGGATGCAGACCCGTCTCGCGCACACTCGCAGGCACACACATGTGCTCTCGCTTCGTAGTCGCCGTGTTTTCGAGCATGCCAAGCGCGCTGCCACCGCTTCCCATTCTGTCACGGTGGAGAAGGTGCTTCCGGTTGTTGCTCGCGTAAAAGTGACAAAATTTGGGGCAAAATCTCTAGGCTGTCGGCAGAGAAAATTCGTTATTTCGAGGGGGTCTCCCGCTGGCACTTCGTTACGGCGGGGAATAGAAAGCTTCGTTATATCCAGGAATTCGTTATATGGAGGTTCATTATGAGCAGGTTTAACTGTATTATTATAGTTATAGTGAGCAATGGGATGTGTTGTTCAATTAAAGCGGACTGCTTTTGTTTAAATAGCACCCAGTTCTCGTTGACAGACCTGTTGTAAAAAGATGGCAGCAGTACTCTTATGAAAAAGCTTTGAAGTTCCGAGTTAATGATACTATGGTTACCTTTATTATAGTGTCTAATTTGTTTTGTTGTGAAAGCAGTGGACACGGATGGAATATTAATAGTCACTTGGAGTAAAGGTGCACCACTGAATTCATTTAAGTAGGTAATGTGCGTGGCAGTTTCTAGTGCTGTTGTTAAAATGAGATCTAAAATGTTTGAATTGCAGGTCAGTTGATTAACCAATTGGAATAGGTTATAATCTAATAATAGGTCAGTAAATCTTGTGGATATGTGATAACTATGAATGCTATAACTGTGTAGCAGAGCATATCTGCACCAGCTGCGAGTCAGTGAAAGAAGACGTTGAGGCTTGTGTGGCATGCGCTAAGTGAACCGTCCCAGCTGAGTAGGCTTATTCAGTCGCGGCGTCTTCAAGTGTCGCTAGGACACGCCTCGTCCTCGACAACTGTAGTTTTTTCCATTTTTTTTTTTAATGTAATGCCACACCCTTAGGTTGATTTAAATCTACTTTCACTTTTCCAAACTGGGAAAATTCACCTTGGCATTTGCAAAGCAATTAGTCTCAAAGCTCTTCCTTGATTCTATTTAATGTTGGGCATTGCCCTTCAGGAGAAATCAAAACTATTCGTATGTCATCTATCTCCAGTATATGATGTGGGATTACATTACATATGGTTCACAACTCCTGTGGTTTCTAAAATGCATTGAAAGGTCTGCCTACAAGTTTCCTGAGGAATTGCAAGGATCATTGTGAAAACTAGACTCTCTGCCAGTCGGAAAAACTAAGAAAACAGAATTCTCGGGGAATTTCAAAGGTCTGGAAAGTCTTGGGAATTTAGGTTTCTGTCATAGAGAATTAGCTATACTTCCCGAAATTGAGTCCTGAGCTGTGTTCTTGCCCTCCAAGCACATTAGTTCCGATGGTGAGTCACTCCTTGCTTCCTTGGAACTGTTTATGAGAGCCGTGCAAATAGCAAGATCTTGAGTGCGAAGCAAATTTGAATAATAATGGTCGAGTGCCAGCGCGTCTACCAGCCGGGAAAACCGGGAAATCTCAGGGAATATGATTAGTCTGGAAAATCTCAGGGAAATCTCAGGGAATTTGGGCTTCTGTCAGGGAAAATCAGCTAAAGTACGAAAGTCGCGGTAACGCTGGCTCTAACAATGCACCTTGCGATTGAGTTTATAGCGCAACTGGCAGTAACTGAAGGAATGAGTGTCCCCACCCCCTTTCCTCATCGCTTTCCGTCGCGCGAATCGGCTGCTTTTTTTTATATAATTGGCTTTGGTTGTCACGGCTTGTTCTATGTAAAGTCCGCACACACACACACGGCGCACACACGGCCCGTGTGTGTGCCGAGCGTTGTTATAATGTGTGTTTGCTTGCACGCAGTCTTTTCCACAAATATTGTGGAAAAGACTGTGCGGGTGTGGAGGTAGAACGCGCGGCTACACCAAGCTGCGTGCCCTCTCCATAGGGAGAGGACGCGGCGCCGATTCTACGCGCCACACGGTGACGCGTTGTACCGCGTAGTACGTGTGGTTGGGGCAGTGGGTTAGGGCTTTTGCTTTCTTGCAGAGATAACCAGAACTTATTTCTAGCTTGGGCGCGTCGTGTGGCCTGCGGCAACGCCTCTGGGCAACGCCATTTCGTGGTTTCGGTTTCTCAGCGTGATTGAAATGGAGGCGCGTGAAACTTGATGTTTATCTTCATCGGCATGGCACCCTTCTGTAGAGGCGACGGGAGTTGATTTTCATATTTATTGGCGTAGCTTTCAGCTTGTTTATTATCGACGCTTATGATCTGAGGGTCGCGGGATCGAATCCCGGCCGCGGCGGCTGCATTTCGATGGAGGCGAAATGTTTGAGGCTTGTGTACTGTGCGATGTCAGTTAAAGAACCCCTGGAGGTCAAAATTTACAGAGTCCTCCACTACGGCCTCTCATAATCATACACAGAGAAGATACCGTACGTGTGCCAACACAGCTGCTGGTTGCTCCAAGACGAGAACAGAGATGCGTTTTATGCGCGCAGACTGCGATAAGGCGCTGTGCGTAGACGCTTTTTTCAAGGAATACCACGTTCTAAAATACTGTTGAACAATTTGCAGTATTTGCTCGATTCTACCACGACCTCGATTGTAACGCGCCCCAGTTTACCGCGACAAAAAAAAAAAAAGTGAAACATCGGTTGTAGTGCACACCCATTTTTCGGGACACGAAAAAAAGGAAGTCCTTAGTAATCAGCTTTCTCACATTAATAAAACCAGATACCGTACTCGCGTAATGAACGTACTCGCATAATAAAAGCAGCGATAACTTTTAAACCTCTGCAGTCCCTCGAACGGCCGCGCTGTGGCTTTCCCGCTACACTTGATCCGCAGCGTCTCGAAGACGTTCGGCGCACTGATTCATAGCTTCTGCGTCTCAATGAAACTTCCACACGTTGCCGGGCGTAGCCGCGTGGAAGCGGCGGTAACATCATTTACTCGCAGTGCCGCATTCCTCCGTTCACTCGCAGTTCCCTCACGCCCGCTGCCGCATGCTGCCATGCGTGCTACCCAGGCCGGGGCGTGGTCTCCGAGATCGCCGCGATGCAATCTCGGACGTCAAGCAGCGCGCACGGCTGAGAGGCTCGACCTCAGCACGGATATGAGGGAGAAATGCGATGATGAGCCGTTTTGCGTAAGGCGATGGGAATTATCTATTCTCCCGTTACGGCCACCCGCAAACGCTATTGAAAGTTCGTGCGCCTAGGCATCTCGGACTTCGGTTGGCCGCAAAATGGCCAAGCTGGCGCGGCGATTATCATCGACCTACGCGTCATGTGCGTCGTGACATCGTTGCGAGGGGGACCGGCGGCGACATAGAAACTACAGAAACTATGCGCGCCAAAGACCGCCGTGCCGCTAGTTCGTTTTTTCGGCAGTGACCGTTCGGCAGTGCTCGAAGCGCGCAGGAGGCGGCGATTTTCCTACGCGCCTCGATATGGTAACGGTGTCGTTCGTTCGCACTCGATTGTAACGCGCATACAATTTTTGGACCCCTTTTATAAAAAAAAGTGTGCATTATTATAGCAAATACGGTATAAGTGATGCTGACACCCAAATACAGCTCCTCATTTTTTTTACAATGTTTTTCCGACCTTACGCATTTCGTACATTCAAAATTCGCAATTTCACAAATTGACCATCTGGGAAAGCTTATTTCTCTTTGTTTGTTTGTTTTTTATTTTCGTTTTTTTATTTGACCCTCAAAGAGCTCAACATCCTTACTAGCGATGACATTGGGTGACATGGTACCTATCCACATCGACATGAAAGAAAGTTATGTGCCCCTCAGGGAATTTCGCAAAAATACTCGGGGAAAACCTGGAAATCTCAGGGAATTTAGCAATGTCAACTTGGTAGACACCCTGAGTGCAAATCGAATAATTTTGAATTATTTTTTTTAATAATGCCACATCATATCACAGAAATGCGCTGCTAAACATGGGGCAAAATAATTGCACACAAGTGTGAACTTCAGTAGTGCGGTACAGAAGGGTTAACCGCAGTACAGAAGTTCTGTACCGCATAAGTGTTCACCGCAGTACAGAAGTGTGAATTTCTGTACTGCAGTGTGCAAGTGGACTTCGCTGCAGTACACGAGTGTTAGTTTCGCCATGGTACACAAGTGTTAGCTTCGTTACAGTACATGGGTGTCAACTTCGCTGCAAAATACGAGTGCTAGCTTCGCTGCAGTACACGATTGCTCATTTCGCAGTAGTACATACACGGGTGTCAGCTTCACCGCCGTACACGAGTATTAAGTTCGCCACAGTACGCGAGCGTTACACGGCGAAGTGCACTACATGCGGGAATCGGCCACTTGTCACGAGACATGGCATATTTTGTCCCTTGGTTACCAACTTCGAATAGTAAAAATTAAGTATGAATCGAATAGAAAACGCCATTCGAAAATTATTCGAAATTTCGAATATTCGCACACCTCTACTATTTATGCCTTTGATATGGCACTGTTTTGGCAGGTATGTATCATCAAACAAGGCAATGGATGTGAAGGGAAACGCATGCCATCGAGGAAAAATGAGCAAAGTGTATGTCTCAAAATATAAATGGCTTGCACAGCAACGATCTTATTTTCACTCCATATGGACCTGGTTGCTTCAATAAGCTTCACTGCTATACTGCTACTTCATGTGGTGAAGTGCAGTAATAGAAAAAAAAAAATCTAAGCATGGTGCAATGAAGTGCCTATCTCTTGTTATATTGAGTTGCTGATAACTTTCCTAGGGGCGAAGCTCCTCTTAGTCTAACCTTGTCACGCGTCACGCGTAACCGGCAGTATCTCCCGAACAGTATAATAGATGGCGCTGTCTCATAGAAGTACATACAAACTGCAGTTGAGTGATGATATTCTAGATGGCGCTGTACACAATCTGTGTCGTCATCGCCATTTCTCGTCTCATTTCCTAGATGGCGTTGGTCCAATAGAAGTGTGTGCAATAGTGCGCTTGTGTGAATCGCCACTAGATGGCTGTGGAAGTGCCGCTACTCTCCGATTGGCTGCTGCGCGGGCTGTGCCTGGGTGCGCGGGAAACGAGTGCCTCTCTCAGTCTCCTGGATCGTCGCCGTTCCAAGACGACGCCCGCCCGGCCCATCGACAGAGACCAATGTGGCGCTACAGCAGCGGCGGCATCGTAGCTACCCCGCACCGTCTCGGGATCCTCCAGGCGCCGTGCTCGATTCGCCGCCGCTTCTCGGGCTCGCCTTTCGGGGTCCGCTGCTCGGAGTGCACGTTGTGCCGCGGTGTCATTGGCGCACACCGCCTCGGGATCCGCCAGGCGCCGCGCTCGCTTCGCCGCCGCTTCTCGGGCTCGCACCGCGGGATCCTGTGAACGAGCACGAGCCGCCGCAGCCCTCCGCGCCCGCCGCTCCGCTTCGTCCATGCCCCACCGACGATCCGACACCCATAACTTCCGGAGCTTCACCCACCTCACCATCATTCACCTCGTGGATATGCTGTGATTTTTTTTTTCCCCCTTCGGACTCGTATCGATGTTTCAGTGGTATTTTATGTAAATAGAGGGAAAGTGGTAGCAATAGTGCTTCGAGTAAAGGTTTTTTTCTTATACCTGTGTCACACGGGCACATTGGAAGGCGTTCGAGTCGACGACCTTCGAAAAGCTCACAACTCTATCGACTCAAAATAAGTTCTGGCGCTGCTACATGGCAGTTCTGAACGGCCTTTGAGTTACCACGTGATTTCACAACAACATGGCAGCGACCAAAGCACCTGCTTCAATTCTAATTCGCACTAGTTGCTTGCTATTCGTGCCGACAGCAAGAAACAAACTTTAAAGGGAGCCTTCTCTTAATCTCATGTACCAAAAGGTACAAAGTATGTGGGAAGTTTTACAATTGTTATTCAGAAAACGTGCTGATTTTGACACTGTTAAGCCTAAGTCCCTAGCTTGAGCCTCAAAAATCGGTTTGATTCGTAGACACCAGATGGTGCGACACGCAGTGTTTTCCATGTGTTTCCCACGCCGAAGGAAAAATTCCAAAGCGCACTGCTCCGGGTTTAGATGGGAGTTAGCCTCATTAACGAATTAGGACAGAATACTAAAGAAGCACTATTGAAAGCCATAGAAAAATGCTTACAGTAGAGGCAAATACTGGACAGTTGGCGAAAAAGCAGAATGAACTTAATCTATAAAGGCAAGAGGGAAAAGTAACATTTGCTCGTATAGACCGTTAACCATTACATCGGTACTATACAGGGTGGCTATGCAAGCAGTAAAATTAAAAATAGAACCATGGGTAGAACGTAACAATATTTTGGGAGAACTTCAGAATGGATTTCCAGTAGACAGGTGGTTAGATGATAACCTATTTGTTCTTACTCAGTGTATAGAAATATCTAAAGTAGAAAGCAGGCCCTTGTATGTGGCTTTTCTAGACATCGCTGGGGCGTATGACAATGTTAATCAGGAAATATTGGGGGAAATATTGGAAGAAATGGGCATAGGCAACGATTGTATACAGCTTTTGAGGGAGATATATCGAGAAAAAAGTTCACAGCATATCCACAGAGTGAATGATGATGAGTGGGCGAAGCTCCGGAGGTTCATCGTAGATCGTGCCGAGTTCCGGATTAATTTAGTTAACGCGCACGCTACGAATCCTTATGGTTCAACTTCGCACAAGTGAAATCTCCCACTGGCACTTCATTGCAAGTCAAGATCCAGTGCCTATATATGGTATATATGGTATATGGGTGGCCGGTGAACGGTTCTCCAGCTCGAGCAGTCGGTATTTTTCAATCAAGAAACTCGCTAGAAGACGCTGCCTGCGTCAAGCTTGTCTCTCGCGGGTGAGGGCGCGTTCTCCTTCTTTGAGAGCTGGTAGCGCGGTTATCGAAGAAAGAGCGTTTCCATAGTCAACGCGCACCTTTCACTCTCTCTGTCTCTCTCTCTCTCACAAGACAGCAGATGGAAGAGTGAGAGAGCTCGCGCGCCGGGAGGCACGCGCCGAGGGCGCGCCTCCCACACGCGCCCTCCTAGTAGCGCGTTCCTAGTAGATAACGCGCTACTACAACGGACGGACAGACCCAAACCTTAAGGAGCTTCGCCCCTAAAATACAGTTTGCATAGAATGGGAAGGAATCAGTAGCATAGAGAACGTTGATATTAGCACGGAGCTGAGGCAGGGACATCCTTTGTCGCCGCTGTTATTCATGCTGTACATGGTTAGAATGGAAAAAGCGCTAGGAGATAGCAACATTGGTTTTAATCTGTCGCACAAACAGGGCAGCATGATGATTGAGCAGATGCTGCCTGATTTTATTTTATGCTGACGATATTGTCTTATTTGCGGACAGTCGAGATGATATGCAATGGCTGATGAATATATGCGGAAAGGAAGGCGGGGCTCTAGGACTAGGATTTAGTGTAACAAAATGTGGATTGTGGATTAATGGTATCCAATGGTCCCAACGACCAGGCGGTATCCATACAGGGCCAAGGAATACCGAGAGTAAGCGAATACAAGTACCTTGGCGTATGGGTAAATGAGGGTGATAGATACATGGAGGTACAAGAAAAAGCCTTGGCAGCAAAGGGAAAGAGGAACGCTGCAATAATGAAGCACAGAGCGTTATGGGGACACAATAGGTACGAGGTGCTTAGGGGTCTGTGGAAAGGGGTAATGGTACCGGGGCTTACATTTGGGATCTCAGTGGTGTGCATGAGGCCAGAGATACAATCAGGAATGGATGTGAATCAAAGAACTTTGGGACACCTCGCATTGGGTACTCACAGGAAAACGACAAATGAGGCTGTAAAGGGCGATATGGGATGGGCGAGTTTTGAGGCAAGGGAAGCCCAGAGAAAAATAAGGTTTGAAGAGAGGCTAAGGAATATGAAAGAGAGTAGGTGGGCAGTGAAGGTGTTCAGTTATTTATATAGAAAGAGCATTGACACGCAGTGGAGAAAAAGAACGAGAAGGCTCACCAGTAAATATATGGCGCTAAGAGAACTGACAACAAAGGGCGTAAAGGGAAATTCAGAGAGGTGGAGAAGATTTACTAGATGGCAGCGATGGAAAAAAAAAAACAGACTCTGGAATAACTACCGAAAGGGCAAAAATGAAATAAAGAGGGAGGCACTTTATGATAATTCAAGAGGAAGGGCTTTACTGTTTGAAGCGAGATCGGGCTGCCTTAGAATGCGTAGTTATAAAGCGAAATTCAGTAAAGGAGAAGAAAAATGCACATGCTGTCAGGCAGATAGGGAAACGACGGAGCAAGTTCTGACTGAATGCGGAAATATCCACCCAGGTGTACTTTTGGGCACTACGCTACATGAAGCCTTGGGTTTTAGGGAGAACAATGGAAAGCTGAACATACCCGCGATTTAAATAAGTAAGAGACGGTTAGAATACTGGTGGCAGAAAACCAGAGAGAACGGACAAAAATAACTACAGGGAAAAATAAGGACTTTCTGCCATAAGGGGCAGAGAACTGGGCTATGAATTTACGTTATTGCTATACTATGATCGCTTTAGTTGAAGTAGATTTAAAAGGTATGAGGACAACTTAAAGAGAGAGGGGGAAAAAAAATTCTTAAATTTTATTATGAGCCTGGTGGCGCACATGTCATCGCCCCATTCCAAGGGGACGCTCATAGTATCCATCCATCCATCCCAAAAGCTGCATGGCATTTGTTTTACAGCGTAAGCTGTTTTGAGATCACAACAAGGGCCGTTTATGCGCTGTAGTTGTCCGCCGCCGCCGCCGGTGTCCATAACCACTATCGCACAAATTTTTGAAAAAATAACCAGGACCGAGGAGTATTCCAACTTGTCCTCTGCGTGGATTCGAACCCACACTCTCTGCGTGGTAGTCCAGCGTTCTACCACTGAGCTACGCCTGTGGTTGAAAAATGATCGCTAAAAGACCTAAACAGGTATTGACGTCTGCCAAGGAATTGCCTTAAGAAATGTAATGTTACGTTGCAGAATAATAATATGCCACTACACAGTTGCGGAAAGTGGATTGCATAACGAGTTCGAGGAATCATTTGAAAGAACACAGGGGTGCATGCTTTGTAGCTCTGCACCCATTACAGAGGCATCATCAACATCATCATTATGAAGCAATCTTCCTCAACTTGTCCGTCATCATCATTATGAAGCGCTGCCCTTTGAAGCAGTTTTGTCGTATTGTGCCATGCGTCATGCAGCACGCGACGTGCGCAGCCCCGACAGCAGCCTGACTTGGTTCTTCGGCAAGGTGCGGACCGCTGCTAAAGAAGCGAATCGCACAGCTACGCATGCGGCTGCAGCATGGCAACGTCGGGCACAACAGACAGCTGTACAGAGAGAAGCCCAAACCGCAGCTCGCTGTCGTCGCCTGGCCGAGAGTTCAGTTCGTTCTTGGGAAAACAACGCCGAGAGACTCTCTAAGATGTGCAGTTATACAGATTTGCACGTTACAATACCGCAGTAATTATGGAGTAGTGGGTACCTCCCTACTTGACGAAATGTTGAGTTATGGAACACAGGATACCCAGCGCCTCTACTTGCACTAGTTTCCCCAAGCAAATGTTTAAAATGACCTCTAAGAACGTCGCTCCTCCAGCTTACGCTGTCACTGTCCCGCGGTTCCGCGCAGGCCTGGCTCTTTTTTTATGGCAGTGACTGCGTGTTCGTTCTAGAAGTAATGCAATAAAGTGAGAACGTTGGCCTCTCGGTACATTTTCAATATTTTTCACCAGTGTATGATTCTACGTATTGATACAACAACATTAATATGGCCGTGGCCTCCGAATTCGAAGTCTCGAAGGAGTTGTAGGGTGCTCCATTGATTCGATAGACTATCGACTCGACGGCCTTCGAAACCACCCGTGTAGCAGCTCAAACTTGACCTTTGAGTCGATGGACATTCGGTTCGAAGGCCTTCGAAAGGCCCGTGTGACACCAGTATTACTGCATCCCCAAGTAGCAGTTGCATCTCTGAGGCTATGTGTGACACAGAGTGCTTCTTATGCAGTCAGAACACAAGGCTCTTGGCCACTGCTAGTTTCTCTTGCTTATTTTTGTTATTCTGGCAAAGCAGCAAAAAGTGTGGCAGTGCTTCTGCCATACTGTACAGAGACCACACTTTTTTTATGCAAACATGAGTTTCTTAACTACTAGCTACCTTCCTGTTTCCTTGATTTTTCCAGTAGTCAGCTACAGCAAGACAGCAGAAAAAGTAGCACTTCTGTGAGTCACAGATGGCCTGCTTTTGTAATGTGCTGTGAAGAACCAAACATTTTCACTTCTGCAGATACATGTGCTCTGTATCTGTGGATACAGGGCACATGTATCTGGATACGGCAGCACTGTGGATTTCATGCCAAAGTGAGGTTCCCAACACTGGAACATATAGATTGCACAGTCACCTTAGCAGCTTTAGGTTTGCCTAACCAACTTGCTCTCGGTGACTCCACTACTATGGGCAAGATTTATGTGATGTGACAATCACGATGCCTTCAAGTGCGCTTTTGTACATGTCTGGACAAAAATTGCAAGTTGTCAGACTAGGCTCATTAAGGTAGCATGAACACAGCTTACTTTGTGCTATGCAGAAAGCATTTCTTGCTGCACAACAGGACTGATAGTTTCAAGATGGTTCGTAGACTTTCCAACGTTTCATCGTGAATTATCGCTCTTAATCTATTTCTTGAAAAATATTGTGACGGAGACGCAGTAGACGCAAAAATGACAAAATGATTATTTACAATCTGTTGGCAGGACCGACAAAAATGGTTGATGGCACACACACGCAAGAGCTTCATGAACACTTGTCGTCTTTCTCACTTAAGAGTTCCACACTAATCCTTATTGTAATCCTTCATAACGACACTCTCCCGTGGCGGAAGCGCCGTCACGGCACTTGCTAGGACGATGAGAAACTAGCAGAGCAGTACGACTTGAGTTGTGAAACATGAATAACGTTGGTCTGCTGCGACGAGGATGAAGAGGCAAGGGCGAGTGATGCTAACTTGTAGTAGTTGACGTCACTAAGCTGGCGCAATACTTTGTAGGGCCTGGTGTAACGGAAGAGAAGCTTTTCAGATAACTCATCATGGCAGTATGGTGAGTAGAGGAGGACAAGAGAGCCCGGCGTGAACTGCACACTTCTATGCTGGCTGTTGTAACAAGCTTTTTGCTGTTTTTGTGACGAGGAAAGGCGATCATGGGCAGGCTGACGAGCGGCACAGGCTTGAGCAACGGCTTCGCTGGCGCACTCAGTAAACAATGGTGCAGCTGAAGGAAGGAGTGTGTCAGATGGTAACTTTGGGTGTCTGCCAAATAGTAAGTAAAACGGTGAAAAACCAGTGGTGTCATGTTGTGACGAGCTGTACGCAAAGATAATGAGTGGGAGTGCTTTGTCCCAGTTGCGGTGATCAGGTGAAACGTACATTGATAACATCTGAGTTAGCATTCTGTTGAGGTGCTCAGTCAGTCCATTCATTTACGCATGATAAGCGGTGGCAAGCTGGTGTTCAGTTGAGCACACATGGAGGATGTAATCCATGACACATGAGAGGACAATGAGACACGTGAGAGCATCAACAGGGTGACATGATAAACAGTCTGCATCTTGGTGCAGTCATCCCAATTCATGATGCACAGTATACGAGTACATATTCTTGTAACCGAAGTGCGCATCAAGTGAGACATCCAGACGGGTCCTTGAGCCACGAGAGCCAGCACAGGGCGTGATGGTCAGTAACCATGGAAAATATGTGACCGTACAAATAAGGCCTGAATTCGGGCACTGCCCACACCAAAGCCAGGCATTCATGCTCAGTGATTGAGAACTTCTGTTCTGAGGTCGAAAGAAGAGGACTGGCATATGCGATTACTCTGTCCTTGCTGTGCTGTATTTGGCCAAGAAAAGTGCCAATTCCATGGCCACTGGCATCGGTCTGTAGTTCTGTGGGCGACGACGGATTGAAATGGGCCAGTATTGGCGGCGTAGTGCGCAAATGAATGAGGGCAGAAGAAGAGTCTGCCTGCTCTAGGCTCCATATGAAGGGAACATGCTTTTTCAAAAGATCACTAAGCGGTCAGGCTATGTCCGCGAATTTCCGAACAAAGCAACGTAAGTGTGAACGTAATTCTATGAAACTTCGGACGTCCTTGGTTGAGCACGGCACAGGAAATTCCCGCACAGCTTGCACCTTATCTGGATCCAGTTGAACACCCGCATCACTCACAAGGTGTCCAAGTATAGTGATCTGGTGCCATCAAATAATACATTTGGCGGAGTTGAGCTGGAGACCAGCTCTGCGAAAGACATCAAGAACAGCCGACAGACATCGCAGATGGCTGTCAAACGTAGGTGAGTAGATGATGACATTGTCTACGTAGCATAAGGTCTACTTATATCCTCGGAGCAAGGAGTCTATCATGCATCCAAAGGTTTCTGGGGCATTGCAACGTCCAAACGGCATGACCTTGAACTGGTAAAGACCATCGGGTATGATGAATGCAGTTTTCTCATGATCCATGGGGTGAACTGAAATTTGCCAATAACCGGACCGAAGGTCGATGGATGAAAAGTACTGGGCTCTCTGAAGGCAGCCAAAGGCGTCATCGATGCGAGACAGTGGATAGACTTCTTTGTGGGTCACTTTGTTTAAACTGTGATAATTGACACAGAAGCGCCAGGTGCCATCCTTCTTGTTAACAAGGACAACCGGCGCGGAGGCCCACCGACTAGATGAAAGCTCTATGACGTCTTCAGCAATCATTTTATCTACTTCACTCTGGATGACTTGACATTCTTTTTGAGAGATGCGGTAAGGACGTCGGCGTACAGGATGTGCATCACCCGTGTGGATGCGATGCGCCACAACTGATGTTTGTCTTAGAGGGTGACCATTAAAGTTGGATGTCACGATAGGACACAAGCACATGATGGAGATCAGTAACTTGCATTAGGATGGAATCGGGACTGATCATGTTGGAAATGCCGTCAACTGGTGAAGGAGCGAGGGGGTTGTCATCCGGGGAAGGTAATGTAACATCAGCATCCAAAATTGCAACTTCACAATTGTCCAGCGCAGAGATGGTGGCCAACGCCATGCCTTGTGGAATCACTTGAGTCAGCACTCACGTTGAGTATGGGAACAATCGCTCTATTGTTAGTCACAGGAACAATGGTGTGCGCAATGGCAATGTCGCGGTCCAACAGTACGTCCCCAATAGGCAACAAGAGGTCATCACTATCAGTCACATCGCATGAGGAGGTCAGTTACATATTTAACAAATTGAGGCGGCAAACATACTTGATGGCGAGAGCACAAACGTGGAAGTAGGTCATTCGGAAGGTCAGAAAGCTGGGACAACTCAAGCTGAAGAGCACCAGTTGAACAATCAATGAGCGCAGAGTGAGCAGATAGAAAATCCAAGCTGAGGATCAGATCATGGGGGCACTGCTCTCTGACGACAAATTCTACGGAAGTGGGACGATCAGCAATACAAACGCAGGAGGTGCACATCCCATGAATGGCAGGAGTCCTTCCATCAGCGACGCAGAGTGTGCAGGAAGAGGCAGGTGTGAGCACTTTATGCAGGTGGCAGCAAAGATTGGCACTCCAGTATGTATAAGGGCAGAAACAGTCGCACCATCCACAGCAGCGTCCAACAAGCTTCATCGTGGCAGCAGCGTTAAGAGAGGATTTGTGGAGGAAGTCGTCAATGCAGCATCGCCTCCCAGTGCTGTGCTGTTTAGTTTGTCACAAAATAGTGCCCATTTCGTCGAGGAACCTGGCATCAAGTTATGGGAAAGCCGAAAAAACGAAAAAAAAAAAAAACCACGCGCGGTAGAGGCGCTCAAAGTCATGCAACAGCTGGCTGAAGCCTCGAAAAAGGGATGATTTTGTAAAACACATCAGTGAGTTATCGCGGCAAGCAAGCATGCGAGTCAGACGGAGGGAGAGAGGGGAGGCGGAGAGCGTGTACCGACGCTCCTCGCACCATGAGAGGGAGAAAGAGGTGCCCAAGTGGCAAAGGTTCGGGAAAAATCAAGGAGACTCCCTCGGTTTTGTGCGTGCCTAAATCACGTGGCCCAAATTTCGAGAAACACTGCCGAAGGCAACATAAAGAGTGGACTATGGGCCGTGAGTAGCAGTCGTAGTCGTATGTGACTCAGCGAGAAGAAAGAAGACACTGCTCCGTGAGCCAGCCAACGAGCCCAGCCTGCAAGCTTCAAGTTGAGAAGGCACCTCAAGTGACTTTGGTGAATAGGACGCATTTGTGCTTTATTCTTTGTTGCAGTGCATGAGCATGTACGTTTGTTCTTGGTTTCGTGTAATGTTGTAACCCATCTGCGTATATATTATGAAGGACCGAGTTTGTGCACGTGTTGTGTAACTGCCTGGTTGATGAGAATATAGTATTTATTTTGTTTCATCACCCCTGGCTCTGACTCAGTCTTTGAACCACTGCTGACGTTTTGCTAGTGCACCGAATGGGACCAAAACCTAATTGTCCAAGCTTTCATGGGATCTTTTTCGAGGAACTGACATATTGGTTCTTGGAATTATTTCCGGTGACTGCATCCTGTGTCTCACAGCTCGGGATCAGTGACATAGTTTCCTGGATAAGCGGGAGCAGGGTTAAACGGGGACGATGGTCGGCAACCCTGCAGTGATCAAGATGACTGCCGACGGCCTGGGGGCGAGCGCGACCGGTGACCACATGGCAATGGTGAGCACCTATTTACGCTTCTGTAGGCATTGGGAGTAGACGACTGGGCAGGAGGCACAGAGCAGCAGGTGTCCTGTTGGTAGTAAGGAGCATACCAAGCCCTAAGCAGTGAGGACTAGCAGGTGTTGCAATAGTGGGCCAGTACGACAACAGAAGCAAACTGGTCAGTTGTCGGTGGTTCACCACACAGCATGGTCGCGATACTGTGTAGGAAACCGCTGCTCGTAATAGGACGACAGCTGATGCCATGTTGGCTGTGGACTGGCTACGGTGCACACAGAGTGGATGCCTATGTTGGCAAGTACCTGCCGCATAATGGCTTGAGCAATCTGAACAGTGATAGCCGTCGAATCGCCAGAACCGGTATCAGCTGGAGCAGGAGCCATCGCTTCAAGTTCAGGGCGCCGATCTGAGTCACTTGGTCTAATGAAACTGAAGCTTGCGGTTGTGCCCTAGTGCATTCTTCGCAGGAGGAAGCTGCAGCCGTGTTGGGGAGCCGGGCGAACACAGTGTTAATGCGCCGACTTTTAGCCTGCTCAAAGTGCCGGCACTCTTTGATGACGTCGTCTGCAATCCCTTTAAGATTATGGCCAACCTTGTCGGTCTTCGGCATCTCGGCATCGGCCTTATGACACAGTGGTAACACGTCTTCTATGTACAAGATGTAAGATTTCATAGACGGTTGTACATGGGACGCAAGCGCTTTCATCACTGCTATCCTACACCTGATGGGCTTCCCGTACAAGTCCAGCATCTTCTCTTTGCAGATGTCCCAGCTTCCGAGTTCATCTTGATGGTTCTCAAACCACACTTTCGCTGTTCCTTTGAGATAAAATATCAGAATGGCCAGCATGAGAGTAGGGCCCCATTGGTTGAGCGTACTCATGCGTTCGTAATCTGCCACCCAGTCCTCGACGTCCACTTCATCAGAACTACCAGAGCCGCTGAACGTGCCAGGATCCCGAGGATGCGTAAGTACGACCGTTGAAGCTGCGGCGGTGGATTCAGGGGCTGTTCATTCCGCCATAGTAGAGAGACCCTGCTAACGATGGCCACTGTGGAGTGCCATTGTGAAGAATGTTGTACCCAGCACTTTCCACCAAATGAGACGGAGATGCAAGAGTGACAAAATGATTATTTACAATGTGTTGGTGGAACCGACAAAATGGCTGATGGCACACACGTGCTGCGTTTCATTAACATTCGTCATTCTTCTCACTTTGTAGAGTTCCGCACTAATCCTTGTTGTAATGCCTCATAATATTGTTGGTTTTTTCAAGCAGGGTGTCGAATCAAACCCAATCCTAAAACCATACCTGAACTGGAATTTTGGCCACAATTGAACCCATACCAATATTCGCAAAGTGTGCTTGAACCTGAACTGAACCTGCATCAAAAAAAAGGAATGTCTAGTGGTGTGTGAACATTCAAACCTTCAGATATTCTATTGGAATAGTTTTGTATTCAATTTACTTCGAAAGGCATCTTTACTGTTATAAATATCCTAACACTCGAAAAAAAACTTGTGCACGTCTTTTATATGGTTTATATGTTGTTTCTCAGGCAAGCCGCAACGTCATAGACAGCTTTGTAATGCCATCAGTGAACTCTTTAAATGTCATTCCTCGTCATTCTCACAGCTGCGCAAGTGGTAAGAAAAAGCAGAGAGGCCCTTTTGCACTTGCATCTCGTTGTCACGGCCCTTTTATCAGCACCCTGCCACCTGCTCAATTAACATGCTGCCACTCCCATCTTCTGCACTCCTGAATGACATTTGCATCACAAAGCGGAACCCACACCAGTTAATTCTGCAATCTTTTCATTTGTAGCCCCAAGCACTTGCCTGCCATTTTGAGCCTTTCAAAGAAAGTAATTTTGGAAACTGCCCCACCCATATTGTCGGCTGAGCAAGAAGAATGGAGAACTTGAGCACATCCTGCAAACTGCACACACGGTGTAACCTTGTGTTCCATGCAGAACTAAAGAAAATAAGCAACACCGGAAGAGTAGTACACACACACAAATTTCCATTTTATCAAGCATAGCTATCACAACAGCAGAGAGAAGAAAACAAATTGTGGCACAAACAAGGGTGCAGCTAGTGAATAATATTGCTCCACTCCAATGCTGTGGTCCTCCAATTCACTTATTTGCCATAGAGCCTTTAATTTGCCGTAGTAGCTTCTGTGACAGTGCAGCTAATACCCCCCCCCCCCCCCTTCTGTCCCTGCTTCGTGGCACCGCAGCAGCCGCAAATGCAACTAGGACAACTCTCACCCCCCCCCCCCCCCCCCGCCCCTCTCTTCACGTAATAAACTGCCTCACGCGGCAGGTTGCATTGTGTGCTTTTGGATCCAGCAGCCGTGGTATAGCAATAGCACACATGAAGTTCTACGTCTTGTCCTCAAACAATGTGACATTATCATGAGTCATGCTCACTAGCCCTTCTAAGTTATTCTCCTTCTAAGTTATTCTTTCTGAGTGACACAAACAATGGCTTTTTTATTTACACAAAGATTCTGTCTAAAGGGACACTAAAGTTAAAAAACAATTTTTCTCGCATTAGTAGACTAGCTTTTAACAATACCAAAACATGAATCTTGAGAGGCAAAGACCTTCGGTAAGCTAGAAAACACTCAAAAGGAAAATACGGGTGGTGACGCTGCTTTGAAGTTTCAGTAGTAATACATGTGACATCACGGATCTTTGACAGCGTCTTCTAAGGCCTACATAGCTACTTATCAGTAAGAAAGGCATATATCGTGTTCTAAGGAAGCCACAACCTTAAAACAGGACGTTTCAGAGAATTCAATGGGCCGAGTATGGCGAGAATATGAAAAAAGAAAAATTGCCCTTCTGACTTCACAAGGCCGAAGTCATGGCACAAATTTCAATGCTAAAACTTTGACATTCATTTTCTCTTTTAATGTTGAACAAAAAATTGCAAAATTAAAGACTATTGTATTCTCGAAATATAAATTATTATTCTAAACCACTTCACATTTTCACTTTAGTGTCCCTTGAAATAAGTGAACAAATTTATGAGATTATGTAATGTATAAGAGAGCTCGTCTCAAATCGTTAGACAAACTAATCTTTTACAAACCTGTGTTGACTTGTAGACATAAGTAGTACACTTTCAAAGGAAACCATATGAACAAAGCAAATGTGCACATTTAAAGACAAAATCATGCTTGGTTATTCTTTCTCTAGCTTTTACCTTTGCACATTTTACGCTAAAACTGCACAAATAGAAGTGCAATTTACGGGTGTGGTTCTTCTTTTTATTATTTTATGGGCTTTTTCTCGTGAGCAATATAAAACTTTTTCTAGCATGACCAATATGAAAGGAAATACAGGAACGCATGGCAAATAGCCTCAAACCCAGTTACCCGTGGTCCGCCGAGGTGGTGTGGTTGTTATGGTGCTCAGCTGCCACCCTTAAAAAACGCGGGTGAGCTCCCAGCTGCTGCGGTCACATTTTCGATGGAGATCAAGATTCCAGAGGCCGATGTACTGTGTGTTGTCAGTCCACGTTAAAGAACCCCAGGTGACCAAAATTTCAAGAGCGCTCCGCTACGGCTTTGCTCGTCTTTCTATCTCACTCCCTTTCCCCCTACCCCCACAGACGCTGAGCCATGCTCCCAACATGGGCTGCAGAAAATCGCATCCTTTCCTTAACCAAACCACAGTCATCCTCATACGCAGCGGCTGCCATTGTAAACAAAGTGGAAAGGTGGACGCTGGTCTAACCACTGTTGGCACTCCTGCCATGCATCTGTTTGTACAAGGTTCTGAGCTTCACATTTTCAGCAGACAGTGATAACGCTGTTTGACATTGCATCACTGGTAACCTTGTGGGCTGAAATGTTACAAAGAGCAGCATTGTTTCTTACTTCAATTTGATGTATTGTTTCTTGTAAATAGAAAAAAAAAATGGGCAGTAAAATTGCATTGAAAACAAATTTATTTGCACTTACCAAATAATTAAGAAATTGTGTTGAAGGAAATTAAATAAGGCAGTAGCATCATATTAGCTTATGCTCTTACTTTGTTTATATGTATATAATGTCTTCCTAGGCATTTAACGTGATATCTTCTCGCTGTTTAAGAGGTACTCCATGCACCTTTAGGTTACAACAGGTGACTGTTTTGCATGGGCCAGTGCGGTGTGCTGCGTGAATAACTTAGTGTATCACTGACCTGTAAAACAAGACAGCTCGCTAATAATTCTTTTCATTTTTCTTTGTTCTATTTGTCTGTTGTCATTTGGTCGATCACCAACTCACCACATCGGTTAAAATAAAGAATTGATTTGAAATACACGGGAACGTGTAATAGTACCATGAAGCGGTTGTTCAGACAAAAAGAAACAATGAAAGAAAATAATATGAATTGGTGTAAGTCACTGCAAAAATTACCGTCTTATTAACTATTGGACAATACCATGTTATCGGCAAAATGGCATAAGCTGCTGCTTTATAGAAAGGCCATTGTGATAGGAGTGCCAACGTTTAGCAGAAGAACACCCTCCTTTTCCCTTGGTTTTTCTCAGCACCATCCACACATCATTCCATGTCCGTTTCGGGGCTGTTTGCCATGTGTACCTGCATTCCCTTTCACATTGCTCACAATAGTACGTCAGCATGTGCATAATGAGCGCTTGTGTGCATACTAGACCTGTCAGGCTTTTTGTCTTTTTGTTTATTTATTTATTTTGAGTGCTCTGAGGGTATAGATACATTATAGAGGGTAAAGGCATATATAGAAGAAGAGAACACAAAAATAGTTATATTAACAGAAAGAGCGAAACATTGTACAAAACACTTACACACTTCTGGTAGAGTAAAGCACATGCATGAAACAGATGTGTAATACTACAGTAGGCTTGATAGGGCATTTTTTAAATTAGTTGATCACTTGTATCTGTTATGAAGGCAGGTAAGTGATTCTAGTCTCTTGTGGTTATGGGGGAAAATGATTGCGAGCCGGCACTGTGTGAAAAATATCGTATATTAACCTTATGGGGATGATCAAGCTGTTGGGAGCGAAATGGTGTGGCAGTGTAAATAAGGATCGGAGAGTGAGGTTGTGGTGGTACATGTTGTGAAAAAGATAAATTCACGACTGCTTTCTATGGCTGGCTAGGGAAGGAAGATTAACCGCAGCTTCATTTCTGTGACACTGGTATTTCGACTAATTAGCTGAAATGAAGTGAGCGGAGCAATTTTGCACTGCCTCAATGGTCTGTATCAAGGTAGTTAAGCGGATCCCACACAGACAGGGCATATTCTAGTTGGTCTGTCTGATGTCCTTTATTATTGTATGTCATGGTGTAGTGCAAATACACACAAAAAGTAGACACAGGAGGCATACAACACAGGTAGGTGCCATGCTTCCTGTGTCTGTTTTTTGTGCGTATTCATGCTGCACCATTATGTACAGCAAACATCAACTAGGGCAAGAACAGGTGGTTGCCACATTACATTCTTGTAACAAAATTTATGAAATATTAGCCACTGTTCTGTGAACAGCTACCATTTATAATATACTGCTATACAGTTGAACCCATTTATACCAATACCGGTTTTAACAATATATCCGTTATAACAATGATGAGCTGCTACACCAACTTTTGTATGCTTTTTCTGGTGAACTAACCGTCTTAACAACAATGCCCCCAAGCGCCGTTATTGATAATAACCATGAAGTCTGGCTGCTGGGTGTGCCCCGTTTGAGAGGTAGTGGAATATGAAATCTTTGAAAATAAACTCTGGCCATTGCCCACTTGTGGATCCCCCATACAAAAGGCTGCCCCACTGGCATACAATAGAAACCAGCTTTTCTGTCAGGGTCTCTCTATCCCCACTTCCATTCTGCCACCCTCCCAAATATGAGCTCCACCCTGAAAAGAAAGTAGCAAAGGACAGTGGTTCCAAAGCTCTAGCTTTCCCACTGTGCCTTTGGCCACTGAAGTAAGGCAAGGGGGTTAAAATAGCAGGGAGGGACAGGAAGGGTGGGGGATCCTTTCAGCACAGCTTAGGGTTGGTTTAGTGTATTGTCTCTGCCTATTATGCTCATCATCATGCTATGGAGCATACAGAACATGAAAAGAGGCTTTTAGCCATTGCTCCACTCCCACTCGCAACAGCTCTGGGGTCCCCTTATGTAGCTTTTTCTCATGCAACCCGGTCATATCAATTGTCAGTTACACCAACATAATTTTGATGGCACTTCAATATTGTTATAAGCGGGTTGGATTGTACTGCAGTTGCTTCTTGCACATTACTGCTGTTTGTATGTATGCAACATGCAAGAAATATGTAGGTATCTTTTCCAGTTATTCTCTCAATATGAGGAGTCATTAGTTTAGCAACACCTGCATTTATTATTATCCTTTACAAAAGGGCAAACAATGAGAAGAAATCTAGTTTAACTGGATGTTTACAAAACTTGTTCAATGTGCAGAAATGAAGAATTATTGAGGTTTACTCTTGTGAATAAACCATTTTACATATACAGAACTCGCCAAATCTTTTACTGGCTTTGGATTATTATCACCGTATCAACCTACTCATGCCTGCCTGTGTCTTTCTTCTGCAGGGCTGCCATCTGAATCGGCTGGGTCGGGATGTGCTTGCATTGGGCAACTTATGTAGCTTAAAATTAGTTGGTAACAGCCTCAAGACACTGACTCCCCAACTGAGCGGTCTGCCGCTGCGAACATTAGTTGTTTCACAGAACAACATTGAAAAGTTGCCTCCAGAGCTTTTTGAAGACAAGCTTCTCAACTCCCTTCAGTACCTTGACATTTCTGATAACAAGGCAAGGTTATTTGTGAACATTTTTTTGAAGTGATTTGCTAGCATGAATGGCATGTGACTTGCTTCATTAGGAAGTTTACCATGCAGAATCTCATTTACTTGATCGTGCACTTGTCAGCATGCATATACAGAGTGCTTGTAAGGCTTGCAATAGGCTGCGCAGGTGATATCTTCCATTATGGCTTGTTTTTGAGTTACCTTACTCACAATTGTAAGTCAACCCATTTTGTTGAAATTTAAGTTCACATTTGGGTGACCAGCTTACAATCAAAGCCAAAACGTGTGCCGCCATCAGTTTTTTTCTTTTGACTTGCGATTTTGATGCCAAGGAGCTGACCTACATTCGGGTCAACTTACAATTGTGTAAATATGGTAGCTATATTTATGGGTCAGTGTGGCAACTTGGTCAGTGTGACAGCTTGTGCTTGCTGATGGGACCTGTTCTAACTTTTTCATTTAGCATATTGCTGTGGATTATGCAGCTGCGATTGCCTTCAAATACCAATGAAGCCTACAGGACTGTAGAACAAAAGTAGTAAAAACAATTCTTGATGCGAGTTGCTCTGAAGTTTTGCATTTTACATTCTATGGACATGGCTCTAGATGTGAGACTTTATTGCAGTTAATGTTACTCATCTTATCCCACAAGCTTTTGACCTTAATTGATTGTGTTGGTTTATAACACACAAGGCAACAACAACACACAAAGGTGGTCACAAGTAATTGAGCTGTGTGCCAAAAGGAAATGTTTAGCACATGTAGAACAGTTTATTGTCAGAGCGGCAATGAAAAGAAATGTTCCATCTTGAAGTAGGTGCATAAAAATATCTTGGATGTCTCGGGATGTTTGAATATCAAGGCTTTCTAACTCAATTTACTCTGAATGAATCAGAAAATTAGTGCTAAATGTGTATCATTTCTAAGCTGATTGAGAAATAGAGGATTTTTTAAGTTTGTTTGGTAACAAAAGGCTTATTTACTGTAGCACATTTGATGCTGTTGATAAACATAAATGCCTGTTGAACTGCAAAACTAGTAAATGAGAAAGAAAGTGTTATCATGCATGGTGCTTCATAACAATGACTTCGATGAAACCATTATGTCACCAGATGGAATGTAGTGCTTATTAAAGAGCAAAATGAAATATTACAGCATTACACATACCATTTTGGAGGATGTGCACATGGTGAGATCAGGGTCGTCATCATCATCATCATCATCAGCCTATCTTATGTCCACTGCAGGATGAAAACCTTTCCCAATGCTCTTCATTCTTTCCTGTCCTGTGCGAGCTGACTTCATTTGATGCCTGCAAACTTCTTAATTTCATCACTCCATCTTACTCTCTGTCGTCCACGGCCACGCTTACCCCCCCCCCCCCCTTTCTTGTTATCCATTCCGTCATTCTAACTGTCCATCGGTTGTCTATCCTTCTCATCACGTGGCCCGCCCATGTCCATTTTTTCTTCCTAACTTCCATTATTATAACGGTTGCCCTGTATGTTTCCTGACCCACTCGGCTGTCTTCCTTTCTCTTAAAGGGCAACTGCGGCGATTATTCATGTCCACTGATCTTAATGAAATTTTCAGTATATATTCTCCTCGGTACTGTAATAATATATGCCAAACCAGGTGGTTCCAAGTCGTTTAGTTTTCCTATAAATGAATTTTAAATTTTTTAGCGGATTCCCTTGCGGGCCACCCTGTGTTTTTGACATCTCCTTCAACGCTGCCTGCCCAAGCCTGCTGGCCTTCAAAAGCAAACCGGCAATACTTCAGCGCTTGATTGTCGCTGTCAATTTCTGAAAAGGTGGCATAACTCAATACATCATCGGATGACCTTGCCACTGTCATTTTTCTAGCACCAGCTCCATAGACGTCATCGCATACGCTGCACAAAGCGTCTACCCGTTTCGGTTTCAGTTTGAACACGCTTTTCGGTCAGTTATCTAATACTATTGGTGCGTTTCTAAGCAAATTGAACCACCCTGGCTGCTACAGGGCTATCAGTACCATTCAAAAACATCGCTATCAGAACATGGTGAAAAAAACCAACGGAGTTGCCCTTTAACGTAATGCCTATCATTTTTCATTCCATTGCCCACTGTGTGGTCTTTAACTTCTCGCGCTTCTTTGTAAATCTCCAAGTTTTTGCCCCGTATGTCGGTACTGGCAAAAAGCAGTAGTTATATATTTTCCGTTTGAGTGGTAATGTGAAGGTTCCGTTCACGAGTTGGGAACGTCTTCCATATGTGTGCCATCCCATGCTTATTCTTCGGTGTATTTCTTTTACACGAGTCGGTTCTCCTGTCAGTAGCTGTCCTAGATATACGTACATTTGTACGACTTCTAATGTCTGGTTTTCACTCATGAAATCATGTTTTTCTGCCATGCCACCTAGCATTACCTTTGTTTTCTGCATGTTCATCTTTAATCCTACCTTAGCGCTTTCCCGGCTTAAGTCTACAATCATCTTCTGTAGTTTGTCGCCCATTGCTGAAGAGTACTGTGTCATTGGTGAAGCGTAAGTTACTCAAATATTCGCCCTTAATTCTTAGACCTGTTTCATCCCAGTCTAGTCTTTTGAAGATTTCTTCCAAACATGCAATAAATAGCATTGGAGAAATTGTATCTTCTTGTCTGACACCCTTCTGTATTGGGATTTTCCTGCTTTTCCTACAAAGGAGTAGGGTGGCTGTAGAATCTTTTGTTGATGTTCGCTATTTACTAGAGCTGTGCGAATAGCAAAATTTTGAGTGCGAAGCGAATTCGAATATTTATGTTCAAGTGCGAATCGAATTGAATATTTTTCTAATAATTTTCGAATATTTTTTTAACAATACCATGTCAAATTATGGAGATATGTGCTGCTAAACATGGGCAAAAAAATTATTGCACGGCTAGTGTACCCCCACAGTGTCATTCCAAAGCCCCAAACAAGCAGTCCAACAGAGAACTGTGCAACAGGAAGCTAACTTCACCGCAGTACGCAGGTGTTAGTTTTGCCGCAGCACACGGGTGTTATGCGGCGAAGTGTACCACATGCGGGAATGGGCCACTTATCACGAGACATATTTTTTTCCCTTAATTACTGACTTCGTATAGTTCAAATAGTAAAAGTTCAGTGCGAATTGAATTGAATAGCAAGTGCTATTCGAAAATTATTCGAAATTTTGAATATTCACACACCCCTAATATTTACGTAACTCTCACATATTCCTTGACGGCACATGGCCTCCATAACTGCTGGTATCTCTGCCAAGTCAAAAGCCTTTTCGTAGTCTATGAAAGCCATATAGAGGGGTTTGTTTTATTCAGCGGATTTCTCGATTACTTGATTGATAACATGAAAGTTGTCTATTGTAAAGTATCCTTTTTCTGAACCCTGCTTGTTCTCTTGGTTAATTAAATTCAAGTGTGTCTCTTATTCTGTTTGAGATAACCTTTGTGAATGTTTTGTATAGTGCTGAGAGTAGACTGATCGGCCTGTAGTTCTTCAAGTCTTTTACATCTCCCTTCTTGTGTAATAATAGAATATTTGCATTTTTCCAACTTACTGGTACATTTGAAGTTTTGAGGCATTGTGTACAGTGTCATGAGCTTTCTAGTTAGGAAGTATCATCCATCTTTGATCAAGTCGGTGGTTATGCCATCTTCACCAGCTATTTTCCCGCAGAACATGCCTTGAGTTGCTTTTCTAACCTCATCTGCAGTGACGCATGGAACTTCAGTGTCCTGATCAGGGCTTATTGCACTCATGGTGAGGCATCTCGTATTTGAGCTGTAGACTTCAGAATAGAAGTCCTCGGCCACTTTGGCTATATCATTGAAGTTACTAACGATGTTGCCCTGCCTATCTTTGACTGCATACATTATGTTCTTTCCTGCGCAAAGCTTCCTTTTAGTTGTTTTGATGTGCAGAAGGTGTTGCGAATTTTCTTATTTTCAAGGTCTCTTGGTTGGCAGGTATGACATAGTACTCTCAGAACAAATGTATGCATGCTAGACTGCATGACAACCTGTCTACACTAATATGTGTTTTGCTTGCTATGCTGATTTGACTGAAGTAAAATAAGTTGCTGTAATTTTGGTTCATTGTAAGCTGAAAGATTGTTTTTTGCCCTAAAGGATAAGCATTGGCACTGCGCTTTAATTCAGCTTGGTTAAACCTGAAATGGTCACACTAAATTTGCTCAGGTAACCAAAGATTATCCAAAGGCATGATACACACATAAGCTGAATGCCTGACAGTTGTAACCAGGAAATGTCAACCATGTTCCTTATTGGTAATAGCAGCTTAATTGTCCACTGAAGCTGCTATGCATCGACTTTAAATACACTAAAAGAAGATTTTTGTGTTAAAGAAAGGGTCAAGAGACCTGGAGGGTTTTCTGTCATATGTAAATGTTGCGTCCTCCTGAGAAATATGTTTCTGCTGCATGTTTGTACATGAAAGAGTTGTGCTAGAACGTATGTATTACAGTACAGTTGGACTCCAATATAACAACCACAAGTTATTAGATAACAACCACAGCTTATTAGATATGATGAACTGAAGAAGGGGAACCAGCCAAGAGGCTTGATCATTGTTAGCCAGAGCCATCAGAGCAAAACAGATAATTTAGATAAAAAGCACAGAGGAAGTTATTTGTACTTGTAAGTGAAGTTTACAGATTGGGAATGTTTTCATAC
Organism: Hyalomma asiaticum; assembly: GCA_013339685.2. Classification (NCBI taxonomy): domain Eukaryota; kingdom Metazoa; phylum Arthropoda; class Arachnida; order Ixodida; family Ixodidae; genus Hyalomma; species Hyalomma asiaticum. Next base: position 214,484,566 of record CM023481.1, read on the forward strand.
GGGGGTGTTCAGAGAGTGCTTCAGTGATTCTAAGGTCAAGGTGCTTTTCAAGGCACTTCCCTCATTGGTAAACGTTAAGAGTGTTGTGCTTAACAAATAGCTGTGTGGAGTTGATTTATTTGTGGGTTTTAACGTCCCAAAACCAGCTTTGATTATGAGAGACGCCATAGTGGAGGCCTCCGGAAATTTCGACCACCTGGGGTTCTTTAAAATGCACTGACATCGCACAGCACATGGGCCTCAACATTTCGCCTCCATCGATATGCAGCCGCCGTGGCCGGGATTCGATTCTGCGACCTTCGGATCAGCAGCCGAGTACCATAACCACTAGACCACCGTGGCGGGGCTGCTGTGTGGAGTTAAAGATCCCATTGTTTATTTATTTAGTGCAGCTTAGAAATGTTAACTATTATGTTCCTTACGACTTTTCAACGGTATATTTACATCACACTGACATGTGAAAAATTTTATATGAAACTGTTTCTTTTTTTCCTTCTGTGCAGCTTGCCATACTACCTGACACCTTGTGTTGTGCACGAAGGCTAATGACTCTGGTAGTAAAAAGCAATCGTCTCCAAAAGCTCCCACATGCTCTAGGTTTTATGCCCTGCCTTTCTGTCCTTGACTTGGCAAGTAATGAACTCCAAGTAAGTGCTCTATGTGAAACACTCCCTGTCTGTGCCTAGAATAGTGTACCAATGAAGAAAGTGTTTGGCAGTTACGTGAAGCCAAGCAGCCAACCAATATAGTGGGCTTTGAGTACCAAAGCCATTGGGGTAGTGCCATTTTGTTCTTGATGTCATGATGCTGTTTGCTCATGATCTTTTCTTTGTTTTTCCATCTTATGAGCATGGAACAGTATAGTTCTGACAGGTCATATTATATGCTTGTTAACATGAAGATTGGTGGTACAGTGACTGATATCTCACTTCTAAAGACATTGCTCCATTTTTAACATTAGAACCAACAAGAATATTCATGACATTGAATATCATGATGCTGTTACCATTCTTCAGAGTGAAAATGAAAATACAGGTTATGCTTCAATGTAAAATATGAGCATAATGACTTAGGTGCTATAGAATACTCTGGGCATTTATTTTTTTACTGCAGTTACTGCCAGCCAGTCTGCTGATGAGGTCATTGACAACTATCTCTATTTGTGACAACCCTATGGACGGTGCCATCCTAGATCCTTTGGTGTCTCCGGATCCTACCACCACCCGAGGACCACTCCGGTTGATTGAGTTGGCTGCACAAGGTGCTGCTGCCAATGGGTATGGAAGGTGAGCTTCTTCTAAAATAAATTTAGTTTTCTGCCTTTCTTTCTCACTTTTATTTTCACCAACACGTCGTCCTACAGCATCAGTTCTCAAAGTGGATCCTTGAGGGTTCCACAGGCCACACCTGGATTCCTTGGGCACTCTTGGAGCATAGGCTCCTTGGAACCAAGTTGCTTAAGAACCCGCGTCATGCACTGTGGGACATGGAAGTCATGCCACTATGTGTTTGCAGATACTTTTAAAGAAAAAAAATTAGGTGTGCTTCATTGCTAAAGTAACTTGCAATGCTAAAGCATAGTGATAATTTTTAATAGTACGCCATCTATCAGACCAGATATCAACTGGCAAGGAACTAGTACACAGATAACTCCAGCGTGGGGCACTGTTGAGCTGGTAGAGCACATGCATCCGTGGTGGAATCGGAACACGTCAAATGCCTTGCATGCTAGACCTTCTTAAAAGGACCGCTGACCATCCTTCATCACTGTCTTGTTTTTTTATTTCAATAGAAAACGTGGCATTTGAAATGCCCAAGCTTGCAGTAGTTTCGCTAGAAAGTGAGTAGATATGCTTAAAACAGAATTTTTCAATCTTTGTGGTCTCTTCTGCTTATGTAGGGATGCCAGCAACATTCATTACTGTGTTCCTGGAGGATTAATATTCCTTTGTTTAGCATTAAAATAGTGCTCTATAATAGTCATTTACAGCACACAATCGGCAAAAATAAAAAAGTTCGGTAAATAAAAAACCTTCCTTCCACTGTAGTACTCGCAGGTTGCCATTTTATAGAGGTCATGAGAGGAACACAAAGGCGGCACTGGGAGCACCAACATTTAACAGACAAAAAGATAAATTACTGTACAATGCAAAGGGACGCTGCCACATGTGTATGAGATACAATTGAAAGTAATTGTTTGTCTCATGTAAGATAAGTGAACCTGCATGGGTTTTTCTTAGTTTTCCTTTACACATGGCCTCTGTGATCGGCTGCGATTGCTCCGGCTGTTCCATTCGGTGCTTACACAAAGGGAGAAGTGTAATTTCGCTACTGCCTCAAGGCGCCACTAGATGGCGGCTTTATCCCATGGCTCGCAATGCATCCACCTGACTGGTCCTGCCTGTGAGTTGTAGTGCGAGTTTAGTCACAAATCAGCTATTTTGGTGCATTTTCATGCATAACAACTGTGGACACAGTCAAATTATTTCAACTCCTTCCTGCATCTTCGAAAAGTAAAGAAATGTTGTTAAACACTTACGAACCGCTTCTGCATGTGACTTTGGTAGTCGTTTGCTAGCGGATAGAGACAAACGACACCTTGATCACGCTGCATTTAGCCAGATTGTGGAAGAGCCTTTTCCAGATTATAAAAGTTGTAATATGTGACAACACTCAAGTTAGAATTTTTATGCCTTACTGGCAATTCTCAAAGTACTGGGCAGGCATTTTATAGCGGGGCTCTCTGTGGCTTGAACAACATATACAGTTGACTGCACTGGTTATGAATTGTGCTGCTTTGTTGCACTTGAAGGAAGAATTTTTTTTTTCTTTTTGCCTTGCTATGTCTTCTATGTTCCTTGTAGGTGCAAGTAGTTTCACGTAACTTCTCATCATCATCATCATCATCAGCCTGTTTAGGTCCACTGCAGGGCGAAGGCCTCTCCCAACGATTTCCAATCCACCCTATCCTGAGCGAGTTGGTTCCACTTTATGCCCGCAAACTTTTTAATTTCATCGCTCCATCTAACCTTTTGCCTACCTCTGTTGCGTTTTCCCTCTCTTGGTATCCATTCCGTCGCTCTCACTGTCCACCTATTATCCTTCCTCCTCATGACATGTCCTGCCCAGGTCCACTTCTTTCTTTTAATTGATAAGATAATATCGGCCACTCCTGTCTGTTCTCTGATCCATTCCGCTCGTTTTTTATCTCTTACCGTTACCCCTATAATTTTTCTTTCCATTGCACGTTGCGTGCTCCTTAGTTTCATCTCTAGTTCTTTCGTTATTCTGCATGTTTCTGCACCGTACGTTAGTACTGGGAGAATGCAGTGATTGAATACTTTTCGCTTCAATGAGAGCGGTAAGTTTCCGGTCATGATTTCGTAATGCCTTCCGAATGCGCTCCAGCCCATCCTTATTCTACGGAGAATTTCTTTTTCCTGGGTAGGAGTTCTTGATATTAACTGTCCCAGATATACATATTCGTTTACACATTGTAAGGGTTCATTGTTGATTTTAAATTCCTGTTCCTTAGCTAAGCTATTGAGCATAACTTTGGTCTTTTGCCTATTCATTTTTAATCCAATTTTAATGCTTTCCCTGTTTAGGTCATCAATCATGTTTTGTAATTCGTCCCCATCATTGCTAAAGAGCACAATGTCGTCTGCAAATCTTAAATTGTTTAGATATTCTCCGTCTATTCGAATGCCCTTTTCTTCCCAGTCTAGACGTTTAAAGACTTCCTCTAAACATGCAGTGAATAGCATCGGGGATATTGTATCTCCCTGTCTCACACCTCTCCTGATCGGGATTTCTCTGCTTCTCTCATGTAGGAGTAGTGTGGCTGTGCAATCTTTGTATATGTTGTTTATGGTTTTCACGTATACGCCAGGAACCCCTTGTCGACGTAGAGCTTCTAGAACTGCTTGTATTTCTATGGAGTCAAATGCTTTCTCGTAGTCGATAAATGCCATATAAAGAGGTTTGTTATATTCCGCGTACTTCTCAGTTACTAGGTTGATAGCGTGGCTGTGGTCCATTGTCGAGTAACCTTTCCTAAAACCAGCTTGCTCTCTCGGTTGGTTAAAGTCGAGTGTTTCTCTTATCCTCGTAGAAATTACCTTTGTAAATAGCTTGTATATTACTGGGAGTAGGCTGATTGGTCTGTAATTCTTTAACTCCTTTATGTCACCTTTCTTGTGGATAAGGATTATATTAGCATTTTTCCAGCTGCGCGGTACACTACATGTCTTGATACATTTCGTGAAGAGCGATGCAAGTTTTTCAAGTACAATATCTCCTCCGTCTTTGATCAAGTCGGCTGTTATACCATCGTCACCAGCTGCTTTACCGCGGGACATGCCTTTGGCAACTTTTTTGACTTCGTCAGCGGTTATACATGGAATTTCGGTGTCCTCCTCTGGTTCTATTTCTATTAAGGTTGTATGGTCTGTCTGAGAGCTGTACAGCTCCGAGTAGAAATCTTCTGCTACCTTTACTATTTCAATGAAACTGTTGACAATGTTACCTTGTTTATCTTTTAGCGCATGCATTTTGTTTTGTCTTAAGTGCAGTTTCTTTTTGACCGATTTATTGCTGGTGCGTTTTTCTACTGCTTTCTCTATTTCTCTCATGTTAAAGTTTCTTAGATCTCTTTGCCTGGCTTTACTGATCAATTTTGATAGTTCTGCGAATTCTATCTTATCTTTTGATGAAGTTACTTTCATTTGTTGGCGTTTTCTTATTAAGTCCTTGGTAGATTGGGACATCTTACTTTTTGCTTGCTTTGTTGTTTTACCCCCGACTTCTATCGCGGTTTCAAGGATTGTTTTCGTTATGGTTTTGTTTATTTGTTCTAAATTGTCACCGTTTTCGTCTAAGGCCTCGAACTTGTTGCTTAGGGCGACTTTAAATTCTTCGTCCTTCGCTCTGATTACCTCTACATTACATTTTTTTCTAGTAAATAATTTAGTTCTTGTTTTCTTTAGGTTAAGTACAATCTTTGCCCTTACTAGTCTGTGATCGCTGCATTTTATCTTCCCCACTACTTCTGTGTCTTGAATTATACCTGGTTGGTTATATACGTAACTTCTGTAATGCCCCTAATAACTAAATCGCTGCATAATGAATATTGCATCGCTATGTGGGTGGTGCGCTTCACACCACAATCCCATATATTTTTTTATTTACAGATAAATGTACTGCTGCACACACTTCTGTCACACTGCCTGGAAGAAAAATCTTTGAAATAAGTTGTCACAAATTTCCTGCAAATGATAGTCGCCGCCAAGAATGGCTAAAGGCCATGATAAGCAAGGATTTTTTGCCAAACAAGTCTGCTAGCAATGTCATCTGCAGCCTTCACTTTTGAGCAAAATTATGCTTTGAGTTCTGCAAAGGTGTGGCACCTCAAACAGGATGCCATTCCGAGCGTGTTCTCAGGTTATCGAATCTACATGTGGCCAATGCGGCCACAGCAACCACCAGCAGCAGCAAAAGCCAGCACACATTTCCACCGAGGCAGTGGAAACTGCCCGGTAGGCCCATCTCTCTCTCTCTCTCCTTCCCCCAATGCTCTTTCACTTGGTTGGCTCGCTGGACTACTAGTGCTTTTCTTTTGCTGCCAACAGCGATTTCTCTTATACATATATGTCGCACATTTTTCTGATCAGCATAGTATCTTTTTTTTTATGTTCACGAGAACTGTAAGATTTTGTGACGGATATTGAGGAGCTGTTCAGATCCTTGAAAGTGATGCCTTGTTAGTGCGCACACATTCACTTGCTGCATTCCTTTAGAATACAACCAAAATGCGACCACTTTAATTGCATTACGTTAAAGCTATAACAACTGAGTGGTATCAGTGCATCGATTTCTTTTTAATTTGAGGGACCAGAGGTTGATTGGGGATACGAGTAATGTCATATTTGCCTTATGCACAGAATCCTGCAAATATTTTGTCGGTCCTGCCCAACTGCGGCTTCAGTGCATGAAACTCCCATTTTTGTTTCTGTAGACCTATTCCGTGTTAGTAACCAGTTGTAGGCAATAACGAGGGCTTGTAGCGACGTCACGGTGCAGATGCCTCGCCCACCACGGCCCTGCTTGGTCACGCCACTGCCACCGGCGCAGCATGTGCGAAAGCTGCCTCCGAGCACGGGGCGTCGGAGTTTGCAACGGGCAGCAGCCAGAGATGAAGTTGCAGTAGCTCTGTAGGAAGTATTCAATGAATATAGAAAAGAATACATCGACGCACAGCTATGACAAGATGTGAAAAACTGACTGAAATGACAAGCATCTTGCCACCATGGATGTGAATGATCTCAAGCTATCATGTCGGCGTTGCTTCATGCGTATGTTTTAATTCGGTAACTAGCGCAACGGTAAACCACCTGGAACAGTAAGACATATATAAATACAACTTGAAAATGCCTCATCCACTGTTTGCCACTGTTGCCACTGTTTCATGCCACTGTTTCAAACTAAACTTAAGCTTCCACTAAATCCTTGCGCACAAACAAAAGTATCAGATTAGTTACTCAAGCATACGAAAAGAGCAATATTGGTGACGCTATCATCTATGTAAATACAGATGTGATAACACACGAAAAAAAAAAATTACTTGGCAAGGACAAGGCTCTCGAATAACCGCCACACATAACCACGGCTAGCCGCTCTGCCCATATGCTCAGCTGCGATCGTGAAGGCGTAAAGTCCTGAAACGAAGTGGCAAATTTCAAGCGAATTTCAAGCGTGTAGTTCGTTGGAGCAGTCTGACAATAAAAAAAAATATAAAGCAGATCACAACCACTACAGTGTTGCCAAAGACACTTCTCCTATGTATTCTACGCAGCCGCAAGCAATCTGCAACAGCAAAAGTCGCTGTAATCGGCCTTTCACACATGGCGTCGGCTACATGAATTAACCTCTCATATATTTATTTCACTCGAGTGAATAAAAATTTGTGTGACACATCTAGAACTTCCTCACTTCAATAATACACAGTGACCTTGATTAGTTATGTACATATGGCAGCGAGCTACGCTAAAGTAATGCACACTTTGCGGTAGTCATCGTCACTCTGTCTACACTGTGTTTAGGACAAGAAACTTGGTGTCGAGCATTACACTTGACAAACTTATGACAAGGATATTTCTCTCAAATGAAACAAGCCGCACTAACCACTAAATAATTACACATAAGCTTAGCTGTGACGAAAACGTTTCACTCATAACCGATGAGCCAGCATTACAGGTTCATCCCATTCCTTAGGACAGACATAAGCAGGAAACCAATAAAAACCTATCGCGCATTTCTTGTTCATTGCTGCGCAACCAACCCATGGCGCAGCTCATTGGTGCACACTTTTTTCTTTATTGCACGGCGGTAAGCAGCACCCACACCAGCGAAAACACAGTGGCTGCTACAGTAGGCGCGCTGGCGGATGCGAAACCAAAATACCCGACGACAGTGACACCGCATCTTCGTGACATAGACCGGTGGAGTAGGTTTATAACAGGAAAAGAAGATTGCAAAAATGAAATTCACTTTAGTTCGATTCATCATCATCACCAGCCTACTTTAGGTACATTGCACGACGAAGGCCTCTCCCAACTACCGTATTTTCTGGTGTATAAGACGCAGTTTCTTTCCAAAATTTTCGGAGGTGCGTCTTATACAGCGGTGCGTCTTATACGTACTTTTTTTGTAATTCTTTTGGGAGAAACTCGTGTTGATGCTGATGAGTCTTTTTTTTTTTAACAACTAGAGCAGTCCCACGCGAATGATGCGTCATAATTATAATGACGAAGACTCAACGTGCCGGTACTACAGTTCCACAACAAAACCAAAGTACATAAAACGGAAAAATAAAAAAAAAAGTATGTCGTCGTGCGAGTTCTCAGCTCACTGAAGCTGTGCGAGTTTCGGAGGCTGCACCATAGTGAGCTGTACTCAGTGAAATTGGCGTAAGATGGCGATAGGTGCGCGACGGGTTCGGCTCGGTTTCGGCTGCCACGCCGGCCACGCTGTCGTTCAGCAAATTGGGCTAGTCGCCATTTGCAACATCATTTGTTTGGTTGGTCCGCGCTGAGCGTATTTCCCTAACATATCCGGAGAGCCCTGAAACTGCGGTTCACTGAGATGTCCAACGGCTGAAGCATTTTTGTCATCCCGCCTGGGATAACCGCCGCGGTGCAGTTTTTTGCCTTGATGCACTTCAAAGTGAGCTCCGTTATATGCGCCCGCATGCTATCCAAGACCAGGAGGCCCTTCTTCGCATGAAAGAAACTGTCCGGTCACTTAGAAAAGCATTTTTCGAGCCACTTGCCCATCATCTCTTCGTCCATCCAGCCTTTCATGCTCGTTTCTATGACGACGCCAGGCGGGAAGGGCTCTGTCGGCATCGTCTTCCGCTTGAATATTATCATTGGCGGAAGTTTTTGCCCGTCGGCACAACATGCGAGCACAAGTGTGAAGTGCGCTTTTTCGTGGCCAGGTAGTTTTGATGGTGACGGACTTGTCACCTTTAGGTGCCACACTCCTTTCCATCGGAATGTCAAACGTAAGTGGCACCTCCTCCATATTTATTATATGGCTGTTGCCGATGCCATTGTCTTCAATGGCTTTCTTAACAAAAGCCTGGAATCTCTCAAGCTTGTCCTTGAAGTCTGCTGGCAGATTCTGGCACATGCTTGTGCGGAAAATACGCGTCGTGGATGTCCGACAGCGAGCATAGCTATACCGCAACTGGACGCATGAGGCGTGCTTCGTTTTGCGAGGTCGCTAAGTGGGTGCGCGAAGCCTGGTGTGCGCTGTCACAGGCCACCGTAACTGCAGGGTTCCGCAAGGCAGGCCTGCAAGCATCCTCAGCCCCTGACCTCGATGACGACAGCAGCAGCAATTCCGAAGAGGAAGCAGAGGAAGTCCCAGCGTCGCTGCCGCCAGAGCTCGCTGAACTATTCCAAAGCGCGTCGGGGGACGAGGACTTTGAGGGCTTCGACAAATAAAATGTTTTTCCTGCAGTCATGCGGAACGTTTCAGTGGGTGTGCATTATTTTTTCTCGCAAGTTTGGAGTAGTAGGTTTTCTTACGGACTAGCGCTCAGAAACGTAAGTATGGCATTTTACAATGCTCGCTCAACCCCACGTTATGAAGTTTCCTTGCGGGAAGTGAGTGAATATAGGTGCGTCTTATACACCGGTGCGTCTTATATATTAATTTTTGCATGAAAACCTGCGAAAACTGGGGGTGGGGTGGAGTGCGTCTTATACAAATGTGCGTCTTATACACCGGAAAATACGGCATTTCCAATCCACCCTATCCTGAGCGAGTTAGTTCCACTTTATGCCCACAAACTTTTTAATTTCATTGCTCCACCTAACCTTTTGCCTGCCTCTGTTGCGTTTTCCCTCTCTTGGTATCCATTCCATTGCTCTTATTGTCCATCTGTTACCTTTCCTCCTTATGACATGTCCTGCCCAGATCCACTTCTTTCCTTTAATTGATATAGTAATATCAGCTACTCCTGTCTGTTCCCTGATCCATTCTGCTCGTTTTTTATATCTTAGCGTTACACCTATAATTTTTCTTTCCATTGCATGTTGCGTGCTCCTTAGTTTCATCTCTAGTTTTTTCGTTATCCTCTACGTTTCTGCATTGTACGTTAGTACTGGGAGAATGCAGTGAATGCATACACTCCGCTTTAGTAACAGTGGGTCATTCCACGCCAAACGTCCCAGACATTGCGCTCGACCCTCTCCAATTCTATTGTAAAAAATTGTGGATGTTCATATCAGTGCACTATTTGTCCTCTGAAAGTATTTTTCGGAAAAAAATATTTTTTGTCTATGACAGTGATTTGAATTTTGCCGTAGTGGGTGAAACCTAGGTTGCGAAAAAATACTCTAAAATATACAGTACTTCACGGAACGCCTTAAATATCTGCTATTTGCTTGAAAAGGAATGGCCCTATCTTATTATCACCCATTGACGACCACTACTATGTCCAGCGTGTCTACCGACCGGGAAATACGGGAAATCTCAGGGAATATGATTAGTCTGGAAAATCTCAGGGAAAACTCAGGGAATTTGGGCTTCTCTCAGGGAAAAGCAGCTCAAGTACGAAAGTCGCGGTAACGCTGGCTTTAACAATGCACCTTGCAATTCTGTGTAAGAGCGCAACTCGCAGTAACTGAAGCGACGAGTGCCCCCCCCCCCCCCTTTCTTCATCGCTCTCCGTCGCGCGAATCGGCTGCTTTTTTTTATTATTGGCTTTGCTTGTTCTGTGTAAAGTCCGCTGTATGTGTCTGGACGCGCTACGGCGCACACACAGCCAGTGTGTGCGCCGAGCGTTGTTATATTGTGCGTTTGCTTGCACGCAGTCTTTTCCACAAATATTGTGGAAAAGACTGTGTGGAGGTAGAGGACGCGCGGCTACACGAAGCTGCGCGCCCTCTCCATAGGGAGAGGACGCGGCGCTGATTCTACACGCCACGCGGTGACGCGTTTTACCGCATACGTGTGGTTAGGGCAGTGGGTTAGGGCTTTGCTTTCTTGCGGAGATAAACAGAACTTATTTCTAGCTTGGGCGCGTCGTGCGGCCTGCGGCAACGCCGCTGGGCAACACCATTTCGTGGTTTCCGTTTCTCAGCGTGATTACAACGGAGGCGCGTGAAACTTGATGTTTATCTTCATCGGCACGGCACCCCTTTGTAGAGGTGGCGGAAGTTGATTTTTCGTCTTTATTGACGTAGCTTTCAGCTTGTTCGACGCTTATGATCCGAGGGTCGCGGGATCGAATCCTGGCCGCGGCGGATGCATCTCGATGGAGGCGAAATGTTTGAGGCCCCTGTACTGTGCGATGTCAGAGAACCCCGGGAGGTCAAAATTTACGGAGTCCTCCACTACGGCCTCTCATAATCGTAGCTGGTTTTGTGACGTAAAACCCCACAAATCAATCAATTATCGACGCTTACGAGGATTCTTGCTGTTCTTGATTACTGAGTTTGCCCAAGGCAGCCACACGCAGAGAAGATCCCGTGTGTGTGCCAACACAGCTGCTGGTTGCTCCAAGATGGGAACAGAGATGCGTTTTATGTGCGCAGACTGCGATAAGGCGCTGTGCGTAGACCCGTTTTTCAAGGAATACCACATTCTAAAATACTGTTGAACAATTTGCAGTATTTGCTCGATTCTACCGCGCCCTCGATTGTAATGCGCACCAGTTTCCCGCGACGAAAAAAAAGTGAAGCATCGGTTGTAGTGCACACCCATTTTTCGGTACACGAAAAAAAGGTAGTCCTTAGTAATCAACCTTCTATCATTAATAAAACCGGATGCCGTACTCGCGTAATGAACGTACTCGCATAATAAAAGCAACGCTAACTTTAAAGCATTGCATTAGTTGATCCGCGTTCGGCGCGCCGATTCATAGCTCCTGCGTCTCGATGAAACTTCCGCACGTTGCAGGGCCTAGCCGCGAGCAAGCGGCGGTAACATCGACTCGCAGTGGTGCATTCCTCCGTGCAATCGCAGTTCCTTCACGCCTGCTACCGCGTGCTGCCATGCGTGCTGCGCAGGCTTGCGCAGCTAAGCCTAAGCATGGTCGGGGCGCGATCTCCGAGATTGCATCGCGGCAATCTCGGACGTCAAGCAGCGCGCACAGCTGAGAGGCTCTGCCTCAGCACGGATATGAAGGAGAAATGCGATGATGAGCCGATTTGCGTAAGGCGATGGGAAACATCTATTCTCCAGTTACGGCCACCCGCAAACGCTATTAAAAGTTCGCGCCGCTGGGCATCCCAGACTTAGGTTGGCGGCGATTATCATCGGCCTACGCATCATGTGCGTCGTGGCATCGTTGCGTGGGGGACCGGCGGCGACATAGAAACTACAGAAACTATGCGCGCCAAAGACCGCCGCGCCACTTGTTCACTTTTCGGCAGTAACCATTCGGCAGCGCCCGAAGCGCGTAGGAAGCGCCCATTTTCCTACGCGCTTCGGTATGGTAACGGTGTCGTTCGTTCGCACTCGACTGTAACGCGCATACGATTTTTGGACCCGCTTTATCGAAAAAGAAGTGTGCATTAGATTAGAGTAAATACGGTATAAGTGATGCTGACACCAAAATACAGCTCCTGATTCTTTTTAAAAAAAAACTGCTTTTCTGACCTTACTCATTTCGTACATTCAAAATCCGCAGTTTCACAAATTGACCGCCTGGGAAAGCTTATTTCTTTTTGTTTGTTTGTTGTTCTTTTTTCGTTTTTCTTTATTTTACCCTCAAAGAGCTGAACATCCTTATTAGTGATGACACTGGGTGACATGGTGCCTACCCACATCGACATGAAAGAAAGTTATGTGCCACTCAGGGAATTTCGCAAAAATACTCAGGGAAAACCTGGAAATCTCAGGGAATTTAGCAATGTCAACTTGGTAGACACCCTGATGTCTCACGATGTGCTTTGTGGTGAACCAATGTTGCAATTCTGCACCCATTTTGATTGTTTTTTAAACATTCTACAAATATTGCAGACACAATAGGACTACATCACATGGCTGGAAAGTTGGCAGTAAGCGTATCAAAAAAGTAGTGAAGTCGATGACCAAGTAGCTTTGAAGTGGAAGGGGCGCAAACATAGAAAAATGTGTGAAATGCTCCATGTTCAGGCACTTGTAGAGTAGTGATGCGGTCCAAGTAAAAATACACGCTTGGTCTCATTTGGACGAGTAGACAAAGGAGATGTATTTGTGAAAGTTTAATCGGAGTGTTTTTTGTTTTAGGCAAGAAACAAAATTTTATGTTGAGCGTTCGCAGCGTGCCTCGGCGCGGGCCCATAAGTCCGCTTCACTGCGTCGCCACACTTCCTTGAGGCAACGGAAATATGCAGCGCCCACGCGGGTGGCAAGATCGTGTGCTCCTGTGAGTTTTCACGTTGCTGAAAACTTGCAAACAGTGTACATGGCTGGCAGAAGGTTTCGGAAGGGCACTAAAGGCTGCCGGTTAGTAGTCGGAGCTGAGCACCATTTCATTGCCACGGCACTACATGCGCACGTACGACAGACGCAGCACTTGGGTTGTGTGCCCGGTTTTCGATCTCTGCGGAGATTGTAGTTCTTTCTTCAGTTGCCGACGTGTTGTCTTCGCCGCTTGGAATGCCTGTGTTGCTGAGTAGGAGGCAAGCCCGGCATTAAAAGTGGTCAGTGATGATGGCACGGAATGGTGAAACGTGCGCGTACCTTTGAGGGAGATTGTAGATTCAAACTTTGTTGAGAGATCAGCTTTCTTTTTTTCAACCCTAATCTCTGGCAATCAGAGCACAAATATACCTTTGATATTTTCTTCTCACCAGGTAAAAAGCTCATGGGGTGTAAGGATATGTCCCCTGTAGGGTCTCTGAAGACTTGCCCTGGCTGCCAGCCACTTCACGGTGCCGCCAACCCCATTGCAAGCGCTCTTACCATGAGAGGTTGTGAAAAAATTCCACTCTGCAGCTAAACTAAAGTCTTTTTCATGGTAGCACAAGTTTACAAAATGTTTCTTGTTTTTTTACTGAGACGATGCACCGTCGGAAAAGTAGTGAACTTTTTTGAGATCAGGAAGTTCATGTTTTAGGACTTTGAGTACTGCATCTTGAAATGTAGCCACTGCAGCTGTAGTGTGTTCCGAGACAGTCCGAAATCACAACAAATGATTTTGCCCGAAGGGAGCCAGTTTCCTTGTATGCGACAAAGGGATGTAATGTGGCTTGCGTGTTTACCCAGTGGTATGATTGGGGAGCATCTTGCAAAAGGAAACTTTAATTATGTGCGAAGTGCAAATTATGAATCAACTCGTCGCCCTTGAGGTTCGTTTTCAGCTCTCTTAAATATTTTGCTTGCTCCTTGCTCACGAAGTGGTGCAACTTTAGCTCTTGCAGCATGTCTACAAACTTTTGAGAAAATTCAGCTGGAGTTAACATAATTCTTTCGAGCTTGCAGCGGACACCACTGATCCATTGCTGAATATGAAGGCAGTCAATCTTATCGGTATCCAGAGATGATGCGTTGCCCAGCATGCTTCGCTTCTGAGGGCGTCGCTGCTTGGGCACACAAGACAGCAGCCGCGCATGCAGCCTTCATGTTCTGTTTCGCATACAATTGTGGATAACAATTCTACTGCTGTAGGCACTTTTATTTGATAATATATTTTAAACGAACCAGCTCTCGTTTTCCCTGGCACTTCGGCGGCGGCACTGCGGAAAGCCGAAGAATGCGTGTAGAAACAAGAAAACTCATAGCAGCACACGATCTTGCCACCCGCGTGGGCGCCGCATATTTCCGTTGCCTCAAGGAAGTGTAGCGACACAGTGAAGCGGACTTACGGGCCCACGCCGAGGCACGCCGCGAACGCTCAACATAAAATTTTGTTTCTCGCCTAAAACAAAAAACACTCTGATTAAACTTTCACAAGTAAGTCTCCTTTGTTTACTCTTCCAAATGACACCAAGCGTGCATTTTTACTTGGACTGCATCACCACTCTACATGTTCCTGAACATGGGGCATTTCACACATTTTGCAATGTTTGCGCCCCTTCCACTTCGAAACTACTCAGTCATAGACTTCAATACTTTTTTGACACGCTTACTGCCAACTATGCAGCCATGTGATATAGTTCTATTGTGTTTGTAATATTCGTATAATTTTTAAAAAATAATCACAATGCGCGCAGAATTGCAGCATTGCTTCACCACAAAGCACATCGTGAGACATAGTAGTGGTCGTCAATGGGTGACAATAAGATAGTGCCATTTCTTTTCAAGCAAATAGCAGATACTTAAGGTGTTCCGTGAAGTATTGTATTTTTTAGAGTATTTTTTCGCAACCTAGGTTTCACCCACAACGGCAAAGTTCAAATCACTGTAAAGGACAAAAAAAATTTTTTCCCCAAAAATACTTTCCAAGGACAAATAGTGCACTGATATGAACGTCCACAATCTTTTACAATAGAATTGGAGAGGGTCGAGCGCAATGTCTGGGACGTTTGGCGTGGAATGACCCAGTGGCAAGTTTCCAGTCATGATTTCATAATGCCTTCCGAATGCACTCCATCCCATTCTTATTATACGGAGGATTTCCTTTTCATGGTTAGGCATCCCTGTTAACAACTGCCCCAGACATATGTATTTGTTTACACATTCTAAAGGTTCATTGTTAATTTTAAATTCTTATTCCCTGGCTAGGCTATTGAGCATAACTTTGGTCTTTTGCCTATTGATATTCAGTTCAATTTTAATACTCTTGCGGTTTAGGTCGTCGATCATGTTTTGTAGTTTGCCACCATCATTACTAAAGAGCACAATGTCGTCTGCAAACCTGAAATTGCTGAGATATTCTCCGTCTATTCGAATTCTATTTTCTTCCCAGTCTAGACGTTTAAAGATTTCCTCTAAACATGCAGTGAATAGCATCAGGGATATCGTATCTCCCTGTCTCACACCTCTCCCGATCGGGATTTCTCTGCTTCTCTCATGTAGGAGTAGTGTGGCTGTGTGGCTGTGCAATCTTTGTATATGTTGTTTATGGTTTTCACGTATACGCCAGGTACCCCTTGTCGACGCAGAGCTTCTAGAACTGCTTGTACTTCTATGGAGTCAAATGCTTTCTCGTAGTCGATAAACGCCATATAAGGAGGTTTGTTATATTCCGCGTACTTCTCAATTACTAGGTTGATAGCATGGCTGTGGTCCGTTGTTGAGTAACCTTTCCTAAAACCAGCTTGTTGTCTTGGTTGGTTAAAGTCGAGTTTTTCTCTTATCCTAGCAGAAATTACTTTCATAAATAGGTTGTATATTACTGGGAGTAGGCTAACTGGTCTGTAATTCTTTAACTCCTTTATGTCACCTTTCTTGTGGACTAGGATTACATTAGCATTTTTCCAAGTACACGGTACGCAATCTCAAGCAGTATAACAAATGGTTAGAGCAGAAGCTCAAAAAAGGGGGCGGGGGTTGGGCATCGAACCTGCGACTCTTGGCGGTGCCGGTTGCAGTGGCTCCGTATCGTTAAACGTACATTCTTTCAAAGCCTTTCATGCGCGTTAATTTCTACCTGCGTTACTATTTCGTACAATATATTTGGTCTCGAAATGTCCGGAATTATCTAGATTTGCTGATCGCAACATCCAGCATGTTATGGTTGCTAAAATTTCTCTGAAAGTAAGGTTGACACGCATGGAAAATCTTGTTATAGCGAGTCGTTTTAACTTCTCTATTCTTGATAAGCATATATGTCTGCGCGTGCTGAGTTCAGCGTGTTGCCCGAAAGTTGTACTGTAGAAGTTAGGGTCAAAGAAATTTATTTGAAAACCTTCCACGTGGTCCCGCACACAGTTTGTTTCGCAACGTACGTGAATATGAAAAAACAAAACAAATCGCTGGCTGTAACAAATTGCGGTTGCATGATGTGCAATAAATAATGAGATCTATAGTTTCCTATGCTGGTATGGATGTGCAAAGACAGAATGGAAATAGAAGTCAGGCAGGTAGCAGGTACACAGACACATACACACCAGTACGAACACGCAAGCTTTCTATTGTGGTAGTGAAGGCATGCAATCGTTTTCATTCTTATAGGAAGTGGGTAGAAAGTGTTAATTCTTTCTTTCTTTCTTTCTTTCTTTCTTTTGAGTTTCTATTCTCAGAAACCGTGGGTTGACAGTGTCTAAAATGTTATGCACTGCAGTGTCTAAAATATTATGCACTGCAGGCTGTTGTGCACTGCCCTGGCAAACATTATATTGGGACAGTGTGTTGGATTGCATCTGCAGGTACTGAGACCCAATGTTTATTGCATGCATGCAAGGATGGTTCACATTTACAATATTACTACACAGAAAAGCTGTCTGAACTTCTTGGTCTCTCTATATGAGAAGTAATTTCAAGTTCTCAGATAACATGTTCATGGGCCGCAAAATATAAATTAGCTACTCTGTAGACTAAGATATCTCATGTTTTCGACGAAAAATTACCTGAGCGTTCAGAAGCGCTCTGCTACAAAACATTATATAATGTCTACCTACATTACTCAGCTCCAAAGTCAGCATCAGAATTTGAAAG
Source organism: Hyalomma asiaticum (assembly GCA_013339685.2). Lineage (NCBI taxonomy): Eukaryota > Metazoa > Arthropoda > Arachnida > Ixodida > Ixodidae > Hyalomma > Hyalomma asiaticum. The sequence goes on from CM023481.1 coordinate 214,501,663, forward strand.
GCAACTGCCTGTTTGCACCAGCAGGCTACTCTGCCTACTGCACTTTGCACGCAGGCTCCGATTATCGAGTTTTCATCCACAACTCCCACCCGCACCATGGAAAGTGCAGTGAAGTTCCATTGCTCGAAGTGATCCTGAATTTTTCCCTGTGACTTAGTTAAGAGGCCATATTACGATGTGACCATGTTCCGAAAAAAATTAGTGTGGCACTGCTGTCGAAAACACCAATAACCAGCAGAGCTGTGGGAGCTTAGCAAAGCATCACAATGTTAAGCAAAGGAGAAGCGATTTTTTTAGGAAAGCCACATCTACCTTTTCTTGCACTATATAAGCCACATAGATGCAAAGAAACCATTAAAGCATGATTTCCCATGCAAATAAAGTATTTATTTCATCTGCACTAAGGTAATCATCACATTTCACATTTCATCACATTTCAGAGCACTATACGAACATCACATACCGATGCACCCGAATCAAATTTTAGGAGATGATTCACCTGTTCCATTGTCCAATGTTATCGATTTCCTCAAAGAAAGTGGATTCCTACATAAGCTTTAGAATTACAAATACATATAGTGGTTATCACTAAGTACCTGGTGTTTGGCGCAGCTTAGCCTCAGTCGCTCTTGCGCCATTAAACCCAATTTAACTAACTAACTAACATTCACTCATTCCACCATCTTCTCTATCTCTTTCTTCCTCCTCTCTTTGGTCCATCCTCCCTCTCTATTTTTCTTTTTGTCTGTATCTCTTTCTTTCTCTCTCTCTTAATTTCTCTTTCTCTCACCCACAGCAAGTTGTGTTAGAACAATCAGTACAACGCAATCATATGATTCCCATAAGTACATGTTCTCCAGGCGTGGGAGTAAAGCCTAGTGGTTATGATGTCAGACTGTGAGTGCCTGTGTTTCGGATCCCACCTTGCCAAGAAACTATTTTGTTTATTCAGTTCTTTATTTCTCTCCCCAAATCCTCCTCTGCTCCACTTAATTTCGCACTGAGCTTAGCCCTTCCCCAGCTACGTAGAGTTTTTGCCAACGCCAGCCACGGCAGGAACTCAAACTAGAACAACTCCATTGTTAAAATGACCGGTGATTTTTTCTATCAGCTATTCTCACTTCACTTTAACAATGTATGTCACATGTATGAGATCTAGTTAGGCCTTCAAACGAAACTGTAATTTGTTATAATTAATTCTAAGCTGTTCTGTCTCATTCTGTGAAATAAAGCACAGTTCATAAGGACAAACTAGCTTGTTAACTGCAATAAAATAATCTCAACAAATACACTTGTATTTGTCTGTGCCTTGTGTCTTTGTTTAGACTATTCATGCTTATTTTTTGCTGTTAATAAGCCCAGGTCAACCTGCAACAAAGCTAAGCTACTAAAAGCTATATGTTCTGGACCAATAGCGAATGAAAAAACTTGTGTGTGTTGTGCATTCAAGATATGGGATTCCATTATGCTCTAACTCATTATGGCTGTTTGTGATTGATTTCCGTTGCAGAAAGGTCAAGTTGACAGCTGAGGATGTTCCACGATGTCTACTGGAGCTACTGTGCACTGCTGTCCCCTGTTATAGCTGTGGAAAATTTGTGATTCCAACTGCAGCTTTTAGTGTGATCTTCATGACGGGCTTATCACAGATGGTTTCATCATGTGGCACATTTATGCGAGGATCTGCTGCGGACATTATGGTGCCTGTGCAAGCAAATGTCTGCTCAACCAGGTGCCTCCCTCATTGAGGTCAGGAGTGTGTAATGTTGTTTGTCATGAAATATTAAGTATATGACTTATATGCAAATACTTATTTATGGATGTCTTACCAGCTGTATTGTACTTTAAATTAATTTGTGTTGGTGAAAGGGTTCATGCTGGGTTTTAAAACAAGATTTGTGAAAAACACATTAAAGCCAAACTATACAAACAGGCATGCTAATGCAACACCATGCAGAATCGATGATGTTCGACTCACCACAACAGGATACCGGGCGAGTAGTGTTTGCCCATGCTAGAAGACTAAGCCTATGTTGCTCGCGAGATATGTCTCGCGAGCAGAGGCGCGATCGAAGAGCAGGAAAGGCATCCGCGGGATTGTCTTAGCAAAGCCAGTTGCCACACCGAGTGTCAACCAGCAACGACGTCCCAAGCCCAACAGGGCAAGGATCAATCCCCGTCTGTGGTCCCGCGAATCCTTGCCGTCAAGTAGCGCTATGGCGGGAACACTTGTGCCATCCCCAATGCAGTGATGCGCATGACGATGATGTCACGGCTCATGCCCAGCGGCAAAGCCACCTTGCAGTAGCTTTGAGAAAACGCGAGTGCTGCGCGATAGACTTATCAGGGGATAAAAAACGTAATCCAGCCAAGAAGACAGACGAACACAGGAAAACAGCAAGGAAGACAAGAAAGCGGCTGGCTACCAACTGTTTATTCAACTGAACAGCACTCAAATACAGTACAATCTCGATGATACGATTACGGTTGATGCGAATTTCGCGATGATACGAATTTTAATCTTGTTTTGGATGGACTACGTTGTATAAAATGCGCTGTCATTCGGTGTTATACAGTTTCCCCAGCCATTGCGGATGATACGAACGCGTGAAATGACCGCTTCACGCGAGCGACTGACTCAGATTTTCGACTGCAGATTTTTTCCACGCATTCCCTACGACTTTGGACCGGAAACTGGCAGTGAAAAACAGAAAAAATTTGCTTTTCGTCGACCAGTGTTTGGCCCATCCCAAAGACTGCAACTTCAGCAATGTCGCCGTAGGGTTCCTGCCCGCAAACACCACGAGCCGTCTACAGCCACTGGATGCGGGAATAATCCGAAATGTGAAGCATCATTTCAAGGGATTGCTTGTGCGGATTAGCCTGCTTGACACGTGACATTTCTTGGCCATGTCCTGGGATAATGTGACCCAGGACACGATCGCGAACTGCTTTCGCAAGTGTGGATTCTTCGCGGAATCCGATGCGGCTTCGACGGAAGAAAACCAAGAGCCTGACGACGATTTGCACATCAAGAGTTGGAAGAACCTTGAAACACGAGCTTCGGCGCGAGACTTCGTCACTGCAGACAACGTAGCGACTTGTGGGCTGCGATCAATTGAAGAATTGGTCGACGAGGCAAAGGATACCGAGTCTGAGAGTGATGGTGAAGATGCCGGCGAGTGTGATCTCCTACCGTCAATGTCGGAAAACCTTGACGCCCTCGATGTACTGCGTCGCACCGTAAGCACCAGCAGCGTGAGTGAAGAAAACCGCAGCACGGTTTTATTCCTTTCAGGTGGCTTTCTTGAGGGACAGCGAAGTTTAAAATGTTGAAAAAAACATCATGGACTTTTTCAGCAAGAAGTAGTTGACCCCAATAAAGTTCTTGTTCATCTTCATGATCAGCTTTAACTTGTTTTGGCTCATACGAATTCGGGATGATACGAATAGGGTAGCTTGTTGGGCTTGTTGGTTCATGGCATAAAAAAATTCCAGCTGAAAACAACGCAAGCACAAAGAAGAAGGAATGCACAGTACAGAGGCTGGTTCTTAAACACACGACACCCACAGAATCAGTGTTCTCTTTTGGCTTCTTCAGAAGTTGCTTGCGTATATGATTCCAGTACACCTCTGTCACTGTGTTAGTCTTCTCATTTGGCACAGCTTCACAATACTGGCCAAATTATTGCGCATCTGAAGACATATCTGAAGACACACCAGCCTCTGTCCTGTACATTGCTTCTTTGTGCTTGCGTCGTTTTCAGCTGGAATTTTTTTACGCAATGATACGAATATTTTACGTGCTCCCTACGAATTCGTATCATCGAGATTCTACTGTATATACAGTCACACGGTCACATGGACTTATCATTAAAGTCCATCACGTACAAAGCTTTGCATGTACTGCCTCACAAGGTAACTCCTTTCCCCTCCAACTTCTCTTTTATTCACTCTTTTTCTTTTTCGGTGATTGGAAACCTGGTCCGGTGTTTGCTGTCTCTCAACCTAACTTTTAAAGCTGGTCTCTACCATATGGACACAGGACTTGGTCAAAGCTGATTCTATATATGCACAGTGTACCGATAGCCTTTTTGATCGTTCTTGAGTGTGCGGATGCATATGGCAACAATTTTTTTTTTTTTTTGCTCTTGGTAAATACATACAGCATACTTGCCCTTCCAAACACTTAATGTCTATGTGTAAAAATTGCATCTAAAAATTGTAGGCAATTTTTTGCTGCCTGTTCATGTGTAAAATTAAGGCCTTTCCCAAGCGTTTTAAGTAAACGCAAGACGCTTGCCACATTAGGGCCATAGGCTGAGTTAGAATCAGTATCTAAAATCACTAAAAAATTGTCAACGTATCTAAAAGTTCGCAGGACTGAGCAATTGTCAATAGTGGATTCTAAATCGCGGTCAATACAGGATAAATTATGTCACACAGCACAGGGGCAACACAAGAGCCAATACAGATGCCCTTCTTCTGGACGAACAACTCTGTTCCAAAGGACACTATTATGGAGCTAAGGTAGAACTCGAGGAGGGACATAAAACTGTCTACACTAATCCCCACTATGTTCTGAAACACGATGATCCCATTAAACTCAATACTTTTCCGTACTGACTGAAACAGATCAGCATGAGGTACTGAGTAGAATAAATCAACGTATACTGAAAACAAACACCAAATTTCTTTGTGCTCTTTTAAAAAAGCAATCACACCTGTTGAATTTTTTGTCACAAAAGGATCACTCAAATTGAGGGCTTTCAGGTGCTCAAGAAAAAAACGGCTAACCTGATGTAACCAAGTGCCACGCTGTATGTATTTACCAAGAGCAAAAACATATTTGTAGCCATATGCATGCACGCACTCAAAAACGATCAAGAGGGCTATCGGTACACTGTGCATATAATCAGCTTTGACCAAGCACATATGGTCGAGACTAGCTTTAAAATTCAGCTTGAGAGACTGCAAAATGCCAGGTTTCCAAGTGCTGTTGTGTCTGCCATTGCAGAAGCGTCGTTACAGAAGCTGAAAGTTAAAAGAAAAAACACCAGAGGATTGGCCAGAGCAAAGGCGACCACAAGTGGTTCCATATACACACCGTGTTGCACATGGACTGAAAGAAGTTGCCGGTAGGTTTGGCATTCTTTTTGTATTTTCTGCCCCTAGGAAGCTAGGTGGGTTGAGTGCACGTTGGGAGAAAGAAGAAAGCACAGTGTGATAAGGAGCATCGGCATACCTTGGCTCAATGCGCTATGGGGACGGTATATGAGATACCACTGACGTGCGGAATGCTTTTTGTAGGCCAGATGGGTCGTTGCTTAAAGGCTAGGACCTGGGAACATTATAAATCACTAGATACAAGAACAGGATCAAATTTGGCCCTTCATTGCAAAGAGCGCAAGTGTGAGCCGGTTTTCGATAAGATCAGCATTTTGCGCAGAAGTCGCGATAAAACAGTTCGTGAAATACTTGAAGCCTTTCACATCACTAAGAAAGGCAAATCATGTTGCATTGACAGCTCCGTGACATTGTGCAGAAAGGAAATGACCTTTATGGAAACATTTTTATGAGCCCAACAAACTAAAATCACCGAAAATGAAAAAGAGTGAATAAAAGAAAAACAAGAGGGGAAGGGAGTTACCTTGTAAGGCAGTACATGCAAAGCTTTGTACGTGATGGATTTTAATAAGTCCATGTGACCACATGACTGTAGATATTTGAGTGCTGTTCAGTTGAATAAACAGTTGGTAGTCAGCCGCTTTCCTGTCTTCCTTGCTGTTTTCCTGTGTTCGTCTGTTTTCTTGGCTGGATTGTGTTTTTTCGTCACTGCAATGCACCAACTAGCCCAACAACGAGTTTTACTAGATTAAAGGGGATGTCAACATCCCACACATAGCACCTTCTGCATTTATTTACAGCGATAAAAACGTGGTTTCGATTTCACAGCACGCGCTCCCCTTAACTCTTCAGTTGATGTTATGTTAGTCCCCACCACGGGCTCCAAGGTTCGAGCTTTCTTGGAGGCCATGGAAAATCAAACCATACTGTAGCCTTGCTGCCGTACGGCGACACTACGTGGGGTCGAACTATTTCCTTAATTTCTAGCTTTCATATAAATCTGTTATTTTAGAGCAAACGAAAGTTGCTCTAAATAGTGATTGAATAGTGTCTATGCCGGCCTGTGGTGTTGCATGGTCATTTTGGAGGCACCAGAAAACTAGGATTTCAAACTGGCATTATTAATAGACTGAATATTATGCCAAAATATTTCGGAATCACCATGTCAAATGTGTATTAAAGCAGATAAAATTACAACCGGGTAGTTCCATATTCTTTTCATAACCCCTTTAAGCATTGCGTTTTCTGAACTGACTGCCGAGATGGAGGCCCAAATATTCATACAGTCTCCTTCACGAGGATGTAGGGAGGACCTGTTATACAATGTAAATAATGGAATACATGTTAAACAATGCAGTGGATAAAAGAACGAATGTCACCACTGTGATGTTCTTTGTTTTAAATAAATGTTTTTGTATGTTTACAATTCAGCATTAAAGATTCCTGTAAAAGTACTTTTAGGATGACAAGAACACTTGTACTGCACAACAAATAAGTTCTACCATGAGCTGTTACCAATGTGTGTTTGCTACTGTGCACTTTAACGACTTCAGTTTACAGCTGCAGAAATACATGGTATGAAGGAACACAGTCATTGAGGAAAATGTCAAGAAAACACAGACTCCACTGCCAGTACTCTAAGCAATTGGAGTCTCGAGATTCATTGTGCAGAATAAAAGTGGCCAGCCATTCAAATTGAAGAATGTTGAGGCGTGAAATATATTTTGTAAAAAATTGCTATATTCATTGTGTTTCACTCGCTATGTCGAAAAGATTCCTTTACCATAGAACGGTGAGATGGTCACCTTTAGTTTTCATTCCTTCTTTCTCTTTTGCATTTTTAAACAATACCACTAGCATATTCTGGTTTTGTCAGTAATGAAAGTCAAAACAACAAAGCAAAATTTGGTGTTTTATGGGGTAAGGGCGTTATGATTTATGGGGTAAGGGCGTTATGGGGTAAGTCCTTATGATTGTTGGGTGTACAGCAACAGTTCATTCATTCGACAATGGTGGGACCGTGAAAAATTGTCAAATTATCTGATTGTCGAAATATCAAATGTACAACAAAAAAGCGTGAGATTTTCTCCAGAATGATGTACCTTTATTTGCTGAAGAAGTTTGTAATCTTTGTCTGTTTAGGTATTTTGGGTGAATTTGAGCCTGTTTGAATGGCGAGAATAGCTCCAATAGCTGTCCAGTGCTCCATGGCACACGCATCATGTGGAATTCGCTCACAGAAGTCCTCCAGCACAGACAGCACTTCTGCAGCTTCTTTTACTGTGCGTTTTGCTGGTCGGGGCAGTTGGTCACCATCGTCACCTTCTGACGAATCATTGTCGGCGCCTATCATGTCCTTAATTATTTCTTCCTCGGTCAGCTGCCAGGCAATAGCGACATCATCATCGGTGATTATGTAATCGGCGAGTAGCACGACAGGAGGCAAGACGCCATCGAAACAAATGTCATCTTCTGTGGTTGCAGTTACATCAGCTGTTTCGATTGGCAGTTCATCTTGACAAACCATGACCATTCTGTTGGCCTATGTGGCATGTTTTTTTTTCACCTGCACAGTAGTGCTGCTCTTGGCAGTGTTTTTTTTTTTCCTCTCTCTCTCTCTCTCTTTTCGCATCGACTGGGTGAGCTTGCAGACCGCGACGCTAGGTCGAATTAACAAATGCATGCTAAAATTTTGCCAAATTAACAAGAGTTCTGCTCCGCAGACTCCTGTATATAATTGTGGGGACCATGCCTGCAGGCCTCGAGTTGAGACTTTCCGAATCAACAGCGATCAAATTAACAAGCTTTCACCGTATTAAGACATTTTAAACTAGAAATTGAATGCTTCCATTTCAATTTGTAAAATTTCATATTAAAATTTGGAATTTTACCACTTCAAGTATTTGGGTATGATAAAATAAATGAAACTATAATTAGAGAATGCCTCTATGAAAAAATGACCATGTATATAGTGGCACTTAAGTACGGCTACTTCATACGCCACTGCTAAGCTAGCTATTAATATATGTGTCGCAATCCACACCACTAATGGTTTGAGAAGAACGAGAGAGAAGAAAACAACCCAGGAAGAGGATGTAGCTATACACCAATCCCGTGCAGAAACGTCAATATATTTTTGAATAGCATAAGCTGTTTAAGCTAGCCGAACTTTGTCCTGCCACGAAATATGACCTGCAGATGACCTTGCCTTGTAATCAAGCGACGCTACATCTACCAGTATAACTTTGTATGGCCTCGACATCATGCCACATCATGTAACATGACGTCACAACAATCGGAAGAAGATGATGATGATGACAAAGAAGATGATGAAAATATGTCGCGTGACATGTTCCCACGAAAATCATGTAATACGTATTTTTCGCTGCAAATGCAGCAAAAACTACGTATGTGCATATTTACTTTATTTATCTGGTTTTTTGGTTGTATTGTGTTACTTGTATACAAACGATGTACATGCACACCGTATGCGCGTAGGAGTGAGAGCCTCCGTCAGGCAAATTGCCTTTAGCTCTTACTCCTTTTTTCTGTATAAGACAGAAATAAACTTCAAACAAACAAACAAACATGACCTATTCCCACCAATTATCACGCGACACGTTCCCATCAAAATGTCACATGACGTGTCCATCGCGGTGGTGTAGTGGTTATCGTGCTCGGCTGCCACCCAAGAAACACTGGTTCGATCCCGGCCGTGGCGGTCGTATTTTCGAGGTAGATGAAAATGCCAGAGGCTCATGTACTGTGAATTGTCAGTGCACATTAAAGAACCCCCAGGTGGTCAAAATTTCCGGAGCCATCCACTATGGCCTTTCTCTCTTTTCTATATCTTTCAGTCCCTTTCCCCTAACCCCATGGGCGCCTAGCCGTGCTTCAGGCATGGGCTGCAGAAATTAGCATCTTTTTCTTAACTGAAGCACAATCATCATCACATTGCGCCAAAACATATCACGTGACTTCACGTGCAAACCTGTTTCAGTAAACTCTCGGCCAGTTTCGCTGTGATCTGGCTTTGCGTGATGTAGCGGAAACTGTGTGCTTTTTTTCCTCTTGTGGTCAGTGTCCCTACCGTTTTCAAGTCACCTTGTCTGCATAAAAGCTTTATGTTGGCACAGTCGAGGTCAGGAACCTGCAAATGGACATATTCTACTTCACATGTAAGGAGCGACCTCTCATCATGGGTTTCCAAGCAGATGGAGAGAGGCACATTGAGCTGCTGCTCGACACTAAAACTCGAAGTCTTCTGGGGATGATTGCTGATATTTCAAGTCTGGTGACGATGTTCTCCAGTCACTCAAGGTCACGTGACTGTGAGCATGAATGTCGATAATTTGGCACCTCTCTTTACAAGAGCTGCGCTAGCATACGAAATATGACTGCCAACAAACTTCAGGTATTATAACAAAGAGGATGTCATTAACACATTATTTGCAAGGTAGAAGCTATATATGACACAGCAAGCGCAGCCTTTAGAATTTTTAGTTTGGCTGCAAATATGAGAGGAAAGAAGACATCTCTGTGAGCACAAACATCATGTTTGACATGTTTGATAAAACACAAGGAACTAGGAGAAGTGGACGACACGGGCACAAATGCTGTCCACTTCTTTTAGTCTCTTGTGTTTTTTGTGCATTTCACTTGAGTATGGATTTGTTACTACCAGTATTCAATAATTTTAGGGCACAGTCTCTCCAGCTACCCTTATGTAATGCTGTTGCCTCGTGTAAGCTAATAATTAAATTTATTTAATTCATGAGCTTCCATATGGTGATAATGACATTATTCTGTTATTTAATAGGGAATTAGTTTTCATCAATGTCCTAATCAACCTTGCTGAGCAAGTATGTGCCAAGCTGTTGTACATGATGGTTCACTCCTACAGAGGAATCACGAAAAAAAATTTTAAATTTTCAAGCTTTTGATGTTTTTTATCTACAACACCTACTTCCTCTCTTGAAGTAGTTTCTATAAGTGGCTCCACAAAACTGCAGGGGGAGCCAAACTGTTTATTACTGCAGCTAACCTACTGTAGAGCATTTAAGGAGGTGTACATTTGCTATATTCTCTCATAGGTCACAATATTTTCCTTTGGTATATTAAAAGAGTCGCAGAACGGGCGAGAATGAGTGTGTGAGCTTCCACAGGTCCACAACCGAGCGGAGACCATCGCTCCGATGATAACTTGGTGAGCAGCTAAATAAGCGGCGTTTTCTTCGTACTAAAAGATTGTTCCCTAATATTAGAAAACCATGTAGCCACGTTAGCAATTAATACACATTCTACAAACAGGTCCCCTGTGCACAGCCTGTATACCCAACCGACATTCGCTGAGAAGAGAACTCGCTCAGGATAAGGTGAATTGGAAATCATTGGGAGAGGCCTTCGTCCTGCAGTGTACTTAACAATAAGCTGATGATGATGATATTAAAAGCTATTTTTGCACTATCCAAAAGCACACTCTAATTGCTTTCATCACAATTGGATTCCATAAACTATCAGTTTCCCAGCTGTGGTTGAGGAAAACACCTTTTCTTGATGTCTTAGCACTGATCGTTAAGGAAGTCCTCTTGGTGTCTGCCATGAGCCAGAACATACAAGACACTACATAAGTCTGTGCACTTTTAATTGCAGAAGTGATCGACTGCTTCTACTGTGATTTAGCAAGCATGAAGCATTTGCATCAAGTAACGTCACAGCCAACCTAAAGTGCGTGCATTGGGACCTGAGGACCAGTTGATATTTGGCTTCTTTTGTCACTTCAGTGCAGCACCGTCTGACTTTCCTTCCTTATGTCTGTGGCTATAGCCCCAGAGCACACGGCCAAACTTAAAAACATACAAACTTAAAATTATTGGATCAATGAACCATATCCCACTCATACACATGGTACACAATCTATTGAAGAAATGGAGACTCGGACTGGTCAGACTCGGACTACCAAATAGATTTTCATGTGTGCTGTACTGGACTCCTTGCACTATGCATGGTCATGTGTGCTCAGAAAAAGCTAGTGACACTGACAGAAGCGTTCAGCAACAGTACTGCGTACCAACAAATGATCAGTGGCTGTAAAACCTTGCAGATGTGCAAAGTGATGGGTAAGGTACATTCAGCTAAATGAAAGACAGTGAAACTAAAAAAAGCTAACCAATTGTTGTTGTTTTGTGGGGTTTAACATCCCAAAACCAGCTCTGATTATGAGAGACACCGTAGTGGAGGGCACCAGAAATTTCGACCACTTGGGGTTCTTTAACATGCACTGACATCACACAGCACACGGGCCTCAACATTTCGCCTCCATCGAAATGCAGCCGCCGCAGCTGGAATTCGATCCCGCGACCCTCGGATCAGCAGCCGAGTACCATAGCCACTAGACCACCGTGGCAGGGCAGAAAAAGCTAACTAAGCAAACAAGTGTGGTCAGCTCAGTACCTACATCTAGCCACGGCATACTCAAACAGTGATATGGTAAGGTGGGCCATTTGGTATGACATTATTATGAATATAGCGCAACATATGAAGCACCAAAGAAACATAAAAACACAAACAAATGCTGACTTTCAACTATCCTTGCCCTTTTTTTTGTGTGTGCTTTATCTGTTTTTTCATTGTAGATACAGTGATGTTCAGCCAATTTATAAAGAAAAAAAAGCAGATGAACCCTGCGATGACTTGTGAATACGAATGACACGGAGAGAAAAGCTTTGAAGACAGGAAGGGGCAACATATTTCTCTTGATAATTATGTTGGTATGAAGTACTTGGAAAAAGTTCTTGTATGTTTAGCTTTATGGGGTAGAGCCCTGTCATACCTCAGACATTCTTAAACCCAGAAAATATGTTGCAAAGTCCCTTAAAGGATACTGCACAACTCAGTATCATTAAAACTCTTGTTTAACCTGTGCTTGTTAAGTTTGCACAAAATTTTTTGTGTTATTGAATGATACTGCTCAACTCAATATCATTCAAACTTGTTTGACCTGTGCTTGTTAGGTGTGCATAAAAACTTTTGTGTTATTGAATTAGCACTTTCCATCTCTCAGTTTTTAATGTGTTTATGATCTTAGACCTTAAGTCTTGCATCATTTTACAGCAGTGGACAACTCAAAATACTGTCTAGTAGGAAGGATTTTAAACAGTTCTTCACGAGACCAAGGAGGACATTTATTCCATTAATTAATATAAAATGGACACACCTTTAGAACATTGCAAGGTTTTAATTCTAAAAACAGACTGCTACAATTAAAACTTTGGACTCGGAGCTTGCCAAAAATTTAGGGTAACACAGTCCGAGGGTTTATTCAATCTGTCAGTGATTCCAGCTCTCCAAAATACGTAATGGGTACTCCTGTGTAAAGAATAATACCTGATGAATCATTCGAACTAAAATTTCTCCCTATTAAAATGTTGCCTTTTTTCTTTTCTTTTAAGATGACTTTAGAGAAATATATGTACCATGAGGAAAAAAGACCAGTTACACTGTAGCCTGTATGCAATTGTAGGCAGTCCTTTATAAATACAGGCACATGGACAACCAGTTACCTCTATAAATTGTAAAATGTGCACGCCCTTATAAGCCAAGTATAATGTGCATTGTCATAATACAAAAAACAAAGCTGAGTATACTGTATAGCAGTGAAAGAGGAAGGGAGCATGGTTAGCAACTTATGAAAGTCAGGTTTATGCATAAGTGCTGTAAATAACTGAAGATTCTATTGAAATTGCTCTGCAATGTAAAATTTCTAATTGTTATATGGACACGAAATTTCAGTGTAGTCCTAATAGTTTACTGCTGGGCAAGCACCTTAAAAAGAAAACTGAGGCAGCTTTTATGAATTCTAGGCCATTTGTAAACTATCCCTTGGCAAAAAAAAATACATTATTTCATGTGCTACTTTGCCAAGTGTTTGTTAGTAAACAAGCCAAAATCTATTACATTATCTGATGTGCTACTTTGCCTAGTGGTTGTCTTTAAATTTAGTAAATAAGCCAATGTACCACTTGAACGTGTTCGTATTCCTTTTTCAGCTGCTGCATACTAGCACAAAGAAAAAAGTGCCCAGGACAAGCAAGTAGCAACTGAACTGCATCATTGTACCATCTCTACTGGGTTTGGCTACTCAACAGAACATGCTCGTCATACTGCAAAGCCTGCAGTCTTGTTCAACCTAGTGTTGTGACTTAGTTGCTGTGGCATTGCACAGCTAAGCACAAGGTCACAGCATGGACTCCAAGCATGTAAAAGTCATTTGTAAATGTAAAAGTCATTTGTGTACTTAGATTAGGAGCATATTAAATAAATTATCAGAATTCAATTTAATTCAAATTTTATTTCCATAATGATGCAAGAAGGCCCGGAAAAAAGTGGAATTTTTCATTCAACAGGGAACTGGGCCCCCTCTACAAGGCATTTTGCTTGTACAGAACAGTAGATGCAGTAATGTAGGTACGTCCCATGGATTTTGATACAAATTACATAAGATGGAGCATATGTCAAGTAGAGAGATTTAAACACACTCATGCACATGCACTACATACACTTTCGTATAAAATATAATATACAAGCCGCATACGTGTCGTTTCTATGCATGACTATTTTCAGTTCTCTAAAGGAATAAGAAAAGCAAACTACATTTTGAAATAGAACAAAAAATATGTCATATGCAGTTGTAATGAATTATATGTTACACTTAATAACACAGGGGTGTAACATATAAGCACTTTTTAGTCAATTTCTAAGTATGGTGGCCTTAATTCATCTTACCAATGCAGATGAACTAAAATTCAGCAAGACAGCAAGTAACTTTTGACTTGTTTGTGTTTGGAGCTATACTGATGGTATATGTAAGGCAATTTTTTGGGGGACACCGTTTTTGGGTGATACTGTACAACTGCAGAGGGAGACCACAGATTTGATTACATGACAAGACATGTCAGTGCTGAGTAACATGTGCAATGGCTTTCCTGAGCACTGCTTCTGTAAAGTCCACATCAGCCTCAGTGATGCACATTGGTGGCTTGATCCTCAACACCTGCACAAAAACCCGAGATCCAGCATGAACCACTGATCATGTTTTTATAATACCACAGATTATTGCTGTTAATAATACTTTGATATACTAGTGGATACCAATCCAGTTTTTTTAGAAAAGTGGTTTATGTTCGTTCAAGAATCTCATTTCTTTTTAATTCGCTGGAAGCTTGGAAGTGATGATAACCACAGCTACAACATGAAGTTGAAATTGCCAACTACCAACTCATCCAAATTTCTACTTTGCAATCATCGTGATGCAGCCCAATGTGAAATCATGATCATGGAGTTGGAAAACTTTTTGGACTGGTGGCATTCGGTCTCCTCAAAAGAAGTTTAAATGTGATAGCTTACAGTGGTGATAGGAATCTTGGACACATGGGTAGTACTTTCACACTCACATACCTAATTTCCACTTGGGAGCTTTTGTTGAGAAGTAGCCTTGGCAGCATTATATTTCAAGTTCTTGAGGCCATATGCTTAGATGATCACTTTCGGCGATATTGCCAAAGTGTCATATTCAGTGCATGCCAAATGGCCATTTGAGAAAAGGCAAGCAAGTAGTACTTTGTCATTGGACATGCAAGATTGTATGTCATACAAAGCAACCCTGTTGCTGAAAGCAACTATCTTAGCATATGGTCCGTCGCGCTCTCCACTGCTATGCATTTTTTGACAATGTGTGCAAATGTGTAAACATCTATTCAGTATCAGTCTAGAGGTACCTGATAGCCATGGTCAGGTGCACTTCATGACACCATTCTCACACAAGCCACTAGCATGCAGTTTGGGCATGGTAGACAAAGCTCCACCAGTGGTAGAGAGTTTTCATTTCCCCAGAGGGGGAGATGCCTGCAAACTGTTCTCTCCCATATAAACTTTTATTAATAACCAAGCACTTTGACAGGAATAACTCCTTTATGGTTCATAGGAAACCATACTTTATCATTTTTTTCATGCCTATTTCAATAACACTGGTCTATTGCTTCCCTACTATTGATACCGGCACATATTTATATCCACATCAGGCGTGACGAGGGTAGTTGCGTCGAACGAAGTATTTTTTATGTGAATTCACTTTTGTTTTATTCACATGAATTTTTTTGGCTGTGTTTCCTTGTGAACCTAAGAATCTCTCCTTTCCTCTACTTCTCAGCTACATTCTGGCATTTTTTTCAGATGGAGGGTGAGGGGATGAGCAGCGAACTTTACTTGAGGGGGCAACGCCCCCTTGGGCAAGTGTGAGGGTGGGCATGCACCATATTGCCCCCCCCCCCCCCCCATCATACTCTTTGCCTATGAGCTTCCGCCAACATTCCATCAGCAGTTCACAACAGCCGACAGTTTCACCTCTTCCCTCTGTGATGTTAAAGCAGGTGTGCCGCAAGGTAGTGTCCTTGACCCTTTATTGTTCGTGATATACATTAACGATTTACCAACTCGCATATCCTCTAACCTATGACTTTTCGCCAATGATTGCATCATTTACCGCTTAATTACTTCCACTGAGGATCACCCTGCCCTGCAAAATGACTTTATAATAATTACAAAGTGGTGTAAAAAAATGGCAGATGACACTTAACTCTAGTAAATGCAAGGTTATCTCTTTCAGCCGCAAGCATATAAACTCCAATTTCTCATACCTTATTGATAGCACAGTAGTGTCCCAGGCATCATCGTACACTTATGCATTCATCTCACTCACAGTCTTTCATGGGAGATGCATATTGACATCATAACTGCCAAAGCTTCCAGGTCACTTGGATATCTGCACCGGCATTTGCACAACTCCCCGAGCAACATTAGACAACTTGCTTATAAAACCATCTTTCATCCGCAGCTAGAATATGCATCATCATTGTAGTCCCCTCACCAAGTCTACCCGACTAACAAGCTGTGCAAAAAGCTGCTCGCTTCTTCGCTTGTAACTACAGCCCACATTCCAGCATACCGCAGATCAAACATGACCTATCACTTGTACCATTAAGTATATGTCATTCCATCGCTCTTTTATCCCTATTTCATAAATATCACCACAATGTCAGGCTGCTGTTGTGACACAGGGTTGTGTGGAACCCAGACCTCACTTGATAGCATGGCAAGGTCTTCGGGTTGAGAAACACTGAAGGTCGGAGTTGGAAAAATAACGAAAAGGTTTACTGACACCAGGAAGACTTAGTTGCATGATAGATACAGAACATAGGGAACAGCGAAGAGCGAAATGGATGGACACCAATACTCAAGGTCCAGAGCACTTTCTCTTTGGTACATGATCCTCAAATACACCTTAAGTCCCGCCCTCCTTCTCAGCAAGGACCAATGAAGCACAGACCACATCCCAGATGACACATACCGATTCTTAATCCTGGAACTCTTTTACTCCATTGCGAGCGCTAGATGGCACCAGTTGCACGAGGTGCCTTGTCGTTTTTGGAGCTCTCGCAAACCAAAACTGAAACTAGTGGGTAATAAACAAGCCGTAAATAATTATCTGATGCGCACTGGAGCAAATGATGTGCCGTGTTATGGCTAACAGATCCTCAACTATGTATTGCAGCAAAAAAACATCAGACGAAAATTTTCGTGTCAGCGTCCCTTTAAGGAAGGAATGTTGTTTCTATGTTTGAAAATGTTTTTCACTGTACTTTCGTTGTTTGTTTTGCCCTGTATAGAAATTTCTAAATTACTACACTGTACATTTTTTTTCACTCATTTCCCTGTATTTGTGTTATTTATTTCTCTATATTTATTGATGTGTTATTCCTATTATTTACTTTGTACTCGCCCCCTTACTGAATGCGCCATTGGGCCCTGTAAGGTACCATGAATAAATAAATAAATAATATTAGGTTTTAAAATGGGCTTGAATTATACCTGGTTGTTCGCACATAATAAAGTCAATTTCATTCTTTGTTTCCCCGTTAGGGCTTTTCCACGTCCACTTTCTATTCTTGTGTTTCTTGAAAAACGTATTCATTATTCGAAGTCGGTTTCTTTCGGCAAATTGTACTAGCAATTCCCCACGGTTCGATATCCTCGTAGAACTGCTCTACTTGTTCGTCGTTGTAGCTCGTTGTTGGCGCATATCCCTGGATTATTTTAAGTTTATACCGCTTACTTAGTTTTATTATGACGCATGCTACCCTTTCGTTAATGCTGTAGAATTCATCTACGTTGCCCGCTATATCTTTGTGAATTAGGAACCCAACGCCATATTCTCTCTTTTCGGGTAATCCTCTATGGCAGAGGACATGTCCATTGTTTAAGACTATGTAAGCTTCACCTGCTCTCCTAACTTCGCTAAGGCCAATGACGTCCCAACTAACTCCCTCTAGTTCCTCGAGTAGTTCCGCTAATCTAGCTTTGCTGGAGAGGGATGCAGCGATCACAGATTAGTAAGGGCAAAGATTGTACTTAACCTAAAGAAAACAAGAACTAAATTATTTACTAGAAAAAAATGCAATCTAGAGGTAATCAGAGCAAAGGACGAAGAATTTAAAGTTGCCCTAAGCAACAAGTTCTAGGCCTTAGGCAAAAACGGTGACGATTTAGAAGAAATAAACAAAACCATAACGAAAACAATCCTTGAAACAGCGATAGAAGTCGGGGGTAAAACAACAAAGCAAGCAACAAGTAAGTTGTCCCAATGTACCAAGGACTTAATAAAAAAACGCCAACAAATGAAAGTAACTTCGTCAAAAGATAAGATAGAATTTGCAGAACTGTCAAAATTGATCAGTAAAGCCAGGCAAAGAGATGTAAGAAACTTTAACATGAGAGAAATAGAGAAAGCAGTAGAAAAAGGCACCAGCATTAAATCGGTCAAAAAGAAACTGCACTTAGGACAAAACAGAATGCAAGCGCTAAAGGATAAACAAGGTAACGTTATCAACGGTTTCAACGAAATAGTAAAGGTAGCAGAAGATTTCTACTCTGAACTGTACAGCTCTCAGACAGACCATACAACCTTGACAGAAATAGAATCAGAGGAGGACACTGAAATTCCATGTATAACCGCTGACAAAGTAAAAAAAGCTGTCAAAGGCATGTCCCGCAGTAAAGCAGCTGGTAAAGATGGTATAACAGCCGACTTGATCAAAGACGAAGGAGATATTGTACTTGAAAAACTTGCATCGCTCTTCACGAAATGTATCAAGACATGTAGTGTACCGTGCATTTGGAAAAATGCTAATATAATCCTTATCCACAAGAAAGGTGACATAAAGGACTCCCAGTAATATACAAGCTATTTACAAAAGTAATCTCTACGAGGATAAGAGAAACACTCGACTTCAACCAACCAAGAAAACAAGCTGGTTTTAGGAAAGGTTACTCAACAATAGACCACAGCCATGATTGCTATCAGTCTAATAATTGAGAAGTGCGCTGAATATAACAAACCTCTTTATATGGCGTTTATCGACTACGATAAAGCATTTGACTCCACAGAAATACAAGCAGTTCTAGAAACTCTACGTCGACAAGGGGTACCTGGCGTATACGTGAAAACCATAAACAACATATACAAAGATTGCACAGCCACACTACTCCTACATGAGAGAAGCAGACAAATCCCGATCAGGAGAGGTGTGAGACAGGGAGATACAATATCCCCGATGCTATTCACTGCATGTTTAGAGGAAATCTTTAAACGTCTAGACTGGGATGAAAAGGGAATTTGAATAGACGGAGAATATCTAAGCAATCTAAGATTTGCAGATGACATTGTGCTCTTTAGCAATGATGGAGACGAACTACAAAATATGATTGATGACCTAAACAGGGAAAGTATTAAAATTGGATTAAAAATGAATAGGCAAAAGACCAAAGTTATGCTCAATAGCCTAGCTAAGGAACAGGAATTTAAAATCAACAATGAACCCTTACAATGTGTAAACGAATACATATACCTGGGACAGTTAATAACAGGAACTCCTACCCATGAAAAAGAAATTCTCCTTAGAATAAGGATGGGCTGGAGCGCATTCGGAAGGCATTACGAAATCATGACTGGAAACTTACCACTCTCACTAAAGCGAAAAGTATTCAATCACTGCATTCTCCCAGTACTAACGTATGGTGCAAAAATGTGGAGGATAACGAAAAAGCTAGAGATGAAACTAAGGAGTACGCAACGTGCAATGGAAAGAAAAATGATAGGGGTAATGCTAATAGATAAAAAACGAGCGGAATGGATCAGAGAACAGACAGGAGTAGCCTATATTATTTTATCAATTAAAAGAAAGAAGTGGACCTGGGCAGGACATGCCATGAGGAGGAAAGATAACAGATGGACAATAAGAGCAACAGAATGGATACCAAGAGAGGGAAAACGCAACAGAGGCAGGCAAAAGGTTAGATGGAGCGATGAAATTAAAAAGTTGGCGGGCATAAAGTGGAACCAACTCGCTCAGGATAGGGTGGATTGGAAATCGTTGAGAGAGGCCTTCGTCCTACAGTGGACCTAAACAGGCCGATGATGATGATGATTTAAAATAGGCATGCATTAACCAGGAGTGTGCGAATATAAATATGGTTCAAAGTGAACGGTCCACCTAATAATTTCATAATAAAGTAAGATCTCATTCATTTGATCCTTTGTTAATTTGGAAAAATTCGTACTTGTTCTCTGGTCCTGTAGGCTTATGCATTGTCCAATAGTGTCAAACTTATTCATTTGTATATTTTCGTCCGTACACCAGTTAATTCGATCGATCCCTGGAACATGCTGAGCACGAAGTACCACAAATGTGCGGCACAAAATAGTGAAAATGGCATTAATGTCAACTGAAACGAAGCAGCGCTCTAAGAATCACCATTTTCATCAGCGTGAACCAGTCGGGAACATGACAGGAAAGCCGAAACGCTCCATGACTGCATTAACCACAGCTTGTGCCTTCGCAAAAGCACATTCACCATTTATTATAGCATTGGTCGTGACAGAGGGTTCATCCACAGCGGCTGCGGTCGTTTTCACGGCGTACATGAACCGCATGATAGCGCCCATGGCATTGCGACTACAAAAGAGTGTGGATACCATCAGCAATCACCGTTCTCCTCAGTGATGGGCACATTACCAGTAAAATGTAACCGTGTTACAGTTACCTAAGCCAGAAAAGTAACTATGTTACAGTTACAGTTATTCAGCTTCCAAAAGTAACTTGTTACAGTTACAGTTACTGTTGAAAAGTAACGTCGTTACTTTTCCGTTACTGTACAAGGTTAATACACCGCAAACGAAATTACGTAGTTTCAACGGAAACATATGAAGGCGTGCAGTTAGTTGAAGTTACTCGTAGCAAAGCGCCAGATAAAAGGAATGGAATGGGGGCTCACTCAAAAGCCCAACACCAGCAATCGTTGCGTATGCCTCATTTTCTGTAACAACTTCTTTATTGATTGTCGGGAGTTTATTTACAAAATACATTGGGACAGCCTGGTACCACGAAGGACTGCTGCACGCTCGTAAATGAAATGGGAGCTCATCCTGAGACGCGACAAAGAGGATAGGCCCATTGGAGCCATTGCTGCCAGCACTTTGCGAAGTGCTTTTTGGAAGTACCGCCGCTTTGAGAACAGAACGTGTGCGAGGCGTTGTGAAGCGCCTATTTCTAGGTGGTTTTCACGCGGGTGGTCATGAAGAAATGGCTGGCCACACGAAAAAAATTAAGGATGCTGCACTGGCGTCTGAACAACTGCCGTGTCGCGCACCTTTCTATGCATGGGGGCGGGTAGAAGAACCCTTCGCTGCCCTTTTTTTTTTCGCTGACCGGTGGTGCTTTGCTTGCCATTGTAGAAAAAAAAAAAGTCTTCGTTTCCACCCTGGCAACACGTCAGCCCATTTAAAAAAAGAAAAAGGAGAGCCATGAGATGTCCATGTTGTGCACAGTATTGCGATACAAGCGATACATTGTAAAAGTATTCCACCAGTGAGATACAAATATATTTTGCAAATTTATCTAGGTACAGAGGTACAGAAGGTCAAATATTTAAGAGAAACATCGCAATAGCCTTGTATCGCGATATTGCCGAGTCCTGCTTTTAAGAAGTGTTGCTGCTGGATATTTTTTTAAAAGAAAGTAGTACAACTGTAACGGCATTTACAGTTATAACTAGTTACTGTGTAAAAAGTAACAGTGTTACAGTTACAAGTTCCTCAAAATTAAAAGTAACTAGTTACAGTTATAAGTTACTGAAAAAGTAACTAGTTACTGCCCAAGACTGATTCTCCTGCAGCCCCTCCCATGCCCTTATGACCACCAGCCACTGTACCTCCGCGAAGCTTCAAATAGTTGCTTTTTTTAACTTTACATGTTACCAAAATAAAGCGAGGGTGGCATCAATAATGGATAGGTGCATAAATTTATGTGTCTTCATTCGTTTATTAGAGTGGAACGTGGAAAGGATAATTCCTTACTGAGATGAAATAAAGCGTCTGCAATGCGAAAACCTGGCACCCCGCAAACACCGCCACCCGAACTTTTTCAACTCAGTTCAGTGATGTTTCACGTGTAAAGTGGGTTCGGAAGTGAAATGAACTGTACCGCAACCACAGAGAAAGAAGTATTTGAGGAGAGGAAGCTGCTGTGGCCAAAGGGAGCACGTTATGGCAGCACATGGTGGCGGCCCATAAATGTAACGCTAGGGCGAGGGGGAAGTTGAGTTTTCTCTGCATCACGACAGGTGACACTTCCGGCGTATTGCCATCATTTACATGTCATTCTATGGCCGTGATGCATAATAATCACGTTACCATCTCATATATTGCAAATTTTCTCAGTTTCCAGTCTGTAGTGTCAATAAATAGGGGTGGCGGACATTTTAGCTGCAGTTAGTAATAAATGCTGGTTTAATTACGTGCCATACAGTGCTTGGAATGAGCTGCTTGCAGTCACTCGAGAGCAGACAGCGCATGCCGCTGGAAGTCACTCACTGGCGTTTTGTGAGCACGCATGGGTAAATGGCCTTGGGAAGAAAGGGCGTGAACGCTGCCATATATTCTTCATGATCTGCTGACCCTCGGACCCTCATGCGGGGGCTGCTCCTGAAACTTTGCTTGCGTTTTTCACATTGCAACAAGGGCATGCGCTATCCAGGATTTCCATCAGTGCCGTTTTAGGGGCGGAAATGTGTTGTGCCAAATTTTTACATTGGCTCATCCTGCAAGGCGAAGCTGATTACTTTCAAAATTCCCAGTGGCTCGGTGAAATTGGAGGTGTGCGCTTGTGCAATACCAAGGAAAGACCAAGGGCTCATGCCCCGTGACTATGTTTACGAGAAGGTTGAGGCCCGTGTGCTGTGCGATGTCAGTGCACATTAAAGAAACCCAGGTGGTCGAAATTTCCGGAGACCTCCACTACGGCGTCTCTCATAATCAGAGCTGGTTTTGGGACGTTAAACCCCACAAATCAATCATGTTTACGAGAAGCATTTCTTGGACAGTCACATAACGCGGCGATGTTAAAGTGAGCTTGATCGCGAAGTCTTCGACAAACCAAAACAGTCTGTCTTGTAACTAGATGCCCTGCCATCACTATTTCCGCGCTGTCTCAGCCAGTGTGATTTATACATCCCCCCTAACACCCTCCTAAAAGTTCTCCAGATTACCGACGACTTGGTATCCACGCACCCCCGCCGCTGGTTGCCCCATGTGTAGCACCCCCCCCCCCGTTTTCCAAAATTGAAATTCTGGATAAATTCCTGGCTCAGCTACCTGTTTTCTGTCCGAAAAAA
Organism: Hyalomma asiaticum; assembly: GCA_013339685.2. Lineage (NCBI taxonomy): Eukaryota > Metazoa > Arthropoda > Arachnida > Ixodida > Ixodidae > Hyalomma > Hyalomma asiaticum. The sequence continues at coordinate 214,524,574 of CM023481.1, forward strand.
GAAATGACACAGCCCACTGGACCTGTCGTGATGTGCGGAGAATGTGCAAAGACGGACTTGGGTTGTTAAGAGACAAATATATATGCTCGCTGCTTGCCATGATGAGGAAAATAAGATGGTGCATCCTCTCACATCCCTTTGCCATGAGTCCAGTGCCTTGAACTAAAGTCCCTAGATATCTAGGGACTTTACCTTGAACAATAAGGAAGCAAACAACAGCAAACAATGTGCAGTTGAAAGAAAAGAAACAACGCCGTATCGATAGTTCTGGTGCTGACCTAACCAACCAAACTTGCATTATAAAAGGATTATACATTTCGTGTTCCAGAAAAGGTACTGTACACGTAATTGTTGCATGTGCGATGCTTTCTTTTTGTTCGTCCATCAGATAATTTGCAGCCACCAAGGACGCGCAATAAACACACCCTTTACGGTGAATCGGCGCCGGTTGGCCTCGAAACGTTGAAGCAGCAAGCTTCCACGGAGAGCACGATGTGCGCGTTTCTCTTTCTCCGCAAGCTGTCTCGCATGACAGAGGGCGTGTTAGTGCCATGCCTTACGGCGTGACCTGACCGGGCCGCCCAAGCAAGTGCTGTTTGCCCTCCTCAAGAATTCTTGCTCCATTACCGCAGCCTTTTGCAGATGTAAACACTCCGACTCCACACAATTTTGTCCATGCTTCATGGGGATCTCATGGTTTACACCGATGAAAAGACTCAAGAGCAGCAGATGCTCCACAATTATCGAAGGCATAATCATGGCGCCATTTTGAAAAGGTCGCATGATGATGATTTTGTTTGCTTCTTAGATTGGCAGGCGGAGCAGGCAAGCACAGTCCGTCAGCCCTTGTTGCCAACTGCTGTTATTTTAAGTTGTGTCATACTATTGGCCTCGAGATCGAACACAGTTGGCATCTAGCAGCGAGTGAACGAAGCTCCCAAGTATGCATAGCTCCTTGCGTCGTCTGCTAGGCACTGCACTTTTACATGCACACGTACATCACACTAATATGTTTGTTCCCTGAGCTGATGCAGTGTTGAATGCTTTCATGTATTCCTCTCCAAGCATAAAAGTATTAGTTATACGTAGTATTATTTGGCTTTACGCTGCAGTCTTTGCTCTTAATATTGATGAGCGCGTATGTCGTGAGCGTGCTATGTCATTGTCGCACCTCCGGTTTGGCACAGTTATTTCAGTTTGGCTGCTGCTGTGCATTTCAAGTATGTGGCAAAGTGCACTTAGTGTCCTTCTGAATAAGTTAAGCGGGAAGCATTGTGTAAATGCAGTGCTGCAGCGCTATCATCTCACGATATGCGATTGTGAGCATGACGGAAAATAGCACAGGTTTTTCGCTTGAAGAACACATCTTTTTTTATGTGCATAAAAAAATAAACCTTTTCTTGTCACAGTCACGCAAGCAATCATGTAAAGAAAGTGATGCGTTTGAGTATTAAAACGTTCACCTAATATAGGTGTGTATCAAATATCATGATAGTACTCTCAAGCGGCGTACAAAGTCACGTAGCTTGACTAACTGAGCCAGTTAAATGCCTTGCGTTTCATGGAACATGACATGCAGGCATTTAAAAACAAGTACGCATGTAATTGATATGGCAGAGTGCACAATTAAAGGGCCCCTTAACCACCCAGAGGTAAAAAATTAGTTGTGGTCTTGCTTTTGTGCCGGTGTCTGAAACGAACACGTAGCCGCAAGAATTTTTCGAAACGGTGCCGAAATAGCAGAGTTACACGTGTTTGATTATTAAAACTCAGCGCTTGCTTTTTTCGCTCTCTCCTGCGCCGCACTGGTCGCTTGCCGGTGCTACCACCTTGCCGAGTGCTCCTCCGAATGTCACGTGACATACATCACCGATGACGCGCAGTTCTAAAGACTGTCCACTTCCGGTTGACGTGCCTCCGCCAGGCTCTCGCGTTCACGCAAGTGTTTTGTTGGTGCTGTGCCAACTCTCTGTGCTAGCGCTATCCTTCATGTTCCGACAGTTGCTGCAGTTTCTAGTCGGCTGTACCTGACTTGCACTTGCGTAGCATAGCGCAGTTACGAGTTCACAAGCGTGCACACGCGAAGACCACACGACGAGGAAAAACAAATATGTAGGGAGCGCGTGCATTTGCTAGCAAACTGGAAGTCGAAGTTCAGTTCTCCTTCGACCAATCAGCAGAGTCCGGACTCTTCTGACGTCACCAAAAACCACAATGTTGTCGCGGCTAACTTTGGCATGCCGGAAATGGCTGGCGAGGCGCACGGCAATGTTTTTCGAGTTTGTGGCGCAGCCGCGGCGCGTAGCACTGCCGCATTTGACATCATTCGTCGTGGCGCCATTCTCAACTTGAAGTGCGTGTTAACTTGAAATGTTCAAAAACATGTCAGGAGTGGTTTAGGGGCCCTTTAAGCTACTACCTCAACTCAACTCAGTGCTCAGTAACAGTTCATTTTTCTTGTTGTAGCCAATAGTGAAAAATGAGTGGGAACACAATACTAAACTCTTTCAGTCACATAACAGCAACGTCACCATTGTAGACAGAGGAGAACTTCAGTATGGTGAAAGGAAAATAGAGAGTCGCTGAAGTAGTCAAATTGTGAGGCTGGGTGGTGTCAGTGCCCAGTTGAATGGCATATCACGTTTCATTCACAAGCAATAACGCACTGACATGAGATTAAGGATGCATGTATTTCAGTTTGACTGCAATTAATGCTCTTATTTAGCTATGTATACAACTGCCTCAAACTCACAACAGAGCACCACTGTGTACATTTCAATCCGCGCCGGCGAACGCCCATCCACACTCACGCAGTGACAGTGCTGCCACCTACATGTCATCTCGAGGAGGCCAATAGCAACCCCGTGGTATGCAGAGATTTATTATGGTCTTGTTTTGACTCCGTGCGCATGCGTGGCTTGCATACATTCAGAAATGTGTGGACGTTGTGTGGTCGCATCGCATCATCACTAGCAGCCATGGTTGCGTCCACAGCGGATTCAATGATCAGTAGTTTCGTTTTAAGCCACCACGCGTGTAAGACTAGAAGCTTTAGGGGCAATCTGTATTGTAGTGAATGTGGGCTTATTACGTAAGCATTCAGGTGTGCTTAGGCATGACCAGACTCACATGAAGGGAATGAATGAACACAACATGCCACTCGCAGAAGAGTGGTACTGATAAGAAATGGCACCCGTCGGCAGGCCGTCAAAGGTTATTTATGTTCCATGTTGCTGCTGTACTGTCAGCATTGCGTGTGTACCATGCTGTGGTAATTAAGCAGAGGAGAAAGTTCACTTTATGACATGGGGGAAGATAGCGTACGTAAAGGTAGAACACGCACAACAGTCTCAGCTCGCTCTCAACCTCGTACGGCCGCTATGCAGGCCACAGTAGGTCACACTGCATGCAACTCTGGACGCACAGCCCAAGGCACATTTGCAAGCAGTTGCTGTGGGTGTGGGCTCAAACGTGCTTTGAATGACAGAAGTAAAGCGTGCCTTGCTTCAGCGCGAGTAGCATTCTGCTGGAGCTCTTCCACAAACATTCTGATGAGACGTGATGGCATCATGACGCAAAGTACCATGTGCAGTCAAGCGGCAGAGACAACAGCCCATCAGAGCTGCGAACTAAGTCATGTTGTTTTGTTTTTTTGTTTTTTTTTCTGGCACGTGCTTCACACCACATGACCTCACTAAGCAGCATAAACTTTTCCCAATTTGCGCCGTTGACAAACGGCCCAGCACAGTGGCTGCAAGTGACAGCGTTCCTTCCAGCACTCGCAGACGCATTTGCGTGAGCACTATGTGGCGAGAGCATCGCCGGCGTTGTGACGACATGCGAGGCACCTGGAACGATGCATGTGGTCAAAGCGCTGCTACGCAGTAGATAGATATGCTAAAAACATTGCCGCCCACCAACACGTAGTTGGTTAGCCTGCAAGAGTGCCGCGCCCTCTCCTGCGGAACTATGTGCAACCACGGGCCGCTTCGGCGGAAGGCAGCTTGAAGACATGCATCTGTAACAAGAACCACGTACATCTGCCTAGGCGACCCGTGCGGACAACGCACTAGTTGCAAACAAGGGCCTCCTTGGTGAAACCCAGCTCGAGAACCCGTCACGTGAAGCATGTCACACCAAAATCACGTATCAAAATGTCACATGACATGTTCCCCCAAAATCACGTGACATGTTCCCCCAAAATCATGTGACTTGTTTCCGCCAAAATCATGCAACGCAATGTCATGTGACGTGTTTCTGCCAATATCACATAACACAATGGTAGGTGATATGTTCACATGACTAGGTGACCTGTTTCAGTAAACTATCAGCCAGCTTCGTTGTGATCCCACCTTGTGTGACCTGGCAGAAGCTGCGTGCTTTTACAGCGAAAGCTGTTTATGGCTAGGAGAAACGAAAAACCGCTCGTCCGTGGACCGCGCGCGGTCTCCATTGGCTGTGCCTTCCAGTGACGTCGCTCTCTGCGCCGTACCAAAGCACGCATGCCATTGGCTGGCCCGTGAGTGACGTCGTCCATCCCGTCGCAGCCGTGGCGCCGAGCACGCGCGCATCAGCTTCGACTGAGAGCTTCCACATGGGTAAGCCACGGATGTTAGCTCGCGATGTGAAACGCTTGCAACGACGGCGCGCCGAAGAAGCAGCGTTGCGGGCAGAACAGCGTCGACGTGATGATTGCGGGAGCGCGTTCGCGGGGCGAACGCCCGCTTTCAGCGAGAGTTTCTCCAGCGGCACTTTGGCTTCGGCTGCGACGTCTGTGTCGGGTTGAACCCAATGCTAAACACCGGCGCCGCACATTTCAGCTTCGCTGGTTAACCATTTGTACGGAGTGCTTGGGCGGTGTTTTTTTGCTTAGAGATTGCAATTCATATTATACATACTTTATATATATATATATATATATATATATATATATATATATATATATATATATATATATATATATATACATACATACATACATACATACATACATACATACATACATACATACATACATACATACACGAGGCATGACGGTGACAACGAAAGCCCCGTTCAAGTGTCCATATAATCGTACTAAAAGGCAAAGCAGTAATGAGAAGCCAATAGGTGTACATTCAATGCCTGATGAGAGCTCTTGGCACGTGTGCTACAATGCAGGCCTTGACAACATCATAGAACTGTGTGTACGTATCAATAAATTTTATTTCCTTAACTGTACAAGAATATCCTAAATTAACTACACAATTAATAGACAATGTACAAAAGCAATCTTCCTGCCCTACTTACATGTCCATGCTGACCACCCTTGCCAATAAGAAGGCCCATTTCACAGCAGTCCTGAAGGATGGCATTCACTTTGACTGCTGCAAGGGGCACTTTCGTTTCCTGCAAAGCAAAGTACCCCCCCCCCCCCTTTTTTTTTAATTTTGTAAACACAAAAAGCCGAGAAAATTCAATAGAGCACTGAGACTTGCCAACAAAAAGGTGCTGCCATTCTTGAAGTGCACCCAATGCCTACATATTACTCTGAAATTGTCTCTTGCTATTATTTCATTAAAAATTGAAGGAGCAACTGTTATTGCAAAAAGCAATGTAGTAAGTATTGTATGTGGCAGGAATGTTGCTCATGCTTAAACACAATCACTAGCAAATTTAAGTTTTTTGTGGAATTACTACAAAAATAACACAGGTGCTTGTAATGACCAAAAAAAAAATACTGCAAGTAAAGTAGTACAGTGTGTAAATGGGTGTTCCTTATCAACAACAACAGTGAACAGGTGCTTCATGTTGTGAATCATGTTGTGAACAGTGAATCATGTTGCCTAGATAGAATACTTAGCAAGGTTTAAAAAAAGAACACTTTTTTGTACACCTATGTAAGTAAATAAATTATATGTCTAAATTACTGAATTTAGTGTGAGTGACTGTAAACTTTTAGGTAGAAAGGATTGCACACGGCTTTTCTTTTTCCATTATGACCACTAATTGGAAAAAGCCTCATGACAAGTATTATATGGAAAATAAATACCAGCAAAACCAGGACAAGAAAAAAGAAAAAGCGCACTCACTGACACACCGTCGCCAGACTTACAACCGCTTTATTGAAGCATCCACATGCTTTTATACAACTCTTTTCATCATGCGCAAATGCACGAGCTATGGATAGAAACCTACGAACACCTCAACATTCAGCCACACCCCGATAGAAACTGCCACTTTTTCTCCGTGAGAAGTACAGAGGGTTTGCTTACGCAGACCTGCTCGTTCTATTTCATGAAAAAAGCTTCAAGCAGGTCATCCTCTATCCTGGAGCTCCCTCCACCTAGAATGCTGGTTTGGTGAAAGAAAAGTGTGGAACCACTGCAATCTTTCAGATGCACCAAAGTTACTCCCTATGCATGATCTTAAGTTGTAGGTGTGTTCTTTGAAGTGTTCATTTAACCTTGTCTGGCCGATATAAACATTTCCACACGATGTGGAGATTGAATAAACCACCCCAACACTGCACTCAGTGAACCAAGCTTTGGTGGCTGGTTTTGCAGGCACATCCACGCTCATTGCCCAAGATGCAAGCACAAAGAACAGGAAGCCGTGAGGGGCTGAAAACACCCAAGTTCATACCAAACCCACAGGAGCCTCTTCAGCCCGAGAGAAACCTCCAGAGAAAGAGCAGCAGTGTCTATCGGGGCATGGCTGAATATCAAGGTGTTGACAGGTTTCTAGCTGTAGCTTGTGCACTTGCGTGGGATGAAATTGTATGAAAGAATGGATGATTCAATAAATCAGTTGCAAGTCTGACAACAGTGTTTCATTGAGTGTGCCTTTTCTTTGTCCTTGTCTTAGTTTCGCTCGATTTTATTTTCACTATACCATGAACCAACCAGCTCAGCTTTTCACACTGATAAAGTGACAAGTATTACAACTGGAAAGGGTTTTATTGACGTCTAGTAACAGGCGGACAACCAGGCACAGTGACAAGTCTGTGCCAACACCTCACACTCAGGGCTCACACCTCTTGCTAAGGCAGCATCCCACTATACTGTGCGCATCCCTTCCCCACTTCACAACCAAGAAAAATGCTGCATCAAGAACACATGATGTTGTACAGCAGCCTTTCCATCTTTCTTGGCTGCTAGAGGCTTGCCACCACCTTTCAAAGGTGTAGTTTTACCAATCATAGCTAGACCTTAAATCTAGTATGTGACAGGTTAATAATGGAGTAGCAACAGAACCTTAAAGGTCGCATATTTATGTACACCAGCAATTCACCTTGTCATGGTCTCCCTAGCCTCACTTCTTTATACTCATACCCTGCTATCCACTGCCAGGCTAAGATAGGTTTAAGGGGACCACAACCATTGGTCCCTGACATGAAGGGTTCACCCAATCATTTAAAGAAAGGTTTACTTACGCCCACAGCCTACATCGGCATTGAAAATGAATGGTGGCTAAGGCTTCTATTTCTCCTTTTCAGAAGCTGACTAACCCTTGCCAAATGGGGCACAAGGTTCAAAAATTGCAAATGCACAGCTTTTTTTTTTTTTAATTTTATGTGTTAATAGCTTAAAGCATCAATGCTTAATAAAATATGTTTCTCGTCTTGAAGAAAATGCACTTCATTTCTCTGACCTGCGTAGTGTGCTGATGCGGCGCTTCAATTAAAATGTGAATGTGTGATGGAGTAGCAATTAGAACATAATGTGCATGTCAGCTGATAATCACTGAAAAATCCTGCAGATCCCACGCACTGTGGGAACCGGTGTCATGCGAAGCAGCCAACGAGGAAATTACCTATGACAAATTGTTTGGCATTCAGTCCAACTGTTATGAGTAGGATCAAGGTTTGTGTGCAAAGCGCATGCACCCACTCATGAGTATGCTTAAGATCAGCTAACCAGGAATATCAACAGCACCCTGGCAACTGAATGGTACCTCATGGTACAATGTAACATTGGAAGTCACATTAGTCCAAGGCACAGACATCTGTTTTGTGGCATAAAAACGCACTAAATGGTGTGTTGATGTGCTATCATAAGTGTCATTCGTTGAAGTATTCTTAGGGATCAAGAAAAGTTTCACAAAACCATACCGAATGGTAGCAGAACATATGTATGCTTGATAGTGCTTATCACACATTAAAAGTGGAATTCACATTATACAAACACCATCGTTACAAATGTTCATGCAGTAGGTTTATTTACTATATATACCGAGCGGGAGAAGCAGCCTCACCCTCATAGTTGCTTGCTTGGCACCTCGAGAGCCTGTGTTCGATAACACCCTAAAGCTTGGTAGGTTGCATGTGTGTCTGTGTGCATTTTATGTCTACATTTCAATCATAACCTGTGTTCCTTTCTTGTCTTAAGAGCGGAGCTCTGAACCGGCTGTCATGTGTCAACCGCGAACACACAAGTGTGGGCCGATGCTGGAGGCAGTGCACCAGGGTGAGGCGCAGAAAACTTGAGGCACTGCTGAAAGTTGCAGGTTTGATCCCTGCAGTCACAGCATTTCATATGTCTATTTATCGCCGTCCCGGCATTTCATATGTCCATTTTAGTTGGTCATTGGCTGACGTAGGTTATATAATATTAAAACACCCGTGGCCCATACCTGCGTACCACGGGCTGAGCACTACCGGTATGAGCCATAAGTGGTTGCAGTGTCGTTAATCATGACACAGATGACAAGTACTATATAACTTTAGCGATGTAAAGATCACTGATTCATGTTCGTCATACATTTGTACCCTACCATGCAAATATTCGGGTATGTCAGGTGAACGAGACGACCAGGAGAGCACGAAGACGTAGGCAGCTAGATAGATAGACACGGTCAAAGTGACTCAAGTTCGCCAAAAAAGCCTCGCATTTAATAATACCAGAAAACAAATGAAATTAGTTCCCCACACCCACAAAAATTATGTACATTTCATCATTGATAGTGAATCTAACATGTAGACGCAAAAAAAATTCAGCCTCTAAGCCTTTCAGTATCACCATCCTTAGGGTCCAGAAAATGGACTGAGTAGCAGGCTCTGTGATCTTTTAATCTAGCACTGCTGCCATCTCTTTCGTCAGACGTGTGCTTGTTTCAACACTCCACACACCATGGAGGGCAGCCTTTTGTTACACATGTCCACTACGAATGGACAAATTAGTTGATTTAGCCTTTTGTGGCAACTCTTGTTGATGTCTGACTCACACAGTTCCATGACACATGAGGAAGGAAGTGCTTCGTTTGGAAAGTCTGTGAAGTCCCTCTCCTAAAACCCTATTCAAATATCTGTAAATGGTCTTGGCTGTCTTCTTCATATCCATACTTGGAAGTTTTGGCTATTTGTGCATATGGTGCACAACTGCAGCATGCTCACTGTTTTGATAAATAACTGCGGCTCCCTCTCTTTATACCAATGACATCTGTAACAGAACTACTACTTGAAGCACGAACGTAGGAAAGGTAAAGGCGTCACACCAGTTTTCAGAGAGGATCTTTTCTTGGCTGCTGATCACAGCGCCAGCTATTTAAGCAAACATCTCATGCCTAAATAAACACACATTTTGCACTAGGAGTATGGTACAGCCATGAGCACCGTTACGGTGAACATGCGAGCGCCTGGCCACAATGTGCTGAGCGCTAGCGTAGCAAGCGTGGCCACACATTGAACAAAGCGCGTGCATGTGCAGGAAAGGCGGAAGGGATGGCTTTGTGTCATTTGCTGTGTACTTGCCAGTCCTGCATTCGCAGTGTAAAAATTCAGCTGGCACAATGCCCTTACTTAACTTATTACTGCACATGAGTAGGCTCGCTTCCATGTCCGGCCACATTAGCTACACAGACTCATTACGGATAGTGGCCACGCACTCGTGTGTTCACTCTAAGAGTTAATACGGTTGTACCTGAAGGATGTAACTTAGTAAAATACACTAAAATACCTACAGCAACTTCCTTTGCAAATGATATGCCACTAAGGGTGTGCACCGGCACGGAAACAAGGGAAGGCAAATTATTTTGATATTTCGACTTATGTCAAACTGATGGCTGAAGTCTGGTCAAACTTATGCGGAACAAAACTTGTGCTACAATCAAGTTTACAAATAAGTGAAATAAAATTCATAGAAGAAATAAGTCTTAAAGTAATTTTATAACTTGCCTTTTCAAGCAATAAGAATTGCAAGCTCTGACATATATGAAGCATAATAGGTTACAATATACAGGGTGAAAGGGAAAATTAGCATCCACCCGTTTTGTAGCACAAGGCTACAAGGAAATCCATACGGATTTCTCAGAAATGAAAGAGAAATCCATATGGATTTCCTTGTAGACTTGTGCTACAAAACGGGTGGATGCTAATTTTCCCTTTCATAAACGTTACTCCACCTTGTGGGTTTCCACAGAACTCATTTGCAATATACAGGGTGCTTCAGAAAATGTCTCCAGGGTTATTATAAATACAGAAAAAAAAATATATCTGAGCACTTTTTGTGGAAGTGCTTTTTTGTTCATAGTGGCATGCGCTGTAAAATGCATAGGTGTAAAAATTTGAACAGTAATTAACAAAGTTAGTCTAATTGACTTAAACCAGACCAGCTAGACACTCAAACGTAATTCAAGAATGGAAGTTATTTATACAGGAAATCCATACCCACTGTAATATATGCAAAGAAGTGTTACTGTCAATTTCTAAAGATATATGAAATCCAGCTAATTGCACCCAGGAAACTCTTGCTCATTGTTGCTCAGCAATGCGAGGAGGTCAACTATGCCACGCAGGCCACTATCGAAGGTACTGGCAATTGTGCTCTTTCACCACTCAGTTTCAGTTTACCAAGTGAAATTAATCTGATTTCACAAATCTGTAAAAATGAGCAGAGTCATCCTTTTGTAAATATTACAATGGATATAGATTGCCTGTATAAATAACTTCCATTCTTCAATAAAATTTGGATGCCTAGCTGTTCTGGTTTAAAGGTCAATCAGTCTAGTTTTGTTAATTACTGTTCGCATTTTCACTCCTACATACTTATCAGTGTGTGTCAGTGACGAACTCTTTCAGTCTTTCAGCCTTGAGGAAATTGGCACTCTATTACATTGGTTTGCACATGGTTGCTCATTTTCATTATATATGTGGTTTACACCAATAAACCTTTGACCATGAGTGATCATGATGGTAGATTTTAATGGCGCAAGGGCAACTCAGGCTGAAAGGAAAGGAAAGGAAAGGAAAGGAAATGAAAGGAAGAGACAGCATGATTACTGACTCTTTGACCATGAGTCAGTAATCATGCTGTCTCTTCCTTTCATTGTACTTTTTGTGTTCCCACAGTTAGTAAAATAAACAAACTGTACATGCATGGAATGCTCTGCAGCTCCATGTGCCTTTGACATTTTTTAAGGACTTCTACGGGAATGGTTGTTCTCTGCCAGGCTTCTTGGGTCTTTTTTGTCAACAAGAAGTGTAACCTTTTGTGAGCATAAGTGTAACCTTACACTTATACTTGAGAAAACCAGCAAGAATAAACTACACATAAACATGAAGCAAAGAGACAACATGTAACATTGCACCCAGGAAACTCGGGCTTTGATCTTGGTGCTGTAAATTCAGAGGTCAAGGGCATGGATGCTAGCCTGAAAATACTTAATGACATTATAGAGGCAGTCCGCGTTCAACAACAAGAGCTTTGTTCAACTAACAAAGCTTTGAAAAATGAGAACGAGACTCTAAAGAAGAAGGTGGCTGACCTGGAGCAGTACACTAGGCTGAACAACGTCGAGATCAAGGGAGTGCCCTCTTCCCAAGGGGAGGACTGTGTTGCCATAGTGCAGGCAATTGGTAACAAAATCTATTGTCCTGTATCAAGCACTAATCTTGACGTTGTTCACAGAGTGCCTGCTAAGTCTGGACAACAGAGTATCGTGGCCCGTTTCTGTTCTCGAGAGCAAAAGAATGAGTTTGTTAGGAAAGCATGCAAAGCTCGCTTGAATACACGTGCTCTTGGGTTTTCTTGAGAAGGCACCCATGCTGTCTTTGTTAATGATCACCTCTCGCCGGATAACAAGAAGCTTTTTGCTAAAGCACTTGTTCTCAAAAAAGAGAAACAGTGGGCGTTTCTTTGGACTGATAACTGTCAGATAAAAGCAAGGAAAACTACTGACACTAGGGTGTTTCGCATAAAATCAGAATCCGACCTGTCCATTATCTCCTAGATATATTTTACTTTGGCAGCTGTAGCGTCTATTCAATCGCAGGATGGCGTATATTTCACCGTCTGAACTCTCATCAAGGCTGTCTAAACCATGTAGGGCGTTCGTTCACTTAACGCTCGAAGTATAAGAAAAAATTATGATAATATTACCACATTGTTATCAACTATTGGTCACCAGTTCTCTATCATCTGCATCAGTGAAACGTGCCTATGTGAACATGACAGGAACCTTTTTAAGTTTCCTTCCTATTCCTCTGAATACTGTCATAGAAGCGACGACGCACATGGTGGAGCAGCTGTTTTTATATCATCTTGCCTTCACTATCATAGGCGATTGGACTTCGCACTAAATATTCCTGGTTGCGAATCCGTGTGGATCGAACTTCATGAACCACATTTTTCGCAAGATAGTAAGAATTTAGTTGTTGCCTGCATCTATCGCTCACCGTCGTCATCTGTCATGGAGTTTTGCCTAGCTTTAGGAGAGGTGTTGAATATTCTGTCATTAGAAGGGAAGCGGGTGATTATTTTAGGAGACATGAATATCAATCTTCTTGATGATACCAATGCAAAGGTTTCCGAATACGTTTCCTGCTTCAGTGGATATGGCTATGAGTGCCTCATAACTGCACCCACTCGTGTTACAATTCATGGCAATGGCACTATATAGATCACATTTTGTCTAACTTCATTAGTCCTCCTGAAGCAGCTGTCATCGAGGTGCCCGTCACAGATCATTATCCCATTTATGCAAGCATAGGCATTTGCAGTAATAATAAAACAAGTCAAAGCTTCAAGAATAACCTAAATACTGCATCATTCATTAACATCATCGAGCAGTGTGATTGGGCGTCAGTTATGAAATGCAAAAATGCTGATATAGCCTATCAACAATTTTCCACTATTATTTCAAATGCAGTTATGGCCGCTTCAACTTTAGCAGTAAGCAGAAAAAAGCACCTCATCCCAATTAATCCGTGGATGACACCTAACCTGTTAAAATGTTTGCGGAAAAAGGATAATTTATACAAAAAAACGAAAAAGTCCCCTTTCAATGTTAACCTTCAAAAGCGCTATAAAGAATACTCAAACACATTAGGTAAGTTACTTAAGGCCGCTAAGGTAAAGTACTTCGAAGATAAAATAAAGCGAGCCGGAAATGACGTTAAGCAGCAGTGGAAAACTGTAAACTATTTTCTTGGCAGGACCACGGTACATTCAGATATAACCTTGATTCACTCAGAAAATCGTGTGATCGAAAGCCCATCTGATATCGCGAACTCTTTTAATGACTCATTCGGCATTGTTGTTCCTCAGTCGACAGTACCCCTCGATTACACTTGCTCACGATTACCACATTCATTCTTTCTTTATCCTACGTCACCCGAAGAAGTGTTCACCGTTATCAATAGTATCAGGAATACGAGCGCTGGTCTCGATAAGTTCTCTGCTGCCGACATGAAATTGATAGCTCATTTAATCTGTGATGTATTATGTTACATTATAAACCTTGTATTTGAAACTGGGTTTTTCCCGACTGCCCTGAAAAAAGCAAAAATTATTCCAGTCTTTAAAAAAGGCGACAAGCGTTTAATCTCGAATTACCGGCCTATTGCAATTATCTCATTCTTCAGTAAAGTCATTGAAAAGCTTTTTGCTGGACGTTTAAGGTGTTATTTAGACAAGTTTCATATTCTTTCTAATAGGCAGTTTGGTTTCAGGCCCGGTTACCCAACTGAACTTGCCATGATATCCCTAACTGACGAAATTAAATCTGCTATTGACAGCGGTTGTGTTGTTGGAGGTGTTTTTCTTGACCTTTCAAAAGCATTTGATTCTATTTCACACGACATTTTATTTCAGAAACTAGAGTCAATTGGTGTATCTGGCGTCCCACTAGAACTTATTCGTAGCTATTTGCGTGATCGAGAACAGTTGGTATATGTGTCTGGTACCTTTTCCAACCCTAAATTCATCAACATCGGTGTTCCGCAGGGTTCTATTTTGGGCCCGCTTTTATTTTTAATTTACATCAACGATCTTCCTCATTGTCTAGCTCATTCGTCCTGCATACTCTATGCGGACGATACCACTATATTAACTGCAGATAAGGAGATTGACTCGATGTTGTTTAAACTAAATACAGACCTGAAAAATATTGTTAAATGGTTCAATAAGAATAAACTAAATATAAATGCTAAAAAGTCAAACTTTGTGGTATTTTCGTCTCCTAATCGAATTATACCTAGGAACCCCTCTGTCTACGTAAGCGATACTCAAATTCACTCTACCTCTAGTACAATGTTTCTCGGGGTCGAACTTGATGAGCATTTAAAATTTAATTCACATATATCACAGCTTACGCGGAAAGCCGCATATGCCATTCGTATCCTGCTAAAAGTTCGCCCTTTCTTTCGTTTTGAAAGATTGTTGTCACTTTACTACGCTTTTTTTCACAGCAACATAATCTATTGCATCTCATCATGGGGAAATACGTATGCCACTCATTTGTCAGCCATCCAACATCTTCAAAACCAAGCATTGAGAATAATATCATTCAGTAGCTTCATGTCCAATGCATCATTCTTACTCCGTTCATATGAAATTTTATCAGTTCAGAAGCTGGTCAAATATTTTCTCGGTATTCTTATTTTCAAATATGCGAATGGTAAACTACCCATTCCATTACTAAACTCTAGTCAGTTTCCTCAAGTGTCATCTACTCGTTTTGCAAAGGCTAAACCCAAACCCAGGACTAATTATGGTAAATTTACTATAAAATTCTCATCTGTATCCTTGTGGAATTCGTTACCTTTGGAAATCAAAAATAGATCCCTCGATATGTTTAAAAAAGGCTTGCGTTTGCACTTATTAAATTCATAGTGCTTAATATTATATAGAGTGTGTTATTGCATTTTTCTGTCTTTTTTGCTTATGTGCATATTATGTATAACTTAGTCCCTATCTGATGCTTATCTATATTTTGTATACCTCAATTGTTCTTTCCTTACCGTCACAATACTTGATACTATACTGAGTGAATGATACTGCATCTTTTGTGTAAGTTTTTTTTTGTTTTTTTTTTGCACATATCTACTCATTTTGTATAACGTATATTCGCTACTTCGTACTTATCTGTACATTATATATATATATATATATATATATATATATATATATATATATATATATATATATTTTTTTTTTTAATTTTTCTATCCTTACCACTGTTTACTATTGCATTGTATCTCTGAGGAATGATCTTTTAGGAGGTCTCACTCACAGTCTTGCGACTTTGAGACCTCCTTCTGTATTTGTATTCAACACATGCATTGTATCACTTGTATTTCAAATAAATTCAATTCAATTCAATTCAATTCAAACATGCACAGTGGGTTATGAGAGAGACTGTAGTGGAAGGCTTCAGAATAATTTTAACCACGTGACCTTGTTTGATGCACACTTAAAACTAAACACACGAACATTTTTGCTTGATGCCACCACCAAAATGCAGGCAATGCAACTGTGGCTCAAACTTTGTGGTCAGCAGTAAATGCCGCAGCACCTGAGTGACCGTGGTGGGTTAAAGTTTACTGTGACCGCACTTTTTAAGTCTGGTCTGAATTAAATACAAACACTCTGTTTGAGACCTTGAAAATATTTTGGTAAACAGTCTTCATGTTACATTGAGTGTTGCTAGCGATGTGTTCCCTCATTGTCACAGAGCAAGCTTTTTTATCTGCTATTCTTGCTCAATTGTACAGCACTGGCATTGTGTTCCATGTAGGAGCAGCTGAACTAACCTTGCTCTCCACAAGTTCCACGCCAGTCATGAGCCCCTTGCCTCGGACATCACCAACCACCGAATATTCTTTCCTCAATGACTCTAAGGCATGCAGCAGTCGAGTTCCAATTACACGGCTCTTTTCCATGCACCCATCTTCATCCAAAACCTGAAAGTCAAAGGCAGTGGCATTACAGGCAGCCACGAAAAGAAAGAAATTTGACATTAATGTAAGGCACAGAGCTAGTGCATAACAGCTGTACATTATGTCTACAACTACACAGACATTTGGTATGAAAATGCAAAGGCAGGTGATGAGAACAGGTGATGACTCTCGGCATGAAACAAACCTCCCTAGACTTGCTGCTTATATTACTGGTAGATGTTCTTCCACAAAAACTTCCGAAAAGCTTGCTTAATGCCGAGAGAAAAAGCAAATGAAGCCAGCCAGTGTTGATAGGACAATAAAGCAAATGAGTATGTTTATGTAGTTATGTGTGCATAGGTTCTCCCTGTGTGAAGTGTGTACCTGCTCCCTAAATGACATATTTTACTAGTGAAAGTAACATCACCACTAGACAATATAATGTCAAGCACATTCTTTGATCATTATCCATGGCAACGGATAGTGATAACAACATAAAGTAGTGTAAATATTTTTTATCTTTTGCCGCATGCGGTGGCTAATGATATACCTGTATATATTTCATATATTATATATGATAATTGCTTGTAATCAATTAATATTTTCGTGGTTTTTGTACTTAATTGGTCACTCTGTTACCTCATGACAATCACTGTAATTCAATATCTTTTTTTTGTGTGTGTGTGGTCAATTACATGTAAACAGTTACATTACTGATGCAGGGTTCATGCAGCTCCTTGAAACTTTTTGAAAATCAGTGTTTCCCCACTTATGCACAAATGTGAGTGGTCAGGAGTTGGTGGGATAGAAAAAAAGCAATGGCTATACAAGGTAAAGCTTGCCGAGTTTGGACTGATATTCAGTGTCATGCGTGCAACATATATTTATCTGCCCTCTTTTTAAGTTCTAGCCCCAAAAGCATGATGGCAGTCTTTATTTGCATATGTTATATCATCTTATTAATGCTGGCTGCAGATGATAAATGTGCTGCAGATGACAGAGTGAAATATTCAAAATGGCTCAATCTACTTACTGTATTTTTATAGTGTTAAAAAAAGTTGGAGGAGGTGGGGGAGCTCACATAAAAGGAATCTATTATCTTCAATAATCCCTGTTACTTTATTGGTAAATTATAACCGTAGCCACCTACATATTCAGAATTGTAAATGTTTATCGTAGATGGCTGTGTTCTTACTGAATTTCACTGTGCTATCCCCATTATGCTTGGCTTGAATGCAGGAGTGCTGCATGCAACTTTGTGTCAGTGATTTCTACTCGAGCAGCAATAACAACTGTAAACGTGAGCAACTGGGCATGTAGAATCCTTTGTCTTGCTGTATGGCTCAATTGGCAAGGCCTCTTTGGCATTGTGAGAGGTCACGAATAAGTAGGATCTATACAAAGCAATGAAAAGCCACCTACGGTTATAATTTGACCACCTACGGACAAAATTATGGCCTGTCATAATTTTGACAAACTCAAACTCTACATACTTCAGGGAAACTTCCGCTTGCTGAGGGACAGAAAATACAGATATACAAGTTCAATACCCTCCAGCCTACAGGCATAAACCTTTCAAAGGGAACCCTTGAGTCCATTAGATACAGTGGGGGGCTAACAAAGACCGAAAAAAGGTTAAGGTATATACAAGCTAACAATGCTTCTTCCCGAAAGTCTACTTCCAGGTGTGGATTCCCCATCCAGTTTGACAAGAACAACGGTGTTAAACATTGTAGTCACATTTTTAGCAACAAGCTTTCGGTGAAATGCACTGTGGGTGCAGCGCAGGTGGTGCGGGGTGGGAGGGGGGACACATGCGATAGGTGCAACGCTTGTACCTAGCGTATGTGTTCCTTTCTTCACCCTGCTTTCCAGGGCTGCGCACATAATGCATTTCCAAGATGTGTACCATGAGTGGATTCTTTGGAAGCTTTCATTCTTGCCATGTATATTAGTCATGCTAACACCTGTCACCCAACTTTCCCCACACCCAAACCCCACCCCCTTTCCTTTTTTTTTTCCCACGTGCCGCTCTCCTTCTCCTCTCCTTCTGTGGACGGGGGAGAGTGTGCAATAGCGTACATAAACGAACACTGCAGAAGGCAGTCGCTGTCCTGACGAAGAGAAGTCCACTTGTTGAAACGTTGGCTCCTGCGACATTCCCTGTTCTCAATCGTTTTTAGCGATCTGTTCATTGATTCAAGCCTCCATCTTCCCCTGAGCTTCTCTTCTAGTTTGGAGCACATCAGGATGTATGACAATTTCCCTCGTGGACAGAAATGCTCTTTAGAAGCAGCTGTAAAATATCACAATCTCTCATACACCGGTGGCCTGGGATGCTTGATTGATTTATGTGGTTTTATGTTCCAAAACCACGACATAATTATGAGAGACACTATAGTGAGAGCTCCAGAAATTTCGACCACCTGGGGTTCTCTAACGTGCACTGATATCCAACCCCTATATATAGCCATGTCAGGAAGACAAAACATGTCAGGAAGACAAAAGTTTCTGGTAATGCTTTGCAAACAAGAGCGATGGTGTGGCTATTCGGTGCAGAGAATAAGCAATTGCGCATTTTTTAATGCAGCACTAGAGCGATTACTGCGTTTCTACTTTGTTGCTTTTTATCGCGGCACCTTGAGTGAACGCGTCTGCGCTGACGCCTCTTGTACAGCCCGAAGATAAAACACACATTAAATTCTTTCTTCATATGAGACGTGCAGTACTGATTATAAGTAGACGCTTTAGATAAAAAGGTCTTCTAAAAAAATAAGTCGACAGCATCTTCAGAAAAGCGTCACTGCACCACCCAAGCTTTGTATGTAATAAGCTGTTGCACTACGTATCGTTTGCGCTGAAATTCGACCTGCAGTGCAGGATATTTGGATCCGCTCGCCTTAACTATCTGCGTGTTGGCCGTTAAACATGGCATATTAAAGGTTGTACAGCAACAGGTTGGCTGTTACAACCCGGCAATGAAGTCGTTTGACAAGGAGTTGAACAAGGAGTTGAGCTTTGAATATATCTTCATGTTATTTCATGGCAATGGCAAATCCTGATCTCCGAAGCCTTGGTGTCTGCAAATCACGCATGTTCACTTTAACATAAAGTTGTGTCATGTGTTATGGCCAGTTTTTAAACCTTCATGTTTTGATTTATTTCTGCTTGTGATGCTGTAGCAGGCGCTTGTTTTCGTTTGATACATTTGCATAGTGGGTGAATATGCTGGGATGTAGCTCATTTGTAGTTTTGTCTCTGCATTGAAAATGGCTTATTGAATGTTATGTATGCAATATTTAATACCAGGCTTTCCATTTGGTTTCAAACTGTTAATACTGCGTCAGTGTAACTCTTCGTTCTTGCACGCTTTTGTATTCTAGTGAATCTTGTAGAGAGGATGAGATGCTTTTAGTATTCTACGTTTGGAAACCTAATTGCCATGCAACTAATTTGAAGATTATTGCCAGCACTTCAACAGTATGCCAAGGAGTACGAAAATAATGACAATGATGGCGCTGTATTTGCTTTGCACACTCAACGCCCTACATCAGGCGATAGAACACGCGCTTTAATTCTGCATTTGGGTGCGACAGTTATACTAAAACACTGATGGTGGTTATACTAAAAATGACACGATATAAAATAAGTGTGCCCTTGGCATGGAAGTAATTTTTCAGGTCTTGCCTCTTGTGTTATCCCACTTGCGTGCTCCCGTGGAACTATTGAAACGCTCGAGTTGCTTGTGTAACAATGGAAAGGGGAAATCCATGCTGTGCAGACAGTAGCAGGATGCACGCTTAAAAGCGAAGAGCACTTAATATTATACGCTATTTTTCCTCAAGTTCATCCTGCCGGTTTACAAGCTCCCTTGTCGCTGTATACGAACCATTCTCATACTCGACGGGCGCGTTCGTTAGCCGACCGTAGAAGTATGCGGCATCTCGACAAAGCAGGTGTGTGCATTAAGAGCTTTCATTCACAGGGTAAACAAATGAAGACAATGCCCCTGATGCTTTATTATAGCTCATCATAATTACAATGAGCTCCTCTTCATGAGCAAAGTTGTTGGTACTCCTCAGTGGCAAACATTTGGAGCATATGGAGGAGATAGTCACCCAAGACAGCTCTGACATCACACGCATGTCCGCTGACATCCCTAATAAAGTGCTAATATTGCCGGTAATACTTAGGGCAATTCCTTTGCGTACTCTGTCACCGGAAAAACAACGATCGAAGGTGCACACAAGCGGTGAATCGCACACATGCGCCATGCGTGCAGCCATGTGTGCAGTGAAAGCGGGAGTCTCCGGAACAAGGCCCGCCGCTGGTTCTGGTGGCCGCCGCTACGTGGCTTTCAGTGGCTTTTTTTTTTTTTAACTGTTCTTTAAATAAAATTTCATCGCATATCTGGCTCTAAGTATTACCGTGGGTTGCAATGCCGCCTTTTCTGCACGTTAAAATGTTCTGTTCGCCCTGAAAAATGTTTTGTAAAATTTACCCTGCATAATAAATGTACCCTTCAACTTTGCTTCTATTTTGCAGGAAGAAAAGTGCGTTAATTATGCGAGTAAATACGGTAACAGTGGGAATTACCCGCTTGGTAAGCCAGTCCTACACGTCGAACTTGCCAATTTAACTGCCCTTAGTTCACAGTTCAACTGACTCGTCGGTCTGTTTGTCTGGCACCTTAAAGGCCCTGGTCTACCTTGCCTTCTGCACACGATGATAAAGGCAGTTCTTTGTATGCATTATGAGAAAGAGAGCAATAACCCATGGTAATAATCATGATAGTTATTAATGGCTGTCCCATTTCAAATAGGGTTGCCACCTGCCCGGTTTTGGACCAGCCGGGCCAGTTTTTAACACAACGGGCTGGTTGCTGGCCATAATTGGCTGGTTTTTTACTCATCATATCCCGATAATTTTTTTGTAGCAGATGAATGGTGCACATGTGCGTGTTTGGTACTTTTTCCTTTTTCCACCTCTTCTTGATACTCACTCTCCCCCTCCCAATAAGGCGCTGAGACAAATTACTTCTTTAGGGGCTTTATCCAATCCAGGTTAGCCACCTGCAGCAAACATTATTGTTCGTTGCAGGTGTCGTTCATAGTGGTTTTAGGAACCGCAGCGGGGGCTGGGCTGGTTGAGATGCGGCGCCGGATGGCATTGTAGCACGCCAGCGCCGTTCAAGGAAGTTAGGCGTGGTGGTTTGTGCAAAACGCATTAACAAAACACGTTGCGGGGCTAGTCGGTCAAACATGTTGCATCAAATGTTCAGTGCTACTTTGGATGTGGACAGTACAGTTAAACACACAGGACGGATGCTACTCCAACTATGTTTATTGAAACCACACGTGACCCTTCGCCATCGCTTTCACAACCAGCCAAGCAAGGTTCATCGCCTTCAGCCTGAGGAAAGGACTTGTACCCGCTGAAGTAAGCGCCTTTTTTGGCAATGTAAAGTCCTTGTTAGGACACGCTAGATGTGTCAGCAAAGTATTAAGAGCAGAGTTGTGGAGGCAAGTAAGACTACTGCAAGACTGGTTAACTTTGGTATGCCTTAGTGAATATGAAGAAACGGTTGCAAAGAGGAAGCTACAATCCATGCGACGACTGGCAGCTCAGAGCACTGAAGTGTTGTGGAGGAACATGTCAAATGAAATTCTTCATAGCTCCAGAAAGTCCCGAGCAAAACAGGAACGTAGGCAGCAGCCAGTGGTTCTAGGTGACTTCGTGCTACCTAAAGACATACAGGACGTACTGGGAAAAGGCCCGAAGTACTGCTTCGAATCAGCCTAGCAAGGACTACACTCAAGAAAACCACCTCAAGAGGAAAGGTTGTAACAGCTAGGGTAGTCACGTATTTCAAGCACAATGGTCTCTCACTTTTACAATCGGATAAAGATGGATGCTTCGTCGTCATTCCCACCGGCATATACAAGGAGAAGGCATTGAAAGCCATATCAAAGAACTTCGTTAAAGTGAAGCCGTCCGCTACCCGTATCAAGGGTAAGGCAGTGGCCCCGTGTAAATCAATGGAACTTCTGATATTGTCTAGAGCAATTGTGAATTCCAGCGTTAACACTTTGTCCGCATTCTTTGCTGTTAAAACCCATAAACCTGATGTGCCATTTAGGACAATAGCAAGTGAAAGAGGTACTTGGCAGCAGAATATCAGTCGTTTTCTGCTTCAGCACCTAAAAAATCTAGAAATTTCTGACCCTTTCGCCACAAAGGGGTCCATAGATGTTGTGAACACGTCAGAAGGAGAAAAATTTGTTGGCTATGCTTTTTCGGTAGATGTGGAATATCTGTTCTATTTGATACCTCATAAGGACCTGTTTGTTACCGTTAGAGACTGTATAGAAGCGAACGGCGAAACTGCTTTTCAGAATGCTTCTGGGTTGAACAACGACCAATTTTATGTGCCTTTTAGAATTTTATATCAATGCAACTTTTATAGGATTTGACAACCAACAGTTTATCTAGTGCCAAGGGATTTGCATCGGTTCATGTGTAGCTCCCGTTTTATGTAACATATTTTTAGCATCTTTTGACAATACTTTAGCTGCACTAACTGACGACAGAACTGTCCTTAAGATTTTTAGATATGTTGATGATTTTTCTATCCTTCTAAAGAAAAATGCAACTGCCTGTTAAGAAAAAAATGCAATGGACATTTTGCAGAAGTTTGCACAACATGGAAAAGAGCTGTCATTCACATATGAGCTACCAAAAGAAAATGGCCTACAATTTCTGGACCTTTACGTCAAGTTCAGGGATAGGTGTGTTTGCTGGTGTTATTGTCCTAGAGCAGAGAAAGATCTGATTCGGCTCAGTCCAGGACTGTAAAAAGGGCTATCAGGACCTTCTCGCTTGAGTTGGCCCTCCTCAAGTTGTGCCCTCACATGATGCTGGCAAGCTTCAAGGGTGAGGTAGCGAGGCTGCAGAAAGCGGGGTACCCTGACCACGTACTGACAGCCGTGATGGAGTCGCTTATGCAGAAATTCAAGGGAAATAAGAAGCCTCGGAGACAAGAACGTAGCAACGCCAAACCTGTGGTGATACCCTACATGCATAGGGTGTACCTGAAAAGGGCTGGCAACAAGTACGGTGCTCCAATTGTCTTCTCTGCCCTAAAAAAATTTGCCAAACTGTGCCCTAGGGCCTGCAGTGGTGGCAAGGTTCCCCACGGCTGTGGAAAGAAGCACACGGAGCCGTTTGGACGATGTTCCACCGGCACGGTTTACCAAATACCGCTATCATGTGGAAAAGTTTACATGGGTCAAACGGGCCGCTGTATTAACCAGCGCACCAAGGAACATGAGTGCTCATTAGAGGATGAGTCAGCAAGATGCCTAAACCTGCCCACCCATTGCAGCACTTGCCCTGATTGTGAGCCACAACTTGATGGAATCAAAATTTTAAGTCGCAGTAAAGACCAATTGGCCCGCGAAATATCAGAAGCACACTTTATCAAGCAGAAGAGCGACACATGCATTAGCACCACATCTATTTGCTTGCGTGACTGCGAGATTGGATTCCTAAGAGGCGATAGATGTATTTCTAGCACCTTAATCTACATATTCCACTGGTGGTGTATACGCTCATTGTCTACATTTACTATAAAGGGTCACTTGTGTGGTTTCAATAAACATAGTTGGAGTAGTGCCCGTCCTGTGTGTTTAACTGTATTGTCCACGTTCAAAGTAGCAATGAACATTTGATGCAACAAAACGCATTAAGTTCATCATTTTCCACTAGTTTTTGTCTGAAATGAAGGTTTTGCCTACGGATTTCAGAACCCAATATTTTAGTTTGGCTGAAAACCTCGGTGGCAAAATTTTTTTCGGTATTCCTTTAACGCTCGTTTGACTTTAGGTGCACACATTCTAAGACTCATGGCATTTGTGCGCTAGCCAGCAGACTAGTTGGTTCGCTCAGTTCTGTGTTTGTATGTACATGGACATTATGTTGAAGGGTGCAATAAATGTCATTGCACGTTGAATATTTCACATGGAGTTTTTTTTTTTTTTTTTTCAACACGACTTCAAGTTCCTGTACATCCCCCCTCCCTCCCCCTACAGGCTGTTTTTCTTCTTTTTTTTCCCCTGGGAACCCTAATTTCAAATGGAGTGGTGATAAACAACCACTCATCCACTATAATATATATAGGATCTTTTCAGGTTTTCCTATATATATATCATAGCTTAGAATTATGCCTTTTGGCATTTGTTATTTTAATTCTTCATTAAATTCTATATTCTCATACCTCATCGTTACTTTGCTGGTTTCTTTGCTTATGACATGAAACATTGCTTGTTTATTTTAACTGATCACCAACTATTGTGTCCATCTGCATTGAATACAAGTGCTTTGATGTTGAAAGGGGCAACACAAATATGAAGACACAACAAGCGCATGACGTCTGGTGCTCGTGGAGACTGGGAAGTTGGAACAGTGTTTTCTTTGCACTTCATTTGCTGGAATAATGCAGTGGGAACTTTGAACTTTCAAAGTGCATCGTCTTATACAAATTTCACTATACAGTAGAACCCCGCTGTTACGTTCCCGGATGCTGCGTTTTCCCGGCTGTTACATCGTTCTTGGCCGGTCCCGGCATAGCTCCCATAGCATTCAATGCATTAGGAACCCCGCTGTTACGTCGCAATGCGGGAACGTTCCCGCATGTTACGTCGCGAATCGGCATTCTAAGCGGCCAATGCCGACGGAAATATTGACTTTTCACGTAGCTTGACTTGGCTTGACTGTAGGATTAGCTGCACAATGGGCGACGCCAATTACGTTTCCAGCTTCCGCCATCTAAATTATGGCACAGCGATGCAAACTGTTGGTGACGGAATCGCGTACAGTGATTACGTTTTCTTCGATGACGCCATTGTCACCTCCGAGGTTTTCTCTGTCGACGAAATCGTAGCCGAGTGTGCCGATGCATGCATTGGGAGCGCTAGCACTGAAATAAAATTGTGTGCCAATCACCACTTCTCTCATTTTTCCATTTTCCCCATTTCTTGGCTCTTACGTTTCCCGGCTCTTAAGTTTATATGTTACGGTCCCGTGAAAAACGTATCAGCGGGGTTCTACTGTATATGCTAGCTGTTAGTGGCTTTCTCCTTGCTGCACTCTAACCATAAGTACTATTTTTTTTTTTAATGCCTATGCCAATATCTTGTTTCTTACAATATCCACCTCTCCTACTTGTGTTGAGTGGAAACTCAATGCCACCTACTTTCTCTATACACAAAAAAAAAAAAAAGAAGAAACATATACTGCAGAGGTCAAAAGGTGTGTTGCTGCTTCAAAAACATACATCACGGAACTGCCACCATCTGTGAAAGTTGCAGATCTATGGATGCAGTCAGCTCCTATAAATCTTAGAATTCAGAACAAACAAAATATTTATGGTGCCTCTCACTTTGCTAACATTGTTTTCAATGCTGTCAGGTGATGACCTCATTTATCCATTTGCTAATTTCTATCACTGGTGTAAACACAGCACCACTGCCTCTTCATACTAATCAACGAACTAGGAGGTATAGGTTAGCTGTACATCAGCTTCTTTTAAGAGGCCCATAAAAACATGAGAAGCATTAAAATATATGCCACTTAGGTAACTCACATCGACAACAGCTGACCCAACGGCAGTTGCTATAGGGTTGCCACCAAATGTGTTGAAAAAGCTAGCTGCATCCAAGGCTTTGGCAATTTCAGGTGTAGTGATAACTGCAGCCAGTGGAAAACCATTGCCAATGCCTTTTGCCATGGTCACTGAAAAAATTACAAAAAAAAAAGCATTTGTGAGACCTCCAGGTAACAGACATGTTTCAAAACGTCAGTTGAACAGCTAATCTAACCTGTAACATGCTTACAGTTTTGGTCAAATTATGTGGTGCATCTATTATGAACTTCAAGTTATAAATTCAGTGATATATACAGCATATTTATTAACAAAATTCGCCCATTCTGTCAAAAAAAAGTTCTGCATTGACCTATGTGTTCAGTGTTTGTAAATTCCTATTTTCCTTTTATGTTTTCCCCGATATACTGTTCGTTTTTAAGCTTCTTCTGTTGTTTTCTTGCTTTGGAAAATGTATTATCAAGTGTATCTGTCACCCACTCCTGCCTACGACTTCGCATAGAAGTCTGCAGTATTGACTAAATAAATATATAAATAAATATTACTTATGTCTTCCCCCAAAATTAAGAAAGGTCCACAAAGGAGGTCTTTTCTCTAAGCACTAACAACTTTAAGACCACATTTATTTAAACACAACAATCAGTACATAAATAGAATCTTCAAAATTAACTAGACTAGCATTCGTACATGACTCAGTTCTGCTCTATCTGCCCTTGAAGGGGTCATGAAAAGAATATGGCACTACCCGGTTGTTATTTTCACTGCTTCAATACGTTGATTCCAAAATATTTCGGTGCAATATTCAGTCTACATTTAATAGCACCCGTTTGAAATCCTAGCTATGTTGTGCTCTTGAAACAACCAAGTGGCACAATAGGCCAGCATAGGCACTACCGTAAAACATCGTTATAATGAAGTTGAAGGGGGAGCCGTAATTACTTTGTTATAACCATTAGTTCGCTATAGCCAATATCAATTTCATCTATGAGAATTTCAAGAATTGCAATTGCTTCGTTATATCCAATAGTTGTTATAGCCGGGTTTGTTTATTTATTTATTTATTTATTTATTTATTTATTTATTTATTTATTTATTTATTGGAATTACCCTCAGGGCCAGAGGCATTATAGAGGGGAGTGGTACATTTAAAAAATACAGTACAAACGTTCTTCTGTAAGTACAATGTTAGCTGAAAAAATAAGTAACAGTACTAGTCGTAACTAAACAAACAAGAATCAGAGTTTACGAAAAAAGCATAATTACATAAATAAACAAGTAACAGTACAAGTCTTTAGCAAACAAACAAAAATCAAGCAGTTGGCCAAAAAACGTAATTACATAATTGGTTGGTTGCACAACAGTACACTTGAGTTTAAAACGTTATGAAAATGAGAATGATGAACAATGGACGTGATTGAACCTGGAAGATTGTTCCAGTCCTGTGAGGTTCGGGGAATAAATGACTGACTACATGTGTGGGTTGAGCATCGCATGATTCCCACCTTTTGGGGATGATCAGAACGAGTGGAGATGTATGATGGAGGGAGAATAAGGTTGTTGTGCAGGGTGGGACTGTAGTATATTTTGTGAAAAAGACTTATGCGGGAGAATTTGCGACGACAAGCGAGTGACGGAAGCTCTAAAGAGTCTTTCATTGCAGTGATACTTGCGGTACGACTGTAATTTCCAAGGATAAAGCGGACAGAATTATTTTGGACTAGCTCGAGAGCCGAGATTAGTACGATAGTGGACGGGTCCCAAATGGATGCGGCATATTCTAGTTTACTTCGTATTAGAGTTTTGTAAAGGAGGAGTTTCAATGGGATAGGGGCAGAAGAAAAGTTGCGTCGGAGATAACCTAACGAACGGTTAGCATTACTAATTATTTTGTTAATGTGAACAGACCAGGTAAGGGAGCTAGTTATGTGTACACCTAAGTAGCGATAAGACGTTACGGGTTCAAGAGCGAAGTTGTCAAGCAAATAAGTGGTGGAGCAAGAAGATGTACGAGATACGCGTAAGACTTTACATTTAGTAATGTTCAGTTCCATTAGCCAGGCTTTACACCAGTCAGATATAGAGTTGAGGTCATTCTGAAGAATCGTTACGTCATTTGGATCCGTAATTTCTCGATATAGTACACAATCGTCGGCAAATAAATGAATGTTAGATGTAACGCAATCAGGCAAGTCATTAATATAAATGAGGAAAAGGAGGGGGCCAAGCACAGAACCTTGCGGTACGCCAGAATGGACTGGACTCAATTGGGAACTAAAAGTGTTAGCCCACACATATTGTGAACGACCGTTCAGGAAATATTCAATCCAAGAAAGTAGCTTGCTATCGATGTTTAATTTGCCTAATTTCATGAGAAGTAGATTGTGGCAAACTTTTTCAAAAGCTTTTGCAAAATCAAGAAAAATACAGTCAGCAGTGGAATGACGATCGAGGATGGTGTGTAGTTTATGAGTAAATGAAGCCAGCTGTGTTTCACAAGACAAAGATTTGCGGAAGCCATGTTGAGCATTTGAAAAAAATGAGTTCGAATCTAGAAACTTTATAATGTTAGTGTACAAAACATGTTCAAGGATTTTGCACGGAATACTGGTTAGTGAAATTGGTCGGTAGTTAAAAGGAGAGTTTTTACTTCCAGATTTATGCACAGGAACCACCTTTCCGATTTTCCACTCAGGTGGTAGGGTGGATTCATCAACGGATTGTTGGAATATCTTTGATAGGATAAAACTAGAATATACTTTGGTACTTTTTAAAAATTTAGCATTGATGAGATCAATTCCTGGGCTTGAAGATACTTTGAGAGAGTCGATAATTTTTTCTACACCAAGGGGTTCAATGATGATTGGATCCATAGTTAAAGAATTGAAACACTGCAACTCAGGAAATGTCGTACACGATGACGTAACAAAGTTACGACAAAATACCTCGTTTAAAACTGTAGCACAGTCGGCATTCCGAATCATTTCCCCAGTAGCATCTAGCAAAGCGATTTCACTATCTCGATCGGGGTTGATAGTTCGCCAGAACTTTTTTGGGTCATTATTGAGCATAGTAGGTAAGGTGACTTGTAGAAAATTATTACGGGCTGTCTTTAACGCTGAAACGTAGGCATTGTTCGCCTTCTTGTATGCATCCCACCGCTTATCAGAGGGAGAGTGCTTGGCCGAACGGAAGAATCGTTTTTTTCTGTTACATAGTCTTTTTACGTGTGAGGTGTACCAAGGTGCTTTGGAATGGGATGAGATAGTGCGCATAGGAACGTGTCTGTCAATTAATTCATGCACTTTCGATGCAAACATATTCCAGTTAGATTCTGTTGTCCGGCTTTCGAAACCTTCTAAGAAAATGTCCAAAAAGCTGGACAGCTCATTATTAATAGCCTCAAAGTTGGCTTTGTTGTAATTACGGAGGCTCTTTTTCACTTTGTGTTTCGGAGGCTGGCAATACTTTAATTCAAAGGAGAGGGCTAAATGGTCACTCAGACCAGGTAGGTACGATAAATCCGAGACCATATCCGGACAGTTTGTTAATACAAGGTCTAGCGTGTTTGCAGCATTGTTCGCTAGCCTAGTAGGCTGCGAAACAATCTGATGGAGAGAAAATACTGAGCAGAGGTTGATGAAGCTGAAACTTTCCGAAGAAAATGGTTTGGATACCGGAGGTTCAGAAGACCAGGAAATGTTGGGAAAGTTGAAGTCTCCCAGCAGAAAAATGAAAGCGTTAGGATGACGTGAAGTGATGGCATCGATGGCGTCATGTAAATCGGCAACAAAGCTCACCGAGTCATTGGGTGGACGATAGCAGACCTTAAATACAAAGCTTTTGTGGCAGATATAAGCATGCGCCCATACCATCTCAAGGAACGTTTTAACTGGGAGATGATAAGACGGAATATTACGTGAGATAGCCAACATGACACCACCACCAACACGTGATTCACGATCACAGCGATAAACGGAAAAGCTGTGCGCGTCTTGAAATATTTCGTTGTCAGCAATGCCTGAGTGAAGCCAGGTTCTACTGTATAACAAGGTTCTACTGTTATAACAGCCAGGTTCTACTGTTATAACAAGGTTCTACTGTATTCAGTGGCATCACCTTAAGACATGTAAAAACGTAAGCATATCACTAACTTCTGTTCGCTCTAAAATAACAGGTTTATATCAAACCCAGAAAATAAGGAAATAGTTGAACCCTGTGTGATGCCGCCATATGGCAGGAAGGCTGGAGCGCGGTTACTATATCCATGGCTTCCAAGAGAGCTCAAATCTCAGAGGCTGTGGTAGCGACTAACATGACGTCAGCTGCAGAGTTGAGGGGAGCACATGCTGTGAAATCGAAACTGTTTTTATTGCTGCAGATAAATGCAGACGTTGCAACAAAATAATGTATATTATAGCTTGGAGAGCCAGGATTCTGATTACACTACTCAAAA
The DNA here is from genome assembly GCA_013339685.2 of Hyalomma asiaticum. Classification (NCBI taxonomy): domain Eukaryota; kingdom Metazoa; phylum Arthropoda; class Arachnida; order Ixodida; family Ixodidae; genus Hyalomma; species Hyalomma asiaticum. The sequence continues at coordinate 214,554,823 of CM023481.1, forward strand.
AAATTTCAGAAAAGATTTCACGTCCCCTTTAAGAAGAAACAAGGAATTAATTTCTGTAAAATAGATTTTCAAGCAAAGCTCACAGTTGTATGCACAAGGAGGCAAAAGGAGTAAAGGACTACCTAGCCTGGTGATGAAAGCACTGTAGTAGGATACAACTTAAAAAAACAGCAGTTGGCAACAAGGGCAGACGGACCACACGAGTTGGTGTTACTCCTCCAGCCAATCACAGAAACAAGCATACCGTTTTCATGTGACTTTTTCAAAATGGCAGCGTGTTTATGCCTTCGGTACCTGCGAAGTATCTGCTCTTCTCAAGTCCTTTTATCGGTAGAAGCCATTAGACGTGCAAGAATCATGGGCAAAAATGTGTGGAGCCTGAGCATTTCAATCTTCTAAAGGCTGCAGTGCAGTTCATTTCACTTGCGAGCCCTTCTTAAGCATGAAACTTCACCGAACTGAGTTGAAACACTCAAGTGGCGGTGCTTGCGGCGTGCGCCTGGTTTTTGCATTGCAAGCGTTTCATTTCAACTCAATAAGGAATTAGTCTTTTCATAAGCCACTCTAATAAACGAATAAATACATGTAAATTTACGCATTGATCTTTTATTTTTACCATTACTGCTTTATTTTGGCCACACGGAAAGTTCGAAGTAGGAACCTCGCGGAGGAACAGTGGCTTGCATTTATGAGCGTGTGGGAGGGGATTTACTGCGGACTTAAGTTGTATCCAACCATAGTTCATTCCATAGCTTTGATATCCACTGGAGTATACATGGTACTACATGACAGTTAAAGGTAATTTGGTAAAAGATGTCAAGCATTGGTAAACTTGGCAGCACCAGAGTATCAAAAATTTTGCAACAAGTTGATAATGAAGACAGATAATTTGGTCAGAAAGTGCCAAGAGAAAGGGGAGCTGTGCTGATGTGCACCCCTGGCACAACGTCATTCAGAGCTACTCAATGGAGCAAGGTTACTTCCACAAGATAGATTTTTCAGAGGTTCTTGTTCAAGCCTCTGCACTTGCGGCAATCAGGCACTTTCATATTGGTTTCCTTCTAGGCAAGAGTTTCTTGCACATAGAGAAAATGCAAACTCTTCAACAGATGCTGTGCCACTAAGGAAACTCCAGGATGCCAGCACTTGAGGCTTGTCCTGAACATGGCTTGGCATAAAACACAGTAAATTATAGTTATTTCCACATAGCAATGCTTGTTTTCTTCATACAAAATCTTACCAGCTTTATCTGCCTCTTCAGACAAAAGTTCAATCTATGAACCCTCACGAACTCAAATTGTCTCTCTCTCTTTGTTATCTGGAATTTGGCACGAACGGTACCGTAAAGTTGAGACCGTGGTCCGAAGGTTCTTCTCCGGGATTCCAGCTCCCCGCTCGGCGTCCTAAACGCACCGTCCGAGACGGTATGGGCGAGTTGGGAAGGAGCTGGCTGCCGCTGGTATGGCGGCGATAGGCTCGCGGGCAAACGTGTAGCAGTTGAAGAGGAGGCTCAGAGACTTCAGTTTAAAAAGGGAATGAAAACTTGTATTTACAGTATAGTATACAAAAGGGAATACAGATAGTTGATTGGTACATAAAAATAAAACTGATGCTGAACTATACGTAGGGCGACCCTACTCCGGCGTAGCCGGCAGTGCGTAGCACTTTTTCCACCCGTCCAGCATGCCCCGTCCCATGGCGGAGCCATCTTTATTAAAACAACCGCTCCGCCTTACCGTCTCAGCCGGCGAATCATCTTCACTTCAGTCTGGCATTGGGCAGCGATTCCACCTTTTGTCCCGCCTCCTCAATTTGGCCGGTCCAATTGGTGAAACCACCACCCAATCCGTCGGCTGGCGGCAAGGGCATGTTCGTACAATAATACAAAGGCACGTTCATCACCACAAAACAAGATTGATTGATTGATTGATTGAGTTTCAGAACGGACGCTAATTTCTGCAGCCCATGTAGGGAGCACGGCTAAGCGTCCGTGGGGGTGGGGGAAAGGGAGTGAAAGAGATAGAGAGAAAGGCCGTAGTGGAGGGCTCCGGAAATTTAGACCACCTGGGGTTCTTTAACGTGCACTGACAACGCACAGTACACGGGACTCTGGCATTTTCGCCTCCATCGAAAATGCGACCGCCGCGGCCGGGATCGAACCCGCGTTTTTTGGGTGGCAGACCACAAAACAAGACACACATAAAAGTAAGCAATGCCACCCAAGGTCGAAGGGCGATGGTAAAGATATGGCGCACGTGAAACGCGTTACTTGCGCACGTGTCGCGTCTGATCGGGCGCAGTTACCGGAAACGAGGAGGCGCCCAAAAGATCCGCCCGAAAGAGTTATTATCCGAAGAAAACCTTCCCATGGGGAAGTTGGACCGTCCGCGCGTCTGCTTCTGGTTATCTCAAACAAGCCGAGCCGTACTGGCTCTTACTCAGACCCGCTTAATCGGCACCCTGCTGTGCTTAGACGCATGCTACCCCACGGTGAGCGAGGAAGGGACGCCTGAACAAAAGTTATTCCGCGGCACGCGTGGTCCACAGCCCAGTGACCAAAAATAGGCATTTCCGACGGCGAACAACAAACGGTTCGCGAGTCCCCAGGGCCGTCACCACCGGCATGTTGCATGCCGACGCCGCATTCAGCGTAGCCGCCCCAGGGCCGTCACCACCGGCATGTTGCATGCCGACGCCGCATTCAGCGTAGCCGCCCCAGGTCGTCGTAATGACGCCCGAGGTGCGGTTTGCAGAACGACCGAAGTGCCGCTATCGCTGCGTGCTCACGCACAAAAGGGCCCGCCCGGGCCTCCATTCAGGCAAGCGAGGTGGAAGCTTTGTCTCTCCGCGGTGCGGAGAATTGGGGGTGGGCTACCATATCAGCTCGTCCGTCAATTTCGGAAGAACTGCCTTCCGAACCACCGCCCGCTTCCTCCTTGCGCGCGCGGGCGCTCACAAGGTCGTGTATACACGTACACCTGGAGCGCCGCAGGGCGTGCTAAAGGTCCAGGCCATCCGGGGTCCGCCTGCGTCACCGCCGCGACCACTGTCCAAGCATCCCCCCTCACAGCCCCGCAGCGGGGTGCCCGTGTCCCCAGAAGACGCGGAAGACACATATGAGGAAAGTAAAGAAAATTAACAGATACGGCCGGGGAACGACAAACGAAAAGCCAATGCCGCGAAACGCGCCCCATTGACCGACGTCGCCCGTCGCCGAGTGAAATCTAAAGAAAAAAAAAAAAAAAACGCGCCTTGCTAGCGGCAGGCTTACAGGTACATAATCGTGGCAACTTTTACTGAGTGCAGCTAGGGCATGGTTGGAGCTTTAGCTTATTTTAATAGCAAAGCTGTTTATGCCAGCACAAGGTGCTCGATCCTTCACAAGAAATTATCATCATCACGAAATAACTGCACATGCACATCTTCTATGAAATGCTCAATGCGCAGCATTTGTGCACTCAATTCTTTCTTTTTTTTTTTTTTTTGCGCTCATGCCTTCAGCCCACCACCTGCACAAAACCAAAGGCATTTCATCAGACTTCTTTCCTCTCTTGCTCATGCCTTAAGCTTGCTACTACATAAAGATGAAAGCATTTATCAGGCACTATAGCAAAATAGCAGTGCCATAGCTCTGCCTAGCTTCACTAAGCTATGGCACTGATGCCTGCAGTGCGGAGTCTCACCATAACCGTGGATGTGGAAGTGATGCCACTGCAGCGATCCTCACAACAAAAGCTTCGTGTCGCCGGTGCGGCGACAGAGTGCCTTGCTTCTCCACTCCAAGCGCATCGTCACAAAGATGGGGCAACAGAAGAAGTGTGTCACTCCCAAAGAATAGGAAGCACACTGTGAAAGCCATCACACCACCCCCCTTCTTGAGAGCTTACTAGGTAACTTAAGACCAACAAAGAGTATTGTGCCAGAATTTCTACTAGAACATAGTACAGTGCAATTTCCACTGAAATACAGTAGCTTACAGTACATACAGTAAGATTGTAGCAATAATTATGTGAAATTGCTATATGAAGCAATTAAATACCCATGAAAGGGAAAATTAGCATCCACCCATTTTGTAGCACAAGGCTACAAGGAAATCCATACGAATTTCTCAGTAAACCCCGGACAGAACTAATTTTTCGGCAACTAGGAAGCTTTCTGCGAAATATATGGATTTCTTCACAGCCTTGTGCTACAAAACAGGTGGATACTAATTTTCCCTTTCATAAACATTACTCCACCTTGTGGGTTTCTGCAGAACTCATTTGCCATTAAATAACCATGTCGGAAATAAAATTATACTTGTCTAGTAAAATATGTTCCTTTTAAAATAATAATTAGTTACACCTGTTGTGTTGGAAAACATGAATTTAGGAGTAATTCACTAGCTATATTGATGATTTCTAGTGTCTGACTAAAAAATTAAAATCAAATTATTGTTGCTGTGCTCACACTTACCAATGTCTGGCATTATGCCATGACTTTCAAAGCCCCAATAGTTGTCACCAGTACGTCCAAATCCAGTTTGAACCTAGATAATAAAAGAGAAAAAGAAATGCCACTATAGAATGAAAGAATTTGAATATCATTAATTAGTTAAAGATGTTACCTTAACAAGGGCCTTTCCTTGACCTATGCATGAGCTTAAGGCCATAATACATGATCATTGAAGGTGTCTTCAAACGTGCAGTTGCCAGACATTGGGTTTAGACGCTATAGTCTTTTACTTGCAAGAAGTGACAAATACATAAGCCATATAAATGAAACTAGCCTTGCTGTGGAAAACTACTTTACTTAGGCTTGTTTAATGGCACAAGAACCTGTAAGGAACATTGTTGCAAAGGCAGAGGGGCAGAAGCTAAACTGAGATGTAAACAAGGTGGCAAGACTTTTTGGAATGTTTCAGATGCACTTTAGTATGCAACTGCTAGAAAGTGTCCTGCAAAAGCACAACTTTTGCACACTGTTGCAATCATGGAAACATGATTTCTATACATTGCTGTTTATATGCACTCAACTGGCATCAAGAGACCTTGATGTGTGAACTGAATATGTGATTAACTTGATCCCTATGCTGACATGCAGAGTTTGTCAAGAGAGGGCTAAACTCTTTCATCACAAGCGTACCTCTGTGCTGTATCCCCAATATTTGCAGAATGCTGTTTACAAGTTAAAACAATTTAGGAATGAAATCTGCCATGTAATTGCACAATGCAATGCGCTCTAGTTAGTGAAGTAACAATGAATAAAATTGGCCTTAGCGAAGTTAGGAGAGTAGGTGAAGTATACACCATGTTAAACAACAGACATGTCCTCTGTTACAGAGGGTTGCCTGAAAAAAGAGAATATGGCACTGGGTTCCTAATCCACAAAGACATAGTGGGCAATGTAGATGAATTCTACAGCATTAATGAAAGGGTAGCATGTGCAATCATAAAACTAAATAAGCAATATAAACTTAATATCCATGAGTATGCGCCAACAGCAACCTACGACAACGAGCAAGTAGAACCATTCTACGAGGGTACTGAATAGGCAATGAAAAGATTACGGCCACAAACACAATAGTCATGGGGGATTTTAACGTAAAAGTATAAACAAAGCAAAGTGGAGAACAAACAATTGGCAACTACGGTGTCGGAGATAGGAATAACCATGGAGATATGCTAGTACAATTAGCAGAAAGAAACTGAATCCGAATAAGGAATACATTTTTAAGAAGCATAAGAATAGGAAGTGGACATGGAAAAGCTCTAATGGGGAAACAAAAAGCAAAATTGACTTTATAATGTGCAAGAAACCAGCCATAATTCAAGACACAGAAGCAGCAGGCAAGATAAAATGTAGCAATCACAGATTAGTAAGGCCGAAGGTTGTACTTAACATAAAGAAAACAAGAACTATATCAGTTACTAGAAAAAAATGCAAGCCTAGAGGTAACCAAAGCAAAGAACAAAGAATTTAAGGTTGCCTTAAAGAAAAACAAAGTTCGATGCCTTGGACCAAAACAATGAAGGTTTGGAAGAAGTAAACAAAAACCATGATGAAAACAATCTTCAAAACAGCGATAGAAGTCGGAGGTAAAACAACATAGCAAGATGTAAGCAGGTTGTCCCAATCCACTAAAGACTTAACAAAAAAATGCCAGCAGATGAAAGTGACTTCGTCAAAATATAAAATAAAATTTGCAGAGATGCAAGGATCTTTAATATGAGAGAAATAGAGAGCAGTAGAGAAAGATACCAGCATTAAATCGGCCAAAAGGAAACTGCACTAGTGACAAAACAAAATGTATACGCTAAAAGATAAACAAGGTAACATTATCAACAACTTCAACAAAATGGTCAAGGTAGCAGAAGATTTCTACTCTGAACTGTACAGCTCTCAGACAGACCATGCAACCTTAGTAGAAATCAAACAAGAGGAGAACACTGAGGTTCCACGTATAACCATTGACGAAGTCAGAAAAGCCATCAAAGGCATCTTCTGCAGTAAAGCAGCAAGTGAAGACGGCGTAACAGCTGACTTGATCAAAGACGAAGAAGACATTATATTTTAAAAACTTGCCTCACTCTTCATAAAATGCATCAAGACATCTATATACCGCTCAGCTGGAAAAATGCCAATATAATCCTAATAAGCAAGAAAGATGCCACAAAAGAGTTATAGAATTACAGACCAGTTAGCCTATTCCAAGTAATATACAAGCTATTTACCAAAGTAATTTCTCCTAGGATAAGAGAAGCTAGTTATAGGAAAAGTTACTCAACAATGGACCACAGCCATGCTATCAACCTAGTAATTGAGAAGTATGCTGAATATAACAAACCTTTTTATATGGCGTTTATAGACTACGAGAAAGCATTTGATTCCATAGAAATACAAGCAGTTCTAGAAGCTTGACATCGACAAGGGGTACCCGACGCATACATGCAAACCGTCGGTACAATCTCCCCGATGTTATTTACTGCATGTTTAGAGGAAGTGTTCAAACATCTAGACTGGGAAGAAAAGGGATTTCGAATATAGAGAGACCATCTTAGCAATTTAAGGCTGGCAGACGACATTTTGCTCTTTAGCAATGATGGTGACAAACTACAAAATATGACTGATGACCTGAACTGAAAAAGTGTTAAAATATGACTAAAAATGAATAGGCAAAAGACCACAATTAACAGGGACTTAAAATTATGTTGAAAAGGAAATCCTCCGCAGAATAAGGATGGGCTGGAGCGTATTCGGGAGGCATTCCCAAATCATGACTGGAAACTTGCCACTGTCACTAAAGCGAAAAGTATTTAATCACTGCATTCTCCTGGTACTAATGTATGGTGCAGAAACATGGAGAAAACGAAAAAGCTAGAAATGAAATTAACGAGCACACAGCGTGCAATGGAAAGAAACATGATATGTGTAACACTAAGAGATAAAAAACAAGTGGAGTGGATCAGGGAACAGACAGGAGTAGCTGATATTTTTATATAAATTAAAGGAAAGAAGTGGACCTGGGCAGGACATGTCATTTGGAGGACAGATAACAGATGGACAGTAAGAGCGATGGAACAGACATGAAGAGAGGGAAAATGCAAGAGGCAGGTAAAAGGCTAGATGGATCGATGAAATTAATTAAGAAGTTTGCAGACATAACGTGGAACCAGCTTGCTCAGGATAGGGCAGATTGGAAATCATTGGGAGAGGCCTTCGTCCTCCAGTGGACTTAAAATAGGCTGATGACGATGATGAACTGTCAATTCTGAAACCAAGGCAGGTTAGAATTAAATAATGACAGCACTGTGTGTACCATTAGTATAAATTAGTTGTTACAAGTTTGAACTTGAAGCTGAACATTCTGCGCTTTCATTCAACTGTTCCAGAAAACATCATTTCCAACATGAACTGTGCAAGTCATCATCATCATCATCATCAGCCAATCTCATGTCCACTGCAGGACGAAGGCCTCTCCCAATGCTCTCCATTCTTTCCTGTCCTGTGCGACCTGATTCCATTTGATGCCTGCGAATTTCTTAATTTCGTCACTTCATCTTACTCTCTGTCGTCCACGGCTGCGCTTACCCTCTCTTGGTAACCATTCCGTTGTTCTAACTGTCCATCGGTTGTCTAGCCTTCTCTTCAAGTGACCTGCCCATGTCCATTTTTTCTTCTTTACTTCGACTATTATGTCTGCTACCCCTGTCTGTTCTCTAACCCACTCGGCTCTCTTCCTATCTCTTAAAGTAACACCTATCATTTTTCGTTCCATCGCCTGCTGTGTGGTTCTTAACTTCCTCTCTAGCTTCTTTGTAATTCTCCAAGCTTCCGCCCCATATGTCAGTACTGGCAAAATACAGTAATTATATAATTTCCTCTTAAGTGCCAATGGTAAGTTTCCGTTCATGAGCTGGGAGTGTCTCCCATATGCGCGCCATCCCATGCTTATTCTTTGGTGTATATCTTTTACATGAGTAGCTTCTCCTGTTAATAGCTGTCCTAGATATGTGTATTCTTTTACGACTTCTAATGTCTGGTCTTCAATTGTGAAGGCATATTTTTTCGCCGTGCCACCTATCATTACTTTTGTTTTCTGCATGTTCATCTTTAATCCTACCTTAGCGCTTTCCCGGCTTAAATCTACAATCATCTTCTGTAGTTCACCGCCATCAATGCCGAAGAGTACTATGTTGTCGGTGAAGCGTAAGTTGCTCAAATATTCGCCGTTAATCCTGAGTCCTGTTTCGTCCCAGTCTAGTCTTTTGCATGCAGTAAACATCATTGGAGAGATTGTATCTCCTTGTCTGACACCTTTCTGTTTCGGGATTTTCCTACTTCTCTTATGCAGGAGTAGGGTGGCTGTAGAATCTTTATATATGTTAGCTATTATATTTACGTAGCTATCACATATTCCTTGACGACTCAGTGCCTCGAGAACTGCTGTTATCTCTACTGAGTCAAAGGCCTTTTCGTACGCTATGAAAGCCGTATAGAGGGGTCTGTTGTATTCAGCAGATTTCTCGATTACGTACTTGAATGATCACATGAAGATGGTCTATTGTGGAGTATCCTTGTCTGAACCCTGCTTGCTCTCTTGGTTGGTTAAATTCAAGTGTCGCTCTTATTCTATTTGAGATAACCTTTGTGAATGTTTTGTATAGTGCTGAGAGTAGACTTATTGGCCTGTAGTTCTTCAGGTCTTTTAGATCTCCCTTCTTGTGTAATAAGAGAATGTTGGCATTTTTCCAACTTACTAGTACATTTGAAGCTTTGAGGCATTCTGTGTACAGTGTCATGAGCTTTCTAGTTAGGAGTCTCCTCCATCTTTGATTAAGTCGGCGGTTATGCCGTCTTCTCCAGCTGCTTTCTCGCGGGACATGCCTTGAATTGCTCTCCTAACCTCGTCTGCAGTGATGCATGGAACTTCTCTGTCCTGATCGGCATTTATTACACTCCCAGTGGGTTGTCTCGTGTTTGAGCTGTAGAGTTCCGAACAGAAGTCCTCAACCACCTTGGCTATATCATTGAAGTTAGTAACGATGTTGCCCTGCCTGTCTTTCACTACATGCATTATGTTCTTTCCTGCACAAAGCTTCCTTTTAGTTGTTTTGATGCTGACTCCTTTTCTGACGGCTGCTTCTATTTCCTTCACGTTATGGTTGCATATGTCACAGACTCTACTTTTGTTTATGAGCTTAGAGAGCTCGGCGGATTCTATCTTATCTCTTGAGTTAGTTATTCTCATCTGTTGGCATTGTTTAATTAAATTTTTTGTATTTTGCGAGAGCTTATTCACATCTTGTCTCAGGGCTTTACTTCCTACTTCGATTGCTCCTTTGGTGATCAGCCTAGTAATCTTTTCGTTCATCTTCTCTATGTCCTCATTTTCTTCCTGTCCTAGAGCCTCATACTTGCTCTTAAGTGCAATTCTAAATTCTTCTGTTTTTGCCCTGACGGCATCAAGGTTGGCCTGTTTCCGTGCGAGTAATTTTGTTATCTTTGCCCTTACTAGTCTGTGATCACTAATTTTGACCTTATTAACCACTTCCGTGTTCTGTACTATACCTGAGTCACTGCTTAGTATGAAGTCTATTTAGCTTTTTGTTTTGCCATTAGGGCTTTTCCATGTCCACTTCCTGTTCTTACGTTTCTTAAAGAAAGTGTTCATTACAAGGAGCTGATTTCTTTATGCGAATTCCACTAGCATCTCCCCTCTGCTATTCCTATCGCCTACACCGTAGTTCCCGACTGCCTGCTCTCTATTTAGTTTCTTTCCTATTTTCACGTTACAGTCCCCCATTATTAGCGCATATTGGGTGCGTACTTTGTTCATTGCTGTTTCCACATTCTCATAAAACTGTTCTACATTCTCATCATTGTGGCTGCTCGTTAGGGCGTAACATTGTGCAAGTACAACCTCCCAAATAGTATTAGCCTCATGGTTTCCTCTAGGAAAACATTTATGTTCCCTGTGATGCTGTCGGTAGCCTATTTTATGACAAACATGAGGCTTCATAAAATTTATATTAATAAAGCAGTGAGCCAAATGAGCAGTTGCCTGAATTGCATTGCAGCACAGAGACTACTGTGCATCACATTTTCTCCCATAAAAAACTATGCAACATGTTTTTGTATATACAAATAAGTGATGACGTGACATAAACCCACTTCATTTTTTTCCTGTGCTTTGTGTGGAAGAAATGTTGTACTATTTATTTACATTTTGTAAATTTCCGAAATTTGCCACCAAAAGCAAAAATTAATATACTTGGTGGAGACACAGTAAACTATTTTACCTTGTATACACAGAAAAAATTTTGAAAGAAACTGACAGGTATAACTCACGCTGAAAATTGCAAAAAAAAAGGGGGCGGGGGGCTATACACGCATTTTAGCCTTGTTGAAAAGCCATGTTTTACATGTTTTATTTTACATCGGTGGCTGTTATGGGCTCATTACAATAGCTGATTTTGGTGGCAATAATGTCTGCTGCCACTATCACTGTCTGTAACCAGCACCCCCTCTATTTTTTTCAATGCCAGTTGGATGCGTCCGATCCGGCCGTTCACCACGCTCTCCGTCAAAACTTTCCTACTCTTTCCCGTCGGCTAGCGCTCGCACCTGCTTCATGGTCGGAAGGGGAGAGTACCCTTTATGTGGTGCCTCATGGCGGCTCTCGGAAGAAGTATTTTTTTGATAAGTTGTACCTATATGCGCGGGGCGGAACTTTGAAGCCCGCTTGATTGCCATGCTGGGCTGTCACACTGGGTGTTGGCGAGACGTGACGTTTGCTGGTGGCGTGCCTGTGATAGCTGACAGCGCTTGTGATAACTGATAATGTTTTTCTGCGGCAGCAAAAACAGATTTTCTGCTATTTGGACCACACCATCTACATGGCGCAAAATGACGTTCGTCAACGAGGTGCCTGGAAACATGAACGTTACAACAGACGGCACGTGATATGCTTAGCGATAAGCAGTCGTCAGCAGAACAACCACTGCGAACTGCAAATAAGGTTACCGTATGATGCCTTGATGCCAAAAAGCTGTCGATCCTTCAAGCGCCACTCTATAGATTATCACAAATGTAAAAAGTGCCGTGTAGCGCATACAGAGAGAGCTACCACGGAAGAAGTGTGAAAGAAAAAACCTAACAGATGCATTGTATAGAAGGGGGATGCAGCGTCTACCGTGTCTCCAAGGCAACGACAGCGACGCGCTCTCTGATGCACCTGTGTGATGCAAGCAGCCATACCCTCTAGGTGGCAATGCACTTCGACAAGTCTCTGAACCATGGTGGGTCAATGGTTCCCATTGAGGAGCGAACGTTTGCACTGGCATTGAAAAAAATAGAGGAGGCGCTGCTGTAACACTAATCACTCATAATGAGGAAAAAACTCCACACCCAGGCAAAATGAACCAGCTCAATAAAAGCAATGCCATGTAGCACAGCCCAGCTTTTGCTGTGACTGAGCTCCATCCTATGCACAGGCCTGGAATTTTTTGTTGTGAGCTTGCACAGCCACTTGAGCGTATATATATATATATTATATTCATTAACAAAGTCATGTGAAGTAGATGCAAATAGTGTAAAAGTCATAGGAAATTTTATTAATTTCCTTAGACTTCCCAAAGTTGGAACAATGTGTAACTGTATCTCCCACTTTGTGTCATTTAAGATTTTTTTCAGTCTGTAATGAAGGCATGCATCAAAAAATGAGTTCAAGTTGGATCTATGGAGAGATTTTCCTTTCCCATATCAAAATTTAACTCAAATCACAAATTATCACGAATAGTCAGGACCTCTCTTGACTGTCCTCATCTGAACCCACCCTTCCACACTTGCCTATCCTGCTTTGGCATTTTACGGCTGCAGTATCAAATAAATAAATAATAAGCCTTGTGGACAGCTTCCAGATGTACTGGCCCACTGACAAAATATAGATCAAAAGTCAAATATGAATTGCACATTAAAAAAAAATTACTTTGAATAGTTCATGAATACAACATGAGCCTTTGAGTCAGTACTTGGGTACACTGGCTTTATAATTCTGGTGCACTGAATTGTAGTTCTGCAGGGGGAGAATGCCTGTCTCTAAACAGCCTGATATTCATTCCAAGTTAATGTGTATTGTATGAAAATTACTTGATAAATATTGATGAACAGATAATTAAAAATAATGAAGAACAGGGAATGCCACTAGAGCCAATGTTTTGACAAGTGGATTTGTCTTCGTCAGAACGGCAACTGCCTTCTCAAGCGTTCATTTCTATATATGCTTTACACATTCTCCCCTGTCCTAAGGAGAGGAGGAGAGGCACGTGTGAAGAAACACAAAAAAAAACGGAAGGGGGGGCGGGGTGATGGCGTGATTCCATGTGTTACCGTGATAAATGTGTTTTTGAATGCGTGTGCTAGAAAAGGAAAACAAACAACAACAAAAAACACCTTGGCACCATTGTAGTTGCATCGACCCTGATGGATAGTCAGCACCAGAAAAGAGACCTTTGTGAAGAAACACGGCCAGCTTGTAAAGGTGAAATAGCACACACTTTGCTCATCACAGTCGTTAACCTGTCTGTATCTAACAGGCTCAAGGGCTCCCTTTGAAACTATACACCTGCAAGCTCGAGGGTATTGAATTTTTAGATGAGATATGATTCCCTGTATTCTCTAGCCCTGGGGGAGTGGTAATTTGACTGAAGTATATAAAGTTTGAACGTGTTGAAATTATGAGCTGCCATATCAAAATGCTGTGCCACTACCTTTGGCAGATTATTCGTGGCATCCATGTGGTGCCCATTTAATCTAACATTAATTGGTCGGCGAAGTTTCGTCAATGTCTTGCTTGAGACAGAGTAACGTTCCAGTATGTACACGTAAATGATGTTTGAACTAGTGCAAGTAAAACTGGATTTTATATCATGGATTTAGTCACTTACCGTGCTTTGACCTTAAAAATAATTTTGCATATTTTTGCAAGTTTTACATCTAGGATGGAAGCAGGTTATGGCTGTCTTTAAAGTTTCTATGACGATATAGCTGACTCTTGGCATTTCGTGAAATGCTTTTCTAAGGCACTTATTGCTTGTTAGTATTGGGTAGTATTTATGGAGAATATTATTTATGTTTGGAAGCGCATTGGAGTATTTTGTTATGTATTCTAGTGACTGGTTGGTCATCGCTTTAGGGTCTGTCCTTTCTGGGGCTAGTTTCCTATCTAGTTTACCTGCATCACTGCATGCCTTGATAAGCACATCATGCAGATGATCCTTTTAGCTAAAGTTGCCTTTAGATTGCTTAAGTGGTGAACGTAATCCACATCATTGCTACAAACCCTTCTTATACTCCTGACGAACAAATATTCCTTGTTTTCAGTGTTGTGAGTGACGACCAGTGTAATCGAGCTGGCTACCCTTTGGCTTTCTATAAGTGCCATCTTTACATTTCCTTTTTTGATGGATACCGTCGTGACAAGAACTGGCTATACGTTGGCTTTCTGCAAAGTGTCATCTTTAGTTTTCATTTTCCAAAAGATACCACAGTTTCGAGGAAGTCAATTTTACTAGAAGAGTGGTGGGGGGCATGAAAATCATAATGCGAGGATGAAGGTTGTAAAATGGTAAAAAAATGTGCTTAGTGCACTTATACCATGTTCCCAAATAATAAAGATATCATCTATGCAACAAATATGCTATGTGCAAGGTTTCAGCGGCGACGATTTCAAAAGTTGTTTCTAATTGCCCCGTGAAGATGCTGGTGTACATCGGTGAAAAGGGGTTCCCACGCTAGTACCAAAAATACCCTCCAGCATGTAAGCATAAATGTTTCAGACGAAGCACCTGGGTCTATTAGATATAATAGAAGGTTAACAACTGCAATGAGCAAATGTTAAGGTGTTTTTCTTGTACAAGGTAACCATGTTCATTCACAAAGGTCTCTTTTCAGGTGCTGACTACTCATCCGGTTCAACAAAACTACAATGGCGCCATGGTGTTCTTTTCTTTTCCTTTTCTAGAATGCATTTGAAGACACATTTGTCACACTAACACATGGAATCACACCCAACCCCCTCTTTTTTTCCATTCTTTTTCTCTCTCTCTCTCTCTCTCTCTCTCTCTCTCTCTCTCTCTCTCTCTCTCTTTTTTGTATTTATTCACACATGCCTCTCTTCTCTTCTCCTTCTGAGGATGGGAGACAGTTCTCCCTGTTCTTAATCATGTTTAACTTTTAGTGATCTGTTCATCAATTCAAGCCTCCATCTCCCCATGACCTTTTCTTCTAGTTGGTACAATAACATCAGAAATTGCAGATAGCCGCTAGCAAGACATCCTACTCAAAACTATTCTTTACTATTTGTACAGAATTCTTTTTTTTTTATTGCATCATGAAATTGTTCATTTCAAGGCTAGCCCCTGTTAGCTACAAACATTGGCTTATGCTGTACAATAACAAACCTTATTAATTTGGCTGCCTTAATTGAATTAATGCAGACCAGAACTTAAGCTAAAATTGTTTTGTTTACAATAAAACTAGCTGGAAAGTAGTAAGAGCCTGCTGCAATATTAGACCTTACTCATTTTTCCTGGACATAGGCTAAGCATACACACCCAAGATGAGTGTAGTGGAAGGCGCAAGGAAAGCAATAATAACTTAAGCAAACACTAGGAAGATATGCTCACCTCATCAGCAACAAAAAGGCCCCCTTTATTCTTGATCAAATTGAAGGCTTTTTTGAGATAGCCTCTTGGATACTGCACAGTGCCTCCAACACCCTGTTGTGACAAAAGTGACATGGAAACTGAGTTGCATCATGGCATCTTTCAATGATAAATGAGTTACTTTGTGAATTAAGTGATGAAAATGTAATTGAACTACTTTTTTATCATTACAGGCCTCCATCTTCCCCTCAACTTTTTTTGTATGAATTAAGAGAGCCTTAATATCACTCCAGATGTTTCAATGCAGCGTCATTCTACAGGTTGTCAACATGCTTTAATGAGTACCACATTGAGAGAAGTTCAAGCATGAACACATAAGTTCAGGGGACAAAGGAGGCTTGAAATTATTAAAAGATTGTTACTCAGGGAATGTTGTTAGAGCCAACGTTTCAACAAATTAACTTGTGTTTGCAGCCCTTGTAATGAAGAAATCGCTGAAGAGGAAATGTTGCTAGAGGCAGCGTTTCAAAAAGTGGACTTGTCTTCATTTGCCCTGACAGACAGCACTCGTTTAAATGTTGACTCTAATGACATTCCCTCTTCAGCAATTTTTTTCATCACATTGAGAGGAGGAAAGAGACATTCAATATTCCCAGAGCGGAAAAGTGCTGTGATTTGCTAGGGTGAGTGTAGACATCACCGCCAGAGCCATAAAGAAAAATAAAAGGCATTCACTAGGATGGAGAGGGTCACCATAGAGGGTAGTAGAAAACAAAGGTGGTGCTGGAGTGGCTGCCAAAAGACGTAACCACAAAGTAAAGTCAGATGTACGACTTTATACTGCCAAGATGCCCCAGCATTACACACTGCAATTATTAAATGCCTTTTCATAGTCTATGAAAGAAATATAAAGGTTTTTGAACTCAACAAATTTTTCAATTGCCTGGTTGATCACATGGACATGATCCATTGTAGAATGCGTCTTCCTGAAGCTAGCTTGCTCTATAGGCTTTCTACAGGCAGCTCGCTCTATATAGTGCTTCTGTTATGCTATTCCAAATCATCTTTGTGAATACAATGAACTCTGTTAACAAAGATGAATGATTGGATATTGTGAACAATGCTGGATCATTTGGTTAGTTTTCTATAGACACAATGTAAAAAAAATCTACTTAATATGAAAAAAAAACCTGCTTCATACGAACTGTTTAGACGAACCACTGTAGTGACTGTCAACATTTTCAGAGCTCTGGCAGCGAGATGGCAGCCAGCTAGTTCTGGTATATTGATAGGAAGTGACTGTGTTCATAAGTGATGGAACCATGATAAGTTCCAGAGACCAATAACACCGTGGTCTAATTGTCCTGTCACATCACACATGATTATGCCTTATTTTATGACAGCATGCTGATTTGTGCAACAACAAAACACCATCACCGTTCGCATAAAACCATACAAGAATGCCTAAACCTGTCATTTTATATTACACAAAGGCAAATAAGTACTCCTTTTGCAACTAGCTTCCCGTTTTCAACCTACTCCAGTTGCTGTTTATAAAAAACGGACTTTTAGGTGCAACAGTCATATTGTGACTCATTTTTAAGGCATTTCTGAAAAGCTTAACTTCTGATATGATGAACAAGTTTTGATGGTTCTTTCAGTTCATCTCAAAGGGAGCCTACATTTTGTATATAATAGTATAATTCTTCAGGTCTTTTACATCTCCCTTCTTGTGTACATATTAATATAACGATGTCATTCTTCCCCTCACTGGCATAGTTGAAGTCTAAAGACATCGTAGAGCATTACAAGTTCTCAAATATAAAATCTCTGCCATATTTTTATCAAACAGACAGTTATGCTGCTTTCTCTGGTTACTTTTCCACGGGACATGTCTTGTACGGCCTTTCTAACTTCATCGATAGTTACACAGAGAATCTCAGCGTCCTGTTAATTAAGCTTTGATTTCATTTGAGGTTGGATGACTTATCTGTGAGCTCTACATTTCAGAATATAAGTCTTCTGCTTTCTTCATTATGTCTCTGAGATTGCTAAAAACATTTCCCTGCTTAGTCTGCCACAGGGGTACAATCATGCTCAGCTGCCATCCCGAAAGACGTGGGTTCGATCTAGGCTGTGGCAGTCATGTTTTCAATGGAGGTGAAAATGCTAGAGACCTATGTACTGTGCATTTTCAGTGCACGTTAAAGAAATTCAGATGGTCAAAATTTCCAGAGGCCTCGAATACGGCATGCCTCATAATCATATTGTGGCAATAAAATGCCAGCACTTATTATTAACACAGGAATTTCAATCCATCATATACAGTTTCCATCTAGCTGCTTTGATGCTGCCACCTTTTTTTACAGCTGGCTCAATGTCTTTGACATTCTAATCCTGTATGGTACTGATTTTCTTCTTGTTTATCAGCTTTAGTAATTCAGCAAATTCTATTTTATCTTTTTGGGTAGTTACTTTCGTCTGTTGTCATTTATTTACTCTTTTGTGGCACCAGAAGGCTTGCTTTCTTCATGCCCTGGCACTTTCCTTCCAGCTTCAATTGGTACTTTGGCAATCAGTGTCATTGCTGTTTCATTCACTCCCATGTCATCGTTTTCTTCTTATCAGTCAGTACAGCACACGGCACATTTGCAACATAAGGGACAGTAGAATACCAGGACACAGCGCTAGTTTCTTGTCTAGTTAATGCAACATGTGCAATAATGGCTGCTTTGTTCCAACTAGGTCAAGTCACTACTTTATTTTCTTCTTAGTCTAAAGCACTGCATTTGTTTTCAAGAGCAATCTTAAATTTGCCTTTTATCCTGACTACATTTAGACTGGCCTGTTTTTAGCAGTTAATTTAGTTCTTGTTCTCTTCAAGTTGAGGGCAATCCTCAACCTCACTAACTCATTATCACTATACTTTAACGTCTTAGTCCTGTATTCTGCCTGGGTCTCAGTACTACATTATCAGATATATTTTTTGTTTCTCCATTTTTTGTCCATGTCCACTCCTATAACTATGGTTTCTGAGGAAGGTATTCACCATATGAAATAGATTTCTTTCTGACAGTTCCACTAGCATTTTTCCTGTGCTATCTTTTAAAATAGATATGATAGTTAACAACTGTTTACTCTCCTTCTTTTTTACTTCCCACTTTTGCATTATGTCACTCATGATTATGGGGTATATGGTATACTGGTTGTGCACCGCTTATATATAAAATATCTATATTACGGGAACACAGTGGCAGATGGGGTGGTGAGAACCACAAGCATGGGGCTAGCATCCTCGGTCACAGGGCAAGCAGATGGTTGTGTACAGCTGCAGAGCTTCAGGACACAGGAGGAACTACCCAATACACACAAAAGGTGTTCTTCTAGGTACACTTGGTATGACACTTTACAAAACAGCGGTCAAACAGGCTGGCTCAGCTGGAAAATCAACCAACCATACACCACATGTCACAAAACCTCCAAAAGTACAGGTGTGTGCCTGCATGTGCATGTGCATATACATACGCACTCGCATGAAAGGCCAAGTCACGCTTAAATATCCTTAATTTCATATTTTTCAGCACAACAATCAAGTTAGAATTTGGCTCAAAATTTAACACAGGAACAACTTGTTAGGAGTAGGTGCAGTGCAAATATCTTGGATAAAGCACTATACCATAAAGGGCCCCTCACCATGTTTGAGCACTGCATGCTAACAAGCAAGGTACATTGACAGGTCAGTAGCAATGGTGTGAAATATGACATGCCTGTGCAACTAGAAGAGAGTCAGAATTTAAAACAGAAGGCTGTTTGCCCTCCCTCTTGAAAGAGCTGTGCTTGGGGAGAGAGTGCCTATGAAACAGGCACTCCTTGGAATGTCACTGATTATGGCATGTGAACTCCATTCTTCATCCGTTGCAGAGCCCGCAATGTGTGCACAGTGAAGCAAAACAAATTAAGAGAAGCAAAAGAAGTGAGGCTCATCACATGATCATGACATGCTCCCTTGCCTATGGCAGTTGGGAATAGCTGAGACAAACAAAGGAAGCATCTCCTTTGGTAGCTAAACTCACCTCCTGTAGGTACGCTAACAGTGTAGTTCAGTTAAAGGTTTGCTTTAAACAGGGGCATTTCACAACATATCACATTCACATAATCAGTGAGACAAGAAATCTGCGCAGTACAACAAACCTCTTTCTATGGTTTTCATAGATTATGAAAAGGTATTCGATCCAATAAAGATATAGTACTTGTGCTTTAAAGCCACTGCAGCATGTGGGCTGCTGCTACGTGCCCTAGTGGCACATAAATTTTTTGCAGTGTACTTGTAATGATACTGAAAGTGTGTAAACACATTAAAAAAAAAGAAAGAAAGGAAAACGCTAAAGCATGCAATAAGTATCTTCTTGCCTCTTTAGCCCCCCCACTTCACCTTCCAGTGCACTTGTTGGGATGAAAGAAGAGAGACGGCTCTCAAAAGGAGCAAGAAAACCTTGTAACTCCACTCATACTTGACAGATTCAAAGACTTTTGTCGCAAGCAATTCATGAGGCAGTAATCTCATATAATGAGGTCATTCGAGGACTACTTACGAAAATGCTGCAGGGACCTCTTAAGGAACAAGTCAGCCAAAGAGACTCAATCTCTCCAATGCTATTTACACATGTTTACAAAAAGCATTCAAGCTATTAGACTGGGAATGATTAGAAGTGAGGATCAACAGCGCTTATTCTAGGAACCTAGAGTTTGCAGATAACAATGTCATTGTGGTAGAACAGCACCAGCAACAGGACACAAGAGCAACGGGCATACAGCAACATGGAGCATTGCTGTGTCCTGTTGTTTACATCATTTTACAAGCATGTCATGAACAAACTATAGTTCCAATGTGCACGCTTCAACATTGTCGTGTCCAGTAATGCTGGGGATGACATGCAAAAAATTATTACAGACTTTTACTGACAAAGTGTAAGAGGTTAATATGCAGAAGATAATGTTCAAAAGCATGGCAAGAAAGCAAGAATCTGTGACCAGTAGTCAGACGTTAGGATCAGTGGCAGAATACATTTAACTAGGTGAATTACATGCTAGGGAACCCCTCATAAAATAAGAAAGTTTACAGAATAAAAATAGGCTTGTACGTACAGCAGCAGGCTGTGTTATTACCAGCACATCACAGTTACCCTTGACAGGAAAACGTTACTCTCATACTCTATACTAATACATAATATATAGGGAGAGACAGAGGTTAACAAGACTTGGATGAAAGGCATGCAATGAGTGATGGCACAAAATATGTTAAGCATATAAGAGACTGGAAAACAATAGTGTGGATGATAAAGTAAACAGAGGAAGATATTATTTTAACCATTAATATTAAGATGACTCAAGGAAAAATATGGAGCTGTGCAGGCCAAGTACACTACAACCTCATCACAATGGATCTAAAAACTGTTGCAACAGACTTTTATCTAAACACTAAACGGGTCTGTTATAATTGGAGTGAATTATAAGTCACAGATGTGGGCACATGACAGATTTATTTCTGACCAAGTCCTCTGAAAAAAGCCTGTAAGCTTTGACTATGCTGTCTGGCAAACAGTTTTAGACACTAGCTGCATTTCCATCATTACAAGGCTCTTCATTTCATCTACTACCATAAAGCCTCACTGTGTTGACCCCTCTTGTGCTGGTGCTGCCTCTGTCCTGAAAGCATGTCGAACTATGTTTGAAGTTGGAAGCCATTGAATTTTTAGTGTCCATGGAACAGAAGTTAACTCTAAAGGAGTGCTGGATGGCTCATTGGCCTTATAATTTAGTCCATTATATATCTGAATGAATTTTGCTCCTGAATCCATTGCACATAGGGCTGCCACCTGTACCAGAAAAGAAAACCAGCCTATGGGGACAGAAGGGGGGGGGTCTTTTACATGGTAACTTTTTGCATTTTAACACTACTTTTTCTGGCAATAAATCAATATAATGGAAATGTGTCCAAAAACACAACAATATGTTAACGGACTACTCTGCTCATTGGTGTAAAAGCACCAGCAAGTTCAATGATGTTTTTACAAATTGTGCTCCACCGAAAAGTGAATGCACACATATCATGCTTCAACAGCTCATTTGCATCTGAATTTACAGGGCTACTATGAACAAACAAATGTTCAAAGTGTACATATCGCGATGCAATGGCCAAAAAAACAGCCATTGATGACCGACCTTACGTGCAGACTGGCAATCGGCCCGTTGTCTAAAATACCGGCTGGGCCAGGTAGAAACCGGGCAGCTGGCAACCCTAATTGCACATGAAGCTCAATAAACGGAAGACACAGGGAGATCAGCATAATGCTACAAATTGCTATTTAGTATCCAAATGTTTTTTGTAAGCAGATCCATTGTAACGACGTTATACTGCAATTTTCATGGAGAAATTGGCTAATGGAAGTTACAGAATGGGTGGAAAGAAAGAAAGTGCATCATGAGGACAGCAACAAAATCAGATGGCACAATAAAATTATGAAACATGAAAAAATCATGTGGTGTCTAGATGGTGTGAGAAAAGGGTGTAATTAAAGATTGCTGGAAGAGTCCTTCATCCTGCCATTCATTCCAAGTTCATTCCAGTAATTATTAGTTGGGGCTCCACGATTTCAACCAAAAACTTAGTATAGTCGGATACAACTCAAGTCTGCAGTGAAGCCCCTTCCACGCCCTTATAACCACCAGCCACTGTACCTCCACAAAGCTTCAAATAGTTCCTTCTTTCAACTTTCCGTGTTACCAAAATAAAGTGAGGGTGGCAATAATAATAGACAGATACATAAATTATTATGCCTCGATTTGTTTATTAGAGTGGAACATGAAAATGATAATTCTTTACTGAGATAAAATCAAGTGCTTGCAATGCAAAATCCTAGCGCGACACAAGCTCTGCCACCTGAGTTTTTCAACTCAGTTCAGTGAAGTTTCACACGTAAAAGGAGCTCGGAAGCAAAATTAACTGTGCGTCACGGCATTTTGCAGATGGAAACACTGAGATTCCACACATGATGTCACATGATGATTGTCACATGATGATGAAAGTTCACATGATTATTTGTTTGCTTGTGTGATTGGCTAGCGGAGTAACACCGACGCACACTCCCTGTCAGCCTCTGTTGCCAACTGCTGTTTTTTTAAGTTGTATCCTACAGTAAAACCCCTCTGATACGTTTTTCCCGGGACCGTAAAAAATTTACGTAAGAGCCAGGAAGCGTAAGAGCCGAGAAACGGGAAAAAGTGAAAAATGAGAGCAGTGGTGATCGGCACACAATTTCATTTCAGTGCTAGCGCTTGAAAAAATCGTGAAGCGTTGTCTGGCGCATTTTCTCATGCACCCCAGCAGCACGAGGCATTTTTCGAGAAGCTGCAGTGCCGTGTGGCAGTCGCCATCGTCGCTTGAGCTAACCTATCTTCTGAGTAAATCTAGTGCCTTTACGGCCGATGAGAAGGCTGGCTCCAGAAGCTGCTCCCTTTCCTCCTCAACTTCGTATTCACTGCTGCAAGCATCAGCACAATCGGCCACGATTTCGTCGACAGATAAAACCTCGGAGATGACAACGGCGTCATCGATTGAAACGTAAGCACAGTACGCAATTCCATTACCAAAAGTTTGCATCGCTGTGCCATAATTTTGCTGGTGGAAATTGGAGACTTAATGGGCGTCACCCATTGTGCGGCTAATCCTACAGTCAAGCCAAGTCAACCTACGTGAAACGTCAATATGGCCGTTGGCAGTGGCTGCTTGGAGTGTCGTTTTGCGATGTAATATGCAGGAACGTTCCCACACTTGTGACGTAACAGTGGGGTTCCTAATGCATTGAATCCTAATGGAGCTATGCCGGGACCAGCCAAAAACGACGTAGCAGCCGGTAAAATGCAGCAGCTGGGAATGTAACAGCTAGTTTCTACTGTATAGGAACATAAATGTTCAAGCAGTTTTTACTTGAAGCCGTAGAACAAAATTGCTTCGTAGCATATTAGTGTAATATAAGACTGGTCTCAAAGGCAGTGAAAGGTTGAAGGTGAAGAGCCCAGCATCATTTAGTTGGGATCTCTATATTTTCATTATTTTGTCAAGTTCACAGAATTAAGAGTACATGCATTGTGCGTGACGTTAAGATGCTCATGCATTGTGTCAGCATGTATGGCAAGTCATGTGTTGAGTGAAACTACATGAGTGAAACTGAAATGCTGCCTTTAAAGCTGTGCTGTGCGTATATGGATGCCTCAGTGGATACCACCCAATGGTGGAGAGAGGATATTCACGCGAATTGGCCAAAGGGACAGGAAGACTTATCTGCTCCTTAAGCCCACTTGCTATTTTGCTTGCAAATAATCAAAATTAACTAGTGTATGCACCAACATAGAAGTTCATAGTTGCCAAAGGTAGCCATGGACCCAACCTGAAATTTTCATCACCAGGCAGGATCGAAAAAGAGACAATTTGACATAAATAGCCACCAATGGCACCCTTGCATTAAACATCCCTTCCTCTAGTGGTGCTGTGTGTAAAACAGTGATAAGCAAAAAATGCTGTTATTGGCATAAGCTGCAATCATCAGCCCACCAAACAAAACTAAATAGAAAGGTGGTCCGAAAATACCTGTATGCTCTCAGCGAAGAAAGCTGCCACCCTCTTTTTGGAGACACACTGCTGTAGTAGTTCGCTGAGCTGATCAGCATAGTGGGAGGCAGCTTGACATTCTGTGCCACACGAACAGGTGCGGTCTGTCTGGACTGGGGAATCACGACACTTGGAACCCCCCCAAACACCTCTATATGGGTCAGGATTCATTGCCTAAAAGATAACATATAGCACTCTGAACTTAAGAAGTTCAGTAAAATATAAAAATATGCAAGAAACCTTTCGCACTGTGAAACCTATTCTTTTTCTCTTTTTTTTATTCAAATTACATAATATAAAACTGTTTTGCACACTATATCTACTGAATATACAGAGTTACATATATTCTTCATAGCTCTGAAACTAATGGCTCTCTCTTTTTTTTTTTTGCACCTTGAGAATGCCATTGACCTTTTTTTTTTTTTCACATTACAGTCATCTTCACCTTAAGAATAATATAGCCATATCATTATTTTTTACTAATGCACTCTTTTTTAAGCCTTTATAGCCACGTTTAACCAGGGGTTAATGGTTGTGACCTACTGTCTTTTTTAAGCTGCTCCCTCCTTGCAAGAAATGTAGCAGTTTGAAGAATGTGTTGTCAGGATTAAGCAGGTGCCTAATGTAGTGTCGTAATGCTCTATTTTAGCACTATTTCAGCATGGTTTGTGTTGTACTGCTGTTTGTTTGCTGTTTTACACTAGTGCTCATTGCATAACCCCTTAGATGCTCTTCCTGCAAAATCTGGAAGCTTAAACCAATAGTACGTAAAATTAACAAAAATATAAAATAAACACATTTGACCGGATTTTCCAAGTGATACTATTGATAAGGCATACAACAATAGGTTAACTTCCACTATGATGTGGCTAACCATCATTCATAAATGTAACTGCATCCATGGACATGTGCTCACTTCCAAGGACATAATGTGCATGAAAATATGGCTTCTCTCAGGGCCAACACAGTTAAAGCTGCTATATAAACTAGTTAGGGTAAATACATTACACAGCTTTAGCAAGCATGGCTAGTGAGACAACAAAATGGCTGCTAACACTGCTACAAGCATGGATTAGACTATGGGTCTCCTTATTTGCTCAAGAGATGCCTTATATTTTTGACACAGTGCCCAGCATAACGAAATTAGCTATACTTGGCCCCACTAGCACAGTTGTGAACACTTTACTTAGTCGAACACTATATATACATATCTGTCACAAGTGAACATAATTGAATTCTCACACATACCTATGCATATATGTGATACCTATGACCCCCATGTTCATTTTCCTTACATTTTAATAATAGTGCTTGATAAGGTAACGAGCTGCACATCACCCTTGTTTAGTTGATCCTGTCCAATATTAAAGAAATTTCACTTGCAGCTAAAAGGAATGGCTTGTGTGACACCTTTGTGTCACTAGAATGCAAAAGCCTGCTGCACATTTGGTAATGTAATAATAACTTTTACACTGTCATACTTTTGCAATACTATATATTTTGAGGTAAGACATTTGCAAGGATGTTGGTTCATGTAAAATTATGTGTGGTGCATACACTGCACATGATCAGGATTAGCAGGCATTTTCCATACATTTCTATTTTTGGGACAGTGCACTTCCACACAAGATCATCACGAACATAGACACCTAAGGCTTTCGCCTTAATATAACTTAACATTCTCCCCTTCTCATATCTTACTAAAGTTATTTATGCATTGTACACTTACATGAAATACTCCAAAGCTGGATGGTATGTGGTGCTTGTAGTTGCCAACAGCACACAAACTAGCACAGTATGGGCTCATTCCATGGTAAGCATTCCTGTTCCAAGAAAATTGCATGTTCATTGTTAATAGTCAGCTCCAGACATTCACAGTGTTCATTTGCTAATGTAGAAGTACACCTAAGGAATAAAGTGAGAATGTCAAACAAAATTTATTTTAACCTCCTGACGTTTTGAAGGCAGACTGGCTTCATTTTCCAGGGGTAGATGGCCTGAGTTTAGCAATGCCTAGATACATTTTTTGTGCATTCACATGTGCAGCAGTGTTCACAGTCACCTGGTGCAGGTCTTGACAATAGATCCATATATAATCAATGCTTGTACTAGGTGAGTGCAAACAGTGCTGCACATCTGAATGCACCAAAAATGTATTTAAGTGCTGGTAAACTCGGGCCGTCTCACCACTGAAAAAAAGAAGGCAGTCTGCCTTCCAAACGTGGGGAAACTAAAATAAATTTTGTTTGAAGTTCTCACCTTTTACCTTAGTTATTCTCAACCAGGCAGATATCTGCAGAGTGTTTACATCAGAAATACACCTCTGTGCAAATATTCAACTCACATTCTAATTCAAATCTACCAGTTAGATCTAGCTTTATCTCTAATCACAATAAACATAAAAACGATACAATATATAGCATAACCATAGATAAGTGCTTATTACACATTTTTATTCATCCAAAGTTTATACGGTCAACTTAAAATTATATCTTTAAAGCAGACATAACGCATGAAAAAAAGCACATGACGCATAGGCTTCTTTTGAATGCAGCAATATACTGCAGCCTCTTGCTTTCCATGTACCATCGACGTCAAATGAGACACAGAGGTGCATGTGGCCCAAGCATTATCAAAGTTATGGCGCGATAATGCTGCATTTTGGGGGCATCAGACAGTGCTGCCAAAGTGAATGTATGTTCCTGTAACGGTGATGACAAATCGGTGTGCATTATATTATCCCTACTGATTAGTCAGCGTGCAGCACCGTTTGTGTTTCCTTCGATGCTGACAGTACAAGTTTTGCACAACGCTCAAGCTCAAACTAATAAAAGAAAAAGAATGGCAGTAAAATAACATTATACAGCCAGTCTATGAAAAATAAGGCAGTATCATCAGGCATTCATAAATTTAATTAATAGAATTAAAATAAAAGAAAACTATGTTCTGTGTGATGTCCTGAGAGATGCCAGCGGTAGGTATAGGGGATAGGCAAGCTTGGAACGTCAGCGAAGTGAAATGTTTGTTATTTCTTTTGTTAGACTGGCAACAATCTTCGGCAAATATCAGTTTGGCGGGGGTACCTTTCTGTACTCAGTTTTACTCCTTTTTTCCCACGCCTGAGTGGAGTCCGTTAGAAAGTGACCCTCTCCCCCTCGTGGCTTCTAAAACTGACACCCCCCTGTGCGGTGCTTAGATGGCCGTGTTTTGTTTCTGGGCAGGGGCGGCGGCTGTACATGGAAAGGAAAGGATTCAGGTGGACACAAAGACGACGTGGCAACGTGGGAGCAGTGAGAACATGGCTGTGGTATGCACTCAGTTCGGTGGCTAAGCTTGTTGCTGGCCGGACCAGACAAATGGCTGTTTATGGAAGCGCTCCGGAAACACCACTAGATGGCTCGTTTCAGCGTGCCTTTGGCCAGCTAAATTGCATCTGCATGGGATATGTTTTTGGTGACACCTGTAAAGTGTCAGGGCCCCCTCTCCAGTACTGAGATGTGTATATTTTGTTTAGTTTGTTCTAAGAGAGGGTTTCACCTTACTACGTACTGACTGGAGGCAGTGCATCAGGCAAAGACTGGTTAAACGCCTTGGGGAGGTGAAGCCATAGGTGATAAAGAAGTCATCTCGAAGTGATAGAGGTAGAACTCTGGAGATTTGTAGGTGCAGTAAGCTATGTCCAGTTTTTTGGTAAAGGGTCAGCCTTGAGAGAGCCCCGATGTTCGGCTCTTCAGTGTCGGAGATGAGGTAGTCCTTGCGAGAGCTCGAAGTTGGCAGCAATGATTGGAAGGACTCTGTGAGCCACAGTGACCTCAAGGACAACATCCAAGCCCCGACACGAGCCACCAGTTGACGTGCTAGTGATGAGACGATTGAGCTGAGAAGTCTGAGATAAGCCCGTTTTTACTTATTGACTGAGACCGTGTTTCAGACTTTGTGCCACTAGTTCAGGAGCCAGGCTACTTGTTGATTTCTGTTGTAATTAATGGAGACAAATATGTTAGCCATGGTTGTGTTGTATGTCACGCTTATGTTATTCCATTATTGTATTTTCTTGTTTTGTCTAATACTGTATTAGTGATGTAATGCCATCTGTACATTCAGTTATACTCAGAAATTAAATTGCCTGTTTTTGTGAGTTTAATTATGTCTGCTGCCTGTTTTGTTCCCGATTCCAGCATGAATCCGTTTTGTTTGGCTGATGGTTGAGATATATGGCCAAAGAGGGATGAGCGAGGTTAGTTGTGGTGTTTTGTAAGATGTGGAACGGTAGTTGTGGTAGTTCAGAAGTGATGTGCAAGGCATAGAAATGCATCCCCCTTTGTGCGCAGTTGGGACATCTCATCTGTTATAAATGTTCACAGCAGTAAAGCTGCAATTTAGGTGAATTGGCAAACGTTGACAAGCGAACTGAAATGAAACGGAGGAAAGATAACCATGTAAAAACAGGAATATTGCTTTCCTTTCTCTTGGCATTATATGTCTCATTACTTTGCACATTTGTTACATGTATGGATATTCAGAGGCTGTTTATGGCTGCTATGACCCTTCAAAAGAAGAGTTACAGATGATATTCTACCCCTGCAGGACTGCCAAGTTTGTTCTGCAAACATAAAGAATATTTAAGTCACATGATACACACAAACACACAAAAAAGGAAACAAGTGTACTTGTATGCATATACCTTTCGCAAAAGGGAAAGAAGTGGCAGTAGTCATGAAGACCGTACTTGTATCTCTGTTAAGTGCTAGTACTGCCACATCAAATAATAGAACAGGCTACAAATTACTGTTTAGCTATTGCTGCATAAATAAATCACTTAAGTCAAATGTCTATCACAAGGACTCTCTTGATCAGAACCTGCTGCAAAATTGCATTAATTGTGTCAAGAAGAAAAAGAAACAAATGGTCCCATCTATATTTGTTATACTCAAATCTAATTGAAAATGATAATGGTCATTGCAGCACATTAACTGATTTGAAAATGAAAAGAAATGAAGGGAAGTAAATGAAAAGAGATTTCAAAAACAGTTGTGCTTCAGAACTTAATGCAGATGGCATGTTATCTCAGTGCAGCAAGAGTGTAGCAAGAAATAAAATGTGGCATCTATCTTCATGCAAAGTGTTAAAAATTTTGCGACAGTACTACCTGAGAGCAATAATGTCATATGCTCCTGTGTAAAGTCGTGCCATCATCATGGCCAGATCATTGGCCTCTGAGCCACTATTAGTGAAGTAGCACACCTATAATGGAATGCAACAAATGTAATGTACATATAGGAAAGCTTCATGGAGTCAAAGTACATACTTTTTGTGGTTGTTGTTTTGTGGGGTTTAACATCCCAAAACCAGCTCTGATTATGAGAGATGCCATAGTGGAGGGCTCCGCACAATTTCGACCACCTGGGGTTCTTTAATGTGCACTGACATCGCACAGCACACGGGCCTCAACATTTCGCCTCCATCGAAATGCAGCCGCTGCAGCCGGGATTCGATCCCGTGACCTTCGGATCAGCAGCCGAGTACCATAGCCGCTAGACCACCGTGGCGGGACACATACTTTTTAGTGTAATCAATGAATTAATATGCATTATGTGAAATAATGCAACACAGTAATACAGCTATAGTGATAAATGCTAAGAGCTTTCAGGAAAGACAGGTAAAGGCTAAATAGCAATTAAATCTTTTCATAAGGTCACACAACTTGGTCAAACTCTGATTTTTAAGTACTGGGAACTCTCAGAGCCACAGTTCTAGTATGTGACCAGTTGCATGGAGAATGGCATAGAAGCTAGCCATGAGAACAAAAAGTTGGACTGACTTCTGTTAACCGTCACCTTTGTTGGTTTTCTTGCTAAATTAAGCAACAACTTCAACCAAAACTTTCTGGAATGAAATATTCCAGAGCAGCAGCAGCAGCTCCAAAATTTATTTTTACTTATTTAAGATATACAGCTGTGTCAGTTCTAAGACATTGCAGGCTGGCCTCACAGAAAGTGCATGAAACTGTATAAGGTAAAACAAAGAATACAAGAAAAACGTATTCTGAGAAATGAGAATGAAATACAATGAAATCTCAGTGATATAATCCCACTTGATACATTTTCCCCCCTCTGTAAAACTCCCATAGGTGAAATCTATTTTTATACGGTTGATATGATTTTCAGATACATTTTATTTTCTGGTTCCATTGAAGGTTGTTACAAAAGGATCTCACATACATAGATTAAAACTGAAAAAAAAATTAATATTAGTGTACTACAACGTTGCTTAACAAAGTATATAGCTGGGAGTTCTTTCAGTGCACCAGCCAATTATTCAATTTTTCTATTGCACTGGGAAAGAAGGACTATCAAAAATAGCCCAACTGCATTCTCATGGTACTATGTTTTCTATGCCTGTGCAGCAGATGAGATGTGAGGAAGGGCTGATAAATGACAAAGAGGTTATGATTGTAGAAATCGAATAAGCTAAATAACTTGTGCCGTCGCGGTGATAAGATGCTCACAGGTGCACATGTGTGTCAGTTACTTTAGTGACAAAATTTCAAAATGAAATCAGAGCAAAAAATTGGGCTTATAGCACCCTGACATAAGAATCTGATCACTTTCCTTTGGATAGCTTAAGAATATTTGTTTCAAGTAAGAATGAGGTGAGCAGGCAAATCAAGATGTAATTGACTATGGGTCTCTAAGTTGATATGTTTCAATAAATTTTGGTTGGTTTTTCATAGTTACGATTCATTGAAATACTTTTCAAGCCATTCACTAAATAAAATATACCACCAACTGGGCAACAATCACTATACCATATGGTACTTTGAGAGTGTAGGTTCCTGAACATGATGAGCCAGAAGAGAATACTTTTTTTTTTTTCCACAGCGCCTAAGCACAAATACAAAAAAGTTTCTCTCATAGTGATAAGCTATAAATACAGCTGTAAACGTGTCAAATATGGTCAAATATGGTATTTCTAATACTTCCTACCAAACAATATGCTCTGTACATTATTAATGACTTTTACATAAGAAACAGCACATAAGAAGTGGTAGCGTAGTCTCACTTTCAGGTCACCAGGCATCTTTGCAGCAAGTTTTTCAGCAAACTCGTGCACAGTAGGGTAAAGGTACACATTAGATGTGTGCCAAAGCTGCTTCAGTTGGTTTTCAGCAGCTGCAACTACTTTCCTGGAAGTGCAAAAAAAAAACAAAAGAAAAAGAAAGCAATAAAATTACCTAAAAGCAGAAGCAAGAATTAAATCAAAACTAGCAGTAAAGTGGCATACACTTCTATTACTTTTGTAACTATCTATAGAGGCACAAGATTAAAACATAAATTACAAACTGAAGCATCAGAAACCGACCTTACTCATTTTTTTTTTTTTTCAGTTAACCATATGCGGTCATCATCACAAATAATGTTAAAGTTTATCCATCTTTCTTAACAACAGACATGTATGCCGGAAATGTACAAATCAAAAGGCCTGATGTTCTGAATGGTGGTGGTGATGATGATGATGATTCCTAAGGTTTTATTTCCAAAAACCACACTATGGTTATGAGAGAAACTGTAGTGGAGGGCTCTGGAAATTTCGGCCAGGTGGTTGAAATTTCCAGGGCCTCAACATTTTGTCTCCAACGGTGCAACTGCAGCAGCTGGGGTTCAATCCCGCGACCTTCGGATCAGCAGCTGAGTGCCATAGCCACTAGACAACTGTGGCAGGGCAATGTTCTGAATGATGCAGCTTTCGTACAGTTATGCCCTCTGTGCAATATAAAAATTAAAGTTTTTTCTGTGGTACAGAAGAACTTCCTTGTAAAAAATGAACACTAATAAAAAAATGTTCATTGCTCCTGATAGCCAGCACAGTAGCACCATCACTTTGGTACTCAATAGGAATGCAATAAGTTGCATGACTAGCATATAGGTTGCAGAGCACTTGAATATCTTTTGCCCACTTGTAAGCCATGATGCACATAAAGAAAATGCTTCAGTAGTTAATTTTTAAGCTGAGTTGTGGCTTTATACATGAGTAAAACCAGGGATGAATAAATAAAATATTTTGCAGGGAATTTTTACTAGTTTTACAATGTTTATTTGATGATGTATGTAAGCCTTAGTAGGTTCCCTTCACTAATTTTAAAAGTAAAAAGTTGTTATTTCAGACCTAAGGATCAACTGCAATGAAATGCTGAACTACATGAAAGCCTCGTTTAAGAGGGAGACTTTATGGAAGATTTAATGACTGAAATACTAATGGAAGCATCAATGAAAGCCTGCAAAGGTGCCTGAAACTGAAAAAAATGCCACTATTACTGCTGGCCTGGAGAGGCACACAACCTAGATTGAGCAGCTACTCAGCAAGCCTTCAGTGATAAGCTGGTTGCCACAGCTTCCAGCAGTGTCCTGATGCATCCCGGAGACAACACTCAGAGTCTGACATTGTGGCAATGAGCACTAGGAACATGTACAATCTGCTGAGGTGCTGTGTGAAGGCTATGAATGATAAAACCATAAAATTACGAGCCATGCAGTTTTGTCAAGACTGCTTTGGGGGTATATGTCCCGCTTATAGTATATGAAAAATTTAGCCAAAGTTAAATCTTGATTGCTGTCGGCCTTTAATGTGCCAAATACTGAAAAGCAGTACCCAGAGATAACAACCAACGATTTCATCATAAATCCTACTGGTCATGTTAAAGCTACCATAATAGACGATTCCTCCTTATGTTGCATTACTGACACTTTAAGTACGCCTTCTTATTGCATGGGAAAAGAAGAAAGGCATCGAAACTAAATTACAGAAGGACTTAGGAAGACAATACTAGAAAAGAAATATTTTCAGAGGTTTGCCATGGGGTACAGATGTTAAAGTGCTCAGGAATGAAGTAAACGTTGAGCTCTCATGCAAGAAAATCAACATGAAGCATGTGAGCACCGTTCTGCAAACAGTGCCTTGAATACTGCAAACCACTGTGGGTTGCTAGCAATGTTTACACGATTTCAGCACATTCAACAACACTACACTGACAGAATGACCCCTTGTATGATGATACTGAGCATAGTTCACAGCACTAATATAGGCCCACAGTATAGTATTCTGAGCAGTTGCATTTCAAACTGATACATGCTTTATTTCCAACATCACATAAACCAAAGTGATTTTGCATGCCCTGTAAACAAATTAACAAGTCAAAAGTAATCCTTAGCCTATCCCGTGTCAACTGCGGGACAAAGCACTCTTCCAATGACATCCAATTCATCAGCCTTGTGTGAGCATAGTCCACTTCATGTCTGTGAACTTGATTTCTTTGCCCCGCTCAACTCTCTATTACTTTACAGTCTTTGCAATCACCTTTGTTTGTGTGTGTGTGCTAGTGCGTGCATGTGTGTGTGTGTGTGTGAGAAAGAGAGAGAGAGAAATCAGAAATGGCACACTGGAACTGGAAATGAGTGTATTTGGGAAACAACAGCTGCTGAAGCCATAGCTTTTCTTTTCTTTTTTTCTTTCACAGAAGGAACAATGTTGCTTGTTTCACTCACGGGTGGCAGTGGCCAACACTGACTGTGACAATGCCAGCAAACATGTCTAGGTAGCGTTTGCCTTTGTGATCCCAGAGCCATTGCATATGGCCTTGAGTGAGCAACAAGGGCTCCTTGTAGAAAAGGTTACTGCTCAGACTTGGATTCAAGTGGCGCTTTCGCAAGGCCATAATCTCTGCCCATGGTTTTCCCTGAAAAAATATAGGCAACATTTGTAAGAAACCCAAAACAGCCCTGTCACACAAAAAAAGCAAGCTTTAGGTGTCACAGGAGTGGATAATAAAATGAAGACTTTCCATCAAATTATACGTTTGAAAGGTATATCATATTTTGTAATAATAAAGAAACTTTTCTGACATTAGGACACTTTGCAATAAAGTATTTACTCGTAATGACTTGATTTTACAAGAGGAGCACTTTGCCTAACTATGCTCTACTATGTCCATGTCTTATACACTGCTTAGACTTCACTTTTGTTGTAAAATTTGCTTGTTTCATCTACAATCAGAACCTTCAGAGTAACCGCAATATTCAATAGATGTACAAATGGACTTGCACAGTACTTCAGTGAACTTATGTGCTTTATATGACCACTGTTCAAGATATTCTATGGTTTAGTAGTACCATGGTGATAGCATGGGCTAGGTAGCTCACTGTTACATAGCACACCTGAAATGCTAAATATACTTTTCATGTGCAACATTATTTGGCAAGTCTGGAGGGCAACTCGGAGCAAGATGAGTTTGTAATAGAAAACGAGTTACACAAAAAAGCTGCATGCTGCCACAGCATCAGGATGATGTCGAGGACAGGAGATAAATTGGTTATGACAACATTTTCCCTTCTCCTGTTGTCCCTACCTCCCCTTTCCTAATGGAACTGAGCTGTGCTCCTGCCACTGACATCCACTAGTGGCTCCCACTGGAGTTACAGAAGATAGCAACACTCTTTGCTACACCTCTGCACATGTTGAGACATGCTCATTTGATGCTGTGACATAGGGCTTGTTCGATGCACAAGAATAGGGGCAAGCTTGCCAATGACAACACCTATGAAGCTCAATGCTTCTACGGAGTATGACTTCACAGTGTGTACAGTGAGGCTACCAAGTATGTAGCTCATGCAAAAGCAAAAACTTGTGTGTCACTGATTTCTTGTATAGTCATATCCTTTGATGCTCACTTTGGATACATTGCACATGACACAGATACATCAACCAAGCTGATATTTTGGCTCTTTCAGAAATGCAAGCTGATAAACGAGTTTTATTTCAAGGACCTTGATGCATTGTCTACAACACATGTTGGATTGCAGTGCATAAGAATGACTCTGCCACCCGTCTTACCATAAGTACAATGCAGCTCAAGTATAAAGGGGGATACTGTTGACCAAACTCATCTACAGGAAGTCTGTGTACTCACATCACGTTTTTAAGAGTCAAATTCACTTTGGCTTGATCTTACATCTCACGCTGTTAAAGTCAAAAGAACGTTCAGAAATTTCTCTCTATATTTTTAATCTCTTAGAGTCCAATAGCAGTCATTCCTCTTGTGGTTCCGCTATGAACAAGTGATGACTATGACCACGGTACATTTCGAAGTAGACGTGTGTAAGTCAAATAACATTTTATTTTCAGAACGCCTCAAAGAGCTTTACCATACTACCAGCAGAGACGTCCCAATAGCAAGTTAGGGTGGTGTTATCAATCATGTTTATGTTAGAAACATCCTGACAATCTCAAAATTATAAAGGGGATCTTGTACTCATCTACCACTGCTCAGTGCTTAAACCAACAAGGAAAAAGGAAGGCGACAGCGGTGATGAACACATTAAACATGAAGAAAGATGTTTGCAGCCTTCACAGAAAAAATATAGGTTCTAAATATACAAAACAAAGTGTGAAATATAATACCGTGATTGCACTTCGAAGACGTCACAGGGTGAAGAAAAAAAGCAAAATACTCAGAACTAGGCTAAATGTTAAGCCAATGAATGCTATACATGCGAAGACAATCCTCAGAATTTCTAACACATTTTTTTTAAAGTGCTGATTAATAGAGAAGTTATGGAAGCATTGGTTCTAAAGGTTTCAGACCGTCTCGGTAAATAACTTCACATCCAATCCTACACCCATTACCAGACGTGTTCCGCAAGGTGCTATTTTGGGCCCCCTATTATTAGATGCGAAGCAGCTCTTTGACTAGCCTGTGTAACGCTGTCCCTACGTGCCTCCGTACGAATGCGCGGTGCCAAGTAGGTCACGCCGCAGCTGCGCGTTGACGTCACGCTCCCCTCGCAGTGCGCGCTGACGTCACTCTCTCCCTCGCCTGCCGCGCGCTCGCCACAGCGCCCGCAGCTGCCGCCTCGTCCGTTCGCCCGCAACACCTGCCGCTACCGCCGCTCGCTCCACTACCACGACCGCCGCTCACTACACCGCCAACTCGTCGGTTCACGCACAAAAAATTAACACCATCTTCCCAAAGGGAACCCTGATGGGATGCGAAGCACCCGCGTTAGCGCCGTTCAACCCGTGACGCCACCCGTGCGCAACGCTGCTGCTTCGCATCCCATCAGGGTTCCCTCTGGGAAGATGGTGTTAATTTTTTATTGATATATGTATATATATAAGTGACTTGCCGCATTGCCTTAAGTTCTCTTCATGTTTACTTTACACTGATGACACAACCATGTTTTCTCATCATTCAGACCTTGTGGTTCTCGTGTTTAAGCTTCAAGATGACCTGAATCCTTTTGTAGAGCAGTGCAACTTAGATTACTGATAAACCCATCGAAAACATGCTTCATGCTTTTACACTCACCAAACAAAAAATACTAAACATTCCCCTACTTTTTGTGGACTCTGCAGTCATTCCTTCGAGTGATTATACATCATTTTTGGGAGTTACTGTTGATGCACACCTCAAATTTCACCATCACATCAATTCTGTTTGTAAAAAATTTTGTACGGTATTAGGGCACTGGTCAAATCGCAAAATTGCTTTAGCATAAATACTCTTAAAGCATTGTATTATGCATTCATACACAGCCATCTTAGTTTTTGCATTACATCACGGGGTAACTCATATTCAGTGCACATTTAGCCAGTGAAGACCTTACAAAAACAAACAATGCGACTCATAACTTCTGCTACGCGTCAGGCACCATCGCATCTCATATTTGTCCAGCTTAACATACTACCCATCTCTGGACTGTATATTTAAAATATGTGCATATTGTTTTTTAAGATATTTCACCGCACTCTCACTATCGACATTTTTCCTGCCACCTTGTTAAGTAATCGCAATAGAACCAGATTTGTGGTCCATAATAACCTTCTGCTACCCAAAATACCCATAAATTATGGTAAAATGAGCATTGTTTTTTCATCAATTTCATTATGGAATTCACTTTCTGGAGATATAAAAGAAATAATGCATATTCCTGTTGCTAGGGAAAAATTAAAGTTATCTATTGTTTATATAACTGCTGCTTCTGCTTTATGTATGTAGAAGTAAAACTTTATCATTTGTTGTTTTGTGTGGTTTAACGTCCCAAAACCAGCTCTGATTATGAGAGACGCCGTAGTGGAGGGCTCCGGAAATTTCGACCGCCTGGGATTCTTTAACGTGCACTGACATCGCACAACACACGGGCCTCAACATTTCGCCTCCACCGAAAAACTTTATCATTTATTAGTGTACTTGTTACGAGTAACTGTTTTTGTAAGCTATTGCTATTTCTTGTTCGATTTTTTTTTATTTTCTAGTGTATTAACATAGGAGGTCCCGCCTGAGGTTTGTAACCTTGGCACCTCCTCCTGCATACTAATCAGAACTGTATTACTTCCTGACATGAAATAAATACTGATTGATACTTATTGAAAGCAATGTGTGCACTGCATTCACTTTTCGGAAGGGAAAAACAAAGAAACAAAAACAATTTGTTTCTTTTGTTTTAGTACTTATTTATGACCTTTGAAAGCATCTTATTATTATTATCATTTATTACTAATAGCACTGCAGCAACTATTTTCTAGTGTGTGCATGATGCCCATAATTATACAATGATAATATTCTGCTGTTACACATGTTAATTTACAAAATGCTGCAGTTATTTTCTTTCTGCCTCTTTGTATCTTTGCTTTGAATGAAGCTCAATCCTACCTTTGTAGCAATTTGTAACACATCATATCACTTTGTACTACCCATGTGCCTGCTATACTCTCAACTGAAAGAGGCAGTGTTAGAAAAAAACTCTTGCCTATGCTGCACTCTATGTAAAATCAAGCCCCAACTTACAGAATTATTTCACTTACTATCAACACACTATTCCCATAAATAAAAGCAGAGACTTGTAACATGGTAAATAAACAACACTGCATTTCAAATGAGCTATATTACTTATGATTCTTCAGGTTTCTCCTTAGTACGGCCAGCTATTGTTTTCCACTCTTTGATAACTTTTGAAATATGGTGAAATTCCACAAAGACATTGTGAGCGTGAAAATGTCTAAAAGTGATGACTATCGTACTATTGGTACCAATAACGAAAATACTGTACCTGTGTACCAGTATGTACCACAGAATACTTAGTAAGTACAAAAGCCTTGCAAAACACATTTCTTATGGGGGGGAGAAATGATATTTTGTTTATGAATTGTTTCTCATACTTCAAAAACCAACTCAACAGGAAAGAGACCATGTGTACTTCCGAAAGATTACCTTACCTTTTTTAGGATCTACCTTATTTTACTGGTTAGCCTTTTGACATCATGACCTCAATACATGTGCTCCTTAATTAAACACACCTAGGAAGAAAAGTTGCAAAATGCAGTATTCCAAACACTGATACTGCTGCAGCTTTTCTCAATGCAACGAACATAAAAGCGAATGCCCATTTCATGAGCACTGGATATTGAGCTACCCTATATGAGTAACTCTCCAGAATATATAACACACAATCAAATCACGTGCACCACTGTTATGCACCTGTGAATTTTGAAAGTGAATTGTGCCTTCTAGTTTAATTTCTCATGTTAGCATTTCATGGCTTGATGATCTCACTGCAGTACACAGAGTGAACACAAGCAAAGAGACAAGAGAGAACAAGCAAGCTCACCAAGTCTACAGGCTCCATGTGTTATGTTCTCTATGTTACTATTTGATACTCAAAGCCATCAGCATAACTGTGTATGACAAGTCTTGTCACTCAAAAAAGACACCTGCTTATTTACTGCTCACTAACCTGGTAAGGTCTTGGCTTCTCATCACATGGTGGCAATTCCGGAATAAATGTTGTCATTCGCCGCACGACTTCATTTACTGTAACAAAAGATATGCACTTCACAAAATATGGTAAGACTACCCTGTAGAGCAATGAAGTGTAGTTAATTAACTTGGTTAACCTTGTACAATATTATAAAATAATCAACTGCAGTTTCATTCCTATCAAAATTAATGCCATCAGTTCATAAGTTTTCATATCAGAATACTAAAGTGGAGGATCATAATTGCCACTAATTTCAGCTCATTCTATAACTCTTGCAGTGATCACAAAATATATTTTTAGACTATAGGCACTGCTTGGACAGCTTTGCCTGTAACGCTCCACAAGATGAACCCCACAACCTCTGCATGCTTCTTACAATCCAAAGCCATTAATGAATGTTAAGAAGTCAGTAAATAGTTGCCTTTACATGCAGCCACCTTTTGTAAATTGGAGTATCTTACAGGGTTCCAATATTCCACTAAAATCTATTCATGATATCACATTTACCAAAATATTGTAAAGCTTAA
This sequence comes from Hyalomma asiaticum, assembly GCA_013339685.2. Lineage (NCBI taxonomy): Eukaryota > Metazoa > Arthropoda > Arachnida > Ixodida > Ixodidae > Hyalomma > Hyalomma asiaticum. The sequence continues at coordinate 214,593,974 of CM023481.1, forward strand.
AATATTTATAAATAAAAATACTAAATGGATATCATCTGTCCTTTTCAATACGTTAACCAGCATTTTCAAACGTTCTTGTGACTGCCATAAGCCTGCCATTCCAGCTATTTTGGTTGAATAAGTACACATTACTTGTACAATGAACTGCAATTCGTTAAAAAGAATTTGGCTTATAATTATAGATGCGTGCTACACCTGTAGGAGAAAGTCCACTTAGCAGAACCCTGAGAATAAACATTAATGCTTTATTTACTTCATTTTGTTGTGCACAGCCTTCGGTAGAGCTTTTTCAGAATGCAATAAGTTAGATGCCCGAGTGTTGCATGCTACTTTTTGGTATGACTAATTACAAAGTTCAGTCTAGAGCTGTCCTTATGTTTTCTGACACATGAAATTACTTCAGCACTACCAGCTTCCACAATCATGATATGTGCCTTAATACAGTTTATTGAAAAGCTAATCAGTAGAATATTTTTATAATGTAAACACATAAGCATCACTTGCAAACTCCTCTTCAAGTAGCCCACATTCAATGGCTTCCAAACCAGTAAGTTGAAGGGTTCTTAGGTCCATTTCTGGTTTGGGTTCAATATTCCTAATTTCACTCTGGTTCAGTTCTGGTTTGGAGGAATAACGACATATACTAATGGTTTGCAAACGAGCTCCAAACACTGAACCAGTTCACCAAGTAATCTGGCACAGAAAACTTTATCTTCGGCATATTGCACAGTGCTACTGACTTGAATGTGCTAAGCTGAAACACTCCTGGCAACATTGCTCAAATGACTGCATTCAGAAGTTCACCAGCACTTACACCAATTTTACATTTTTCCATTCCATTTTCTCTTCACTTCCAATCTTGTGTTGTGCTGAGTGCATGGCATGTCCACAAGTCTTGTCAGGAGATGGAATAAACTAATCCATTTGATAATTTCACTGATAAATGTTCAGTAAATTTAGTGAATAGCTAAAGCAGGCATACTCATAAATACATGCATCTGATAAGCTCTGCATTGCACCACAGGTGTGTGCAGCCCCTTGACACATTCTTCCCCAAGGCCTCTCTTTTCTGCATTTCCTTCTATTCTCGGTGATACTGAGAAAGAGCAGAACACTTACTTAGATGTTAGAAGGAAGAACTTTTTTAGCAAGATCAAATAGAATTTTTCAGTAATGTTACCACTGAATATCTAATGAATTGAAAATGAAATGAAAAATTTCAGCAGCAAAACTCATTACGTAATCACATTGCCACATGTGACATGGCAAAATCACATCTTGTGCACAATCACAGGAAAATTATCAGTAAAAAAGGAAAAGTACATCGTGGATTATTTATTCTGGTGTGCAACCATCACCGAGTTAAAGGCTACAGCATCTTGCCTGAGTTTGAAGAAACACAAATGTGAAGGCAAGACCTGCTTACTTAATGGCTGATACCTATTTTGCGTACGTGACCTCCTCCTCATGTGTTCAGGAGCCTGATCGTCTGTGAAACAGCAGCAGTACACCAGGTCACTTAGATAAGCCTCCACGTGAACCAGGATTGTCATATGGGCAGCAGCAACAGTTGTGCCTGATAGTTTGAACGCCTTTGTTCCGAAATGGTAATCGATACTATTTACTTCAGTTCAAGTTCAGGTCAGGTTCAGGAATAATCTAAGAACATCAGTTTGGTCTAGGTTTAGTTCAACACTGCTGTAAACCATCCTTCTTCTTTCTTTCTTTCTTCCTCCCCCCCCCCCCCCCTTGCTCTACACACACACACACACCATGCTATTCTTGGGGCCTTTCTGGGCCATTCTTCACACTTCATGATGCCAAGATGCATGTAATGTCATCAGGGTACCAGCTGTCAATTGGCCCATATGTGAGACATATAATTCCAATCTGTCTTCCAACATGCCTTTGCCATGCAGTTGTACACCTGCTTTTCCTCATGATCTTACTTACTGGCCATTCACATTTGAATGATTTCAAGTCACATAGGCAGTGTGTTTTCGTTGAGTTTGTGGCAGATATAGTCTGTAGTCAAAATGCAATGATGCTTGTTGAGTGAAGGTACTTTGAATAAAGAAAAGAGCACCAATGCGACTTTTGACACTGATGTCTGTGACAAAGTGCACAATCATGCACATGCACTTAGCCAGCCGGGAGCAGCCCCCCTTTTATGTTGTGTATATAAACAGCCCCCTTCAGTAATAAACTTCGTGTAAATATGCCAGGGTCTAAAGCAAGTCCTTGTACCTTTGAGATGCATGGAAAAGAGGAGAGAGGTCCCACAAAGACGGGGAAAAAGGTGAGAGAAAAAACACTTAAAGGTCCTTTAAGTAGAACCATACACTCTTCTATAAGCATTTTTTTAAAGTAAAGTTTCTTCAAATAAATGGGTATGTGGAATGGCCCAGGCAATAGTGTAATCAAAACTGGATGGTACCAAAGTCTTTGTAGTCAAAGGCAGTAACTCGTGGTGTGCTGACCCTTGTGCTAGCGCATGATGAGTCCTCACAAGGGTCCAGTATACAATACAATACAATACAATACAAGTTTATTTCTCTGTGTGGTACAGTTTGAACGCAAAGAGCGGACGCCGAGCAAAAAGCTGCTTTTTGCAGCTTGAGAAACGCCCTGCGCCCGTAGGTCACACGTCATTCAGACAGATGCATTGTAAGCACAAAATGGACAAACAGCAACACCAACGATTGTTTAAGACTACAACTTAAAATTCACTGATACTGACATACTTGCATCGGTCAAAAAAAAAAAACAAAAAAAACACACAAGCAAACCAAATAAAATGTAAATCACTTATCTAACAGACACTTCTACTGAAACGTACTGGTATCAGTAGGCCAAGATTACAAACATTTGTATAAATGAATAAAGAAATGATATGTACAACACTCATCAGCTAAAACAGGTCACAGAAATAATTGCTAAACATTTTCAAACATATAAAGGTGGTTAATCAGCATGCCCTTTGAAATTTGTTCAAGAAAAATGTTATTTGCATGAAGAATATTAAGGTATCTCGGTAAGACATATGATGGAGACTGTTGGCGATATGTAGTGCGACAAAAAGGTTGGCACCATTGGACAGAATTTCGGGTATTGTAAGCAGGTATGGGACAGTTTAGTTTGAATAAGGACAATAGTCTGTCATTATTACCGAGAACTGCGGTTTTGTACATGATCAGTAACTTGTAGGGATACAACTCGGTGACTTTGAGGATATGAAAAGCAGTGAAGTACGAGTTAGTGTGTGTGTACCATGGTACATTCGCGATTAGACGTATTGCTCGTTTTTGAGCAACTAGAATTTTTTGTTCATTTTGTTTCGTCATTTTGCCCCATATCGTAAAACAGTAGGAAATAATTGGTAGTATATATGCATTATATATCATATCAATATCTTTGCTTGTTGAGGAAGTACGTGTCTATGACGATTTACTATACCGTTTATTCTGTTTATTCTTAACCTTACGCTATCGACATGCGCATCCCAACTAAGTGATTCAGTAAAAACCACGCCTAGGCTTTTTACAGCTGGTACGATCTCAATTTTACTATTCCCTAAAACAAGATCAAAGTTACAGTGATGTATTCTGTTTTTCGGTCTAAACAAAATGCCCTTAGTTTTATTTGTATTAATCTTCAAGCAGTTTTTGAGTGCCCATTGCCGCAAGTATTCCAAAAAATAATTGCCTTTATTAAATACATCTTGTTCTGTTTTACCTGAAATTAACATGGTTAAGTCATCGGCGTATGCTATGATATTTACTGCAACTGGGGCAAAAAAAATATCATTAATATAAAGAAGGAACAGTAGAGGCCCTAAAATGCTTCCTTGTGGTACACCGTATCGGATGGGTGCTAGTCTGGAAAATGCACGGTTGTGAACAACCATCTGTTTTCGGTGTTTCAGGTAGGACTCCAATAATCTTACGCTATTTCCTCTTATTCCATAGTGTTGGAGTTTCTGTATTAGTAGGTCGTGATTTAGGAGATCAAAAGCTTTCGAAAAGTCTACATATATCCCGAGTACTAATTGTTTTGTACTCGGCATGTTTTGTAATTGGTTTGTAACACATGGTGATCCTGCAAGCAGTATAAACATCCTGATGATGGTGTCATATTACAGTTGCTGTAACTTGTATGCTTCTTCCTCTGGGAGTGATGTCATTGTCTAACTGAGAAGATGCAGCAAGAGGTCTCCCACGGCTAGAGGTTCGGTGTGAAAAGGGAAAGCAACAGATGTGAACATTAACAGGACAACAGAAGAGGTTTGCAAAAGTCATTTAGCAAAATAAACTCCGTAGAGGGCCTCTGCAGTAGTGCCATGGAGGTTACTGAATGACTATGCCTTTGCCAGGGTTTTTGAATCATTAAAAATGTACATAGCTAAGTTGTGTCCTCTTCTCAACATCCACCCTAGCTCTCAATAATTCCTTCATCACTCACAAAACATACCATTAGCCCGCAAGTAACATGTAACGTGCTGTGAGGCCATGTGAACTTGTGTTTACATTAAAAAAGGAGCAAATCACAGATGTCGGAACTAAAATTTCACTATGTGTATCATGCCTTCTTGCATAATATTTAATTCAAATGCTTATAGAAAGCTTCGCTTTACCCATTATGAACCAAGTGTTACCTAGAGGCAATGCACAAGAGAAATAGTTTTTCTTGCTATGTCACCTCTGCTAACGAAAATTTTGGCCACTGTTGAGTGGCAGGCAACAAGCACCATTTGTTCGAGTAGAGCAGGAACAGAGGATGAGGAACAATTTCAGCACATGCTCAGTGAACCTTAGCATAAAGAATTTATGCTAGGGTTCATTGCTTACACAAAATATAGAAGTACTTGGCTTAAATGCACATTTAATCTTCTATTGTATACACACAGGGTATACTCATCACATGAATGCCTTGCCATAGGGCATATTTATGAACTGGATGACTGCCAGCCAAGAGCAGCACTCAGTAATATTATACTATCAGTGCTGCCTGTGTTAACTTTTGCAAATACTGTGAGATTCAGGAGACATGAATTTATTGCAAATGTTTAGAAATGAACTACAGCTAACTGCTTTCTGGCATTTTACATCCCACAACCACGATATGGTTATGAGAGATGCCGTAGTGGAGAGCTCCAGAAATTTTGACAACCTGGAGTTCTTTCAAGTGCATTGACATACACGGGCTTTAAACATTTCACCCTCATCAAAATGCAAAATGAGCTATAGCTAATTTTGAAAAGTATTGACACTTTCCACTCCCTTTACACACAAGTTCCTTTCATATGGTAAATATGACATATCATGTCATATGGTAAATATGACATATCATGTCATATGGTAAATATGACATTGTCAGATACTCAAGTTCTTGTCGACACAGGAATGGTATGGCACCATAACTTTAGTGCCCAATTTATGGAGATGGTGGGACAATTAACCAATCTTCCTTTACTTTGTTGTTGGTTTTCAGCTTTAAAAAACTTTTTTTAGAGGCATGTTTTGGGCAACTTGATATAAATTTTTCCATTCTAGACATTCTTTCTCTAGGAGAATCCTCTTATAAACAATATCATAGGGATGCTTTTTCAGCCATGGAGGAATCTTAAGTTATTTCAGGGGGTTTTGTTGACAAATATTTTATATCATATTTTTCATTTATTTCTCCACAAAACTTCTTTTGATTTTACTCATCATCATCATCAGCCTGTTCTATGTCCACTGCATGATGAAGGTAGAAGGCCGCTGCCAGAGATCTCCAATTTACCCTGTCCTGCACAAGTTGACTCGACTTTATGCCTGTGGATTTTTCATTTCATTGCCCCAGCCAACTTTTTCCCTACCTCTGCTGCATTTTCCATGTCTTGCATCCATTCTTTTGTTCTCACTGTCCATAGGTTGACTGTTCTTTACATCACATGTCCTGTGCAGGTCCACTTTTTCTCTTAATTGGCATAAGGATATCTGTTGTTCCTGTCTGTTCCATGGACACAGATGTGGAGCAAAAGCCAGAGGGAGAGCCCCTGTTTATTCACATTTAAATATGCACTGGGGCAGAATGTGCCTCCTAAAAGTGGGTCTACAGCAGTCCAAACCGAAACTGAACCCAATACACACTTACCATTTTTTGTTTCATAGCATGTTGTGTGCCTCAATTTCAGCTTGAGCTTCTTTTTTATCCTCCATGTTTCTGCACCGTATGTTAGTACCGGGAGAATATGATGTTTGTACACTTTTTACTCTGAAGACAGCAGTAAGTTTCTGGTCATCATTTAGCAATGTCCGCCATATGTGCTCTAGCTAACCTTATTTTTTGGAGAATTTCCTTTTTGTGAGTAGACTCTGCTGTTAGCAATATCTACGACAATTGCTAACAGTGGACTGATTGCATTACTGTGATCAATTATAGAGCACCCTTATCTGAAGCCAGCTTGTTCTCTAGGTTGGTTAAAGTCTAGTGTTTCTCTTATCCCATACGAGATTACTTGAGGAACAATATGTATATTATTGAGAGTAGGCTCACAGGCCTATTGTTCAAGTATTTGTCTCCTTTTTTTGTATATTAAGATTCTACTAGCATTTTTCCAGCTTGTAAGCTCATTTGAGGTCTTGAGATATTGTGTAGAGTGTTGCAAGTTCTTTAACTATAAAACGCCTTCCATCCTTCATTAAATCAGCTGTTATGCCATCTTTACTGGTTACTTTTTCTTGGGACATGGCTTTTCTAACTTCATCAATAGTTATTTGAACTGCTTATCTGTGAGCTGTACAGTTCAGAAGAGAAATCTCTTGCTATGTTCATTATTTGATTTTATTTATTAAGAATACTGCCTTACTCATCTCTCAGTCTCATCCTTGAAAAAGTTTCCTTTTGGTTTCTTTGATACCACTGCCTTTCTTTATTAGTCCATTTATTGGACATTATGATTCTGTGTGTCTCACTGTCTTGACTCGACCAGTTTTGATAGTTCTACAAATTCACTTCTATCTTTTGCATTGTCCTTTCATATGTTATAGTCTTTTTTATCAAATCTTCAGTGGTTTGAGCGAGTTCACCTACTTCTTGTCTTGGCGTATTACCTCCCAATTTCAATTGCTGTTTCGGAGATCACTCTCACAAGAGTTTTGTTCATTGCTTCTACACTGTCCTCTTATTCTAAACCATCATTTGTTTTTAAGGACAATCTTGAATTTGTCTGCTTTTGCTCTGACTGCATCTAGGTTGGTTTGTTTTTTTTTCTGAATAATTTTGCTCTAGTCCTTCTAAGGTTGAGAACTATCTTTGCCCTCACTAGTCCACAATCACTACACTTTATTTTACCCACTACTTCTGTGTCCTGTAGTATTATGCTTGGTTCTTTGCAAATTATGAAATCTATTTCTGTACTTGTTTCTAAGCTGGGGCTTTTCCATGTCTGCTTTCTAGAGAGAGAGAGAGGGGGGGGGCTAAGGTTGAGAACTATCTTTGCCCTCACTAGTCTACGATCACTACACTTTATTTTACCCACTACTTCTGTGTCCTGTAGTATTATGCTTGGTTCTTTGCAAATTATGAAATCTATTTCTGTTCTTGTTTCTAAGCTGGGGATTTTCCATGTCTACTTTCTAGAGAGAGAGAAGGGGGGGGGGGGGCTGTAATTTGCTCTGGCCTGCATACTTTCTATTGTTGCACTATGTGAAGGTATTCATTATACGGCGTTAGTTTTTTTCTGCAAATTTGACTAACATTTCACCTCTGCTATTTCTAGAGTAAATATCATAGTTACCGATTGCTTGTTATTCCTTGTTTCCTTCCTACCTCTGCATTAAAACTGCCCATCACTATGGAATATTGGGTTCCTACCTTTTGTATGGCTACTTCAACATCCTCATAGAACTTTTCTACTTCGTCATTGCTGGACGTTGAGGAACCCTTGTACTACTTTCAGTTCATACCATTTATATTTATATTTGATTTAATTTTATCCTATGCCAAACTTTTTCACCTCAGGGAGCCCTCTGTGGCATAAGGTATAACCATTCTTCAGTGTTGTGAATGCTTATCCTGTTCTTTTAAAGGGACTGACAACCGATTTTTAAGGACCCTTCTTTTTATGGCGCAATGGAAAGCTCGCCCCCTGTACTGTTTTCACCTGCAGCGGTTACTCCCAAAAGCACGTGGATATTTCGCACGCGGAATTTTTCGATCTGAGAAGCCTCTAAAAAAGGCAGAGTGCACACTCTAGCAACGTTGAAAAGTGATCGTGATGCCGATAATCCGCCTCGCTTCCAGACATCGTTCCGCTTTCGCAGGAGTGAGCGTAGCTGTGATTAACCACCCACACTTTGACCAGTTCAACTACTTTTCGAAATAAAAAGACGGTGTGACGAGCTGGCATTTCTTGCCAGGCCGATCTTGTATTTGTAAGGCGTTCTTTCGCATGTCCGTGCCTAGTTCATGAATGGCCGGGCTCCGGCGCTGCCGCTCTGGCCATAGCCGAGCCAAGCCAGGCCAGCTAGGTCCGAAACCACGCTTTCGCACGTGACGGCAGAAGCGTGCAGTAGCAACGCGCGCTACAAACGAACGGTTATCTGCACATTGTAAGTGACAAAAAGCTTATAATATCAAAAATTTCATGCAGTCCGATACTAATAAACAGGTGAAATATTGCGTAAATTTGTAGGAAGTCACGTGACCGCACTCTAACTCTAGTTCGTATGTTTGCCGCTTGAGTTACCAAACGTCAGTTTTCGCGACTTTGCATGAAGAAATAAAAACATAAACCCATGTTTATTGATGAAAAGTGGCGTCGTTTGAGCCAATGCAACACACTATCTTTCTGCCAGCGGGGTCATCTCAATTCAAGTTTTGGGTGGTTGTCTGTCCCTTTAACTTTTATTACTATCATTATCATCAGCCTATCTTATGTGCACTGCAGGATGAAGGCCTCTCCCAATGCTCTCCATCCTTGCCTGTCCTGCGCGAGCTGATTCCATTTGATACCTGCAAATTTCTTAATTTCGTCCCCCCCCATCTTACTCTCTGTTGTCCACAGATGTGCTTATGCTCTCTTTGTATCCATTCCATCGTTCTAACTGTCCATCAGTTATCTAGCCTTCTCACACATGGCCTGCCGATGTCCATTTCTTCTTCTTAACATCGTTTATTACATCAACGACCCCCATCTGCTCCCTGGCCTACTTGGCTGTGTTCTTATCTCTTAAAGTAACGCCTATCATTTTTCGTTCCATCAGCCACTGCATGCTTCTTAACTTCCACTCGAGCTTCTTTGTAATTCTCCAAGTTTCTGCCCCGTATGTCAGTACTGGCAAAATGCAGTAGTTATATAGTTTCCGCTTGAGTGATAGTGGTAGGTTTCCTTTCACGAGTTGGGAATGTCTTCCATATGCCTGCCATCCAATGTTTATTCTACGGTGGATTTCTTTTACATGGGTGGGTTCTCCTGTCAGTACGGTGGATTTCTTTTACATGGGTGGGTTCTCCTGTCAGTAGCTGTCCTAGATATAGGTATTCTTCTACGACTTCTAATGTCTGGTTTTCAATCGTGAAGGTACTTTTTTTTTGCCGTACCACTTAGCTTTGTCTTTGTTTTCTGCATGTTCATCCCTAATCCTACCTTTGTGCTTTCTTGGTCTAAGTCTTCAATCATCTTCTGCAGTTCTACAAAGACCAGTCATGCCCCAGTTTAGGCCTTCTAACTCCTTTAATAGCTCTGCAGGCCTAGCTTACTAGGAAGAGATCATGCGGTCAGCATTGCTAGGTTTAGATTCTTGTGATGGCCTGTCCAGGTCCAGACATATCAGTACCCATTGCTGCTTCCCAAGTCCAACCGCCATTATAGTCAGTTGTACCACAGCTGATAGAGTCTGAGGAACATGTAATGTGGGAGGTAGCAGGTATATGCAACAGGATGGAGGCCAATTTCTGTTCTGGTGAAGGAGAGTCGTAAGGAGTTCACAGAAAAAAAAGTAGCTCCAGGTGTCCTGCTGATTCGGTGACCAGCCTTGATGCGGAGGTGTTAAAATTTGTGAGGAATTATAGATAGAAAGCAAAAGATGCAGTACTACATCCATGATTTCAAAAAAGAAAGAAAAAGTAAAGGCAAGATGAGGCAGGAATTCGAACCTATGATCCTGTTGTTTCCAGCCAAGTTGGTTCGGCGACCAGGTTGTTAAGGTCTTTAAGGCCGCATACCTCTAGACTGCCCACATCTTTTGAGTACGTTTGGTCCTCAAAATGTCCGCAATATCGAGGTTTTGTTGATTTTGAACACCAGGACATTTATACTCTCTTTTGTTAGGTGCCTGCCCCACAGCCCCAGTGTTTCCATGTCATAACAGGCCTGTACGAATGCCTTTTTGAGGAAGGGGGTGTGACGAGTAAGGGACGATAATTGTTTTAGAAATGCATCAGAAACAGTCAAAAAGAAAGTGCTCGTAACATTACGGGGCGGTGCCACTCGAGGAGGCAGCGCTAAAGTGGGTTCAAAGCTGCAGCAAGGCAGTCGCAACTGGCCAGGGAAGCTGGCAATGGAGAGGTCTGGGTGTCTACTAGTTCGTCGTGGTACCCGGTCTTTCGTCTTTCGTGGACCTCCTGGTGACGGCGAGCGACTACCTGGTCCGTTCTGGCGTCCTCGTGTGTTCAGCCGCCAGCCCCACACATGGTGTGCGAAAGGTTTTTTCAGAGGATTGCTCGGTGGTCATCCGGCCGGCGTGCTGCGTGGTTGCAGCTAAGGACACCCAGGCGCCTTAGCGCGTCATCTCCAAGACAACCGACACCGGCCACTACAATGAAAGCGTGCGAGTGGAACGACATCGTATGCGGCGTGTTAATCCAGGCAGCGCGCATGTTGCCGTGTAATTAAGAAACCAGAGCAAGCACCGTGACTGAATAGACACTTCTGATGATTGTTGCTACACATTGTATATAAATGTTTGTCCGTGTCTATGCCTCGTCCCCTGTTGTCTGAGTGCCTGGGCCCACGAACCATCGCAGGGGGCCCTCCATATCTCTACACTTTCTTCAACTTAGAACATTCCAGCCAGCACCTGTGGAGATGAGTTCGTAGGAGGGAATGTGTCATAATGGGCTCAAGTGTTTTCGAGATAAACACCATTTAGTTAACTTAATTCCTTACATTTATTTATTTATTTATTTATAAAATACTGCAGACAAGAAGTCCAAGCAGGGTGAGCAATATACATATGATAGAGAGAAAAATAACAGAATAAATCAAAGTTGAAACATGTTTCTACACAATTTCACTTATCTTAATGTAGAGGACTATTGTAAGAACAATTGAACAACTTGGTCATGATACAACTAAAAAGAGGTTATGGATCACTCAAATCTTGATAGTGGTTATGCACCATTAGAGAAGGAATATGAAACAATGTTACTCGCTTTTAGGAAGCATGGTCAGAGAAAAACTAATGCAAGATCCTCGACTGCAGTAGTTTCACACAGATAATGCAGAGGAAGGGGAATGTGAACCACTGATATATATCCAATGCAAACAATCTGTATAAATTTAAACAAAGCTGTGTGTTAGGCTAAAGTTTACTTCCACTGTTCTGCCCGATATGTTCCACGTATTTTTGACAATGTTTCCACATATATTTTATGTTGAATATTCTTATCCCTGGCGTATTTTTCCTATTTAAAATAAAATAAAATCATGCTTGGGTAGCTTTATGTAAATTTGAAATAAATGGACATATGAAACAAACAAGAACTAGGGGACTTAAGGGTATATTCTAGCACTTACACGGCAAAGATGCTAGCATCACTAACTTACTTTATTTTACCTGCTGTTTATGACTCCTTTACGCACCATGGCACAGTTGGTGCTGATTCCATAAAAACATGGCACACATTCACAAGAAAGTGTCAGCAGGGTAAAAAAGAAAAATTATGCTTCCTAGGAATACCAAGATTTACCAGACACATACAAGACTCAAGAAAAAGATATACAATAAATTCCAGAAAATGAAGATATGTAATGATTAAAGGAACATACAAACAGCAAGCATGCATGAATTGGCAGAGTGCACCACAATATGCCATATCGCTATGGCAATAGCAACAGCTCCAAATGACAAACTGCAAACATACATCGGAAATGCAAAACGGTGAATCAGTTTAAAAAAAAAAAAAAAAACAGGATGATGTGGAACACACAGTCCAAGCTGGAGGAGCAGCCTCCAAATGCCCATCTAACTGTTTGAAAACACTTACAACAAGCAATGAGCATAAAAATTAGTTTTTTGAATGTATACATGTTTAATGAAATGTAGTCAGGCAAGCTTTCCAATTTGAAAAGTATCCTGCAAAGAATGTGCAGTCCGACACTATGGATACATTGGTGTCCACTGCAGACAAGAGCCTTGTAGTCTGTTCAATCACTACTATTGAGGCTATTAAAGTACCTGTGCAAGCCAGGCCATAGAGAATGCTATAGGTGGTGCAGACATGCTCGGATGATATTTCTGACTTTGAATAATTCGTACTGGAAGATAGCATAAATACGTTTTTGCACAATTAAACAACAGAAACAATGCTGGCCATCCACAGCCAAACACAGTAGCAGACAGCACAGCAAGGCACAGGCCTTCACTTAGAATGCACAAGAGCAGAGTTGTTCTCTGCTCTTGTTCATTCCATACATGAGTGCACCCGCACTCATTCATGCAAATTGACCCCGGCAGCAAACACCACCAAAGAGAGCAGCTATTGGAGGAAACCCATAAAAACTTATGCTGCACAGTTTTATGTAGGAAGCTAAAGCAGTGACAAGAAAGAAGAAAATTGTGAAATTATTTATTATTTATCTACAAACGGATGCCAAAGTTAGAGATCAAAAAGTAAGACTAGCAAGCTTAAAATGTATGGGTGGCATTCTACAGTTGGAAGCAGGTCAATGACATCCCGCATTGATGTGAAAAAGCAATGATCCACATGCCACACTGCAAATCAACTGAATGTGGGAGGGTTGAAATCCAGTGCACTGTAAACGGAAATTAAAGTGAAAAACAACTTTTCTCAACCTTTTCACAATACCAAAGACACCACATTTATGAGGAGAAGGCTCTCAGTAAACTAGAAAATGCGCAAAAAGAAAATACAGGCGTTAACGCTGCTTTCAAGTTCTAGCACTAATATGCGTGATATCATAGGTCTTTCAGCTATGTCTACTTAAGGCTTACATAACTATTTATTGGCAAGAAATGCATACATGGGGTTCTAAGGAGGACTTAAAACTGCGAGTTTCAGAACATCTGATGGAGTGAATTCGGCAAGAACATGCAAGAAATATAAAAATATAAAAACGGCAAGAAATATAAAAATTGGCTTTTGACATCATGAGGCCGAAGTTTCGACGTGAATTTTAAAACTAAAGCTTGGACATTGATTTCCTCTTTTAATATTGAACATAAAACAGTGAAATTAATGACAATCGAGTTCTCTAAATATAAGTTACCATTCTAAATCACTTCATCTTCTTTTCACTTTAGTGTCCCTTTAAAATAAGAATTTGTCAGGGAAAAAGAAAAGAAAACAATAACACAGAGCTCATCGAATGAATTCCGACATCAAAACTAAGTATAAGGACTGGTACGCATAAATGCTCGAGAAAACCATGTTATGTAGCTACGAATCAGCCCATAGTGGTGATGTTGGCTCTGATGTAGCGTATTAGCAATCTGACATGAACTCAAATGGTAAAAACTAAAGTATGTGCATTACTTAGCCCTAAACTGATGTATATCATACTGTAATCACTGTAGATAAGGTATAGCAGAGGCCAGCATTGGTGCACTAGATAGCAAATATTCCTGCTTGTCCAGGTGCATAGCATCGTGTAGAAAGGGCTGTACTTTTACAGGGGTATCATGTTACACATAACAGTTGTTTCAAGGTAGGTGTACGACTAGTAATAAAATAGGTGAATACAGATCTTTAAATAAATAAGCGGTACTAAGACCAAAATTTGCAACTTGAGAGCACCATGTCACAGCAAAGGGGCTTATTGGCCTTTTCACGGGAGCCATGGAGCACCACCATATTGAGCCGTGCACAGCAGTAAAAAGGCTCGTGTTGTCTGTTTCATTACATTTGTCTTAGCATATGTGCACTGTTTGATAATGAAGACCTTCCAACTCGCCAAATTTGCTACTACAAACCCTCGGCAGTGTTTTTTTGCGGGGTCATGCATTAGCACAACCCAGCGGGTGTTATGGCAGCACCCAGGGAGCCTTCTGTGAAAAGATGTTAAGCTTGTGAAGTAAATGCATGCACTGAAAGGCTGCAGCACACTGAATATAACAGTGAATAAGCTGTTTTCTGTGGCATACTTAACCTCAGTAATCAGGGCATATGTTTTACAACATGCTACAAAACATGTTCAAAGGTTAACATGTGATATCAGGGTGGCCACCTTTCCACAAAACGAAAAGCGGCCTTTTGTGATAAGAAAAGAGGGGGGAGAGGGGCGGGGGGTGCTATATATTACTGAAGGCTGAATTTATGTTGACAAAAAGACATTTTGCATGGTCACTTACTTTAACACTGTATTCCTATAGTAAAATAAACAATCCACATGCCTGCAAAAACCACAACTACATAAAAATGCAAGAGTTTAATAACGTTTGTGACTGAGGCTTTCCCAGTGTTGCGAATGCGCTGCACAGAAACATAAACGCACACGTTTCCTGCTTGAAGAGTTCCTTGTTTGCGTCTGAAGTTACCAGTCCGCGTGACATTACACACAAACGAACGTTAAAAATGCAGCACATAGGGCCATACAATGGCCGAAAAACTGGGTAGTGGCGGTCGGTTTTAGGCGCGGTCCGGCAACAACCCCAGCTGTCTAAAAAACCGGCCGGTCCGGTCAAAACCGGACGCGTGCCAACACTATATATAAGCGAGATGCCAACATTGTACTTCAGTACTGAGGCTATAAATTTACTTTTTGCACATGTTAAAACACATAAGCAACAAATAATTATGAAACGATACTCAAGTGCCTTTACCGGTAAAAACTGCGAATTTGAAAGCAAATGCCACGACTGTAACCGTTGGTACAACGGCTCCTTTAAACTGGTCAACCACACCGCATGCGTGCTCTCCAAGAAAAATAACACGCGAGCATATGGCACCGATGGGACGCTCTCAATTTAGTGTTACGCGATGAAACGCGGCTGCAAGGTGCACATATTCTATAAGGAAAAGCAGCTCACATACCCCGCAAAGGCGTAACCGCACGAATCACGAAAGAATTCAGATGCATTTTTCTTGCAGGCACTG
The DNA here is from genome assembly GCA_013339685.2 of Hyalomma asiaticum. Lineage (NCBI taxonomy): Eukaryota > Metazoa > Arthropoda > Arachnida > Ixodida > Ixodidae > Hyalomma > Hyalomma asiaticum. Next base: position 214,609,298 of record CM023481.1, read on the forward strand.
GTTTCACTGAACCAACAAAATTGTCTGAACAGATCTGTTCGAAGCACGTGTTCAAACTGGCAACAAACCAAGTTTCTCAACGCCTTCACTCTCTTTCACACACGTACTGTTACAACATCGCCTGCGCTATCACGACAGTGTAATTGAATTTCAAGATATCCATGCATCTCATGTCTTCATGGAATCGGCTGTATATGGTTTCAGATGTGTCCGTGAGCGATAGCACACCGGATGTTCGGCAGTGAGGGCAGCCACACATAAGCGCAACGTGAAGAGCTATGTGGCATGCTTGGTTCATCATCGCTGCATAAAGAGAGAAAGAGAGAGAAATGTATGGAACAGTTGTAGGCCACTACAGTAACTACAGCGCAGCAACATGTGGGTAGTGACTTGTAGGAAAATGAAATAAGTTGCTAATTTCTACAGCCCTTAAGGGTGCACGGTTAAGCGCCTAACACCCAGACAACACTCGACGTCCTCAGGTCATACTCACATCGTACAAACGTCCTCACGGTTTTTACTACGTCCTCGACGCGTCCTCAACACGGTAGTCATTGGATCATCCTAAAAGCATCTCGTTCAGTACATTTCCAGGACTATTGGTAATCCTAATAACGCCCAATGCGGGGCATTTTGAGGACGTTCCTTACACCAGTGAAATAAAAACGTGTGTTGAAATTTTAGAGGCGGTTTCACCACGGATGCGTATTAAACACGTAAGTCAACCTGTTGGCCAGCTCGTTATTTTTATGTTGTCTTGTGCGTGTTCATTCGAGCATTTAGCTTTAAATTATTACGAACCATTTTATGCCTGTTCGCGCATGCAAAATGTGTTGTTTAGTTCATTCGTGGCTAACTACCGTTGTGTTATGAATATGAGAACGCTTATAACCAACTTCCAATGAACACACTGGCTAAAGCGGCTAAGGCGGCTAAAGGCGGCCAAAGCGTCCAACTTTTTGCTTCCGGCTGGCAACATTGACAAACAAGTCAAAGCAATCCAAGCTAAGACGATCGTGCTCAAAGAGGGCCGACTCAAAGGCAAGCATCTATTTGTCGTACATCCCACCTTTTGTTATCAGCTTCTAGGTACCTAGGAACAGAATGTCTAGGGATTTTCGACAGTGGCGCCGTCACTTGTTGGCGGCGCTTTAGCGTACTAGAATTTCTCCTGCGCGCTTGTCAACACCCACGTCGTCCATGTGCGCATTAATTTTGGCCGGTGTTGGCCGCTTCTGCTGTAAACTTGCCGTCAGTCTCTGACGACGGGTTGCTCTTTGTACGGCGACCGATGCCGATCGCGCGTCGTTCAGCTTTATCGGCATTTGGCCACGTAGTATGCGAAATGCTTGCCCGTAGCGACTTCGCTATGTATACGCCGCGATGTGCCACCTTGCCACAACACGTAAGTAATGTTCACTCTTTATTTGGATCTTTTCCCTGTACGAGCGAGAGCACTTGACATCAGCCATGCTATCATTCTATTGCGACTGCGGAGCCTGGTGTTGAGGCACACTGACGATAGCTGGGGAGAAATTAGCTGCGAGTGTAGCGATCGTGTGTGTGCCTCTCGTTCTGTTGTGCTAGGTGTTTAAGCACGACCGGTCGACATGGTTAGCGTGTATATCAATAGCTACTGATTTAACATTCGGTTCTGTCTGAGCGAGACTTCCCACTGGTGCCGGCTGATCAACCAGAGGGAGTAATTTCTCGCAAATTGGGCTTGAGCAAAATCACTGCGAGTCGTTGTGGAGCAGGATAAGGACGTGGTTATGAATGACATTACCGGCAGGAATGAACGAAGGTTAGCTCAAGCGACCAGTGAGTCCGGAGGCCTGTGGTTTCCTGAGCATGCCTGGCATTGCACTCCTATTGACGCACTCAAAGCTGCTTATATAACGAACTTTTAGTTGGCCAGACAGTGGTCCTGGGTTCACCATCTACAAGAACAACACGACAAACTGCTTGCTTTTTTGTGAGCAAACGTTCTTTCTGTGTCACCTGAAAACAGGATTACAACATGCTTTGCAACTTTGTGACACAGCACGGTTACCATGCAGAATGCAGTGCCTTGCCGATAGTTGTTCAAAGGTGCATGCCTAGAGGTGGTGTTATTGGCACTTTGCTCAGAGCAAGCTGCGAGGAACGTGGTGAAAATGTTCTTAAAAAATTGTGCAGCCATCTTTAATTTCCTTGGAAATTGCTAGGGCCGAGGCTTGCGCTAGTTGTTTCATGTTTACACAATGCCAAATTTTTCAAAAGACACAAATCAAGTTCCTAGTTGTCCCATGTGTGGACTGCACCTATTCGGCTGGGTTCAAATCTGCACAGGCATGGAGTTTATCATTGTAAGCAATGGCTGTTAATGACAAACGCAGGGACAGCGGACATTGTTGTTACCAAGTTCAGCCCTTGTTACGTGCCCATATCAGCTTGCGCAGTAAATAATCAGCCGGCATAACGTAGGGTTAATGGATCAGTGCTCAGCAAAATGGAGCACTTCATGGTTGAGAGATCACTGCCGCTACATTCTATTGTGTTCCAGCTGGAACATGTCAGCCGTGCTTGGATAAGCATGTTGAAGCCTCTTTTAAGGTTCAGGACGCCTGTGATCAAGTAGAATATCACGAATCATTGTATGCTGTAAATAATGACGTTTAATTTCCTGTTTCAGAAAAGCCAGCCAGACTAAGGCTTGTGAGTATCATTGCAAGATATTCTTTGCCCAACACTTTGAGAGAACATTGCAGGTGTGTCCTGTACAGTGGCATGGTGAACCTTCATCCGGAGTCCTCATGTGGAGATCTCCATAAGAATATTCAACTCTCTTGCCACCTGGAAAAAGGTCCCTGCAAATTATGCCATCTCTGAAAGAAAAGTACATCTTCAATGAGTCATCCCTCTGTCAAGTTGAAAATAAATGCTGTAGTGATGCTACATTAACTCTCTAGCACTGGCACTGAGAGAATGAAACTTGTGTAACTACAAACGACCATGCATTGCCAGCTTAAAACAAATACACATATCTTTGTGTAAAGGAGTAGTTAGTAATATTTTGTCACAAGAAATACCAGACCACTACCTATGCTGTGCCCTAGCACAATGACGCTTTGCCACAGTGCCAGTGTTGGAAAGCGCAACTTGAAAGTTGTGACATCTCATGGTGTGGCCAAATTTCGGCTTTTGTGCACAGAAGTAGCAAATGTGCGCTCGCTGAGCAGAACACAGTCTCATCACTTTCCGTCTTATATCCATATTTGCTTCTACCATGGGCTTCCTTGCAGTGTAGGGTGGCGAAGCTTCACAGGGCAGTAAGGCTTCCATATGAAGTCGGGAAATTTGTGAAAAAGCTTAGCAATTGCAAGTAGGAGCCTTTCAGGGCTAGGTTTTATAAAATGTAATCGTGCAGATGACAGGAAGTCTGGATGCATGAAATAACAGCGAAGCCATTCCTTGAAAAAAACTCAAGTGGTACAAGAATATTGCAACACGTATATGCACTGACGATGCAGCAGCACACATCTTTTAGTTTGCACGGCACATTTCAGTTTGTACGCTGGGGTTTCTTACGTGCCCCATTGGGGGGGGGGGGGGTACCTACTGCAAGAACTTTTTAAATTGGATCATTATTATCAGAGGTAAAAATGTTTGATGCGGCACTACACCAGGATATTGGGAGGCGAATCACTGCCAATACGACACGTGGCGATGCTGTGTGGCGAAGCAAGGGAAAAAAAAAAGACTAAGTGTGCTTGCTATTGTGCCCGCAGTTGGTCATTCTCTCCAAGAAGCCAGGTGCCTCCCAACTGATTCGAGCAGCCACTGCATGATCTGAACAAGTGTGACGGTTTGTAGCGACACAGGCGCACTGTAGTGACATGGCGTGCGGCGCACGGTGCGTGGCATCATCGTCCACCATTTGGTGCATGATGCTTGCAAGGGGAGGGTAAACAGCACTCAGTCTGAAATTTGAGCACCTTCCACAGCATGTAACGATGGAGTTCTAGGCAGATATGAACACGAACGTGCCATGTACTTGTCACCTCAAAATGGCCAGGCCTGTTGAGGGGCTCATTGAGAAAATGGTAAAGATGTTGCATTTTGGTATTCTCTACCGATTTATTAGATTATCACACTCAAGGCACTGGTATTACTTCACTGCCACACACATTGTCCAAAACCATCTTATCAATTATCCAGTATTTGCAAGGTCTCATGCACGAATTTAATCCTCTGTTGCATTTAACTGCATTAGTGTGCTTCCACCATGGCCATGTCAACACCTTCGTCTTTTCGTATGGCTATAATATCCGTATTGCTTTAATATGAGCAAGGCCCTGTACATGTGCATGGCAATATGGTTGTGGCAATATTTAAAGCCATTGCTCATTTCTACCCGCAAGGTCCCCCCACTTCTGCAGTATCTTTTCCAACACACTGCAGTACTAGTCACAGATAATGACGAAAAGTGGAGGACGGCTCAGGTAATGTTTCCTGCTCGCTCCTGACACGAGCAGAGGGAGACAGTGTGACTATGGGGCAATTCGCTGCTCAGATGCTGGTAATACAACTAGTACAAACTTTTGAAGACAGTCATTAAATAAGACTGAATGGCTGGCAAAGACAAATCAAACTCTTATTGACATCCTTGGACAGCAACGGCAAATATGCTTTAAGATTTTCAAGGTACAGTGGATACATGCAGATTGTACTAATTGTGTTATACCCCTGTACACAACTAGAAAACTACAGTGTCGTTTTGAGCAAGTGCATTTTAACACACGCTGTGTCACTTTGGAAGGGCACTGCCACATGTGAAGAAAGTCTTGGGTTACATGGTAATGCTGATGGATAAGTTAGTAGGTGCAGCAGTACATGTTTAGGCAGTGTTCGCTAACACAGTGCTATGCTGTAGCCAGAAGTGGTATGAAATATAAATGAAGGAAATTAACAGCAGCCATCACCATGAACTTTGGTACACATGTCACTCAAACCCTGCCACCTTTCTCTCTTGCAGCAATGGCTTATTTTGAAGGCGCCTCTTCTTTCACCACTACCAATGATAACGGGAGCATATATTTTCCAAAGTGCTGGTAATAAAGACGATTAACAGCCCCTGGTGTACATTGCCACTTTCTTGAAGCTGTACAACTGCTGCCCGTTGGGTCTGGCCTTCCATTTTGTCTCTCTATATGGGAAATCCTGAAATAAAGAGAAGCACAGAGCTACATTTACCATTAACAGAATTTGCAGCCTGATTTACAATGCCCCCAAAACAAGCATGCAGTGGTATGTGTGCTGAAAATGCAATCTTCTGCAACAAGGATTCCAATTTGTCGGGCCACTCTTGCATGTAGGAGCATGAATCGTTGGGCTAGTCGATGCAACATTTGTGGGACAAAGAGCAAAAACTGCATGATGAAAACTACATTTACAAAAGGGGCACATACATGAAAGACTCAACGTGCAACTGAATTCAATATGTATGTAGCTCTCGTCAAGTTCGTCCCACAAATGTAAATTTTGCATGCTTTACTTATCTACTGCAGGTGTCACAAATGAAAATTCTGGCTATTACATGCGACAGCACGTAACAGCGCAAAGCTCCGAATAACGGGGATTATTACTTACGTGTCGTACGAAGTCGTCGATCTGTCAAAGGTGGCCACGGCAAAGTAGGCAAGGGTAACCAAAGCTCGCTACCTAGGCTGTCAGAGCCCCAATGAAGCTGTACGACGCGCGGTCAGCACGGCCGCTCTAGACACGCGCGATAGGCATGGGATCGGCACGGGACCTACTTGTAACTCGGCTAGAGTTACGTGGAAAGGCAGCACATCACAATCTTCGCCCTCGATGTTCATAGATAAGGCGAACTCGCTACGGGGCACCGGACTGCGTTGACGAAACGCACAAGCACTGGAGCCGTGTTCCGAGATGTGCACGCTCCATGGCACGGCGGCACGGCCGCGTGTCTTCTCGGTCGCTCGGTCTCGGTACTTGGTCAGAGAACACCTGACTCGGTGGTTCGGTCGGTTTAGGCGGCATGCAAAAAAACCCGCCAACAAGTGACGGCGCTACTATCGAAAATCCCTATACATTCTGTCCCTAGGTACCTAGAAGCTGATAACAAAAGGTGGGATGTACGACAAATAGATGCTTGCAGTGCGGCGTTGTTACAGTGTACTAGAATATACGGGTAGTGGGCTCAGAGAGCGGCCGGGCGGCCGGGAGTGACGCTTCTCACGTTGACGGCGCGAGATGGCGCCAGTAGAGCATGGGCTGTATGCAATACGAAGCTCGAGCAGGCTCGCGCACCATACTCGCGCTGTGCGTTACGTCGCAGCATGGAATTGTTGCTCCGCATTTCAGTGCCTGTCCCGTGAAACAGTTACTGCTGCCCGCAAGAATCGCCGGGCTAAATGGCATACGTAAATGAGATAGTGGCTTGTAAAACCGTACAGCGTGGCTCGATGGGACCGGATTTGCTCAGAGGCGCTCAGAGTCTTTAAGTGTGCGCTGTCCCTAAACGACGATCTACTTACGTAGAGAACATTACTATGATAACCGGATTGTCAACATATTGAGAGCTGATTTTTGGAGCTCAGTGCGGTCTTGCGGCGTCAGCACAAGAAAATTATTACTATAAAGGAGAAATCGCTATCCATATACCTAATAAGTTTCATCCTTGTATAATTCCGTACGCGAGAAGTCGGTATTTCGAATTTCTAACGATTCTGCTCAGATTATATGTAACTTTGTAGAAGTTTTCGGCCACGATTTGGAGAAGCCCTCCAAAAATAGGTGTTAGGTTCGCAGACCTAACGCGCCTTTTCCGAATGACCATTTTTATAATGTTCGGGTTCGCAAAGGACAGACCTGGTGGTGCGACCTACTGGTCTGGTGCTGTCATTGATTATTAGCGAGCAGTAGCGCACCCAGGATATCTGCCAGGGGGGGTTCAATTTTTCACGAAGGGCCGGTCATGCGATATTACACAGTTGTTGCGTGTGTGTAAAAAAAAGTAATAAATAATGATGATTATATTATTTTTAATATTTTTTCGGCGTTTTGCAGAGACATTAGCGCCACATTCTTCTAGGACATACGAGCAGTTACGGAGTGGGAGGCGGGTGATGTCGGCCTCGGGGGGGGGGTTTACAACCCCCGAAACGGGCCCTAGCAAAAATTCTAATAGAGAATCTAATAGCCTATGAGGTTATTGCCACCAATAGAATTTATTAGTATTAGACTAATAGCTTGTACAAGACTTATAGGAAAACATAATACTATTGTTCTAATAACCTAGATGTATGAGGCTTAATATACACTATAAAATTTTAACTCCCTTAAGGGTGTAAATGACCTATCCCATGGGCACAGAGTGAGCTCATGGGCAACACCCTTTTTGTGTGTAGAGCAAAAATGGAGGATGCATGTGCTTTGCAATCACACTGCGAGTGACACAGCATTTGATTTTAGCTGCATTTATGATCACACATTACACACTAACAGGACACCGCAGGAACATCACACATGCAAATACACACTCGACCATTTCAAACCAATATATAGAACAGAGAACGTTCACGTTATTTCACATCTGTATACAGACAGTCCCGTATATATATTCCAGATTCCTGACCTGCTATGCACTGCCAGTGGGGAAATTACTGTTATGCGCAATAACAAAATAAGGATATATAGGACATCTGCCGATCAAGGGTAGGCTAACTGGTATATAATATAGGTGCATCACACGTATCTGTTAATCTAAACCCACCCAAATATTTAATGCCAAATTGCCAAGAAATCATGCATCTCTAGGTTCCTCATTTACACCCTCATGGGTGTAAATTTTTCACTGTGTAAACTAATACAAACTAATAAAGCTATTTAAAGGATTACTGAGTTGCAAATTTTGTATTTTAATAGTTAACTGGTACCATCTTCACCGGCTGCTTTACCGCGGGACATGCCTTTGGCAGCTTTTTTGACTTCGTCAGCGGACATGGAATTTCAGTGTCTTCCTCTGATTCTATTTGAGAAAAAATTCATTGAGAAAAAATATTCATTAGGCAAATTTCGAAAAGTCTCATAGAGCATATACTGATATAAACTGGTAAGGCTAATAGAACACTGTATTAGACTAATACAAACACCTGTAAGACAAGTAAGGATTCCTATAAGACTATACAATACTAATAAGACTAATAGAAAACTTATTAGACTAATACAAATCTCTATTGGAATTTTTGCTAGTGCCCCTCCCCCCCCCCCCCCCCAATCGGTGCGCCACTGTTAGCGAGGTTCCCTCGCTGCAGAGAGCTACTGAGCGGCTTTAACGTATTCCTACCCTCAGAAGAAACTAAAGCGTTGGTGAGTAACATGTCACTTGAGAGGTACAAGAAAGACATGTTTTCATGTCATACCCATTCTTTATTTAAAAACGTGCAGGTATTCCCTCTTCCCGAAAGTGCGTCATTAATAGTAGGGCGTCCCAACTATCAAACACTAAATTTTTGAGAAAGCCAGAACTTCTAGAAAAATTTTATCAGCTAAATTCATACTTGCAGTAGTCATGTGTACTTACAACGACTACCTTTTGATCATCTAAGTGTCAGTTAATATTTCTTGTAATTAGTCGACTTCATAAATATTGCTTTATTAGGGAGTTTTCGAATAGGGGCCCCAAAGAAATAGCGTCGACACCACTGCGCATGCGCGAGACCCAAACTGCCTTTGGGTTTTGGGTTGGGCACGCTATTTCTGGAATTTAGCGTCAGCCCCAAAGAGCCCCAAAGCTTGCCCCAAACTTTTTAGCGTAAACAAACATGGCGGCGCCCATCGAAGCGGCGGCTCTCGCCGAGGACAAAACTGAGCTGATTTCTGGTTAAGTGACGACTTTATCAATCAATAAATGGTGGCGTAGGTCATCGCTTTCTTCCATCTCACGCATGCAACAAAAACTGGCCGTGAAATAGCCCGCGTTTTTAAGAGCGGTTGTCGAATTGAGAGCTCGTAGGCTTAACGCGACAGGTGGCTCGAAGCTGGATTACCTTGGCTCATGATACCAAATTCTTAAGACTCGCAGAACGATGGGGATCACAAGTAAATTCATTGCCACTGCACGCTTTAAAGGGGCCCTGAAACCATATTTTACTCGCTGAGTTTTGCATCGAAACGGGTTTGCTGTATTGTTCTGAGGTAAATGCAAAAAGAATTTTCGAGATCGATGCAGGCAAACGCAAGTTATTCAACTTACAAATTCAAAATAAAAGCAGACGACAGATATCGGCATCCCAAGGCGTGCATGCTGCTTCCAATCAAAACGCGGCTTACATCTTGCAGAACCGGAACCGTGCTGCCCTCTGTGGCCTTCCTACCACAACCACCACGTGGGCCGCACAGCGATCCTTGTGTCAGTTACAAGCAAAATGAAGTTGTAATGCCCAAATTTGCACCTTTAGCAAGCATAAAACACGTTCTGAATTTGGAATTTCTTATATTCGGTGCATTATCGATATGTGCGATGTATATTTTTATTCCCTACTGTTCCCGGCCAATCAGAACCTGCAGCAAAGCAGCATGGTGATGTCATATCCGCTCGGAGAAACTGTTGATGTATGGCGCTGCAGTCAGCGCGGAAACCGATTTCAGGTACAAATTAAAATATAATACGGTTCAGTTTCGCCGCTTTCACTGGTGTTTCGGTCATCGTCAAGTCCCACACAAAGCAAATGTGCAATAAAATCAATGTGCGTAAAATGCGTTTCAGGGCCCCTTTAAATAGCAGTTTTAAGGGGTACGCTTATGAAAGGCAAATGCGTTTATTAATCTTCAATTTTTACTTGTCGTAGCCTGCCTTTTTGGCCACTTTGGCGCTGCAAGCACAAGACGCAAGGAGCGAGCGCAAAACCCAATTCGAAAACTCCTACTTCCTACGTGGTCCCAAGTTAGCGCACGCTAAGCACTTTGGGGCCCCAAACTTTTGGGGCCCCTATTCGAAAACTCCCTATTCGCTAACAAGTCCGTGCGAAATAGTATAGTCCGCCTAAGATAACCCCGACATCAAGCATTTCAAAAAGAAAAAAAAATCTCGAAATACGTGTTATAATAAAATAGACGCGTGCTTGCACACTGCTGCCCAAGAGTCCCGAGTGATGATTTGGCTGCATGCGTTTGTCGTCGCAGCGTACGTGTATTCGCCATGCAAGGAGGCCGCGCGGTTCGAGTGTCACGACTTAAATGGCAGCAGCGTGTTTCGAGATGCATCATATCTATGTAACTGTGAAATATCGCTTGCAGAGCGCATTTGTTTCGCATTCCCCGTATACCTCAAGGGTGCTTGTCTTTACTCGTAAAAAAAAAGAAAAATGTTTTTTATGTATGTATGTGACAAAGTTCAGCATGAAGGGAATCATTCCTGGTTTATCTGAAGCATGCTGTAACTTTCTAACTGAAATATAAGGGATTAAAATGATAATTTAAAGTTTCAGAAGATAAAAAAAATATTTCATTGATACTTACTGATAAAAAAATACTGGTTGAAAATACAAACCACTGCCCACAAGGTATGTGAGACTATTTCGCTCCAGCGGTCAGGTATTTTCAAATTCTTTGTGCATGGTTGTTGAGACTCGTGCTCATTCAGAGAACACAGGCCGCGGCGAAGAAACAACTACGAGCACTTACTCAACTTCGCATGCATTTTTTTTTTTTTGCTTTGGTGCTTCCGGTGACACATTAAGGCCTTTTATAAGAAAGTGAAGCCTTCTGGCGGCACCAAACTTAGTAGCAAAAATTCTAATAGAAAAACTAATAGCCTATGAGGTTATGACACCAATAGAATTTATTAGTATTAGACTAATAGCTTCTACAAGACTTATAGGAAAACATAATACTATTGTTCTAATAACCTAGATGTATGAGGCTTAATATACACTATAAAATTTTAACTCCCTTAAGGGTGTAAATGACCTATCCCATGGGCACAGAGTGAGCTCATGGGCAACACCCTTTTTGTGTGTAGAGCAAAAATGGAGGATGCATGTGCTTTGCAATCACACTGCGAGTGACACAGCATTTGATTTTAGCTGCATTTATGATCACGCATTACACACTAACAGGACACCGCAGGAACATCACACATGCAAATACACACTCGACCATTTCAAACCAATACATAGAACAGAGAACGTTCACGTTATTTCACATCTGTACACAGACAGTCCAGATTCCTGACCTGCTATGCAGTGCCAGTGGGGAAATTACTGTTATGCGCAATAACAAAATAAGGATACACAGGACATCTGCCGATCAAGGATAGGCTAACTGGTAGCTGTGCATTACATATATATCTGTTAATCTAAACCCACCAAATGTTCAATGCCAAATTGCCAAGAAATCATACATCTCTAGGTTTCTCATTTACACCCTTAAGGGTGTCAATTTTTTACTGTGTAGACTAATACAAACTAATAAAACTATTTAAAGGATTACTGAGTTGCAAATTTTGTGCTTTAATAGTTATCTACCAGTTATCTAAAGCCCTAGCCACCTTGCTTGAGAAAAGATCCATTAGACAAATTTCGAAAAGTCTTATAGAGCATATTGATATTAATTAGTAAGGCTAATAGAACACTGTATTAGACTAATACAAACACCTATAAGACAAGTAAAGATTCCTATAAGACTAATACAATACTAATAAGACTAATAGAAAACGTATTAGACTAATACAAATCTCTATTAGAATGTTTGCTAGGGCGATGCTGAATGTAAGCATCGGGGTTAAGCACTTCGGGGTTCTCGCTGCATCATAAACAAGGAGGAGTCACCGTTGCGCAACAGCATCACATCGACTGTGCTGTCGCTGCAGAACAGCAAAGGAAACACGAATTATTTCATTCTGCACGCGAGGTAACGGAGAACAACAGCACACGACACAGCGACGCAAACAAAACTGCAAAGAAAGCAAACGCAAGTCGCTGCTACTGCAGCAGGCGGGAGTGCTGAGCGCAGCCGCCGAGCGTACAGCCCACGCTACCGCAGCGCCGCCGCATACATACGCGACCCATCAACACCACAGTCAACACTCGCCGCTTCACGCCAGCGCGTGGAGCGGCGACTTGTTAAGACCCTTTATATATAAAGGGTCTTAACAAGTGGCGGGATGAGAAACGAAGAAGCGCACAGCAGCATCTGAAACTTAGGCTATAAATTGCTGCACTGGCGTAAAAAAGATGCCAGTTTTCGTGCATATGTTACTGCACTCTTAATTTTTTAAAGGGGCACCAAGAAGAGAGATTTTATAGAAATGCATACGCCTGACCACGTAAAAGCTGATCAACTTAGCAGTTAATGACTTGCAACCAGAACCCCCAATGCTTCTCCAGTTGATCACTGCCAGGACATCCAAGATGCTATCTTTGGGTAAGTCACTCTTACTAAAGCAACCAGTGAAAATGTCTTCAAGTTCACTCATAAAGACAAAATGTTTCGGAGAAAAGGGTACAGAAGACCACCGAAATCACAAGATTTCACGCTTTCGGGGCCTTAAAAAGGGATAACTTGCGACTTTGTTGCACACACGGATATCCAGTTGTGCAACCTGGCGCGTAACAATGGTTTAAACGTTGTTTTTTTGCCATTTCGCGACCAAAACAGAGATGCCGACTACAGAGGCTACCATGCCGCCGAGCAAACCTGGGTAGATTGGGCGATGGCAGCGCCGCCGCTACTTTCGCCGCAAGTTCACAGATATACCATAGGTGTTCTGTGCCTATACTATAAAGTTGGCCCTAGTTGGCCGTGACTCCTGCCACCCGGACTCTGGAGAGAAGGCGTTCGTGCGCATGGAGGAAAGAAAAACTTTCCTCCATGCGTAGCTGTCTATTTAGTCGTCTACCGTGAGTATTGGAACACACCCGTTATTTCATAGCTTGGGCCTCGTTGCGGCAGACTTGGTGCCTTAGGTAGCATGTTAGCAAAGTTCTTCAATGATTGAAGAACTCTCTGGCATGCGAGGGCTTTCCTCCATGTTCGTGCCAGAGTTTTTTTGGCACGAACATGGAGGAAAGCCCTCGCATGCCAGAGAGTTCTTCAATCATTGAAGAACTTTGCTAACATGAAGAACTCTGGTTCGTGCAACCCAAACGTCACATCCGGTATAATTTATGACGTCACATTCGTTTAGTTAATTTTTTTATTTTTTACGGTTTTTTTGGAGGTGGTGCATTTGCGAAGCAGTATTTCATTGTTTACCGATTGTTAACGTAAGTAGCTGGTCTTTCTGCTCAATAGACGCGTAATAAAAGGTTTGCGCCGTAGAATGAGTAGCTTGATATGCGGTTGTTAGCTCTCTACAGCGCAGATTTGGCTTCGTGGCCGCTACGCAAATGCATTTTACCAATCGACGATTTAGGCAGATTTCTCGATCAGATTCGCTGCTGTGTACACAGAACCGCTGACTGGTATGATTCATGGAATAATGCTTGAAAAGCACGAGAAAAAAATATGGATATGTACTGTGGTAATAGTGAGTTTTAGTATATCGGAAAGCAGTAACGTAAAGATTTAGCGTTAAGGTTAACGTTACGGTAAAGCTGGGTGCACTTAGCGGCACAAACTAGACTTTTAGTATAGCGGAAGAGAGCGAAACGCTAAAGCTAACGCAAAGGCATGTACGGCGACAACTACACCTTGAAACAACTCTTATTAGATCCCTAAGTGCGCCACAAAATCATTGAGCCAGTATCATGTAAGTGTGTTGTTAGTGCTGTGTCGGCAGACCCGAAAAACATCGCTTCGTTTCAAAATGCCACCATCGAGTCTCCTTTCTGACCCGTACTGCCTCGCATTTCGAAGTTGCGATGACATAGGAGTGCTTAATTTATACTTTGGAAACCAGAGAAGCTACGCAGGGATTCCATGTCGTAGAGGCTATGCCGTATACGAGAAATTTCGCCGACATTTCCGCTTTGAGAAGGCGGATTTTCCACTTGTCATCAGTGCCCCGGAGCTTCTGCAACATTTCTCCAGTGCCCAGGGGGTACGCATCTGTGCATGTGCCTGCGAAGGCTGGCTTATCCAACTCGCCTTTGTGACTGAAGGAATACTTCACCAAACAATACTGTCATTTCAAGCATTATACATACAGTAATGCAACACTACTCGTCTCGGCTTTATTTAATTGGTTGTAGCTTGAAACAGCCGATGTACAAAAAGAAAAAAAAGCTCCGGTGGCAGTGCCGCCATCTCGACGAGACTGACGTAAACGTGAGCAAAGCGACATGGCCTCTGAGATTTCGAGCGCCGGCACGCGCGGTCTCGAATTAAGGCCGTGAAAGCGAGTGCACTCACATTTTAAGCCTTGTGTGCCGCTTACTGAGAGCGTATCTTGAAAACGGCGACACATTGTCACCAATACACGGCTGGCGAAGCTTAATTAGCCAAACCTAAGGCAAATAAGAACATGAGCGGGTAATGAGTGAGCTTAACAATGCATGCCGATGTCCCGACAGATCTGAAGCGAGTGGTCTCACTTCGACTGACGCCGCCATCTTGCCAGCCGTACGGGTCCCTTTGCGAGCGTTAGCGTTGAACGATATCTTCCGAAAATAGCGTAGGCACATAAGGGTATCGTATACGTTAACGTTCTGCACATGCGCGTTGTGTTCCACGGTAACGTTAACCTTACGCTAAATCTTTGCGTTTGCTGCTTTCCGATATACTAAAACTCACTAATATTTCATCAGATCGTGCTCTAGCGCCCCGGTTTACTTGCTCGACGTGTCACGTGTGTTATGGGGATGGTGCACTTTGTAACTCTCCGCCGACGGGAGCGCCATCGCGGCGGCACGCTCGTCCTTGGGGTGATAGAAGCTCCGGTCGCAGGGCTGGCGGTCGCTTTAGAACCGAGTTATTCGCGTTTTCCTGCATTTTTTTTCTTCCAAAGGTCGTCGTACTACGCCTTGGTGTTCAGTAACAAGATTTGTTGTGTCCTCCGCTGTAACAATACTTATATCAGATCACCAGGGACAAATATTTATAGTTTCCAGAAAGCTCAATGCTGAAGGAGAAGCGTGGTCGCTTGCGCGCGCGTTCCGTCGACGCTCTCTACTCAGCAGACGACATGTGGTGCTAGTTTGCAATGCAACGGGAATTTGTCCCCCGGCATTCTGCGTGGAGTACGTCAAAGGTGGGTTGTCAAAGGGAGGGAGTTGGTGCGCGCTTTCGAGCAACGCTCTTCTACTAGCAGACGACATGTGTGGTCAATTTGCGATGGTTCGCGCTGTTTTTAACGAGCCGCTTGTGTGGGCTACCAGGCTGCGACACGCATAGCCGCGTGAACTGAGGCGCTCCGTACATTTTGTTCGCGGCCCGCGCTGCTGCCCTTTACCTCTTTTTTTTTTTTTTTTTTGTCCTAGAGGACCGTCACGCATTTGAATGGTTTGGTCTTTCCTTTCGTTTGTACTCCGACCAGAAGAAGGATCGCCGTCTACTGAAGTGCCTCTTAAAAAAAAAAAAAAGGTAGTAGGAAAGAAGAAAAACTCGTTAAAAACGGACTGTGTGCCTCTTGCATGCGCCTGCCGGCCTAGATGCCGCACGAAGGAGCTGAGGCACCGGATTACAAAAGCCACTGGTAGGCGTCCTGCTCCTTTCTTTCTTTCTTTTCGGTTTCTAACAGAATCTTTCAAAACGAGTTAGAACCGCATTGCTTAGTTCAGCCTTCATTATTTAGAAATAAATAAATGGACGTACGTTATCGACGGTTCCCGGCACCGGCCCCGCGTTTTCTCACTTAGTATAAGCACGATTAACGGAAATAAACAGATGAGGTATTGCAGTCCGTGGCTTCACAGCTTCTCTTTCCAACACGCGCACACAAGCACTATGCTCACACGTGATGGATACAGCTACAGTCTTTCACTGTTTTATTGTGGAGCCTTTTATGGGACTAATATATTCATAATAGTGTATACATACCGATAACAAATAATTACAAATTAACAAGGATCAAATAAAAATCACTTTTGCTTTCCAGCCTGGCACTCTTAGAACTTTTGGAGTATTCTTTTGAGTATTTTGTCTCCCGCGTTTGGGAGACACATCGGCCGATCACCATATGCTTCCGTCCGCAGACTTTCTTTAACTTGATGCACATGGCCTGCCTCGTATAAAAGTTTTCCTTTAGCAATATTAGCCCTACGAAAGAATTTTTTCAAACCTTCTACGGTCTTAAAACCAGTAAGAAGATGCGGCAGAACGCACGCAGACGACGCCCCTCCCGCACAAGCGGGTGCGCACACGGTGCGGGGGGAGCCTTATCACCCCAACGATGCGGGAGAGCCTGCATTGGCGCTGAACGCAGGGGGCGACGGTGGAGCCGCCTGGCCTTGTGCACCATCCCCATACTGGTGTCACACGGGCTCTTCGAAGGCCAACGTTCCATCGACTCAAAAGTCATGTTTCGAGCTCAATAGACTACCGACTCGACGGCCAACGAAACCGCCCGAGTAGCAGCTCAAACATGACTTTTGAGTCTGTGGACCGTTGGTTCGAAGGCCTTCGAAGAGCCCGTGTAACACCAGTGTTAGGGCTTGTTTCAGAGGCCAGTTAACTCACCTGACTGCAGCTTTATGTTTAACCATCTGTGTTTCTTCACTAAGCGAAGTGGAATACATGTTGGGAAACATTCGTGAACTCCAGCAGATGCTCAGTACGAGTGTATATTCGTTTGATTACAGTACCTCCGTGCTTGATTCCTTACACAAAGTGAAAACAATTAAGACACAGCATCTGCGTGCTAATATGTAGTGAAATTGTGGCATCTGCGTGCTGATATGTAGTAAAACAGTGAAAAAGAATCTAAAGCTCTGAAAGTGTCGTTGAACGTTATTTATGAAATGGACTGTTCTCTGATTGCCTCAAATCAAGTGCGCTTGCCGGTCATTACATATATATTCTTATGTCAAACGACGAGTGTAGCCAG